>CM031623.1:36703384-36728384 GCA_018398815.1 Conus ventricosus
GGTAAGGTAGGGGCGAGGGTGGAGGTGGGGGGGGGTGGTTGATGTATAATGGTTGGGAGGAAGGGAGATGGTGGTGGGTGGGTGAGGGTTAAATTTGGGGAGTGGGAGGGGGTGTGGGGGCGGGGAAGGGGAAGCTATTGGAGAATGGGAAAAAGGGGAGTTGGTGTGGAGTAGAACATGCTGAATGGTGTGACTAAGCTTATTTTAGAAATCTGTAACGTTGCTGTGGTCACTACCTTATGAAGGTATGTTTCGTTTTGGTGTGTGTCTTTGTTTGCTCCGTGTGTGTGTTTGTTTGTTTGTTTGATAGTTTGTTTATTTGTTTGCGTCTGTTCGTTGTTCCAGCTTCTTTATTTTCTTTGTTTGTGTTTGCTTTTTTTTTATTCACTGTCTGTCTTCTGTCTGTCTGTCTGTCTGTCTCAGTTTCGATCATTGGTCTCTTTCTCGTACTTGTCTGTTTCGATCTTGGTCTGTCTTTTTCTGTCTGTCTGTCCTGTCTGTCTGTCTGTCTGTTCTGTCTCTCTCACCTCTCTCTCTTCCTCCCCACTCCCTCTCTCTCTTCTCCCTCCTCACCTCTCTCTCTCACTCTCTCTCTCTCTTTCCTTGCTCTCTATGTGTGAGTTAGGGCATAGAGAGAGAGTCAGAGAGAGAAGAGTCACAAGATGAGACAAGAGAGTCACAAAAGAGAGAGAGAGAGAGAGGTCAACAGATAGAGAGAGAGCGAGAGGAGAGAGAGAGAGAGAGAGAGAGAGAAGAGAGAGAGAGAAGCGAGAGAGTGAGAAGAGCGACAGAACGAGCAAGGGCAAAATGGGAGGACAGAGAGAGAGAGAGTGAGAAAGAGCGACAGAAAGAGCAAGGGAAAAAAGTTAGTATTTAAAGTTAAACTTTTGATACAGCAGCACCCACTGTCAATGTGGTACAGTCACTGCCCGCATGCTGTGGTTACCGCAAGTGGAGTGTAGACAGAAGGTCGTCAGTTTGTCCCGAATCCCATCAGAACCATTTATCTGTGAAATGTATCAGAGACCAAAGCCAGGTCCTTAAACGAGAAGTGGCGTGTGATCCAGTGATAAAACACATGAACCACACTGTACCAAGGTCCATCTTTAGAGAGCGGGCGCTTTCCAAGGAACGCAGCAGGAGTCACTTCTCTGTCCAGCAGTGAAAGTAAAATGGGTTAGCAGTTTTCATTTTAAACCTACACCGCACGTGGGGATGACATGAACAGTTAGGGTCACACAGGTCAAAGTTTAGTGTCCACTTATAAATTTTAAATCTCTCTTTCTCCTAGTGTCCTTCTCTGTCGCTTGTCAGACCCCTTTTTCAGTCACATCTGTCTCGTTGTGATGTGTGTGTGTGTGTGTGTGTGTGTGTGTGTGTGTGTGTGAGTGTGAGTGTGTTGTGTGTCTCCGTCCTTCTGTCTCTGACTCTCTCTCTCTCACTCTCTCTCATTCTCTCTCTTTCTCACTGACTCTCTCTCAGTCTCTGTCTCTCTCTGTCCGTCTGTCTCAGTCCTCTGTCTCTGTCTCACTCACTCTCTCTCCTGCTCTCTCTACTCTCTCTCTTCTCTCTTCTCTCTCTCTGCTCGAGTTGTGTGTGAGTGTGTTTGTGTGAGTGTGTGTTGTGTGTGTGTGAGCGTTTGTGTGTGAGTGTGGTGTGTGTGTGTGTGTGATGTGTGAGTGTGTGTGTGTGTGGTGTGTGTTTGTGCTGCATACCATCGCACACACACACACACACACACACACACACAACCCACACACACACACACACACACACACACGTGTGTGTCTATGTCATTTGTGTTCGTGTGTATGTGACTGTCTGTCTGTCTGCTCTGCCTGGCCAGTCTGTCTGTCCTTCTGTCAGTCTGTCTGTCTGTCAGTCTGTCACTCTCTCTCTCTTCTCTCTCTCTACCTCATCTCTTGGTCGGGGGGGGGTCGGGGCGAGCGTGCGTGCGTCTCGTATCTGGGGGTGGTCTTCGGGCGGTGGCGGGATTGCGGTCTTCTTCTGGGTCCGTCGAGTTAGATAGTGTGTAGTGGTGGCTTTCTTGGTACGTGACTCTCGCGGTGTGATACTATGCGCGCGCGCGCGCGGGCTGCGTCTACATGTCGACACTGCTGTAGTCAGGCTGACTGTGTGTGCTGGTAGTGTGTCTAGCACATGAGGGTGGGGGGGGGGGGGTGGGGGGGGGGTGGGAGTTGGGGTGGTGGGTAACACAGGCGAGCAAGCAGCATGCGAGTGCACGGTAGACAGAATTTTACTATTAGACTTACTGTCCCACAAGAAGGTAAAACAGCTTGTTTTGAAACTATATTGAGATACCTTAGACTTCAAGAAGCAGATCTTCTGTTTTCATGCCTTACGTCGATGTCCATTGGGGGCCCTTGCAGTAACCCAAGTTTTCACTCTAAAAAGCTTTACAGTCAATATATATGACTCTGATTTATCGAACGTTTTTACTTCGAATCCTTAAAAAGAACTTCATGGATCGAAGATATTGAGGAAACTGAGGACAAGAGTGCCTGTTATGTTGGTTCTGGTGAACTGCTTGAGGCATTGTTATAATGACCTACATCGGGAAGAGTCGAGACGTGAGAGAGAGAGAGAGAGAGAGAGAATAAAAGACAAACAGTCAGACAGCAAACAGACAGAGAGAGGGAGAGAGGAGAGAGAGAGAGTGGACAGAGAGACAGAAGGACAGAGAGGTAGAGAGAAAGAGAGGGCAGAGCGGACATGTAATGGAAACATACACACACAAAAATATATATACGCAGTAAGGGGATTCCCTGTGACTCAAAGCTGTCCCAGGCCCCGAGAAAAAGCACTGATCTCACTGACACAATCATGCCCACTGTTTCTGACCCTACAAGGAGACACGAGGAGATAGCTGCGCACACACACACCCCTCTCTCTCTCTCTCTCTCCACACACACCTCCTCTGACCCCTGCTGTGACAGGTGTTCCTCGCCCATCTCCACCGCTCCTGTGATGTGGCCTTTCTTGACAGGTCACACACCGTCTACAACTATCTCTTTGAAGAGAGAAAAGGAGAGAGTAAGAAAGGAACGCACACCCACAGAGAAGCACACAGCGAGAAAAAGGCAAACTGACTGAAAGACAGACAGTCAGAGACAGACACAGACAGGCAGAAGAGAGAGAGAGAGACGGGGGGGGGGGGCGTGTTATCGAAGATGGGGAAAAGAAAGTGAAAAACACAAAGGTGTGGCGTGGGCGTGAATGTGTGCGTTTGTTTGCATGTGTGTGGACGCGCGCGCGTGTGTGTATGCAGCCCAAACACACGCATGTGTACTGTATCACATACATAATATATATAATATATATATAATAAATATTATAAAACAAAGCTTGCTTTATGTCTTAGATTGAAGAAATAGGGGAGATAAGCATTATATCTGCAGTGGTTAGCTTGAGTGGGTTTAATGGGAAAATAGAAAATAAATGCTTCTCAAAATGAGCCTTCAGCAAATTTATAGTCTCCAAGGGGAGGAAAACTCGCTAACAAAATAAACTCCTGGTCAGATACCGATATTTCAAAACCTGGTTGTTTTTCCTCAGTGACCGCAGAAAGTGGTAATTTAACTCCTCTGCCTTTTCAGTTTTAAGAAGAATGCAATCCAAGAAAAGGCTGGTGTTCAATACCGTAGTATGTTTGTTGAGTTTTCAAAAAACCAACCAAAGGTGCCATCTAAGAAGCAAAAGAAAAATCATGAAAGAGCAAAACAAGCTACATTTTCTTGTGAAAAGTAGAAAATATATAAAAAGATATCCTCTTAAGACACAAGTGCTGAGGGCCAGTTCTTGGAATGAATCCGCAAGGGACTAAAATACAACAAACTAATAAATTCCAAGGACAAGTACCGAGCACCATTCCAGCAACTTACAGAGCAGCTTGGTGTTGCAATGACTGCAAGAAATACTGAATTATATTGAATTTTATTTTTCCCCATTCACCCACTCAAGCACATACTGTTAGTTAGGCAGAATTATCTACCACTGCAGATATGAATGCTTATCTCCCCCTATTTCTTCAATCTAAGACATAAGAGCAAGCTTTGTTTATAATTCAATATTTCTTGCAGTCATTGCAACACCAAGCTGCTCTGTAAGTTGCTGGATGGTGCTCGGTACTTATCCTTGGAATTTATTATATATATATATATATATATATATATATAGGTATAAAATAGATTAACCAACGCTAAATACTAAACAATATATAAAAAAATATATTTAAAAAATTAAAAAAATTTTTTTTTTAAAAAAAATAAAAAAATTTAATTTTTTTATTTTTTAATAAAATAAAAAAAATTTAAAATAAAAAATTTAAATAAAAAATAAAATAAAGTTTTTTAAACCCCCCAAAAAAGGGTTTTTTTTTTTTAAAAAAATTTTTAATGTTTTTTTTTTTTTTTTTTTTTTTTTTTTTTTTTTTTTTTTTTTAATTGAAAAACCCCCCCCCCCAAGACATACTGTTTGTTGGGAAAATTTTAATGAATAAAAAATACCCCCCCTTTTTCTAACCCAAAAAAGGTTTTTTGAAATTTTATATTTTTTCAGGCAAACAAGCTGCTCTTAAATTTTCTGGAAGGTCCGTATTTCCCCTTGGTTTTTTATTTTTAAAATTAAAAATTATAATGGAAAAAAAAAACCAAGAAAAAAGGCCCTGCCCCAACCGAGAGGGAGTAAAAACCATTTTATGGATAAAAAAAAAAAAAACCCCCTTCAAGGCCCCTTCTTTTATTTTTAAATTTTGCCTTTTAAAAGGTTAAAGGGGGCCGTTATGAAAAAAACCCAAGAAAAATAAACCAAATAAAAAAATTTTCCCCATGCTACCCACACCACCACAACCGGAAACAAACATTTTTTAATATGCATACAAAATTAATACCCACCACCCACCACCCCCAACAAAACACCACCCAATAGGCCCCCCAAAAACCATCCAAACACAAAGAAACCTGTATCTTTTCCAAAATTTTAACCATTGAATTTTGGGGGCCCATTTCCGCTTTCCTAATTTTAAAATAATATAAAAAAATTTTATCCCAATTAAAAAAAAGGGGAATATAAAAAATTTAAATAAAAAATTAAAAATATATTAAAAATAAAATATATATAAAAAAAAGAACTTTGTAAAATTTTTCAAACCCAAACCAAAAAATCACAGTAGAACCCAAACAAAAAACAGTAAATTTTTTAGACAAAAACATTAGCCCTTTAAGGATCATACATCAAACCATAAAAAAACCTAATGAACAACCGTTAGAAAACATCAATAGTAACCATCCCCCCCTCCATCTTAAAAACCCATCCCCAATGGTAAAAACAAAAGATTATCTAAACTGTATGCAAGAGAAAAAATTTAACAGTGCAGCGCTGAATACCAAGAGGCGCTAAAAAAAGGGGCTAAAACTACAAATTAAAATTAACCCAGTGCAACAGGGAACGAAACAGGAAAAAACGGGAAAAAAAGAAAATTTTTGGGGATAACCCTCCCTATGATGGAAGAACAAAAAATAAGTAGGAAAAGAATTCCTCAGAATCCTTAAAACATATTCCCCAAAAAGAAAATGATACAAAATTCAAACAAAAAAACCGGGATGCACTAAATTAAAAAACTTAAAAAAAAAAAACCCAAAAAAAAAAAACAACACAAAAAAAGAGGGGGTTGAAAATAAATTTTTTGCCCCAAAAAAACCCCCCTTGAACAATAAAGTTTACAACAAAGGGGGAAAGACTCAAGGGGCAGGAAAAAGAAAATTTAAAGGGGTTGGGAAACCATTTTTAAAAAAAAAAAATATAAAAACCCAAAAAAAACCTTTTAAAAGGAAAAAATAAAAAAAAAAAACAGGAACTAAAAAAAAGGGGCAAAATAAAAAAAATTCAAAAAAACTGGAAATTAAAAAAAAGAAAAAGAACCCAAAAAACAACTTTTTTAAAAAAAAAATTGGAAGGAAAATGGGAAAATTTTGTAAACCCCCATCTGCCTCCGCCCGGGGGCCGGCCCCCCCAAAAACCCCCTTTTTTAACTCCCCCCCCCCCCCCCCCCCCCCCCCCCCCCCCCCCCACCCTCCCCCCCAAACCCCCCCCCCCCCCCCCCCCCCCCCCCCTTTTTCCCCCCCCCCCCCCCCCCCCCCCCCCCCCCCCCCCCCCCCCCCCCCCCCCCCCCCCCCCCCCCCCCCCCCCCCCCCCCCCCCCCCCCCCCCCCCCCCCCCCCCCCCCCCCCCCCCCCCCCCCACCCCCCCCCCCCCGCCCCCCCCCCTGAACGATGCCCCCAAAAGATTAAAAAAAAATCTGCAGGCCACGTGCCACACGCGCAGAGCTCAGGCGCCCACACGCCACAACCATATAAACCGGTGGCGTGCCCAAATTGTACACCCTGACGAGAGCGCCGGCTCGAAACAAGTTTGTTGGTTTTAATTCTTCCATTTTAAAATCCTATTTTAAACTGATATATATATATATATAAAAAGCGTGCGTGCGTGCGTGCGTGCGTGTGTTATGGATGAATAAGACAGAAACCGTGACAAACAGTTAAGAGACAGATCACTCGGCCACACATGCTCAGCGGGAGCAGAGACACACAGACATAGGGACAGGCAGGCAGACACACAGAACTTGAGAGAAATTGACTTCTCAGACACACACAATCACGCACGCAAGCACGCATGAATGCACGCACGCACGCACGCACGCACGCACGCACACACGCGCGCGCGCGCACGCGCGCGCCCGCATGCACGCATACACACACAATCACATACAAACACACACACACACACACACACACACACACACACACACACACACACACACACACACAAGATCCTTACCCTGTCTATATCACAAATCCCCCCTCACACCCCCCCCCCCCCCCCCCTTTCCAATTCGTATGTATTTCTCCTCTTATCCCTACTGACCCCATTCCTGCTCCCTCCTCTCCACCCCTCCTCACCCACACTCTGTGTGTGTGTGTGTGTGTGTGTGTGTGTGTGTGTGTGTGTGTGTGTGTGTGTGTGTGTGTGTGTTGTGTGCGCGCGCGCGTGCGTGCGCGCGCGTGCGTGCGTGCGTGCGTGCGTGCGTGTGTGGTGTGTGTGTGTGTGTGTGTGGTTAGCGTGTGTGCTTGTGTCTGTCTGTCTGTTTATCTGTCTGTCTGTCTGTCTGTCTGACAACCTGTCTGTCCGTCTATACATCTGTGTGTATGCATATAGCTGTATTGTACAGACTGATAGTCAGAGAGACAAGCAAACAGACAGACAGACAGACAGATAGATAGATAGATAGATAGATAGATAGATAGATAGATAGATAGATAGAGAGAACAGAGAGAGAGAGAGAGAGAGAGAGAGATAGTATATATATATATATATATATATTATATAGTGTGTGTGTGTGTGTGTGTGTGTGTGTGGTGTGTGTGTGTGTGTGTGTGTGTGTGTGTGTGTGTGTGTGGTGTGTGTGTGTGCGCGCGCGCGCGCTATTTGTATATATGTATATATGAGTGATGTGTGTTTGTGCATATGCGCATGTGTGTTTGTGCGTGTGTGAGTGAGTGGTGTGTGTGTGGGACGGGGGGGGTGTGCGTGTGCATGTATGTACATCATTACATGGTGTGTGTGTGTGTGTGTGTGTGTGTGTGTGTGTGTGTGTGTGTGTGTGTGTGTGTGTGTGTGTGTGTGTTGTGTGTGTGTGTGTGCGTGCGCGCGCGCGCGAGCGTGTGTGTGTGCATGTATAAATACATGTACGTGTGTGTACGTCAGTGTGTGTACAATGTTGATTGAGTAAATATATTAGAAATGCACTACCATGAATCTGGTTTCTGTGGCGGTTTCTTTAGCTGTAAACCATGCCGTTTTCGTGTTGTTGTTTTTTCTTCTTTTTGTGCTATATTTAAACCAACCTGTCTTTGCCAAACTTAGAACGTTGTTGCCAAGATCGCACGTTGTTTGGCTGATAAATGTTGTCTGAAACTTCTCTGGTGTACAGTCAAAACACTTAGCATCTCAAGACGGTGTCGATGGTTCCAGATTCTCCTCTTACTACAGTAGCACCTGTTCCTTAAGGATTGAGCTGAATAGAGCCATACTCGAAAACTACATTGCCCTGTTTTCACCGACTCGGTTTCATTTCATTAAAGTTACACCTGTGACAACAGTTGGCACCGCCTGCGCGCAGCAAGTCAACCCTGCTACATTCGACCACTAGAGCTCGTGAAAATAAAGGACGCAGTATAGCATCCTCTCTCTCTCTCTCTCTCTCTCTCTCTTCTCTCTCTCTCCTAATAATGACAATGCCACAAAGAATATAGACCCGTCAGCATAACATATAAGGAATATTGTAGGCCTCAATGGAGAGAATAAAAGAACAAGAGCTGTATATAAAAAAATGAAATGAAATGGAAGAAAACAAAGTAAAATGAAATTACACTCAATAAGATAAGATAAATATGATGAAATGAAATAAAAATGAAATAGAAATGAAACAAGATGAAACAAAACAAAAAATACAATGAAACCATAAACAAAATGAAAAAATAAAAAAGTAAAATGAAATTAAATTAAATTAATATGATAAAACAAAATAAGATAAAATAAAATCAAACAAGATGAAAACAAAATAAACAAAATGAAATACAAACAAATAGATAAAATGAAGAAAACAAAAGTAAAATAAAATTAAACTAAAAAAATGAATATGATAAACTGAAATAAAATGAAATAACAACAAAATCAAACCAGATTCAACAAAACAACAAAATGGTATAAAACAAAATGACATGAAATTCAACTAAATGAACGTGACGAAATAAAATAAAATGAAATGAAATACAATCAAACAAAATGAAACGAAATCAACAAATAAATCAAACAAATAAATAAACTGAAACGAAACCTCTTCTTCCTGACGTCAAGCAATGAAGACGACACCTGGCGTCGCATGGCAGATCAAGGTACACAAAGACACAGATAGAATCAGGCACTGGGTTGTTTGCCGTTTTTGTTCTCTCTTTCACTTTTCTTTCTCTGTTTATTGATGTGTACCCGCACCGCCACACACACACAGCACACACACACACACACACACACAACAGCACATACACACGCATGCACGCGCGCGCGCACGCACACACGCACGCGTGCACACACACACACACACACACACACATACACACACACACACACACACACACACACCACGCACGCACGCACGCACGCACGCACGCACGCACGCACGCACGCACGCACGCACGCACCACGCACGCACGCACGCACACACACACACACACACACACACACACACACATACACACACACGCACACGACACGCACGCACGAGCGCACGCACGCACGCACGCACGCGCACGCACGCACACGCACACGCGCACACACACACACACACACACACACGCGCGCGCGCGCGCCAACCCACGCACCACACGCACGCACGCATGCACGCACACATACACACGCACGTATAACTAGGATTCCTGACATTCCCACCCATAGATCAAGCGCAATAGATCTGACAATGATTTCCCCCAATTAGCTTTTGATTGCTTATGGCAAACTTTTGATGACACTCTTGGAAGTGATCATCTGCCCATCATAATGACAATTAATAAAACATACGACATAAAAAAAATTGCCTGAAGACAAAATACCTAAAATATAATTATAAGTTTGCCAACTGGGATAAGTTCAAGGCTTTTCTTTCTATAGACACATAGAAACTTGTTGTGAAGATGAAGAAAATGTAAATGATATGTATTCAAATTCAACAAAATGATTCTCTTGGCCGCTGATGATTCAATACCAAATGGCATACTAATACTTCTCAAAAAACACTTCATACCGGCAATGTGTGGTGGACTAAGGATTGTGAAGAAGCTGTAGCCTTAAGAAACTGAAATACAAAGAATATATTAAAAACAAAAGTGAAGAAAACCACCTAGAAATGAAACAAGCTAAGTCACACTCTAACCGAGTAATTGCAAAAGCAAAGCGGCTTTACTGGACAGCGTTTTGTGCTAAAGAAGTTTCTCATCATAAGGACTCTTCAAAAAGTGTGGCAAAAAGTTCAAACTATGAAAAAAGGGATAAATCTCCCATATATCCAGTTAATTTGGATAATAAAAAATTCTCAACCTCATCTGAAAAAGCAGAAGCATTCGCTAACATGTTTTCAAAGACAATGCGTCTAGAAAGTCTTCCACAAGATTGCATACAACATAGGAAAAGGGAAGAAAAAACAGATATGTACGAAGAGCCAGTTTTCAAATAATGACCACTACATAAATGCCCCATAAACTATATGCGAGTTAAACGACTCTATCTCCCTGATAGGTAATAAATCATCATCAGTTGGATTGGACGCTGTTTCGAATGAAATGCTGAAACATTTACCAGATTATGATCTATGTTTTATTGAAAATATTCCAACGGGTTGGAATAATGGTGTTGTGCCATCAATTTGGAAACGGTCTGTAATTATCCCCATTGTAAAGCAAGGAAAGTCTCCCACAAGTGTCCACAGTTACCGGCCTGTAGCTCTGACGTCTCATGTAGGAAACTTATGGAAAGAATTATACTAAATAGGCTTATCTATTTTTGTGATAAAAATGAAATAATACTATTAATCAAGCAGGCTTCAGAAAAGGAAGATCAACAACTGACCACATTGTAAATTACAACACAAATTAAGCATACAATTTGCAGGCGAAAAGAGTATTCTGGCGACATTTTTTATGTTAAAAAAACCTTTGATAGCGTTGTGGCGTGCTAGACTGCTTTATAAACGGAAGAAATTGGTATAGCTGGTAATTTTATAAACCATTAGAGAATTTTTCTCAGAAAGAAGTTTGCAAGTCAGGGTAGAAAACACATATTCAAATTGAAATCGTTAGAAATGGGCATTCTCCATGGTTCCGTAATTGCTCCAATGTTATTTAATATTTTGTTACATGATCTCCCAAAGCACGTAACTAAAGCGCTACCGTTGTGCAGTATGCTGATGATCTGTGTATGGGATAAATGCTAGTCTAAGAAAAACACGCCAAAAAGATCAATCAATTATTACCACACAAAAAATGTATCAGGCCGAGCTAAATAATCTTAGTAAGTACTTGTTTGAAAATGGACTGAAACTTTCCATGAAAAAACGTATATAGTGTTATTTAATAATGGTGATGATCTGTTGATCTGCGTCTTTTAGACTTGATGGAATAACACTTCAGTATGTCCACTCAGTAAAATTCTTAGGAGTTTACTTCACATCTAAATTGACATGGAAAGTTCACATGATTATCTCTTAAACCAGGCTAGGAAAGTTTGAATTTTTGAAAATCTTAAGCAAGCAAAGCTGGTGCCAAGATGTAAAAACATTGAAACATCTGGCAATATCACTCGTTCGGTCTAGCTATCGTATGCTAAGAAGCTTCTTTTGTGCTCCTAAATATTTGTTGCAAAAACTGCAAAGTGTTGATAGCAAGGCTTTTAAATTATGCTTGGGAATCCTGTACATGCTTCTACAGTAGGGACATATTCAGAAATTGATGTTTTGCCTTTAAACGAATACAGAACACTCACTTTGGCCAAATATGTTGTGAAAATGTACAGCTATGAAAGGCGTAAATGAAACAGAAATCTCTTTAAATCCATCTACTGATTACCCAAACGAGCAAAAAACATTTCCTGCTTGTCTACTATTGGCTTGTACTCTGCCCATTTGTTGCAGAAAACTGATTTGACCCGACTCTTTGGCAAAGATTTTCATACTGATCCAATCCAAGCTGGGAAAGAAAGAGAGCAAAAATTTGACCTTAATCACACTGATGCTAAAAAAGTGATCGTCCGCATATCTTGTCATATTCATAAAGATGCATATGCAAAGCAAGTATCCTAACCATCTTAAGGTACATACTGATGGATCATTGACAAAGAACCAAGACGCTGGATCTGCTTTTGTTATTCCATCACTTAAAGTAGATAAAGCATATTCAATAGGCAAAATCGGATCTATCTTAGTTGCCGAAATGATAGCTATACTAATGGCTTTGACATATTTAATTGATATACCGCAATCAATCTTGCAGTATTGTTATGTGTCGACTCAATGTCAGTACTACAATCTATCAAGTTTTCAGCTCTAATTCTGAAAACTTTATTTTAAAGGAAATATGTTATTTAATTCATATTTTGATGTGCAAGGGACCGATTTAACTTTTTTTCTGGGTTCCTTCACACAGTGGAATTTTGGGCCAATGAATTCGCTGACAGATCTGCCAAAAAAGGGAGCTAAAACTGAAATGAGTGCACAGTCACTTTCTGTCCCCTTGACTTTACAAGTGTGTCATCAAGTTTAAAACAAGTGGCTTGGGACTTTTTTTTAGAAACAACCAGAACATCCTTATTTGCGGGTTAATGCTCGAAATAGCCATGTTCTCAGCTTTGATCAGGTTGAAGGCATTGAAACACCTGCAGGTTCGTGATATGTATCAGTACAGAAAATTTGTTTCAGTATTTTATAGACTGAAACTCGACGCATTCAGAACGAATATAGTGCAGGAACAAATGCATATGTGGTAAGGCAAATGTGTCGAGAGCCACGTTTTATTTGATTGTGTGACTCTTAAGGCATACTTACCATGTTTATTAGGCATGACAGTGATGATATTTTTTCTGATATTGATTTTGCGTTCAAAGTTACCTTTTGTTTAATATGTAGTTCTGTTAGATATTTACTATAATGTTATAAGTAGTAATTATTCCATATTTTGCGTGCACTTCCACACACCTATGCGACACACACATACTCTTACACACCACACACACCACACACACACACACACACACACACCACACACCACACTCTCTCTTCTCTCTCTCCTCTCTCTCTCTCTCTCCTCTCTCTCTCTCTCTCTCTCTTCTCTCTTCTCTTCTCTTCCGTCTAACATCACACAATTTTGTGAAAAAACGTAAAATGAAAATACTACTACTACTACTACTACTACACGCACGCACGCACGAACGCACGCACGCACGCACGCACGCCGCACGCACGCACGCACGCACGCACGCACAACAACACACACACACACACAACACACACCACCACACACAACACACAAAAGGAAGCGCGTACGGTGGGGGGGGGGGGAGAGAGAGAGAGAGAGAGAGAGGAGAGAGAGAGAGAGGAAGAGAGAGAGAGAGAGAGAGAGAGAGGAAGAGAGAGAGAGAGTAGAAGTTCATACTTATGTGTGCATGCAAAAAAAATGTGTGTGTGTGTGTGTGTGTGTGTGTGTGTGTGTGTGTGTGGTGTGTGTGTGTGTGTGTGTGTGTGTCTGTCTGTCTGTCTGTCTGTCTGTCTGTCTGTCCGTGTGTCTGTGAGTGTATGTGCGTTCTTTCTTTAGAGTGTGTGCGTGTGTATGTTTTCATCAATGTGTGTGTGCGTGTATGTTTCCTTCAATGTGTGTGTGTGTGGGGAGGGGGTGTGGGAGGGGGGGGGGGTGCCCGCGTGCGCGCACGCGAGCTTATCTATTATAGCCTGCATGTCCTGGTTCCCATACAAGGTGATATATTGACCAGTTGTGAAGCACACTCTGGGAGTTTCTGACAGTTCTCCATCCTCTTCAGATTCTGCAGCATCCTGGTGATGACCAACCACACATAACGACCTGATGCCGACCAAGAAAAGGAAGGAGAAAGAAAGAAGGAATGAAGAAGAAGAAGAACAGAACAAGAACAAGAGAACAAGAGCAAGAACAACAACAAGAAAACAACAAAACAAACAACAACACCAACAACAACAACGACGACGACGACGACGACAACCAGAACACGAACAAGAACACGAACAAGAAGAACGAGAAGAAGAAGAAGAACAACAACAACAACAACAACACCAACAACATCAACGACGACGACGACGACGATGACGACGACGACAACAAAAGAACGAACAAGAACACGAACAAGAAGAACGAGAAGAAGAAGAACAAAAAGAAGAAGAACAGAAGAAAAGGCAGAGGAGGAGGACGAGGCTGATAATGGTAAGGGAGGAGGAGGAGGAAAAGAACAAGAACAACAAGAGCGAGAAGAACAAGAAGAAAAAGAGTGAGAACAAGAAGAAAAGAGGAAGAAGAAGGAAACAACAAGAAGAACAAGAGTACAGGAACACACACACACACAAAAAACAAGATAAAAAGAACTGCAATAACTAGACGAAAAGTGGGGGACGAAAAAGTGGATTGAAGAATGGAGCAAAGAAGGTTTTGATGTCATGTTTTTTGTGATAGTCCAGCCCAACAATGAGCCCAGCAGGATCTCAGCGAGCGGTGGAGGACAGGGACGGACAGGGAGGAGAATGGTGGCCAGATCATCAGGGGTGCCCCCAACGACGACAACAGCAGACGATGTAAGGGATAGGTGAAGGTGAGGTGAGCACCCCTGATAAAACTGGGCCCGGTCAGGGTAGAGGAAGGGGGGGGGGGAGAGAGGTGGAATGGGGGGGGATCGGGAGGGTGCGCAAAACAAACTGGACCGAGAGAGCTGAGGTTGTTGTTGAGAACGCTGGCTATTTCGCTCCGTTTATTGCCCATAGCTTAGAGAGTTAAAAAAATAAAATAAAATAAACAGAATTATCTGAAGCATTCAATGGAACAAGACATACAGTTGATTTTTTTTTAAGAAAACTTACTGGGCAAAGTAAGACTGCAAAATGCCACAGTTTATGGCCACTCTGGGCGGTGTTTCTACAATCTCATGAATTTGTGGTCAGATTTAAAAACAGAAAAGCTGGAATGCTGTACGGTATATCAGTGAGCAAAGTTGTTAAAAAAAAAAAAAAAGATAAATAATTTTATTAAAAACTCCAGATCACGACAGGTCAATAGATCGCAGATCAAAAGCAAGTACCAGCCGCCGTGGCGAAGTGGTTAGCGTCGCGGACTCCGGCTGGGAGGTCGTGGGTTCGATCCCATCAGAGTCATGTGGGTTTTTTCTGCCCGACCGGCTCCTACCCAGAGTGAGTTTGCTGCGGACTCAGTTGGGAAGACTGGGACCACACAGTCGAGTTTCATCCACTTAATGGATGCGTTTCTGAGAGTGTTGCTCAAATTTTCTGACCAACACTGCAGGTGCCTGTATCTCTCGGGCCTGGTTGACGCCAGGATATATTATGAAAGGAAGCGTAGAGTACAGCCTGTCATGTTAGTCTCAGACCGAAATGGAAATCCGTAGCATCATCTTAATCATCCTCATTCCATTGATCAGCATTAAATAAAAATGTCTCAAAATCTGTGGCCCTTCATGCCCTGCTCTCATGGTGACCTCAGTTTCGATGTCCTCTCCGCGTCTGTGGCCTTGGTTTGCTTCCGTCGGGGTCACCGGTATCGGCGAGTCCATGGGGGCTGTCGTTGGACGGACGTGGTGGCGCCCTCCGGAGGGAGAGCTCGCTCATGCCGGCTCCGCGACTAAGGAATTATTGTCGTCAGTAGGGGGCTTAGTAGGTGGTGTCCTGCGTATGTTAGATCAGAACAGGCGCCACTGAACACCACCGAAGTGACTCGGCAGCAGTGCAGTGTCTCCTCCGGTGGGTTGCCTCATGACGACTTGACATTGACTGCTCCCTGTGGATTGCTGGTGCCGGGGCTGCGGCGGGGCCAGCCGGGCTATGGCTGTGGACGGGTTGTCGGAATGAGCGGCGTGGGTGCACTGCCTCTGAGGTAGCGCAGAGGTTGGGACAGAAAAAAAAAAAAAAAAAAAAAAAAAGATCAAAAGCAAGTGAAGAGGTCACAGGTCACCAATAAGTGAAGAGGTCACAGGTCACAATAAGTGAAAGGTCACAGGTCACAATACGTGAAGAGGTCACAGGTCACAATGAGTGAAGAGGTCACAGGTCACAATGAGTGAAGAGGTCACAGGTCACAATAAGTGAAGAGGTCACAGATCACAATAAGTGAAGAGGTCACAGGTGAAAACAAAATCACAGGTCACAACAGTGAATGGGTCACGGGGTCAAAAGAGGTAAATAAGCCAAACAGTGTAGATCAATGTGAAGAAAGATGAAATATTTTTAAGCCCGATACAATTTTTTTTTAAATGAAGCAACAAGATAAAATCATAGCTAAGAAAGAAAACATATTTTTAAAGCCAGAGGCAATGAAAAATAAAAACCAAAAAAAAATCAGAGCTAGCAAAGATGAAATGTCTTTAAGGCAGATACAATGAGAATGAAACAACAAAAAAATCAGAGCTAGCAAAGATAAAAATGTTTTCAAGCCAGATACAATGAAAATGAAACAACAACAACAATCATAGCCCGCAAAGATAAAAAAGTTTTCAAGCCAGATACAATGAAAAACAAAACAACGAAAATTTAAGCACGGAATCTTCCAAGGTGAGGATACAGTTTATACTTACAGGACCCCGGCTCACCCACGAAGGCTAGGAGAGAGAGAGAGAGAGAGAGAGAGAGAGAGAGAGAGAGAGAGAGAGAGAGAAGGAGAGAGAGAGAGAGAGAGAGAGAGAGAGAGAGAGAGAGGGCGGGGAAAGAGAGAGAGAGGAGAGAGAGAGGAGGAGAGAGAGAGAGTGGAGAGAGGAGAGAGAGAGGGAGAGAGAGAGAGAGATAGAGAGAGAGAGAGAGAGGGGAGAGAGGCGAGGCAGAGAGAGGAGAGAGAGAGAGAGAGAGAGAGAGAGAGAGTGAGAGAGGAGAGAGAGAGAGAGAGAAGAGAGAGAGAGAGAGCAAACAAACAAGATACAAATACATAGAAGAAAAAAGAAGAAGAAGAAGAAGAAGAAGAAGAAGAAGAAGAAGAAGAAGAACAAGAACAAGAAACAAGAACAAGAACAAGAAGAACAAGAAGAACAAGAACAAGAAGAACAAGAACATGCCAAGAAGAACAAGAATAGCAACAACAACAACAACAACAACAACAAGCACCAGAGAAGCCACCTGGAGAAGCCGAAGCAGAAGTCTGATGACTAGAATTGGTAGACAGCTGAAACACTGAGGACTGTAGGGCCGATAAACTGGGGTCTGGGATGCAGGCTGGAGATGACCTCAGATGTTCCAGACCGGCTGTCTCGTTCCAGACAAGGACACGACCAAAGGGGAGAGTCCTCTGTGTCCATGCAGAGGTCAGTGGGGCCGCCTTGGCTGAAGGCTGTGTCAGGCCAGTTGACATAGGCTACAACACCCAAGGGGTACATCAACATGTTGTTTGCTCTGCATTGTTATGCAGGGGGTTTTCTTCGTTTGTGGGCAAGCTCCGAACTAACATCATCAGTCTCCAAAAATTTCCCTTGGGAAGTTGGAGTGTATAATCAGAAACGGTCTCACACATGTAAATGTTCCCATCCCTAGCTGATGCATTTGTGCCAATGTGTTCAAGTGCTCGGCTGTTCGGATGATCCCTGGAGTCTTTTAGCAGGGTACGACGACAACAACAACAACAACACAACAACAACACCAACACCAACACCACACCACCACCACCAACAGCAGCAACAACAACAACAACAACAACAAACACAACACCAACCCCCAACACCACCAACACCACCAACAGCAACAACAACAACACACCAACACCAAACCACCAACACCACCAACAGCAAACAACAACAACACAACAACAACAAAACCAACACCAACACCAACACCAACACCCAGCAACAGCAACCACAACAAAAACACCAACACCAACACCACCAGCAACAACAACAACAACAACAACACCAACACCACCAACACCACCAACAGCAAAAAAACAAAAAAACACCACCAACACCAACACCAAACACCACACCACCAACAGCAAAAACAACAACAACAAACAACAACAACAACAACAACACCAACACCACACCAACACCACCAGCAACAGCAACAACAACAACAACACCAACACCAACACCACCCGCAACAACAAAAACAACAACAACACCAACACCAACACCACCAACTCCACCAACAGCAACAACAACAACATCAACAACAACACTAACACCAACACCAACACCAACACCAACACCACCAGCAACAACAACAACAACAACAACACCAACACCAACACCACCAACACCACCAACAGCAACAACAACAACAACAACACCAACACCAACACCAACACCACCAGCAACAAAAACAACAACAACAACAACAACACCAACACCCAAAACCAACACCAAATTTCCACCAGCAACAGCAACAACAACAACACCAACACCAACACCACCAGCAACAACAACAACAACAACAACACCAACACCAACACCACCAACACCACCAACAGCAACAACAACAACAACAACAACAACACCAACACCAACACCAACACCACCAGCAACAGCAAAAACAACAACACCAACAACAACCAACACCAACACCAACACCAACACCACCAGCAACAGCAACAACAACAACAACACCAACACCAACACACCAACACCACCAACAGCAACAACAACAACAACAACAACAACAACAACACCAACACCAACACCAACACCACCAGCAACAGCAACAACAACAACAACAACAACAACACCAACACCAACACCAACACCAACACCACCAGCAACAGCAACCAACAACAACAACACCAACACCAACACCACCAGCAACAACAACAACAACAACAAACACCAACACCAAAACCACCAACACCACCAACAGCAACAACAACAACAACAACAACCACCAACACCAACACCAACACCAACACCACCAGCAACAACAACAACAAAAACAACACCAACACCAACACCACCAACACCACCAACAGCAACAACAACAACAACAACAACACAACACCAACACCAACACCACCAGCAACAACAACAACAACAACAACAGCAACACCAACACCAACACCAACACCACCAGCAACAGCAACAACAACAACAACAACAACACCAACACCACCAGCGACAACAACAACAACAACAACACCAACACCCACACCACCAACACCACAACAGCAACACACAAAAACAACAACAACACCAACACCAACACCAACACCAACACCAACACCAACACCACCAGCAACAACAACAACAACAACAACACCAACACCACCAACACCACCTACAGCAACAACAACAACAACAACAACAACAATAACAACAACAACACCAACACCAACACCAACACCACCAGCAACAACAACAACAACAACACCAACACCAACACCAACACCAACACCAACCCCACCAGCAACAGCAACAACAACAACAACACCAACACCAACACCACCAGCAACAACAACAACAACAACAACACCAACACCAACACCACCAGCAACAGCAAAACAACAACAACAACAACAACAACAAGTAGGGCAGGGGATCATTATCTAGCCTCTCTTTACCACTACTCTCCTTTGTCAGAGTCCTGTTTGCTCGTGCAGGTCACCCACTACTTCCGGGCTCGCCACGTCACCGCGCGCCGCTGCAAGACTCTGTTCAGCTGACTGGGCCGCCCTCTCAAAGTTGACAACGTGTGCCAGCGAGTTTCTCGCAGCGCCTTGGACGCAGCCTTCGTTTCGAACTGTTCGCTACAAACTTGACAATGTGACTCACTCAGCAGCGAAGAACGGCTCGCAGACAGTCGACAGGAGACAGAGAGAAAACTAACAGACTGACAGGAAGAGCAGAATGCCTTTACCTTGCACGATGAAACTCTGGCCAGCGAAAGATGAAGATATACTGCTGATCTTCTGCCTCGAACAGTGATCCAGGATGATTGGCTGTGATGTTAAACCTGTAAGATCTACTCATGGATGCTCAGTGTATACATGTTTCAACAGCTTTAAACACACGCGCACACATAATCTATGATGAAAGTTGAAGGATAATAAGACACGCGGAGTTTTTACACAGCTTCAATGATTATTTTTGGGGGAGCCGGATAGCTCAGTTGGTAGAACTAGAGCGCCGGACTCGTAATCTGGTGATCCTGGGGGTTGCGGGTTCGATCTCCGCCGGGCCGTTTCGGTACAGGGGGATTTTTCCCTCGGAGTTAGCATTGGTTCTGACTCCTTTTCCCATACAGTCCTTCGAATGAGTCTATAAACCGAGGTTCCGTATGTGAACGCACGCATAACATCTTGCACACACGTAAAATCCCATCACCAACTTTCGGAAGAGTAGGTCAGTTTGGCCGTTGGTATGGATGACACGTTACACATAGCATGCACCATGCGTGAGAAATGGAAAGAATGAAGGAACTAAGGAAATTGAGTGAACGATATTTAATGATATTGACTGGATGACACGGGAAACGACTGAATGAAGCGCCGGCTGGCAGCTCTTCAGTCGGCACTACCCAGGTAGGCAGCTCGTTGTGTAAACGAGTGTGGATTGTAAAGCGCTTAGATCTTGCTCTCTAGCCGCGAATAGGCGCTATATAAGTATTCATTGTTGTTGTTGTTGTTGTTTTTCTCTAGCAAGTTTTTGAAATCTACGATTGACGATGAATAGATATGGATGTTAGCTTCAAAAAAAAAAACCCACCGCGATAACTTTAATCAAGGCAATCGATGCCGATTATATATCACTGTTTAATCAGCTTCTATGGTCATCTGTATCTCTTTGGCAGGCTGTGAAGTTTTTTAATTTCTTGGTGTCAGGGGTATGGTGTTGTTTTAATAAGTTTTAATAAACACTAGCATTCTTTTACTAAATGTAACAGAATCTTCTGACAGTTCCAGAAGTTGTTTTTTTCCAAGGGATTTTTTCGTCGATGTCACCTTTTGAAAACGCCAATACGCATTTCATAAAGGCTTACAAATCTTTACACTAATGTAGAATCTATGTTATGTTTTAATCACCCTCTAAAAACACCAATGCAAATTTCATAAAGCCTTCCAAATCTCTAGTCTAATGCAGAATCTATGTTGATGTTTTAACCAACGTCTACAAATTCCACCATACTTCTCAACACGAGTAAATAGTTTAGAGAGCCACCAAAAAACAGTTCTTAAGTTGTAAATATGTCGCTGTCCAATCGATTAATTTCAGAGCGGGAATGACACCAAAAACAAACATTTGTAAGGGGATTTAGCACAAAATATTGGACAAGCGCACAGGAAAGTTTTACTTTCGATTTACGATCTCGCTTCAACCAAGTCTTCGAACGCTGTGTGTGCGAACGTGCGTGCGCGCGCGCGTGCGCGCGTGCCCGCGCACGCGCGCGTGTATGTGTGTGTGTGTGTGTGTGTGTGTGTGTGTGTGTGTGTGTGTGTGTGTGTGTGTGTGTGTGTGTGTGAGCGTGCGTGCGTGCGTGCGTGCGTGCGTGCGTGCGTGCGTGCGTGCCTGCGTGCGTGCGTGCCTGCGTGCGTGCGTGCGTGCGTGTGTGAGTGAGTGTGTGTGTGTGTGTGTGTGCGTGGGTGCGTGCGTGCGTGCGTGCGTGCGTGCGTGCGTGCGTGCGTGCGTGTGTGTGTGTGTGTGTGTGTGTGTGTGTGTGTGTGTGTGTGTGAGCGTGCGTGCGTGCGTGCGTGCGTGCGTGCGTGCGTGCGTGCGTGCGTGCGTGCGTGTGTGAGTGAGTGTGTGTGTGTGTGTGTATGTGCGTGGTGCGTGCGTGCGTGCGTGCGTGCGTGCTGCGGTGCGTGCGTGCGGTGGTGGTGGGGTGTGTGTGTGTTTTGTGTGTGTGTGAGTGGTGTGTGTGTGGTGGTGGTGCGTGGTGGTGTGGGGTGGAGGCAGTGGAGGGGGTGAGGGGATTTTATGGAATTGGAGTCTGAATCCCCTGCATGTCTTGGAGTGAAACGTGGGGGTTTTACGAATGGAGGAGTTAAATTCAGTTTGGTTTTGGTGATGTGTGAAAATGGTTTGTGTGTGATGTTTTGGGGAAATAAGTGATGTAGTGTGTGCAGTGGGAGTGAGGGCGTAGTCGAGTATGGTGGGTGGTGGTGATGTTGGAGTGTAGTTTGAGTGAGTGTAGTGTATGTAGTGGTAGGGGAGTGCAGTGAGTGTAGTGTTAGAGTGAGTGGATGTAGTGAGTGGGTTGGTTTGGGGGAGGGTGGGTGCGTGCGGTGCGTGCGGTGGGTGGAGGCAGGGATGGGGGTGGATGCGAGGCAGGGAGGGGAGTGCAGTGATTTAAGTATTTGATTGGAGAGTGAGTCCAGTGCAGTGGAGTGGAGTGATGGAGTGGATGAGGCATGGCATGAGTAGGGGATTGGAGTGGAGTGGAGGGGAGTGGAGGGGCAGTGGGTGGAGTGCAGTGGAGGAGTGGAGTGCAGTGCAGAGTGCAGTGATGAAGTGGAGTGGAGGGAGTGAGGGGAGTGGAGTGGAGTGGAGTGGAGTGTGAGTGTAGAGGAGTGTGGAGTGGGGGATGGAGTGGGGAGTGGATGAGTGGAGTGATGAGGGAGTGGAGGGGAGTGGAGTGAGTGAGTGGATTGGAGTGGGTGGGGGGTTGAAAGGTGGAGTGGAGGCATGGATGTGGAGTGAGTGGAGTGCGGGGAGGAAGGGAGTGTGAGTGGAGTGGAGGGGAGTGCAGTGGAGTGAGAGGGGAGTGGATGAGTGGATTTGGAGTGGAGTGGCGGGGTGGAGGGAGTGGAGTGGAGAGGAGTGCAGTGATGGAGGGGAGTGGAGGGGAGTGGAGGGGAGGTGGGATGCATGAGGGGAGTGCATGGAGGGGATGGAGTGGAGTGGTGGAGGGGAGTGGAGTGGTGGAGGCAGTGGAGTGGAGGGGAGTGGAGTGAGTGGAGTGGAGTGGAGTGGAGGGGGAGTTGGAGTGGAGTGAGGGGAGTGGAGGGGAGTGGGGGGTGGAATGTGAGAGGAGGGGAGTGGAGTGCAGTTGGAGTGGATGGTGGAGTGGAGTGGAGTGCAGTGGAGTGAGTGCGTGGAGTGGAGTGCAGGGAGGCGGGGAGGGGAGTGAGTGGAGTGGATGGAGGGGATGATGAGTGGAGTGGGGGAAAGGTTTGGAGTGGAGTGGGAGTGGAGTGGAGTGGATGAGTGGAGTGCAGTGGAGTGCAGTGGAGGGAGGGATTTGAGTGGGAGTGGAGTGAGTGGAGGGGATGGAGTGGGAGTGCAGTGGAGTGGAGGGAAAGTGCTTATAGTGCAGGGAGTGAGTGATGGTGGAGTGCATGGGGGTCAGGGGAGAGGGTGGAGTGAGTTGGAGTGGAGGGGTGGGAGTGAGTGGATGCATGTGATGGAGTGCATGGAGAGGAAAGTGAGTGGAGTGAAGAGGATGGATGGAGGGTGGAGTGGATGGAGTGCAGTGATGAGTAATGGAGTGGGATGGAGTGATGCAGTGGATGAGTGAGGGGAGTGGAGTGGAGGGGAGTGGAGTGGAGTGGAGTGCAGGAGTGGTTGAGTGGAGGGTGGATGAGTAGTGGAGAGGAGTGAGTGGAGTGGAGGGAGTGAGGGGATGGATGGAGTGGAGGGGAGGGAGTGAGGGAGTGGAGTGGAGTGGAGTGGAGGGGGGATAGGGGAGGGGAGTGAGTGGAGTGGCAGTGAGGGGAGTGGAGTTTTTGAGTGAGGTGGGGAGTGGAGTGGATGAGTATGAGTGATGAGTGAGGGGAGGAGTGCAAGGAGTGAGTGCGTGGATGGGGGAGTGAGTGGAGTGGTGGGGAGTGGAGTGGATGATTTGGGGGATGCAAGGGGGAGGGGCTTTGGAGTGGTGGAGTGGAGTGCAGTGGATTGGAGTGGAGTGAGTGGAGGGGAGTGGAAGTGGAGTGGAGGGGAGTGGAGTGGAGTGGAGTGGGATGGAGTGAGTGGAGTGGAGTGCAGGGAGTGGAGTGGTTGATTGGATGCATGGATGAGGGGAGTGGAGTGCAGTGAGTGAGTGGTGCAGGGAGTGGAGTGGGTGGAGTGGAGTGGATGAGTGGAGGGGAGTGCAGGGGAGTGGAGGGGAGTGAGTGGAGTGGAAGAGTGGATGAATGCATGGAGTGGAGTGGAGAGTGGAGTGCAGTGGAGTGGAGTGGAGTGGAAGTGGAGTGCAGGGGAGTGGGAGTGGATGTGGAGTGCAGGGGAAAGTGGAGTGGAGTGGAGTGAGTGGAGTGGAGTGCGGAGGGGAGTGCAGTGGAGTGGAGGGGATGCAGTGGAGTGCAGTGGAGTGAGGGATGGTGTGGATGCAGTGGAGTGGAGGGGTGTGAGTGCAGTGGAGTGGAGTTCAGTTGGAGTGGAGTGGATTGCAGGGAGTGCAGTGGAGTGGAGTGCAGTGGAGTGGAGTGGAGTGGAGTGCAGTGGAGTGGATGCAGGGGAGTGGAGTGGAGTGCATTGAGGGGAAAGGGTTGAGTGGAGGGGAGTGGAGTGAGTGGAGTGCGGTGTAGTGTAGTGCAGTGTATGCAGTGCAGTGCGGTTCGGTGCTGTCGTGGGGTTTTCGTTTTGGTGTAGTGTAGTGCGTGCAGTGTAGTGTATGCAGTGTAGTGCAGTGTAGTTTAGTGTAGTGCATGTATGTTACTGCAGTGTAGAGCAGGTAGTGTGTGTAGTGCAGGGGTAGAGCAGTGTAGTTAATGTATGCAGGCAGTGAAGAGCAGTGTAGTGTATGTAGTGCAGGTATTTGCAAGTAGTGTAGTGCAGTTAGTGTATTTAGTGCAGTTATGTAGGCAGTGTAGTGCAGTGTAGTGCATGTAGTGCAGGCATGCAGTGTAGGGCATGTAGGCAGTGTAGTGCAGTTAGTGTAGTGTAGTGTAGTGTAGTGCAGTGTATGCAGTGTATGCAGTGTAGTGCTGTGGGTTTAGTGTATGAGTGTAGTGTAGTTTTAGTGTATGTAGTGTAGTTAAGAGCATGTAAGTGTAGTGTAGTGTAGTGTAGTGTAGTGAAATATATGTAGTGCAGTGTAGTGTATGCAGTGTAGTGTATTTGCAGTGTAGTGTTAGTGCAGTGTATTTGCAGTGTAGTGTAGTGCAGTGTAGTTAGCGCAGTGTAGTGTAGCGCAGTGTATGCATGTAGTGTAGTGCAGTGTATGCAGGTAGTGTAGCGCAGTGTATTGTAGGAAATTGTAGGAGTGAAGTGCAGTGTAGAGCAGTGTAGTG
>CM031623.1:36738384-36758384 GCA_018398815.1 Conus ventricosus
TCTGGGATTCAGCAAGTTATCACACTCTCAAAATCATTGTTTACTCTTCATAACCGTGATCTAAAATTCATAGTTTGGTGAGAAAAAAAAAAGAAAAAAAACCCTTCAACTTTGTCATATTCATTCAGACGATGACCCCTGCAACATTCCTCCCTTCACTGTGAACCCGAACACAGAGCGAGGCACGTTCTAAGCGTCATTGTCTTCCAGGCTATCCCCCTCTTTCCATCGCAGAGTAACTTCAATCTCATGAGAATCGCCGCACCTCAGCCTAGAATAGATCGTTTAATTAATTAACATCTAATATTGTAGAATCTTTTTCTTTTTTTCTCTCTCCAAAACTCAATGGCCATATCTGTCTAATTACTTTTAACATAACACAAACTTTGTGATTTCCTAACTCACCCAAAATAATGTCATTCTCAAAATCTCTCTCTCTCTCTCTCTCTCTCTCTCTCTCTCTCTCTCTCTCTCTCTCTTGTGTGTGTGTGTGTGTGTGTGTGTGTGTGTGTGTGTGTGTGTGTGTGTGCACGCACATGCGTGTGCGCATGTGAGTATGAGTGAGTGTGTGAGAGAGAGAGAGTGTGTGTGTGTGTGCGCGCGTGCGCGCGAATGTGATATGTGAATGTGTGTGTGCGCGCGTGCGCGCGGGTGTGTGTGTGTGTGTGTGTGTGTGTGTGGTGTGTGTGTGTGTGTGTGTGTGTGTGTGTGTGTGTGGTGTGTGTGGAAGCCATTTTCCTCTAGGGAAAGCAATCAAAGTGTGTTCTGTGTTGGAATTACAAAGTAGTTTTGATTTCCAGATTCACCTCCACCGTCTCTCTTACAAGTGATGGAAGGGGCATCTTTCTGGTACTGGTCATCAAAAAAGAATTTGAATTTTTCTAGGGACTGTTAAAGATACTCAAGAATGGCTCAAGTGTAATTCACCTTAGACTTCTGCTCTTACAAGTCCTTGTGCTCTGAGTGACAAACCGAATTAGAAATTGGCTCAAATGTGAAATTCTGTACGAACAAACAAAAAACAACAACAGATGATTATTCAAATATGAAATGATGTAAGAACAACAAACAGACTGACATTAAAGTGAAGAGCAATGTCACATACAAACGTGTTACTCTTGTATTCAAGTTCAGATATACAACAAAATGTGACAGGACTTCAATGAAAATGAGTCCGTCTTTGCTTGCGCTGGCGTTTTCCCACACTTTATCTCATCATGAAGAGAGAGAGAGAGGGGGGGGGGGGGGGTATTCTGTTGATTGGAATGGGCGTCCGGTGAGTGCACACCTACTTGGCTTCTTTTGGAGCTGTCTGTGGAAGAGGTGTACAGGCCACACACCTCCATTAGGATTCTGCACTAAATCACCATAATCATTGTAATCCACGCGAGGGTTTGGAGGCCTCCCTTTAACTTTGAGCCAGCATTCAATGTGAAACTGATAATTGATCAAAAGAACAACTCCCCCACCAATTATTTCCCTCGTTTGGTGGTGGTGGTGGGGGGGGGGGGAGGGGGGTTCACCGATGACGTCACAAACAATCTTTACATACGTGACCTTCCACTTAGTTGACGTCACATTTCAGGCCTTTGCACTCACCCGTGACCCTATTTTTTTGTGGCAGGTGGTAGTCCCCCAACTATATTCCCACTCCTTTGATTTTCATCTGTCTGTTTGGAACAACCTGGCTCGCACCTTGATGGCCGTAATAAAGGAAAACGAGGAGAATCCACTTTCAAACACAATTCATAAAATCCTCCAAACAATCTAGTTGCGCCAGTCTATAAATACTGGAATCCTAGTTAGTCGGTTGTCCACGTGACCATGTGGTTGCATGGATTCTTGTTCCTGTGCTGGGCCGGTTGGCGTGGGTAATGGTAATGGTGATGTTGCTTATAGCCCAGCCGACAGCAAAGGGCCATATCAGGGCTGTCACCGCGTTGAAGTCAACTCATAAGTCATCATTAAAAATAAAAAATCATTCACACGACTCTTTGAAACATACCTTCCAAAAACACACCAGGAATTTTGTTAAAAATCTTTCCTCCGTTAAATCTCAAATCAGATGAAAAATGTTGATCTCCCTCAGACATTCAAAGATCACGTCAGGTGGAATCTCTGAGCAAGGTTTTCATGGAGTTCTGCTGTAAAGTGTTTATGTCTCACATCATGCAAGTCCCAACACTGTAAAAGGATATGTATCACTGTGAGTGGTACATGACATGGGATGCACCAGGGATCTTCTTCACCTTTTAAAAGGTAAGAATGGATGTAAAACGAGTGGCCTGTATGCAAACGGCACAAGACTATGAAAGGTTTTCATTAAATGCCTATCGTGCGCTTAAGTGATTGAAGATAAGTGATTGCTCAGTCATTTTCGTGATACTAATTGTTTTGTTTCTCGCCTGAAGAAGACCTAAGAGGTCGAAACGCGTCGTGTTTTGTCTTGTGATTCGTTTGTCCACTTCTTTTTTTTTTTTTTTTTTTTTTGGGGGGGGGGGGGGCGGTTTGCTAACATTTATTTAAGATTTCTATCAGGTTCGGACAGATCTTAAATAGTTTGTTATCCGTCTGCCAGTCGGCGTGGGTGCAATGGTTCCAGAGTCTCTGGAGATTATAGAACCTGGTTTGTAGATGAGTCGTTAGAATTCCAGCTTGCTGACGCTTGTCCTCTCAACTTTTCATGGGAAAGTGTGAGGCGAGGGCTCACCCAGCGAAAAGCGAGGCTAACATAAGTTATATCACCTTTACATTTTCTGTCTCCCCTTTAGCTCTTCACCCAAGTTTAACAAGTGGTAGGAGACCATCAGAAACTGCCACACAACGGAAGGGAATTGCTCTTCAAAGGAGTCAGATACTCATGCGGTACATTGACCTATTTGCATACAACTGCGGTATACATGAGTACACATTTTTAATTTTCTGTCTCCACTTAAAGTTCTTCGCTCAGGTTTTGAGCGGATTTTAGCCAGCGGTGTGAGCGGATTTTAGCCAGCGGTGTGAGCGGATTTTAGCCAGCGGTGTGAGCGGATTTTAGCCAGCGGTGTGAGACGACGAGAAACTAAACAACTAAACGGAAATAACTCCTCAAAGTAGTGGTGTAATTACCTATTTGCAAACAATGAAGGCAAACGTAAGTTTTAATTAGCTGCTCACTACAAAAGCGCTATGACAACAGAATTCATAAATCATCTTAACAGGTTTTGTTGTTGTTGTTGTTGTTGTTGTTTTTACAGAGTACTGGTATAAAGTTATCCTGTTGAAACATACGGCATAGATACAGATGATGCGTAGTCTCAAGACCTGGAAACGAGAGTCAGTTTACTTTTCTTCTCGGACAATCCCGGAAACTTGATACATGACCTCAGAGTGGGAGAGATGAACATTCTCCTCAGTGGGAGAGATGAACATTCTCCTCAGTGGGAGAGATGAACATTCTCCTCAGTGGGAGAGACGAACATTCTCCTCAGTGGGAGAGACAAACATTCTCCTCTCTGACTCAAATTTCGGCACAGGGGGATTTTTCCCTCGGAGTTAACATTGGTTCTGACTCCATTCCCCCATACAGTCCTTCGAATGAGACTATAAACCGAGGTTCCGTGTGTGAACGCACGCACAACATCTTGCACACACGTCAAATCCCATCACCAACTTTCGGAAGAGAAGGCCAGTTTGGCCGTTGGTATGGATGACACGTTACACATAGCATGCACCTTCCCCGAAGATGGAGTATGGCTGCCTTAATGGCGGGATAAAAAGAACGGTCATACACACAAAACTCCACTGCCTGTCTATACAGGGAGTGTCCGCAGGAGTATCAGCCTGCGTACGCAGAAAGAAGAAAGAAAGAACTCTCCTCTCTGACAAACACTGGTATTGAGTCTTACACACTGAAGTTGATTGTCTTCAGTTTCATGGCTGTGCTGTGTAATTGTGGGGCTTGATTTTTTTTGTTGCCTTTTTTTATGAGAAGGTCAAGCTGACCGTCCTGTTTCTGATGTTCGCCTGATCGACAGGTTGTCAGAGGAACATCATAACAATGAAAATCATTATTTCTTTTTTTTTTCCCTGTTGAGCCGAGAAAGTTGTAAAACTTTGAAAATGTTATGTGGGCCACTTATGAAGTATATGAATATGGTCACAAATGATACATTTTGGGAGCTTTATCATTGTCTTTTTTTCTTTGTCGGTCAAAGCCCTCTTTACAGTTCTGTCTTGATATTTTTCGCCGCCTTTGATTTTAATCCCCCCCCCCCCCTCCTTCCCACTTCCCGCCCCTCACTCCTTCTCTGCCCCTCCCCTCCTCTATTCCCGTCTTCCTTTGTCTGTCGCACATATATGAATAACAACACCACACCCAGACTGATTATCTCCTTCCTCTTTTCTTCTTCTTCTTCTTCTTTCTTTCTTTCTTTCTTTTTTCTTCTTATTCTTCTTCTCCTCCTTCTTCTTCTTCTTCTTCTTCTCCTCCTCCTTCTTCTTCTTCTTCTTTTCTTCTTCTCTTCTTCTCCTCCTCCTCTCCCTCCTCCTTCTTCTTCTTATTCTCCTAATCATCATCATCCTCCTTCTCCTTCGATTCCTTCTTCTTCTCCTCCTCCTCCTCCTCTTCCTCCTTCTTCTTCTTCTTCTTCTTCTTCTCTTTCTTCTTCTTCTTCGTCTTCTTCTTCTTCTCCTCCTCCTCCTTCTTTTTCTCTTCCTCTCCTCCCCCTCCTCCTCCTCCTTCTCCTTCTTCTTCTTCTTCTTCGTCTTCTTCTCCTCTCTGTCCTTATCTTACTCTTCTGTTTCCAACTCCTCCCACCAATCTTACATGATCAATCCGGTCTTTGCAATCAAGTCTGTTCACTGCTCTGACGAGCACCCCATTTCATTCCTTGAATTATTTGTTTGCTTGTTTCTTTACTTATTCATTCATTTATGTGCTTGTTTCTTTCTTTCATTTCTTCTATATTTTTCTATGTTTTATTTATTCATCTATCTATATGCTTATTTGCTTCTTTATATGCCTTTATTGATGTATTCTTTTATTTATTTATTTATTTATTTATTAGTTCTTTATTTGTTTAATTTATCAATTTATCTTGCAGTCCTGCATCTCCAACCCTCCCAATGGCACCGCTCTGACGTCACCCTCCCGTTTGACCCACACACAGCCACATCTAGGCGGTCCAGTCAAAGACATGCACAGAGCACTCACAGAAAAAAAACCGAAACAAACAAACAAATAGAGGCCATCGACGCCTGCTCGCTATCTAGCCATTTAATGAATGAAAATCACAGACCCTGCTGTTTGAGACGAGTCCTCTGTGTGTGTGTGTGTGTGTGTGTGTGTGTGTGTGTGTGTGCGTGTGTGTGTGTGTGTGTGTGTGAGTGAGAGAGAGAGAGAGAGAGGGGGGGAGAGAGAGAGTATGTGTGTGTGTGTGTGTGTGTGTGTGTGTGTGTGTGTGTGTGTGTGTGTGTGTGTGTGTGTGTGTGAGAAAGACAGAGAGAGAGAGAGAGAGAGAGAATATGCATGTGTATATGTGTATGATTCTCTGTGTGTGTGTGTGTGTGTGTGTGTGTGTGTGTGTGTGTGTGTGTGTGTGTGTGTGTGTGTGTCTGTCTGTGTGTGTGTGTGTGTGTGTGTGTGTGTGTGTGTGTGTGCGTGCGTGCGTGTGTGTGTGTGTGTGTGTGTGTGTGTGTGGTGTGTGTGTGTGTGTGTGTGTGTGTGTGTGTTTCTCCGTCTGTCTGTCTGTGCGTAACACACACACACACACACACACACACACACACACACACACACACACACACACCACACACAGCAGACAGACAGACTGACAGACAGACAAACAGAGAGCATAGACTGCCCTATCAGGCAGGCCCAGCAGAACAGGTCCAGTGTGTTGTCGAGGACACAATGAAGTGTCCCTGTATGGACGATACCTCAGCCCCAGGGGTGGCGGCCTCCCCAGTAATTACCTCCCCCTAGACAACAGAGTTGTCCCCCTCTGGCTGCAGACTATCAGTACATGGCCACCTTGGCCCCCTTCATCACCCCCCACCCCACTACCACCCCACCCCACCACCACCACCACCACCATCACCTCCCAGGTCCCCTCCGACCCCATTACTACCCCTCTCTCTCTCTCTCTCTCTCTCTCTCTCTCTCTCTCTCTCTCTCACACACACACACACATCCTGTCCGCGTGCGAGTCATGGAGGACTTCAGCCTACAACTGAACAGTGGAAATAGGGGAAGAGTGAGGGGAGAGGAGGGAGAGAGTGAAGGAGGGGCAGAACGTAAAGGTGGAGGGGTGGGGGAGGGGGGGTGAAAGTAGGGTTGGAAGAGGGATGAGTAGAAGAGACACGGTGATTTGAGGGAGAGGGGGGGGGGGGTTGATGATAATCCAAAATGAAAATGTGTTCAATGATGGTACCTGGCCTTCTGATATTCGCTTAGCATCTGATCGCTGTACAATGTTAATTAATGATGCCAGCAATGTTCATTGTCAATGGTGTGTTTGACAGTGTTCTGAGTTTAATGCCAGGAGTTTCCTTTTTTCAAGGATCTGTGATTGTTACTGTTCTCTCAGTTGGTAGTGCGCCAGACTCGTGATCCTGGGGTTGCAGGTTCGAATTTCGGCACAGGGAGATGTTTTCCTCGGAGTTAACATTGGTTCTGACTCCATTCCCCCATACAGTCCTTCGAATGAGACTATAAACCGAGGTTCCGTGTGTGAACGCACGCACAACATCTTGCACACACGTCAAATCCCATAACCAACTTTCGGAAGAGAAGGCAGGTTTGGCCGTTGGTATAGATGACACGTTACACAAAAGCACGCACCTTCCCGGAGATGGAGTATGGCTGCCTTAATGGCGGGATAAAGAAAAAAAAACGGTCATACACACAAAACTCCACTGTCTGTCTATACAGGCAGTGTTCCGCAGGAGTATCAGCCTGCGTACGCAGAAAGAAAGAAAGTAACTGTTCTGTCTCAATACTAGCGCAGTCCGCTTTACAGGATTTGTGACCATGAGTATTCTGGTTTAACAATGCCAGCGCTTGCCATTTTCGACAGTCTGTGACAGGTGTTCTGTGTTGACACCAGCACGGGCCATTTTCGAAGGAAGTGTGTGTGATGGCAAGTGTTTCCACTTGATGCCAGCATCAGCCATTTTCAGCAAGTCTGTGACAATAGATTTCTGTGCTTAATGCCAACTCTAACCGTTTTCAACAGCTGTGAATAGAAAGTGTTCAGTTTCAGTTCCAGCGCCGTTCATTTCCAGTGATCAACGACAGTATCTGTTGTGTTTTTGATGACAGTCTGGATGTAGCCCTCGTGGTCGGCGCAGCTATGAACACGACTGTGTATTCTGGGTCTCCGGGTGGCTCAGTGGTAACCGCGCAAAGTTCTCAGTCAGACACCGCCAGTTCAAACCCGCTGTCGCCCAACAGAAACATTTTTTTTTTCTTGCCATCTTTACCTCTTCACTACGACAATGATTATGTCATGTCACACACACTGTGACGTTATGTCATCTTTACCTCTTCACTACCGACAATGATTATGTCATGTCACACACACTGTGACGTTATGTCATCTTTACCTCTTCACTACCGACAATGATTATGTCATGTCACACACACTGTGACGTTATGTCATCTTTACCTCTTCACTACCGACAATGATTATGTCATGTCACACACACTGTGACGTTATGTCATCTTTACCTCTTCACTACCGACAATGCATTATGTCATGTCACACACACTGTGGCGTTATGTCATGCAGGTTCCTTCTTCTTCGTCTTCTTCTCTCTCTCTCTCTCTCTCTCTCTCTCTCTCCTCTCTCTCTCTCTCTCTCTATCAAATCCCGAAAGAGACAAAAATACGAATTCAGTCATTGCGTGTGTGTGTGTGTGTGTGTGTGTGTGTGTGTGTGTGTGTGTGTGTGTGTGTGCGTGCGTGCGTGCGTGCGTGCGTGCGTGCGTGCGTGCGTGCGTGCGTGCGTGCGCGCGCGCGCGCGTGTGTGTTTTATATTGAAAAGGGATGCAATTCTTAACATTCTAACTCGATCACAGATAAGTTTGCTGATTGTTTTAACCCTACTTCAGATAGGTCTAGACCTAATTTGTCGGGCATTCAAAAACTTTAATGTCATTCTGGTGGTGTACTGGGTTAGTGTGAGTTACTTCCCCTTTCCCCTACGATCTTGAAACATCAGTGTTCTCCGCGTTGTTTGTCAGTCAGCTGCGGCGAGTGTGTGTGTGTGTAATAGCTGACTGTGACTCACCCGGTCTCCGTCATGTTCGTGGTTGAACAATGTCCCCTCACGAATGATTCGAGGCCAGGACAGCGGAAGCAGGGTGAGTGAGAAGCAGTGACTAAGAGACACTCTGTGCCCGTCACTTTGTGTGTGCAACACAATAAGTTCAGAAATTAAATGAGCGCGCACGGAGAGGGGGGGGGGGGGGGGGGGGGGGGGGGGGGGGGGGGGGGAGAGACGGGAGGGAGGGAAGCAAGGGACGGCACTCTCTCTCTCTCTCTACACTCGCCGTTGACGTGTTTGCATCTGGCAGTGTGTGCGTAAAGCATTATAGGAAGGAACTCTTGATGTGAAAACAAAACAAAACAAAAAACAAACAAAGAAACAAAAACAAAAAAAACAAAAAAACAAAACGACAACCGATTCCGAAACGCATGATTCGAAAACCTAACCTAACCCTAAACCATACCCAAACCTAACCCTGATCCTAAAATACGGGGGGGGGGGGGGGGGGGGGGGGGGGGGGGGGGGGGGCTTCTGAAGTGGGAAGACGGAAGATGGGAGTGGACCTAATTTACTTGTCTGGCAATCAAAAATTTTGATGTCATTCTGGTGGTGATACTGAGTTACTTCCCCTTTCCCTACGATCTTGAAACTTGTCTGGCAATCAAAAATTTTGATGTCATTCTGGTGGTGATACTGAGTTACTTCCCCTTCCCTCCAACGTCAGCAGCCTCATCAAGCAGCTGGACTGGCACCCCTAAGGCAGCGAAGAAAGACCACCAGACTGACCATGCTGTTTAAGATCAAACATGGTTTGGTCTGCATGGACAGATCCCAGATGATTCCTACTCCAACCCGTCAACGTAGAGGACATGAACAGCAATTTAAGCAACTACAGTGCCGAACCTTGTATCGACAGGGGTCCTTTTACCACGCACTATAAAGGAGTGGAACGCCCTGCCCGATACAGTAGTCGAGGCAAAGACTCTTGACATGTTTGTGTCAAGAGTAAGAAAACTACATTAAACCTCTTCTGTTTGTTTGTTTGTTTGTTTGTTTTTGTTTTTTTTAATGCTGCGTCAACCCACATTCAAAAACGTCAGAATAGTCAACATGATGACTGAGGACGTCAACTGGATGATGATGATGATGACGATGATGAGTTGTCTTCTTCTTCCTTGTTAGCGACCACAATCAACTAGATGATTATTCTGTCACTTGTCCTTTGTCCATTGATAAAAGACAAAATGTCCGCCTTCGCAATGTCCAAAAACAGGAAGAGTAATGACAGTAGTCTGTTGTTTCTCTGCAGTGGGCGGTTATGTCATATCCGCCATGCTCTTCCACACACCGAAGAACAATGGGGATGTGTGACGTCATCCACCCACAGGTTCCGTCAGCCGCGGTTTTTCCCCCTGCGTGTTACGTCATTAAACTTAATGCTACATTACATCATGAAACTGGTCCATGTCTTAGTCAGCTCTGACAGTGAAGATTTGTGTTTTCATAAGTTCGGAAATGAAATGAGGCAGGGAACAGTAAACGATTTGGGGGTGCTATTGGATTCTTTTTTGCACCCTTGGTGGTGAAAACACCACAGTATTATGGACTGTGGTGCGTCTCTATTTGACGCCAGGAGCGCAGACACAACCAGCCGTGTCTCCCTGATGAGTTCCGACCCAGCGGACGAAAGGCCTTGAAGCAGGCAATACAAATATATCTGCCTTCAAAAGGGATTTCGATGGTTCCCTTATGCAGCTAGTGAAGAGTTTTCATATCTGTAATATATTTTCTTCATTTCATGTTCCCAGTTTCTCCATCTTCAAACTCCCCCCCCCCCCCCCCTCCTCCTTAAGTCCAAATCTTTGCCAATCATTACTATGAAGACAGTTCAGTTGTTGGCCTGCGCTTGTTTTTTCCCCCACTATTAGATTGTTCGTCTATGTATTTGTCCGACTTTCTTCAAGTTTAAAAGGCTGTGCCAGTCTTGAATAAAAGTTACTCTGTGTTAGGTTTTCTTATGGGAATAAAAAATACCCCACTTGTTCACTGTTTATCATAAGTTGTTAACGATCTGCTGAACAGTTGACTTTGAAAAGTGTTAACACTCTGACATTTTGTTCTATTCAAGAACTAAAACGTCGTCCGAAGCTTTTTCTTTACTTTTCTTTTTCTTTCGTCCCAAAGTTTATGTAAATTGATGTTTTATCTGACTCTTGCTAACCGATGAAATGCCAATTCGGAATTAATCTTCAGTACTGTGCTTTTTTCTTTCTTTCTTTTTTTTTTTTTTTTTTTTTTTTTTTTTTTTTGGTCTTCTTTATGTTAGATTTTTCTCCATTCCAAACTTTTGTAGATGGATCAGTATACTGACCATATGAACCAATTTTTTTCTTCTTTTTGCACTCCCAGTTCTTAAAGAACAGGGAGTACTTTAGAATGGGAACGAAGAAATGCTGTCTGTGTGTCTGTCTATGTGTCCGTGGTCAAAATGAGTTCCACTCGCTCCAGACAAAACTACTGGGTCGATCTTTCTGAAAAATTGTAGGTATGTTCACCTGTAACGCCTTTTCTTCTCCATAGAATATCTCAGAAAGTACTTGGCTGATTTTGTGAAAATTAGCAGGTATGTTCATTATGGGTCACGGATGATGCCCGATGTTTTAGTTTACCCCGTTACAGCCGTTACTAACGGCTGTAACAGCCTGTAACGGGTTTTCTTCTCCATAGAATATCTCAGAAAGTACTTGGCTGATCTTTGTGAAAATTAGCAGGTATGTTCATTATGGGTCGCGGATGATGCCCGATGTTTTAGTTTACCCCGTTACAGCCGTTACTAACGGCTGTAACAGCTTGTAACGGTTTTTCTTCTCCATAGAATATCTCAGAAAGTACTTGGCCGATCTTTCTGAAAATTTGTAGGTATGTTCATTATGGGTCACGGATGATGCCCGATGTTTTAGTTTACTGTTACAGCCGTTACTAACGGCTGTAACGGCCTGTAACGCTTTTTCTTCTTTATAGAATATCTCAGAAAGTACTTGGTCCATCTTTGTGAAAATTAGCAGGTATGTTCATTATGGGTCTCGGATGATGCCCGATGTTTTAGTTTACCCCGTTATAGCCGTTACTAACGGCTGTAACAGCCTGTAACGGGTTTTCTTCATTATGGAATATCTCAAAAGTACGTGGCCGATCTTTCTGAAAAATTGTAGGTATGTTCATTATTGGTTACAAATAATGCCTGATGTTGTAGTTTACCGTTATAGCCGTTACTAACGGCTGTAACGGCCTGTAACAGTTTTTCTTCTTTATAGAATATTCAGAAAGCACTTGGCCGATCTTTCTGAAAAATTTGTAGGTATGTTCATTATGGGTCAAGGATTATGCCCGATGTTTTAGTTTACCGTTACAGCCGTTACTTACCGCTGTAACGGCCTGTAACACTTTTTCTTATCCATGGAATATCTCAGAAAGTAATTGGGCGATCATTGTGAAAATTAGCAGGTATGTTCATCATGGGTCACGGATGATGCCCGATGTTTTAGTTTACCCCGTGGCGTTATATCCGTTACTAACGGCTGTAACGGCCTGTAGCGTGGTTTTTTTTTTTTTTTTTTTTTTTTTTTTTTGAATATCTCAAAAAGTACTTCGCCGATCTTTGTGAAAATTAGCAGGTATGTTCATTTTTGGTCACGGATGATGCCCGATGTTTTAGTTTACCCCCATTATAGCAGTTACTAACGGCTGTAACAGCTGTAACGGTTTTTCTTCTTTATAGAATATATCAGGAAGCACTTGGCGGATCTTTCTGAAATTTTGTAGGTATGTTCATTATGGGTCACGAATAATGCCCGTTGTCTTAGTTTACCGTTATAACCGTTACTAGCAGCTGTAACGGCCTGTAACGCTTTTTCTTCTTCATGGAATATCTCAGAAAGTACTTGGCTGATCTTTGTGAACATTAGGAGGTATGTTCATTATGGGTCACGAATAATGCCGATGTTTTAGTTTACTGTTATAGCCGTTACTAACGGCTGTAACGGCCTGTAACGTTTGTTTTTCTTCATGGAATATCCCAGAAAGTACTTGGCCGACCTTTGTGATAATTAGGCACTTTTGTTCATTATGGGTCTCGGATGATGCCCGATGTTTTAGTTTACCGTTATAGCCATTACTAACGGCTGTAACGGCCTGTAACGGTTTTTTGTTTGTTTGTTGTTTGTTTGTTTGTTTTCTTTATGGAATATCTCAGAAAGTACTTTGCTGATCTTTGTGAACATTAGGAGGTATGTTCACTCTGGTTTACGGATGATGCCGGATGTTTCAGTTTACCGTTATACGTTACTAACGGCGTAACGGCCTGTAGCGCTTTTTCTTCTTTACGGAATATCTCAGAAAGTACTTGGCCGATGTTTGTGAAAATTACCAGGTATGTTCATTATGGGTTACGGATGATGCCCGATGTTTTAGTTTACCGTTATAGCCGTTACTAACGGCTGTAACAGCCTGTAACGGTTTTTCTTCTTTATGGAATATCTCAGAAAGTACGTGGACAATATTTCTGAACATTTCTAGATATGTTCATTATGGGTCTGGATGATGCCCGATGTTTAAGTTTACCGTTATAGCCGTTACTAACGGCCCGTAATGGTTTTTTCTTTATGGAAAATCTCAGAAAGCACTTGGCCGGTCTTTCTGAAAATTTGTAAGTATGTCCATTATAGGTCACAGACGATGGCCGATGTTTACCAGAATAGCCATTACTAACGGTTACACGGCCCAAGACGGTTTTTCCTCTTTATGGAATATCTCACGCGTATTCAGGATAAACTGGGAGTATGTTTATATGCTTCGCATCTTTTTATTAGATTTTTTTCCATTCCAAACTTTTGTAGATGGATCAGTATATTGATCATATGAAACAGTCTTCCTCATAACTGGCTTCTAGTTGCTTTCAACCTCTAAGAAAGCCATTCTCATGCGGTTTTGTGTAAACTGCCCTAAAAACTCAAAACACTGACCATTTATTTTAGATCTAGTTGCAAAAGTGAGACGACTGCAGGCGGAAATCTAAACAAATCTTTTAGAATAAATGTTAGCGAACCGCCAAGAGAAACGTGGACAAACGAGTCACGAGACAAAACACGACGCGTTTCGACCTCTTAGGTCTTCTTCAGGCAAGACACAAACAAATAGGACAACGAAAATGAACCTTCATTTTCATTGTCCTATGTGTTTGTGTCTTGCCTGAAGAAGACCTAAGAGGCCCGAAACGCATTTATTTGTATTCAATGTTACAGCAGGAAGGCCAGTATGCAGCTTTGCACCCAGTCGAGAACTCATGAACACGATGTTGCTGGCGAAACAGACATTGTATTCTGCCACGCTGATCTGGACGGAAGTGTACAGAGCATGATGGGAGATTCAGTTGTACAACTTGCAGACAGTAACGCGAGAACGAGGCTTGGTTGGTCGGTGATCATTGCTACAATGAACATCACTCTCCTCTCAAACTGTTGACACTGATTTCTCATTCATATGTATTTGCATTTTTATCTACTCTAAACAGTTACACATAAACGCACCTGAGAATCCCGTTTTAGACTTTTGTTTTTAAACATTGTTATTATCATGGATTTTCTTGATGTCAGATTTGTCACATAGTTGGATCGCGAGAAGAGTTAAGTTCATCTGTTTCATTTGCATTTTCTGCATGGGGACTACAAGGGTCTTGGCAGAAATTTTTTTTCTGGTGTGTGTGTGTGTGTGGGTGGGTGTGTGATGAAATTTAACATTCATCCATCAATGAAATTCTGAACTGATTTCTCTGTTTCCTGTCCATTTGTCTCCCCCCCCCACACACACACACACACACCACGCACACACACACACACACACACCACACACACACTCACACACACACACCACACACACACACACCACACACACACACACACACACACACACACACACACACAACACAACACACACACACACACACACACACACACACACACGACGCCCCGCTCGAACACACGCCGTGCGCACGCCGACAGACAGACAGACAGACAGACAGAGAGGGAAAGACAAAGAGAGAGATAGAGGGAGAGACAGACAGACAGACAGACAGACAGAGGAAGAGGGAGAAAGGGGGAGGGGGGGGGGGGGGAGACCGAGAGAGAAAGAGAAAGGGAGACAGAGAGAAAAGGGACACACACAGAAGACAGACAGACAGACAGACAGGGGGGAGAGAGAGACAGCAGACAGAGACAGACAGACAGACAGAGGACAGACAGAGACAGTTGTTTATAGCCCGGCAACGCAAAGAGCCACGCCAGGACTGTTACTTCGAAGTTCAACTGTAAAGAAAAAAAAGAATTTTAAATCAAGGGGGGGGGGGGGGGGGAAAAGAAAAAGAAAAAGAAAAGAATAGGAAAAACGAAGGAAAGAAAAAGAAAAAAAAAAAGAAAAAGGTTGTTTAACTGGCTGTTCAAGAGAACAGACAAGGTGGGAGAGAAAGATGAGGAGACAAAAATAGAGCAGTAGAAGATTGTTGCTCGCGCGCGCTCGGGGGTGCGCGTGGCGGCGGGGTTTGTGTGTGTGTGTGTGTGTGCTCGTGATTCAGACTTCTATTGTACGGGAACCGTACGTGCAGCCTTTCTTGCATTTAGCATGGAATACACATGTAGGAGGACAGGTCATGCTTTACGCTTCAACTATGATTTATATCAGTTTGCACACCGAGCGCGCGCGCGCGCGCTTGTATGGGTGTGGGTGTCGGTGTGGGAGTGTGTGCACGCGGGCGTGCACGAGCGTACATGTGTGTGTGTGTGTGTGTGTGTGGTGTGTGTGGTGTGTGTGTGTGTGTGTGTGTGTTGCGTGCACGCGGGCGTGGGCGAGCGTACATGTGTGTGTGTGTGTGTGTGTGTGTGTGTGTGTGTGTGTGTGTGTCTGTCTGTCTATCTGTGTGTGTATGCCGGCGCGTGCGCGCGCGTGTGTGTTGTATGTGTGTGCGTGAGACAGACGCACAAACCGAGAGGGGAGGGGGGGGTGGAAGGAGAGGGAGAGAGACTGCAGAGAGAGAGAGAGACAGAGAGGACGACGACGACGAATAGATGAAGAAGAAGAAGAAAAAGAAGAATAGAAGAAGGGGGGGGGGGGGGGGAGGAGAAGGAGCAGAAGGAGCAGAAGAAGAAGAAGAAGAAGAAAAGAAGGATGGAAGACAGACGACAGGCAGTCAGAAAACAAAACAAAAGAAAACGAACAAACAAATTGACAAAACAAAACAAGCCCCACCTCCCACCCCACCCCACTTAAAGTCCTTGACACTGAGGACGCGGACACTGAGCGATGCGACATGTACAATATCCGCCCGACGACATGAAACGAACCAGGCGTGATGGGAATGACGCCCGAAACGCACAGTCAGCAAAAAAAAAAAAAAAAAAAGAACGCTGAGGTGAAGATGACCGTCAATATTATCTGTAAATAACAATGTGTTTTATGCATGTATATAAGCTTTTGGCCGTCAAATATTTGTAAATAACAATGTGTTTTATGCACGTCATATAAGCCTGTGACCGTCCAAATATCATTTGTAAATGACAATGTGTTTAAAATGCACGTCACATAAGCTTGTGACCGCGTAATATTTGTACATAACAAGTGTGTTTAATGCACGTGATATAAGCTTTGCTTGCTTGTTGTGCTCAATGTCTATTCATTGTTACAAAACATTCTGTGAATACAGCTTTGTTGAAACCAACGTGGCTTAAATCATCGGACTGCTGTCTTTGTCCCCCCCCCCCCCCCTCTCTCCTCTCTCTCTCTCTCTCTCTCTCTTTTGATGACGTGATAACGATTATGATGTGACGGTAGTTGTGATGATAATGATGATGAGATTGATGATGATGATTGATGATGATGATGATGGACAAACCCTCTAGATAACAGGGACTAACAAGTTATGAGACAAAATACGACGCGTTTCGACGTCTTAGGTCTTCTTCAGGCAAAAAAAATAAACAACATTCAGGACAATGAAAACGAAGAACGAACGAGCCATCACTTATCTTCAGCTCACTTTGAAACTGTCCTTTATTAAAGACACACAGGGTGGCTCTCACTCTCCTTCAGCGGACTGGGTTCTGGGGCTGATCTTTGCAGCTGGGCCCATGTCATTCCGACTGACTTCTCGTCGGAATCCGCGCAGCTCCGCCATATTGTCGCCTGTCTCCGACGTTCAAGGTCCTATCCTGGTTTTGGTAGATCTACACCCGTTTTGCGCCGAGTATGAGAATTTCAGTGGTTGCTCGTTCTTCGTGTTCATTGTCCTAAATGTTGTTTGTTTTTGCCTGAAGATGATTCAAGAGGTTGAAACGCAATTGTGTTTTGTCCTGTAATCAGTTTGTCCGTAACGTGTGGCGGAACTAATACGATGTCTTTTTTTAATATTTGCTTCATTTTCCGCCCTCAGTCACCTCGTTTTGACACTGAAGTTGGTCCTAGTTGTCAGAAGATTTAGGCAACGCACTTGAAGATTTTCTCACAGACCGCTGAAGAGAAATCCTCCTGTTCCTAGTGTTACTCATCACCGCCCCCGCCAGCTCACTCACAGCCAATGAATAACACAACAAGTAGGGTAACTCTTGCTGCCTGGATGAGTTACCCTCCTTGTTGGTTGTTTTCACAGTTTATATACTGTTCCCTGCCTGAGTTCGCGCTTCAAAGTGAGGTGATTGCAGGCGGAAATTGAAAGACCCTTAAAAAAATAAAAAAAATAAAAAAAAATAAAAAGAGAAGTCACCATGCCGCCGAACGAAAGAGACAAACACGACGCGTTTCGACGCCAAACTTTGGTCCTCTTCGGGCAAGACAAACAACATTGAAGACCATGAAAACGAAGCGGGAACAGACAGCCATGTATCTCCACAGAGCAGTTTTCAGGGCTGTTTAAAAACTCGCGCAAGGGGGGAAAAAGTCCAGCCACAAAGTAAGTCAGAGCATTGCTTGCCGCAGTCTCTGCAAGAGATGAGTATTGTAACAGGACTGCATAGCCGTCAATCTTCTGGTGTTGACATTTGGGAACCTTGGGATGTGTGTGTGTGTGTGTGTGTGTGTGTGTGTGTGTGTGTGTGTGTGTGTGCGCGCGCGCGTGCGTGCGTGCGTGCGTGCGTGTGTGTGTGTGAATGCTGAAGAGGGAGCACTTTGGCTTTCGACTTAAAGTATTTCTATCCCTGTCCCTATTCCCACCCACTGCCCTGGCCCCTCTCTCTTCCCCCTCCCCTCCACGCCCTTACGGGGTTTAAAAGAAAATATGTATTTTCCATACATACAATCGCTAGCATTACATAACATCATTTGGGCCTTAATACTTAAATCATCCCTATTTTTCAATTAAAAAATGGCCCCCACCCAACCCAACCCATTGTTTTGAATTAAAATTTTGAAATTCTGGATTTCCTAGTCACTAAATTCAGGATTTCAGGGGGGAAAAGTGTCTAAATTAGAGAAATTCCAAGAAAAGTAGCGAGGATTGGCAGCTATGGCATACTGGGTTGTTAACCCTTCTACCCTCCCCTTCCCTACCCTGAGATCGCTTATTGTCTGCTGGTGCCGACGCTTCGGCGGATCTGTCTGACTTCGGGTACCCCTACTAGTAGTTGAAGTTTCACTGGCGTAGCTCTCGTAGCTGATAAGACATCCATGGCCCAGTTGTCTGACCACAACAACGTGGCAATCCATCCTGTGTAGAAACGAACGGCGACGATGATGGTGATGATGAGGAGGACGACGTCGATAGAAGGACGAGGATGGAAGACCTCATACATGTTCTCTCTCTCTCTCTCTCTCTCTCTCTCTCTCTCTCTCTCTCTCTCACACACACACACACACACACACACACACACACACAGTCTCTCTCTCTCAATTAGGATTATCCTCCTCTTTCTCACACACACACGCACAACACATTATGAGCACACACACACACACACACACACACACACACAGTCTCTCTCTGTCACACCCCACACACCACACACACCACTAGCAATGTATGGCACACCACTCTCTCTCTCTCTCTGTCAACCCCCCCCCCCCCCCCCCCCCCCCCCCCCCCCCCCCCCCCCACACACACACACATGTTGCAGAATGTGACAGGGACATTTAACCATCAACCGATCCATCTCGCACCAAAAACAGGACGTTTCGCCCGAGTCACGAGGTGCCATCACGTGACAGTGGGAGGGAGGACGACGCCCTCTGGTGCACAGAAGTGATGTCAAAAGGGGAAGCAATTACCTGGGACGTGCACTTCATTTATCTCCCCTGCCACAACCACGCGTAAACCCATCCACCCCACTGTCACCCTGCTAATCTCCCGGACTTTGTGTTTTCCCACGCGTAAATGATTTAGCGTTGTCTGCAAGACTTGTCTGATGTATTGCAGTGCATGCATGCACAAACATGTCCACCACATAATACAAGGGTGAAAGGTTCCCAAACAGACAGTAAGAAAAGGGACGCAAGGCCGCCCACGCCCAAGAGAAACAGGAGTGCCGCCCCCTTACAAGGGGTCAGAAGAAACACATTTATGAAGCAGTCTAGTACTCTCTTAGCTGACACAAAAAAGTATTTCAAATAAGGACCAAGGCTATAGGCTTGAATGCTTTTTTCGTTCGTTCTTCTGTTTAAAACGTCTGTTCACTTTGAGTGATATTAGACGTGAAAGCTTTTTTTTTTTTCCCCACTAAATGTGTTGATGATGTAAACAAATTGCTGACACATTTCTTCCACAGGACTGCAACAAATACATGAATATATTGTCTTGGTATTTCTTTTCTTGACATCCGTCTGCAGCTGCAAGATATAAGGCATACACCTAAATGTAAACAAATTCCCCCTGCACACACACACACATGCGCGCGCGCACACACACACACACACACACACAAGCAAGAACCCTACCACCACCACAAACGATAACCTAAAACATTCAAGAGCAACAAAACCATACAAGAACACATTCAACCGCATTCAACACCGATATAGGTGGCATTTTCAATAACATATAATTTGTGTGTGTGTTTCTGTATAAGTGTCCAAAGATATTCCTTATTTGGTGTTTTCCCAATGCTGAAAACTTTTACACATGCATACATACAACATTTTTGTAACACACACAAGCACACGTGAATACACGTGCAAGCACACAAGCAACACAGACATAATTCATACAGAAAAATGCATATGGACAAACAGTACAAATACAGTCAAAACGACTGTAACACACACACACATACACAGAGAAGGAGAGAGAGGGAGAGACAGACAGAGACAGAGAGACGTATCCACAGTGAGAGATCCTTAAATTGTAAACCTTTTTAGATTGTTGGTGCAAATTCTGAAAATTTCCTTAAAAAAAATTTTGACAAAATATTTTGGTGTATGATCCGTCATAAAGAATTTTGTTTACAGTTGCCACATCTTCAAATTCTTTTTTTTCTTTCTTTTCAGGATTAAAAAGAAAGGATCCCGTTTCAATGAATTTTGTTTACAGTTGCCACATCTTCAAATTCTTTTTTTTTCTTTCTTTTCAGGATTAAAAAGAATGGATCCCGTTTCAATGAATTTTGTTTACAGTTGCCACATCTTCAAATTCTTTTTTTTTCTTTCTTTTCAGGATTAAAAAGAAAGGATCCCGCTTCAATGAATTTTGTTTACAGTTGCCACATCTTCAAATTCTTT
>CM031623.1:36763384-36867987 GCA_018398815.1 Conus ventricosus
TCTGTAAACGACTGCGACATAAACACCAAGCAAAACACACCTATGGATATTTTCTCATTCATCTGTATCCCACAATGAAAAAAACCCCAACTAGTAAATTTTTGCATATGTCAGGAATGGATAAAAAGCTCCAACATGATTTGTCCTCCCCGAGAGGGTACCCTCCATTGCATTGGAATGCACGCAAATGTTACAAAAACATCGATATGTTACTTCATCAAAGCTGACAGACGTTATGATAAAGTACAAGTCACCACACACACACACACACACACACACACACACACACACACACACACACGCACGCGCACACACACACATACACACACACACACACAACTGTATTCGCATGTCAATCCAAACAGAGACAAGAATATGCATGAACATACGCAAGCAAAAACACCCAACATGACTTAACCCATGACACACATCAACCCACCATGCAAAGGGTACCGAATCGGAACACCATTCATCAACCATATTATACAAAGTACACTGGGCAGAATTGATATTTTTTTTTAAAAAATCTATAAAATGTTGAAACTTGATTGCAACTTATTTTAAGGAATGATCTTGATTCTCACATCTACAACCATCCATCAAAAAAAAAAAACAAAAAAAAAACCATCCACAGAAAGTTAGTTTGGAAGTGTGGCATCTGCAGGCAGAAACTGAAACAAAGTTAAAGAAAAAGTTCCGCCAGACAAAATGGACAAACACATTACAGACAGAACCCGACACCATCGACCTCTTTGGTCTTCCTCGGGCAAAATGAACAACATTCAGGACAATGAAAACAAAGAATGAGCGATCGCCTTTCTTCTCAAATTGCGCACAAAAAATGGAAGTCAAATCATACGTCGGATCAGAGATACTGGGGTGACAGGATCGGCATCCTGCCCCACTTTCCCCCGCCTGTGTTGGAGTCCCCTCCGCACACGCAGGACACTCACCACTTCCAGGCATCACCCACACACTGCAATGCCACGAGAGTATTGTTCACATCGCTGGGTTCCCCTCTCAGACAACCACGTATGCCGGTTTGTGGTCACCCGCTGTTAAGCTAGGTTGACCGACTGCCTCCACGCGAACTCTGCCCGCGCATGTACCACCATGCGAGTGATTCACACGTGACGGCCTGACGCGATCGGCGGCTACGTGTGGAGAACACCCAGCCAACCCATGGACAGGAACCAGACAGAGAGTGAAAATGAGCAACAAGAAGTGCAGAATGCCCTCAAGACCATAGCTGCCAACCTTTTGGAGTCAAAATTCGGAGACCAGGGGATGAAGTGGGTGGGTTGGAGTGAAGAAAGGGAGGGGGGGGGGGGGCAGTTTGGCTTTTGACTGAAAGAATTTCTACCCCCCTTTACATTTCAGGTGACAAATGTGGGATTTAAAAAAAGGCAAATAAGTTCTCCATACATATAATTGCCAACATCCACATAACATCATTTGGGATTTGCTTTGCAATACTTTTATACAAAAAAGATCTGCCGAATCCCCCCATTTCAAAAGAAAAGTTTGAAACACTGGACTTTGTCACTAAATTCGGGAGTTTGGGAATAAATTATTTCTAAATTTGGAAAATTCCAGAAAAATTCAGGACAACTGGCAGCTATGCAAGACAACAATAGAAATCTAAAAGGTGAAGATATGTACCTTCCCTCTCTCCCAATCTGTTGTGAGATCAAACCCCATCTATTTTTCTGTCAAAGCCTCATATTACACAAGTACCAAGCTGGAATATTTACGGGTACAAGACGCCCCTAGTCAAACGTAATAACGACAATGGCCTTTGTGAAAATAGTAACAACAAACCATGAAATAAGGGACTGTAAAGACAAATCCTTACTTTGTTTTTTCCTCATCAATTACGAAATCCTCTGAAATGAGACTACATGTCTTTGATACCACTTTCTATGCCTCGCCACCCTGGCTGTCAAACTGACTTGTGCAATGCAGTGAACTTTGGAAACACAATATAGACATGCATCGTGCCCCACAGTAAGTGTGTGTCAGAGAGGAACATGTACACCAGCTGCAGCACACAAGACTGTGGTTACCTTTACTATTATCTGCTGTGCACAGAAATACTAGAATAAGCCAGCTAACGCCCTCCCCCAAAAGACACTAATACGAACTAATCATGGTGGACATCTGAAAAGCAAACTTTATAAAGCTGTATAAAGCTGTCTTTGCAAACCAAAACAATTAAAAAAATAAACATTCAGTTCTTCTCCATCAGAACAATATTACGCAGATGTCTTAGCTTGAAAAGCACCGCGCCAGTCAGCTGTTCTACCCCCAAAACACTTAACATATCAGAGCCATCACTGCCATGAAAATACGTAAGAGGTGCGTTTTGATGACTTAGACAATACATGCAAAGCGTTGCTCAAAATTGTACAACAAACACAACATTGCTGTCGTAGCTACCAAATGAGTGTAAATGCAATAGTGCTGTGTTAGCCACTGAATTAGTACCAATAAAGCATCGCCGTTTTAGCTACCAAAACATTACAAACATAGCATTGCTGCTTCAGCTACCAAAACATTACAAACATAGCATTGCTGTCTTAGCTACCAAAACATTACAAACATAGCCTTGCTGTTTTACTTACCAAAACATTACAAACATAGCATTGCTGTTTTAACTACCAAAACATTACAAACATAGCATTGCTGTTTTACTTACCAAAACATTACAAACATAGCATTGCTGCTTCAGCTACCAAAACATTACAAACATAGCATTGCTGTTTTAGCAACCAAAACATTACAAACATAGCATTGCTGTTTTACTTACCAAAACACTTCAAACATAGCATTGCTGTTTTAGCTACCAAAACATTACAACCATAGCATTGCTGTTTCAGCTAACAAAATATTGCAAACATAGCATTGCTGTCTTAACTACCAAAACATTACAAACATAGCATTGCTGTCTTAGCTACCAAAACATCACAAACATAGCATCGCTGTCTTAGCTACCAAAACATTACAAACATAGCATTGTGTTTTAGCTACCAACACATTACAAATATAGCATTGCTGTTTTAGCTACCAAAACATTACAACCATAGCATTGCTGTTTCAGCTAACAAAATATTGCAAAATAGCATTGCTGTTTCAGCCTACAAAATATTGCAAACATAGCATTGCTGTCTTAGCTACCAAAACATTACAAACATAGCATTGCTGTCTTAGGTACCAAAACATTACATAGCATTGCTGTTTTAGCCACCAAAACATTACATAGCATTGCTGTTTTAGCTACCAAAACATTACATAGCATTGCTGTTTTAGCTACCAAAACAGTACTAACACAGCACTGCATTAATGTCTCTTATCATGAAAATACAGTTGCTTTTGCGATCAAAAGAAAGCTGACCTTACCATTAAAATCAAGTTCTCTTTGGCAACAACAACAAAAACACACACCATCGGTCTCTGTCATCAATATAAAGTTGTTTCTGCTGTCAGAATATTAGGATAGCTCAGGAAAATCATGTCAGATACCACCCCCCCCCCCCCCCACTTCCCTTGAGACAAATAAGACAAAAACCAAAAACAAACAACAAGAAAAACAATCACCATTCTCTTGGATTGCTTTTCAGTGGCCATCATCTCCAAATCCTTTTGCCTACCTTATACTTTTTTTTTTTCTATTTCAAATTGTTTGAAGCCCAGCAGATCACCATGAACTATATCTGGGCTGTAAAAACGAAATGAAAGAAAGAACAAACTGCTAAAGACATTTAAAGAAAAAAAAAAAAAAAAGTTGCCTTCAATACCAAAAGATGGCAATGAACGTCTCTCTCACACACAACACACAAAATCAAACCCAGCTGGAGCAACAAAAAGCCGTGTCCACTTGACCGACTTCCTCTGATCCTGTGTCAGTCAGTTAAAAAAAAAAAACAAGACGGAAAGCATATAAACGTACTCCCAGTTTATCTTCCAGAAAAAAAAGGTCACAATCAAACATGCGTCATAATGTATTTGATGTCACAATCAAACTTGCGTCATAATGTATTTGACGTCACAATCAAACTTGCGTCATAATGTATTTCGTCACCGAGATATTCCATTAAAGAAGAAAAACCGTTTTGTGCCGTTATAGACGTTAGTAACGGCTATTCTGGTAAAATAAAACATCGGGCATCATCCGTGACCTATAATAAACATACCTACAAATTTTCAGGAAGATTGGCCCGAATTTTTGTCTGGAGCGAGTGGAACACATTTTGACCACAGACAGACTGACAGACAGCATTTCTTCGTTTCATTGTAAAGTACTCCCTGTTCTATAAGAACTGGGAGTACAAAAAGTAGAATCCATACATAAGATCACTTTTCTATCCATCTCCCCTCTCCCTTCTTGTCATCACCATAGTGAAAGAATTGTTTAGCTGCTCTTGTTTTCTTTCATTTCTTGATTTGTACGGAAACCAGGAAATGAATAAAGGGGAGGAACTGAAGAGATCAACCATGGCCTTCGCTTGGAATAGTTCCCCTTTTGTACCTACATGACTTCCTCAGAACCCAACCACACTAGTTTTGATTTTCACTGCTTCCTTTAGTTAGTAGAATAAAGATGGAGATGAGAGTTTTTTGAGAATGATGACTGCAGACTGATCCTACAAGTATTTTCCATCATGAAAAAAAAAGTAAAAAAAAACAAAAAAAAACAAAAAAAAACCAGCAGACTGATGCTACAAGTATTCCATCAAGGAAAAAAAAAGAGGAAAAAACCCACAAAAACCCAGCAGACTGATTCTACATATTCCATCATGGGGAAAAAAAAAAAGTTTTAAAAAAAGAAATAATAACCGCACAATGCCACACACCTCCACTCGGTACAGTTCAATGTAACAGCCAACCACACAGGCAGGCAATCAACACATGGCACTGCAAACAGGCAGCCTCCGTGATGTTTCGATCCTCCTGCACAAAGCAAAAGTCCTGAAGAAGCCCACCAGGAGAACCAGTCGCACCATTTGTTTAGCAGACCCACAAACGAGACAGCATCCACATAACAGTCTTCCACACGCGCGCTATCATCATCCATCCTACAAACCTCATTGGTGTGAGGGATGCTGGTGTTGTTGTTGTTGTTGTTGTTGTCGTACCCTGGCTAAAAGACTCCAGGGTCATCCAAACAGCCGAAGCACTTGAACACTATGGTACAAATGCATCAGCTGGGGATGAGAACATTACGTGTGTGACCGTTTTTGATTACCCCGCCACGTGGGCAGCCACACTCCGACTTCGGGGGATTTTGGAGACTGATAATGTTATGCTAGGAGCTTGTCACAACTGAAGACAATCCCCGCATAACTATGCAGAGCATAACAACATTTTGATGTAGCCTTGGTGTTCTAGCCCATGTCAATTGGCCTGACACAGCTTTAAGCCAAGGCAGCGGGATGCTGGTCCTTATGAGGTAATAATCTGGTGTGCAACGTCGCGAGCAGTGTCAGCTGTTACACACTAACATGGTGGGCAGTTTGATAATGGGCAAGGCGAGCCGTTAAGGTCTTATAAGACAGCGGGCACTCTCACAAGCAATGGCAACTTCAGTCAGGTGGGTAACATGGCGGGCGGCGTCACAAGCGATGGCCGGCCATGTGAGTGAGTACGGTGGCAGGCACGATGGCAGGGGAGGTCATTTCCGCAGGCAGCGATTCCACTGTTTCCGCCAACTGGGTGCTCAACTCCCACACCCTGCGGAGAACGAAAACAAACAGTGCACAATGACACCAATCACAATAAAGACAGAAATAATCAATTCAGGCTATGGTTCTGTTCTCTGTAGTCCAGCCAATGACTGATGCCTTAGAGGACTGTCAAAATCCACAGGAACTGATCCTGGATTTGTCAGAGTTTTAACAACACTGCCATGTACAGACCCTACAAACAACATGCTGTCCAGTGGACACTGACTGTCATTTCTTCAGTATTTATTTGCCCACAATGCTTTTTGTACAAAAATTTTAAAACTTTCTTTTTTTTTTAAAGTTAGCTGCAAAGTGGGGCGATTTTTCAGGCAAGATAAACAACACTCAGGACAACGAAAAATTAAGAACCAGCAATCAACACCTACTTGCGCCGGATTTGATGAGGTATGTGATTGATTGTTTTTTGTTTTCGTTGTCCTGAGTGTTGTTTATCTTGCCGGAAGAAGACCTAAGGGGTCCGAAATACGTCGTGCCTTGTCTTGTGATTTGTTTGTTCATATTCAGCGGATGCAGTACTTAAAAAAAAAAAAAACGTTTTAAGATTTCTTTTATAATCTGGAATGAAAAATCAAAAAGAATGTCTGGCACTCTTAGCACTGCCTAGATCAACCTCCAGGATGTCAGCAGTTTAACTGCCAAGTCATCAACTGTTTCCATCAGCTGCTGATCACACTGGTCTCTGTGGTGTGGGACTGGGAGGGAGGGGGCGGGAGCCATCTTCCAGGCTTTTATTTCTTTTTTTCTTTTCTCATCCCATCACCAACTTTCGGAAGAGTAGGCCAGTTTGGCCGTTGGTATGGATGACACATTACACATAGCATGCCCCTGCGTGAGAAATGGAAAGAATGAAGGAAGTAAGGAAAATGAGTGATCGATATTGAACGATACTGACTGGATGACACGGGAAACGACTGAATGAAGCGCCAGCTGGCAGCTCTTCAGTCGGCACTACCCAGGTAGGCAGCCCGTTGTGTAAACGAGTGTGGATTCAGGGATGAAAACAGTTTTTTAAAAAAAAGAGGAGATTGGCGGGGATCGGGAGGGGGTCACCATGGGCAACAGCCCGGCGGGGGTCAGGGGGCAGCGCCCCCTGAAGCTGAAGCATATTTTGTATTAAATAAGGCATAAAAATCTTTAGAAATCACTTTCTTGCTTCTAAACAACTCATTCTATGAACAGCTTTCAACACCATGAAGACTGAGACTGATGTGGAAAGAAACTATGTCAAATGAGACAAAGCAAACATTTAGTATGAATCCTCAGAACTGTAGCTAAAGAAAATTTGACAAACAGTGCTTTCAGGACATAAAGAATAAGGCCTGTAGATAAGTAAATCAGAGTGGGAAATCAAACTAAGTAAATCAGATGTATGAAAACGACTGCTGGACTTCAATAAACACAATATGAAAAATGATTACTTTGAAGTCCTTTTAAAAAAAAAAAAAAACTCAAGCTTTTGGGCCTTAGACCCTTCGTCAGGAAACACTAAACACAAAAAAGAACAAATGACATCAAACAAACTGATAATGTCACAACAGTACACCACACACAACCCCCCCCCCCCCTTCCCCCTTACAACTTATCATATCCCCCCCCCTTGACAAGTTTGTATGTGTTTGGGGGGGGGGGGGGGGGGGTGCTTGTGTGTGTGTGTGTGTGTGGGGGGGGGGGGGGGGGGGTTGTGTGTGTGTGTGTGAGGTGGGGTAGGGGACTGGGGTGGGGGGGGGGGGAGGGGGCGAAGTGTGTGGGGTATGTGTGTTGTGGGGTGAGGGTGGGGGTTGAGGGAGAAGGAGGAGGAGTAGAGGAAGTATATAGGTAGTGGGGGAGTGGGCTGGTGGAAAAGGATTTCATAGAGGGGCTGTTAGCAGACACCTCTTCTTCTTCTTCTTCCTAAAATACTGGTTCACTCAAAAACGAGTAGGTCACCAGCGCGCATGTTAAAAAGTAGAATAAAATAACATAAAACAGTGCGACTCAGACTGTTGGCCCCTGCAGCAAACTTGGCAACAAGGGGTCGCACTCGATATTCAATAAAATATCTGGGGAAGTAAAAATAGAAAACGTCAATATGCAGATCTCAAAACTGTCGAATCAACCTGTTTTTTGAATGAGATTGCACCTGTGGCAATCTTGATGGCACCCGGCAGTGAGTTCCACAGCCGTACAGAACTGGGATAAAAAGAATGTAAGTGGCTGTCAATATTTGATGCAGGTATGGTATAACATTGACCGCCACTCCTGGTGCTACTTTTATTCAATACTAGTTGTTCCATTGGAATATCAATTACTTTAGCTCTGCCTTTGAAAAAGGTGTTAAGTTTAATAAAAGCTCTTCTCTCTTCTAAGGGTTTCCATTCTAATTTCCTCATGTTCTTCCTAGTATTCCTCTTTTCTCTAATGTGGTTCCCTGTTACGAACCGTGCTGCTCTCTTCTGAATCTTTTCAAGGTTATCAATGTCCTTTAGATGGTAAGGATCCCAAACTGAGCAACCATATTCCAGTACTGGTCTAACCAGTGTTTTGTAGCAGTCGTCTTTAACCTTTTGGGGCAGTCAATGATATTCCTGTATAAGAAAGCTAAGATGTTATTTGCTTTCTTACATACTAAATTGTAATGTTCTTTCCATTTGAGACGACTATCTATAATCACGCCTAAATATTTTGCAGCATTAGTTTCTTTAAGAATAGTATTATGGATAGAATAATCTGATCTAATTGGTGAGCGTTTGTTACATATACGCAACACTTGGCACATGTAGCAAACGTTTGCATTATACCTGGGGAAAAGTGTTACACAATACTGTTGTGACATCAGTTTATTTTGATGTCATTTGTTCTTTTATATTTTTTTTGTCACTTTGACGTTTTTCCCTTGCTTTGAAGACTCTACGAGTGGAAGTACTCAATTCCTCATCTCTCCAGTGGGTTCGGAGTTGTTGTTTTTTCCTCCGTTGTTTTGTTATCCTGTTTTTCGCTTGTGTTTACTGTTTAGTGTTTCCTGATGAAGGGTCTAAGACCCGAAAGCTTGAGTGCTTATCATTTTTGTTTTTGTAAAAAAGGACTTCAAAGAAGTAACTTTTTATATTAAGTAAATCAGAGTCAGAATGAAAACTACCATCGAAATGGAACTTGTAGAAAAATCAGAGTAGGAGTCAAACTATCATTGGAAATGAAACGTAGATTGTTGCATACCCAATGATCTGAAAACATGCTGTAATGGTGTGGGAAACACACACATTTTCTGTTAGTGACTGGGACGCTCGATGTGATCTCTGATTGCCACAAAGCCACGACTACCAAAGTAGACACGTTTTTGGCAAGGCTCGCAAAACACATCAAATTCGCCGTCTTTGTCATGTTTTCTTATTACATCCGTGACTCTGCGGTCACAAACGTCCTTCTGCAGCCACTCGGTCTTCTAGTGGTTCACATACTTCTTTCTTTTTTTTTTTCCCGTTTTGTTTCCACTCACTGGCGACAAACTCTCGCTGTGAATCGACGCCATGATGAGAATGATACTGGAAGGAAGCAGAATGAGAACTACGCCGTTTGAGAACATTACCGACAGAGAAGAAATTCGCTGTGCAGACAAGTTGAGATCGTTTCTGAGCTTCACTCTTCGAATAATTTTTCGGCGGAGACTTTTTCTTTCGGCGGAGATGCGAAAAAATAACGGCGGAGACGGCGGAAACGGCGGAGGAGTTTTCATCCCTGGGATTGTAAAGCGCTTAGAGCTTGGTCTCTTGCCGAGAATAGGCGCTATGTAAGTATTCATTATTATTATTATTATTCTCATCTGCAATCATGCAGCACAGGGTAGAGGGATACCTGATGCTGCAGCAACCACTGACAGCGGAAATAAGTTCTTCCAACACAAATTACATTCAAACCCAATTCATCAGCATACTTTGGCCCCCAAGTCCACAGCCTCTCACCATGGGAATTTTTCTTCTTTTTTTTCTCAATTTTTTTCTTTCTTAAATTTCTGGTCTGTAACCGTTGTTACCGTTGCTACCTAATGGCGTGTTGCTGACGAAGCGGACACAGCTAGACTGATTTTTGCCTCCATTTGGCTGGGAGTGATCTCAGCCTCTTTTTGAGCCGTGGTCTCATTTGACTAACCAGGCACTGCCCTGGGCTCGAACCTGTTCTTCTCTGAGACTTGCGTTCTGATCACTTCGATAATGCGCTTTTCACCAACAATACCATGATATGCCATATGTACAATGCTTCCATAATTATAAGTTGGTATATGTAGGGTTAGGACTGCTTGTGTGTTACGTGAATGCAGCTGTAAATGTAAAGTTTGAACCAAAGAAATATTTGAAACAAGCATGTAATTTTGTTCAGCGACAGCAACAAGAACAACAAAGCACAGCAAAACAAAACAAAACATATAAGTAGGTGACAGGGGCGTGTGCTAAACAAAAGATCTGATATCACTCACTGGCAGGGTTGTGTTTAGGGGCCTTTAGAATAAGCGTGGCACGAGAGTGATGCAAAAGAGTGGGACAACAGAAAGTGAGATTTGAAGATAAGACCGAAAACAAGCACTTGCCTTGCATTTGTGCGCGCGTGTGTGTGTGCATGTTTGTGATTGAGAGTGTGTATGTAATTGAATGAATGTGTTTGTGTTCAGTGTGTGTGTGTGTGTGTGTGTGTGTGTGTGTGTGTGTGTGTGTGTTGTGTGTGTGTGTGCGCGCGTGTGTGTGTGTGCATGGTGTGTGTGTGTGAGTGCATGTGTGCGTGAGCGCTCTTTTATGCTTTCCATCTACACTGAACACATCTGACTTCAAGTATGAAACTAACTCTCCTTCTACTATGCCCTCACCAGGTCCGCAGTGTGTGTGTGTGTGTGTGTGTGTGTGTGTGTGTGTGTGTGTGTGTGTGTGTGTGTGTGTGTGTGTGTGCATGTATGCCTGTGCATGTGCGTGCGTGCGTGTCTGTGTGTCAGTGTTGTGTGTGTGTGTGTGTGCATGCGTGCGTGCGTCCGTTCGTGTGTGCATGCATGCATGCGTGTACGTCTGCGTTTGTGCTTTCAATCAACACCGAACACAATCTGATTTCTACATGGAACAGAGTCCCCTCCCCCCCTCATGCCCCCTCACCACGTCCGCAGATCGTCAGGAAGAGGCTGGTCCTGACCCTCCTCGGTGGTCAGCATCTGTTTGACCGACTTGAAGTTGACCTCAATGCTCTTCTTGAAGCGCTCCAGGGGATCCAACTTGGGCAGCAGCATCAGACTTTGCTGGGAGGCAGAAGAAGAAGCGAACATGTAAAAAGAATGGAATATGGTGGGGTGGAAGAAAGACAGACAGACAGACAGACAGACAGACAGACAGACAGACAGACAGACAGCCACACCAAGCCAGTAGCAAGATACTTCGCACCATTCAGCTATTTCTCATGCTACTAAAACTGCAAGTACTAAAGTTCAGATCAAAGACAGGACTTGATTTTTTGTATTGATATGAATAAAACACATGTATGAATAAATACAATTACAGTCACCCTTACACCCCATGTGACAAAGAGAGGCAGTCTTACATAGAGCAGTGCAATCCACCCTTACACCCCATGTGACAAAGAGAGGCAGTCTTACATAGAGCAGTGCAATCCACCCTTACATCACATGCGACAAAGACAAGCCGTCTTACATAGAGCAGTGCAATCCACCCTTACACCCCATGTGACAAAGAGAGGCAGTCTTACATAGAGCAGTGCAATCCACCCTTACACCCCATGTGACAAAGAGAGGCAGTCTTACATAGAGCAGTGCAATCCACCCTTACACCCCATGTGACAAAGAGAGGCAGTCTTACATAGAGCAGTGCAATCCACCCTTACATCACATGCGACAAAGACAAGCCGTCTTACATAGAGCAGTGCAATCCACCCTTACATCACATGCGACAAAGACAAGCCGTCTTACATAGAGCAGTGCAATCCACCCTTACATCACATGCGACAAAGACAAGCCGTCTTACATAGAGCAGTGCAATCCACCCTTACATCACATGCGACAAAGACAAGCCGTCTTACATAGAGCAGTGCAATCCACCCTTACATCACATGCGACAAAGACAAGCCGTCTTACATAGAGCAGTGCAATCCACCCTTACATCACATGCGACAAAGACAAGCCGTCTTACATAGAGCAGTGCAATCCACCCTTACATCACATGCGACAAAGACAAGCCGTCTTACATAGAGCAGTGCAATCCACTCATCACACTAATGTGACAATAAAGGCAGTCTTACATACAGCACAGCAATCCACCCTTACACCCATGTGACAATAAAGGCAGTCTTACATACAGCACAGCAATCCACCCTTACACCCCATGTGACAATAAAGGCAGTCTTACATACAGCACAGCAATCCACCCTTACACCCCATGTGACAATAAAGGCAGTCTTCCATACAGCAGTGCAATCCACCCTTACACCACATGTGACAATAAAGGCAGTCTTGAATAACGTATAGCAATCCACCCTTTACACCACATGTGACAAAGCGAGGCTCTCTACATAGAGCAGTGCAATCCACCCTTAAACCCCATGTGACAAAGCGAGGCAGTCTTACATAGAGCAGAGCGATTTGATGAGCCAGTACTTTGGCCTGGGCTGCTGGTGATGTCGTTCTGCAGTTGATGGCTCAGTGACATCACCTGATGCAGCTGGGTCATGCACGTCAGTACTCTGCAACAGATGTCACTCCCTAGTGGCCTACTGTGCACAGCGTACCGGCACCATGCTGCTGCTGCTTCTTCTTCTGCGTACGCAGGCTGATAGTCCTGTCGGACACTCCCTGTATAGACAGGCAGGTATTAATCCCATCTACTCAACAAAGAGAGTGGAGTTTTGTGTGTGTGACCGTGTTTTATCCCGCCATGAAGGCAGCCAAATTCCATCTTCGGGGAAGGCGCATGCTATGTGTAATGTGTCATCCATACCAATGGCCAAACTGGCCATCTCTTCCGAAAGTTGGTGATGGGGATTTTACGTGTGTGCAAGATGTTATGTGTGCATTCACACACGGAACCTCGGTTTATAGTCTCATTCGAAGGACTGTATGGGAAATGGAGTCAGAACCAATGTTAACTCTGAGGGAAAAATCCCCTATACGAAACGGCCCGGCGGAGATTCGACCCGCAACCCTTGGATTACGAGTCCGGCGCTCTACCATCTGAGCTATTCCGGCCCCCCGGCAACATGCAACTTTCTGTCATTGTCGGATTTAGCTTATTACAAAATGCTTGCTGGAAACATCTCAGAAAGAAACTACAAGATTCTGTTGAATTTCTCACAACCTGAACACCATCATGACATGATTAAAATGAAAGATCTTAGTATGGTTTACATCATGTATGATCAGATCTTGTTACAGCTTACATCATGTTCGATCAGATCTCATAATAGTTTACATTTACATCAAGTCTGATCAGACCTCACTCTATAGTTTATATATGTAAGATCATATCTGTTACAGTTTACATCATGTAAGATCAGATTTTGCTCCAGTTTACATCATGTAAAAAAATCGACACTGCTTTGATTCATAGATATTATACTTAATGCTTTCAAAACTATGTTGATGAAAGACATCATCAGCTTTTGCAGTGAAAATAATATTGACAAATGCACACATATATGAGATCACCAAAGCTGGTGTGGGGATTTTTCTTCCCTACTTTCTTCACAGAGACTATCTCTGAAGCCTTCTCACAGAGACCATCTCTGTAGCCTTGTCACAGAGACCATCTCTGTAGCCTTGTCACAGAGACCATCTCTGTAGCCTTCTCACAGAGACTATCTCTGAAGCCTTCTCACATAGACTATCTCTGTAGCCTTGTCACAGAGACCATCTCTGTAGCCTTCACAGAGACTATCTCTGTAGCCTTGTCACAGAGACCATCTCTGTAGCCTTATCACAGAGACTATCTCTGTTAGCCTTGTCACAGAGACCATCTCTGTAGCCTTGTCACAGAGACTATCTCTGTAGCCTTGTCCAGAGACCATCTCTGTAGCCTTCTCACAGAGACTATCTCTGTAGCCTTGTCACAGAGACCATCTCTGTAGCCTTGTCACAGAGACTATCTCTGTAGCCTTGTCACAGAGACCATCTCTGTAGCCTTTCACAGAGACTATCTCTGTAGCCTTCTCAACATCTGACAAGTCAGACTCAACAATACCTCTCATCACACTTTGCTTCACAAACATGATGACGGACTACGTGAGCAGAAATCTCATGGTTATCGCATGGTTTTGACTTCACCAACAAAAAACAAAAACAAAAAAAAGAGAGATGGTCGACAACCAAACCAATAGATGTTGCAATTTTTTGGGTGGGTGGGTGGGTGGGTGGGTGGGGGGGGGAATTATACTTCTGCCTTTTCTTCCACTCCTTATTGAACAAATTAAGTTGATAAAAAAAAACAAATGAACCTGGCCTTTGATTAATTTAAGTCAACAACAACAAAAGAACAGAATGGTCCACAACCAAACCAATCGATGAATTGCAATTTCTTTTTCTTTTTTAAGTGATATTACTTTTGCCTTTCTTTCACTCCTTACTGAACCTGGCCATTTTTTGACTAATGAAGTCGACAGTCTACAGATCTTCAGTCTCAATTTTATGTAAACTGCCGCTAGATCCCATGGAGCATGTTTTTATATTCTTTTTTTCTCTGTCTGTTTGATTATGAAGGGTTTTTTTTTTCGTGTAACGTTTCATCACTAGGTTTAGCAGGGTAGCATCGTCAATGAAATCCTAGCATGCTACACCGAAACGACGGTACTTGCAGCTCTGATGATGTGGAGCACTGAACAGCAGGGCAGAGAGAGCGTGTGGAAGTTCTGGTCCTCTGCTCACGGGGGGCGGAATAGCTCCGTTGGTAGAGCGCCAGACTCATAATCTTCGTGACCCTGGGGTTGCGGGTTCAAATCGCCACTGGGCCATTTCAGTACAGGGGGATTTTCCCTCAGAGTTAACATTGGTTCTGACTCCATTTCCCAAATTAGTCCTTCGAATAAGACTATATAAACTGAGGTTCTGTGTGTGAACACACGCATAACATCTTGCACACACGTAAAATCCCATCACCAACTTCAGAAGAGGAGGCCAGTTTGGCCGCTGGTATGGATGACACGTTACAACTTCGCGTGAAAAATCGAAAGAATTGAAAGAGTTGTTAAACTGAATGAATGACATGAGAAATGACTAGATGAAGCGCCAGCAGGCAGCTCTTCAGTCGGCTCTACCCAGGTAGGCAGCCCGTCGTGGAAATGAGAATGCGGATTGAAAGCGCTTGCGGATTGAAAGCGCTTAGAGCTTGGTCTCTGGCCGGGGATAGGCACTATATGTGTACTCTCTTAGAAAAAAATTAAATTAAAAAACAAAATGAAAATAACACACAAAGTATGAGGAGCTGGGGTGAGCACAGAGTACGCCATTGGGGAATGCTAGATTGAAGCGAGGCGGACAATGTGGGTGACCAATAACATGGCGCCACTGACCGTCGAAACGAGTTCTCTCAGTGCTGAGGGTGAAGGAGAGGGATTGGCCATGATGCCGCAAGGTCTGGGGAACAACGCTTTGACTGCATGCTGCTGCAGGTACTCCTGGAAAAAAAAAAGAAGAACAAGAAAATAAACATATAGTAATAACAACAGTAATAACAACAAATATATGATAATAATAATATATATAACAACAACAACAAAAAATAATAATATAATAATTACATGGGTGCTAGGACTACCTGTTGCCAAACCTGAAACTAAAAATCTGAGAGCCGTAACCTGAAATCCCATATATAAGAAAATGTTGAAACAAACAGCTGTGCTAGTCAGTAATACTGCAATGCTAACACAGGTCAGGCATAGACAGCTACCTTGGAGGTGTGGGGGATGAGAGGACAATGTTGGTGAAGTGGGCCCATTGGCTTATGGTAGGTATACAGGGATAGGGGATAGTGCCCTAATAGGTGGGGGAGGGGGGGGGGGTAATGGAGCAACCCCCCTTTTCCCACAAAATGTTTTCTTGTTTACAAACGTGTTTGATGCTCTCTCTTTGTAGAAGCTTTAAAAATTCAACATTAAAGTCCTTTCACAATAATATTGTCTACCTTTGTCAATCAGTTCCTTACTCTCTCTCTCTCTCTCTCTCTCACACACACACACAAAGAGACAGATCTAATCAGGTAGGAACGAAATAGTATTTCACATGAAAAATTCAGACAGCTGCATGCAGTGGCACAAATATGAATAGCATTTCTTTTATATCAGATTTATTATATGTAAGTGTTTCCCTTCAGGTCTAATGCATGAACAAAACAACTTTGAATTGTAACTTGGCAAACCATAACTTTATGAGCCCATTTCTGTTAATGGACATTGCTGCCAAAAACAGTACAAACATAAACCACTTGTATATTACAGACAAGATTTGTACGTGTTATACATATTAGCTGTTTCTTATAATTCGTATGAATGTATTTAAGAAAAGAAAGTGAACAGGAAATAATTTCCGACTGTTTCCTAAATCAAAACAAAACAAAAAAAACCAGCACAATTTCTTTAGATGAACTTAAGCTCAAATACGACTTGCCTTGCTAAAGTCAAAGTAAAGAAGACACACTGTTACACTAACAGTATAAATTACATACACAGAATACGTTATTCCACTGTATGATGAATTTTTTCATCACTGTTCAAGTGCAACAGCATTACAATACTGACTAGAAAAAAATCCAAAACTATACAAAGAACCTGAGCTTATTTCTCAAGGCATTGGTATAAACATTTTTCATAGGGTCCAGTGGATTTTAAAAGCATATATATATATATATATATATAACTGCAAAAGAAAAACAGATGAATTCAGTTATTTCATAAAGTGATTTATGGGAGATTCAACTTGCTAACCATTAGATAGGATGTGAGTGATGTTCCATTAAAAGATAGTGAAAAAAACATTAAAAAATTCAAATTGATATTTTAATTTAAAAAAAAAAAGTAAAACACAACCAAACGAAGGTCAGAAGTTCAATTTGTAAGACCGAGTCCTAGCAAGTGAAGAAAACACTGAATCAGACATTTAACATAATGCACTACGAGTCTTTAATTCTTCGGTGACGGAGATTCACTTTCAAAATCTCAATGTAAATAGAGAACACATTTTTGAAGAAAGTTTTAAAATCAGTGGCATGTATGATTTTAAACATCAATATAACCGTTGTTAAAATCACTAATAGATTGATGGTACTGTGAAGGAGAGCCCGGTTTGCTGAGTGGTTAGAGTGCTTGCCTGCCGCGCAGGAGACCTGTGATCAAGACAACACTCAGAAGAAGAAAATTTTCCATATGCTCTCCAGTCCATCCAGCTGAAAATGGGTACCTGGCCCTATTCAGGGTTGGGGAAGGTGAATGCAGCGAGGGAGAGTGTTGGGCCCTACCCTTATTATGACGACCCCAGAGTAGTGGAAACTAGCGTTCTGCTCCCTACGGCCGAAATGGCTACTTGACTACCTTTACCTTACCTTTTAGTATTGTGAAGAAGTAACCTGTATTACATTAGACACTAGAATATATAAACCTGCCAAATATAAAGTATCTAATATCAAACTTGTGTATTAGAGAACTAATAAATGTCTGTTCTGGCTCACCCGCTCTCAACCGGCCTTAGCCGGTTTCGACCGGGCGACTCCAGAACAGACATTTATTAGTTCTCTAACAAGTAAGACTTTAATAACCAAAAAATAACGACCCTACAAACTTTTCAGAGAGTAACGTAGGGGAAAGTAGCCGTGGCTGAACACGCCCCATAGAGTAACGTAGGGGAAAAGCAGCCATGGCTGAACGCGCCACATATACAAACGGTGGGGGCAGGTAAACCTTTAATTGCTAGTTGCCAGCCTACCTAAGGACTCGTCACTATCCGATTACTTACTACGTGGCCGGACATGACAATTTTCGGATCACGCGATGGGCTGATGTCACGGCCGGCCAATCACAAGACTAGATTGAATCAGCTGATTAGTAGTGACGACATTTCCGCCCAGCACTTGTGTTGTTCATTTCTCCTAGTGCTGTGGTGGTGTGAAGACATTTTCAGTTGTTTGTGTTGGTTGATTTTATTTCAATGTCGCGTGATAGTATCTTTTCTGAATTAGAGATAGAACTTCTTGAATCACAAACCATTTTGGAGACGTGTGCTTTTTGGAAGGGGTAGTGGGCGGCGCCACTATTACAAACCAGTTTTCGGGCGAAAGTGGCCTAGAGCGCATATTACAGTTCTCTGACAAGTAAGACTTCAATAACCAAAAAATAACGATTATCTACAAACAGACATACTGTGTAGGGTTATCCGTTTTAATACTAATTTACAAACTACTTGTCTTTACCTGTAATTAGGGTATTGTTAGCTGGCTTTTGTCTACTGCAAGCAAAGTAGTTGCTTTAATGGCCGAGCACCTATGGACATTAGTTCTCTTAATAGTTGGTTACTCTTAGTAAAATAAAGAAGGAGTAATCCTAGCCAGTTAATCCAAAAACAAGTGCTGTCTTTTCATATTCATGGTCATCGCGAACAGAGTCCAGATCTTCAACGGCCTTTGGGCTTTGGCCGCGGGATTGGATGACTTATTCTTGGGGGTCATCTTGTTTTTTTACTGCCTGCAATATTACTGGCTCAGAATTTATTTCGTTTTTTCCGACCTTCTGTTCATTGCCTGCCACAAGGATTTCATTATTGTAGTTTATTATTGTGCCTATCTGGAGTCTGAGGTCAGAAGGCAGCATGTATAAACCAGTGCCAACAGCAAAGTCTACTTTCGATCTTGCGTATTGTAAAACATTTTGGTACCTTTTTTATACTCGAAGGTAAATCAACTGTAGAATTAATGGCGTCCTCTAAATTTGCTAAGTATTGTTTTTGCGCATCAAAACCAGTAGAAGGATCAGTTATGCTCGATCTCGTTTGTGCTTGCGAACCTAGCAAACACCAAACATAAGTACGAACAGAGTCGTTTTATTCGTTCTATTCCTTCTTTAGTTAGGCCCTTAGAAGCGTCTAAGATAAATGTTGTCCATGCTGTTTTATGCTCTTGCTCTATGGACCCGAGGTGAACAGCTGTGCCTGAAGAGAAAGATGTGTAAGGAGGATTCCAGTCATAGTTATACTTTCTGTGCACGCCCCAAAAATAAGGGGTGCCTAAGCCATGATTGCGGTCCAACTTTTGTCTAAAGTCTGTCTTAACATTAATATTAAATTCGTTACAGATCCTTTCAAAAGCCTTCATGCTATTCTGTTGCTAAATGGATTAAACGTTTTGTCATTTGGCAATGGTGCTTGCAGTTCAGTCAAAATACGTCTGAAGGTGTAATAAAAATGAAATCTGTACACTGACCTCACCAAAGGATCAGGATGATTTAAGTGATCAGCATACGATACTCCACACCCAGTTGATGCACAAAACACAGCAAAGTTTAGCTGGTTCTGATAAAACTGCATAGGATGACTGAACCACACTTTTGCGATGTAGTCTTTTTTAATAGGCGGGTTAAGATATCTGTTTAATGGCGTACTAACCTTTGCTTGAAAGGTGTCAGTCTGGTCACAGAAATGTCAAGAGTATCAGTTGTTATATTTTTAAGATTGTAGTGGGGCCCAGCAGAATATTTTGCATCAGTATATTTAAATGCAGTCATTTTTATTTTGTTTAAAAAATGTTTGTAACAATAACAACTCAAGACCGTCCTTCGTTTTTAGAACATGCTATTGATAACAATTGCGGAAGCAGAACGGTCGCACTTCATGAAATATTTTACAAAGTCGTATGGTTTAATATAAGTAAAGCCAGGAGAATAATAAGGTTCTAAAAGTTGACAAAACAGGGGCCAAAGTTAGCCAGTTAACAATACCTGATGGTTATTAACGGGTTTTGCTCACTAAAAGAAGCAATGAGTAACTTTGACATTACTCTCAAACTTAACAATGCAAATCTAAAAACAATGTTAACATTCAAGCCTGAAGAAGAAGGAGGTTACTATTTTGATAAAGAGCTAGCTAAAATGTTAGGCTTTGCAGCTGACAATTATAGATTTAGAGTTACACCAACCAAACTACTTATGAGGGAGAAAATCCGCTCGATCTTGCATTACATTCATTACTCTATGTTCATTTGGATGAGCTGAGCACTGATGAAAACTTATATGATGGAAGGCCCTCAACTGTTCTAAGAGCTCTTCCATCAGGAAAGCTGCATATTGCGATTATGAAATTATACAATTCCCTAAATTTACAGTTTAAAAGATTATTTGTGGAAGGGTCGGATCATTTAATTTAAAAATTGCAGACAAAACAGGAAAGTCGTGAAATGTGATAACCTGCACATTGTTTTGGAAATAAAATAATACGTTACTAAAAAATAATGTCGCGTGGGCCAGAAGAATCAGGAGTTACATTAGCGCCTGTAAGGTGTATAACCTTAGAATTAAAAGGGCCTTGCAGATGTTGCGGACTTGAACAGAACGGTGAGATAGGCGCTTTGTATGGTTTTGAGTACACTAAAGATGGTGATTATAAACGCAAAGAGGTTGGCGACAACAAAAAGTTTCCTAAACTAGAACAGCTGCGCAATCTAGAAGCAAATAATGTTGGCCAGTATGAATATAAAATAGTTCGAAAGCCTGACCTCAAATGGCACTTAGAACCATATTTAGAATGGGAAATAAAATTTGAATTCATAAGCCCATTTACATTTTTTAGCCGTCAAAAAAGTTTCAGAAAAGCATTCAACTCTGGCCCTTTACATGTAAGTCTTATGCCAGACGACAATAGTCGGAAAGAGATTGAAATAACGCCGTATGGGAAAAAACAGTACATCCTCCACAGAAAAGAAACGGTTTTAAAGAAAGCTTCTACAAAATTACAGTTCTTTCCAAGCAGAAAATTAGGAGACACGTTCACAATGATATTTGAAATTTCTGTCTTTAAAGATGTGAGAGGGATGGGGTTGTGGGCGTTAGTGATGACCTTATAAAAGGGAAATTAATATTAGCTGGCAAAACTTAGACGTTAAACGTCTTAACGTTACCATCGTCGTTCTTCACAATGGCGAGGATATTAAGATCATAACAACAAGCAACAAAATCAATGTTGACTTAAATAGAAACAATCTTACAGAACTGAATTGGATTAATCTTACACATTTAGGCCTCGTAGGGTTTTATTATACTGAACAAGTTTTGACGGAGAGTATGATAAAAATAATAACTGGATTAGATTAAATTCTATTATAAAACTATGGAGCAGTTAAACTTTATGACAAAAACCCCTCATTGTTCATTAATTTTGTGGGCAAACTGGTTGTGGAAAAACAATATTTATCCTCAACCTGTTACAAACAGTTTATCGTTATAATTTTGATCATATGTGATTTTCTGCCCAACACTTAAATGGAACAAAGCATATCATGATAGAAGGTTTAAAATGGACTGATGATAACATATTTTTAGTTAATCCTAGCAATAAACTGAGTGAGTGTTTAGAACAGTTTTATAGACTGTTTGAAGGAACGCAGACACTATTTATTATAGATGACTGTTCGGCAGAAAGAGACATAGTTAAAAAAAAGAAACACTTTGTCGAAACTAGCTTTCAGTGGAAGACATGCTGGAATAAGTGTGTGGATTTTATGTCAAAAATATAACTCAGTTTTAAAAGACTTTAGAGAACAGTTAAAGACTGTAGTTCTATTTCACATGAAAGACAGAGACTCATTTGATGAATGTTTGCGCGAAAATGATGTTATTGAAAATGATCAGGAAAAACATAGGATTAAGCAAAAACTAAAATCTGAAAAGTTTAGTAAATTAGTAATTGAAAACGGATAACCCAACACAGTATGTATGTTTGTAGGGTTTACTAGGTAGAGAACTAATAAATGTCTGTTCTGGAGTCGCCCGGCCGAAACTGGTTGAGGCCGGGTGAGCCAGAACAGACATTTATTAGTTCTCTGTATTAGTTTTGTTCTGACACAAACAACATGCAGATAAGTTTTTATTGACCTGAAATTGTTTACTCCCCATGTGACCCAAGTCTTTCTAGTTAATTTACATCAATTTGATCAGAAACAACCAGCATCTGTGTGACATTGCACACGTTTCAGTTCATCACATAAATAATAAAATAATCATCATTCCCTAGTTCCTCTTTTTTTTTTTTTTTTTTTTACAGAAGTTTCATTACTGATGTTTAAAACAATAAGGTCAAAGATGTGTCAGTGCTGGAAGTGTTCAAAGTTGGTGTGTAATTTTCAAAAAAATATTTTGTAAGCTTTTTTTCTCAATTTTTAAAGTCAAATCAACAGTTTTTCTTTTAATCATTTGTTTCAATCACACACATCTCAATGCCTAACAAAAATAAACATACAAAGAAAGAAATATTGATTATGTCATCTTGTGAAGATTACCCTTACAAACCAAAATTGCAGAAGAATGACTACTGAGCAAGTAATTAATATACTGATGTAGCCAACAAGGCAAGACATGAATGCCACTTGGCATCTGCATCCCATCCATCTAACAGCAAAACATGATTCCTAATCTGTTTTGGGTATTTTTGAGAAAAAGCACGTATGTCATTTTTGGCTGGCCTTTTAAGCTTGGCAACTTTGTCAGATTTTCTTGTTGGAAGACAGGCAACGAAGTGGTTCGGTCGCCACACAACCTCAGGAAGGTCCTTTCCATTTATCCGTGACCACACTATACCGACTCTTGCTCCTGGTACATCTGTTTCCTGAGAAGCAAGTTTTCTCGGAAGAAGTGGTTGATGAAGGTGGCAGCGGACGTTGTTACCCCCAAATGTCGGGTATATGGAGAAGACCACAGTCTGGAAGACACTGGCAACAGCATGCACTTGCCAAATGCCCAAGTGCGAGTTCATCACAGTTGCAGCCTTTACTTCCTCTTGAAAAACACGGTTAATTTCTTCAGTGGTCAGATCATCCATGTTATAAAAGTCAGAGTACTGAGCATACACCTTTGTGACTTCAGGAATGTCTGATGACAGTTTAGAATTGGATAGATAGTGATCTTCATTCAGTGCCAGTTCCATAACAATTCTGGCACACATTTCCAAGTGCAAATCTTCACTGCCACAGGCTAATACTGAGGCTCTTCTTGTGAGACAGTTACCGTCTCCATAAATGCATACGGGTGTAAGTGCGGGACCATCTTCTGGATACAGATCTGATGCACGCTGATCTTGCTGAAAGTTATCAGCAAAATTGTCCCTTTTAATTGTCAAAGGATAACTTTCAACTGCTTTCCCAGTTCAACGACATCTAATCCAATTGAAAACGGCAATGTTCAGCTATGAACGCACACAAAACAGTGTTCAACTCGGCAGTTCGATCACCAATTCCATCTCGGGTCACAGTAGTTTTAGCAGCTCCTTCAAGCTTAGCAGTCTGTTGCAACGTGCCTAGAATGCGCTTGTGCTCAGTATCAACTGCATGAGCCGACAAGGCTTTTTTCCACTAGAACCGTAAGTTACAGTCCGGTTGCAGGGAACACAAAGTCTGCCACTCCCTTCTAATCCACAAGCTCCGACATTACGGGATCACTGGCCAGGTCCATGAATGGATAAAGAACTTCCTGGCAAACCGACAGCAGGCGGTAATTGTTGATGGAGCCTCTTCAAAGGCCATCCCAGTAGAGTCAGGAGTCCCCCAGGGATCAGCCCTTTTTCTCCTCTACATAAACGACCTCCCTGAACAACTCTCCTCAACAACACGGCTCTTTGCAGATGACACTCTCTGCCACAGAACTGTAGTTTCCCCCCAAGACCAAAGGAAGCTACAACAGGACCTGGACCACATGCAGCCTGGGAAACAAAATGGAAAATGTCCTTCCACCCAGACAAGTGTCAAGCCCTCCACGTCTCCAGGAAGAAAAACACACTGACTGGCACATACCATCTCCATGGCCAAAATCTCAAAAGCGTTGAAGAGACAAAGTACCTGGGTGTCACCATCTCCCAAGATCTTAGCTGGGACACCCACATCTCCAATACAACAAACAGGGCAAACAAGACCTTAGGGTTCCTAAGGCGAAACCTGAGAGTAGGCTCTATTAAAACAATAATAATATGTATAGATTATATAGCGCAATTCGTGCATCAAATATGCCGCTCTGGCCATAACATGCCAAAACATTCCATAAAAAACAAGAAACGCCTGCAAGGGCCTAGTTGCCCCACCTCAAATAGCTCACCTATCTAGGGTCCCCTAACTGCCAAAAACCATCAACAAAATGGAAAAAGTCTAAACCCCGCAGCTTCATGGTTGACCACCCCGTCACACCTCTAGTGACGATCTCATGCTGACACATCTACAGGGTCCACTCTACTGACAAAAAGAGCAGCAAGGTTCCCTTCTTCAAATACCATCGTGAAGAGGTCAGCATAACCACCCCATTAGGCCATACCAAACACCCCAGCCTGTCTACAAGACATTTCATGAGACTATCTCCCCCCTGCTGCAAACCAACCCACAGAAGTTTTCCTTCTTCCCGAGGACTGTCAGGACTGGAACAGCCCGCCTCCTGAGGTTATTTCCTCAGCCTCAGTGGAGTGTTTCAAGTCCCAAATCTGACCAACCAGCGCCCTCACCCCCACCCCCCCCCCCCCCCACTGCCAGTCCTATGCGTCTATGTCAACACCCTGTGGAAACCCCCCCCCCCCCCCCCCAGTTTTTTACACACTCAGAACCATCAAAATGATGATGGCGGATGTTTAAAGAAAGAAGAAGAAGGACAAAAGCAAACACCGGGCGAGTCAATCTTCCTGCACCAACTTTCGAAGTACACACCATCGTTGTTTTTTTCCTGCAGCCACACCCAGCTCCATCTGTTTTTTTTACACCTTTTTCAAGGAAAGAAACGTCACTGTCCAAAGTCAGTTCTTTCATTTTTCACTTCCTTTGGCTTTAAAATGGCGATTTCGACCATGCCGCTTGATAACAAGGACGTTACTCTCAGCGAACAATGTACATCTTTTTCGAGGCTCACGAAGCAGACCACTTCTCTTCACTGCCGATGCGATGTTTCTTCGGAAACAATGTTGAAAACCGGTGAAATTCTCCGAATTATTTCTACCGCAAAATATACTTTGAACGAAATCGGAAACCGAAACATTCTCCCGAAATTATTTCAAAACCGGAAAATATATTTTGAATGAAATCGGAAACCGGAATTCCGGCTCACGCCGGAAAAAATAGCACCCCTATAATTATACTTATGGGGCCGGAATAGCTCTGTTGGTAGAGCGCCAGACTCATGATCCTGGGTTGCGGGTTCGAATTTCGGTACAGGGGGATTTTTCCCTCGGAGTAAACATTGGTTCTGACTCCATTCCCCATACAGTCCTTCGAATGAGACTATAAACCAGGTTCCGTGTGTGAACACATGCACAACATCTTGCACACACGTAAAATCCCATCACCAACTTTCGGAAGAGAAGGCCAGTTTGGCCGTTGGTATGGACGACATGTTGCACATAGCATGCACCTTCCCCGAAGATGGAGTATGGCTGCCTTAATGGCGGGATAAAAAACGGTCATACACACAAAACTCCACTGCCTGTCTATACAGGCAGTGTCCGCAGGAGTATCAGCCTGCGTACGCAGAAAGAAAGAAAGAAATAATCATACTAATAACAGTGTGTGAAAAATACAATTTACCCGATTCAACGGCCATCTTGCATCGAATTTGATGAGATTAGCGATTGCTCGTTCTTTGTTTTCGTTGTCCTGAATGTTGTTTATCTTGCCTGAAGAAGACCTAAGAGGTCAAAACGTGTCGTGTTTTGTCTTGTGATTCGTTTGTTTATGTTTGGCGGATACAGTACTTAAAAAAATTTTTACGAACAATTTACCCGATACAATACTCTGTGTGTGTGTGTGTGTGTGTGTGTGTGTGTGTGTGTGTGTGTGTGTGTGTGTGTGTGTGTGTGTGAATGATTGTGTGTGTGTGTGTGTCTGGGTTCATGTGTGTGTGCATGCGTGTGTAGTTGCATGAGCACTTGCGTGCATGCATGTATGCCTGTTTGCATTTGTGAGTGTGCATTTCTTTAGCACGTTAAAGAACCTTCCAAAGAGCTCCAAGCCACAGGGCACCTTTTCATGTGCCTGTTGATTACTTATCAATATCATTATTTAATGATCTGACAACCAGCAGGTAAACCACTAACACACACATATCATATCACAATTCCCATGCCTCTGTTAAGTCCATGACACATAAAAGAAGTAAATCAAATCCACTGTTGGTCAATTTATCGATGCTGTACACATGCATTGAACGATACAACAAGATTCACTGTCAGTTCATTGACCAATACCCTACTGACTCCTGTCCACTACTAACAATACCAGCTGCCAGGATGCTGCAGTGGTTAGTACCATGGGCTATGGCTGGGAAGTCAAGGGTTCAAATCCGCCCTGAGGCATTCTCCTATAAACCAAAATAAAAAAAACTGGGCAGACATCGGAACATGTACACAGAAAGAACAACTGGAAATCCAACATATATCTAAAACACTGATCTATAAATGTCATCTTTTTTTTCTTCTCTTTTTTCTTTTTAACTCGAAAGAAACCTTCAACAAAAAGTGACTAGTCTTATTGAAGTCACATATGGCAGCGAGAATCAGAGCCAGTTTTCATCAAGTCATTTTTTTTTTTTTTAACACAACCACAGTACAACAAAGCCCACGGTACTGCTGATCTCTCATCATCTTCACTGTCACCTGCAGCGACTCCGTTCCGTATTGGCCAACTTTGCTCACAACTTGCCGTAACCTGTCCCCCACCACGCTGCCTGAAAAAGACACACAGACAGGCAGGGGCCATTACCCACAGTGAACAAAAGTAACGGAGAGAACTACACTGTCAACAAACTGAATTGCAATCTGTCTGTTGCCCATATTTGGAACTTTTCATGTTTAAATGTTAGATCATAGAACAAAGATACTGATCAGACAATCTAGATATCTGTTTTTCATTTGTTATATGTGTGTGTGTGTGTGTGTGTGTGTGTGTGTGTGTGTGTGTGGTGTGTGTGCGTGCATGCTGTGCTGTGTGCGGTGTGTTCTGTGTGTGTAGATAAGTGTGTGCACCGCATGCATGCATGCATTTGTCTGTGCATGCGCAGGTGTGTGTATCTCTCTGAGTGAGTATGTGTGTGTGTGTCTGTAGTGTGTGCGTTTCTGTGTGCGTATGCGAATGTGTGTGGTGGTGTGTGTGGTGTGTGTGTGTGTGTTGTGTGTGTGTGTGTGCGTGCGTGCGTGCGTAGCGTGGATGCGTGCTAGCGCGAGCGCAAGAGGGTTTGTGTGGAGTGTGTGTGAGTGTGTTCGTATTAGCTGTGTAGTGTAAGTGTAGTGTAGTGTGTGGTGTTTGTTGTGTGGGTGTGTAGTAGTGGACGCATTGGTGTGTATGTTTTGTCGTGTGTTTGCTCTGTGTGTCACGCAGCGCAAATGTTGAACTGTGTTGTGTGTGTGATTTAAAAAAAAAGAAGGAAATGAACCATCGTACCAAGACCAAAAAGGAGCAATATCTTGGACAGCTTGGCAGAAATCAACACCACACAAAACACAAAACAGCAAATCAAAGACTAAACGACATATCTTTTTCATGAGAAATGAACAGCATTACCTAAACGTTTTTTTTTTCAGCTAAGAAAAAAAAAGCAATTACCTAACATATTTTTTTCAGCTGAAAATAAAAAGTGTTACTTAACATATTTTTTCACAGCTGACAGATTAAAAAAACGTATTACCTTTGTCCCTGAAAAAATGCTGGTCTTCCTGCTTGGACTTCCTTCGCTGGACACTGCACAGAAAGCATGATGACAAAAACCAGTGAAACTGACCACAGACCTTCCGTAATGACCATGCAGATTAAAACTTAAAAGTCAGATTCATCATTCAATAGCACTATCAATCCCACAACATCACGGCAGAATAAGAAGGCAGAGATCTCTTTTGTTATCAAGCGGTTTTGCCCTAACTAAAAAGAAAAAAGTTAAAAAAAAAAAAAGAGCAAAAGAATTTGAAAAATTATCGATAAAGCTCTGCTGAAAAACGTTGACGAACGAATCACAAGACAAAACATGACGCGTTTCGACCTCCTAGGTCTTCTAGGCAAGATGCACAACACTCGGGGCAACGAAAATGAACAAGCAATCACTTATCTTGCACCGATACTCAACACTCACGACAGCAAAAATGAATGAGCAATCAATTCTCTTCGTCCAATTCAGCAAAAGATAAGTGATTGCTTGTTCATTTTCGTTGTCCTGAGTGTTGTGTATCTTGCCTGAAGAAGCCTAAGAGGTCGAAACGCGTCGTGTTTTGTCTTGTGGTTCGTTTGTCCACGTTTTTCGGCGGAAAATGATCAATACTTTTTCAGATTTGTTTAAACTTCCACCTGCAGTTGCCTCCCTTTGCAACTAGAGAAAAAGAAAAAAAAAAAAAAAAAGGCTAACAGTAAAACCAACAGATACAGCAGCAAAAATGATAATCGTGTTTATTGACTTTTCTCCATCTTTTACAGAAATTCACCATCTTTTTGACGAAACGAGGCTACAGTCTAAAGATCTATTGTTATCACAGTTCCTTTCAAGCAGCAGCTACGACAGCGAAGTACCCCCCCACCCCCCCCCCCCACCCCGCTACTGTTTCTTCTTTTTCTTTTTTTTTGCACATCATCTTATCACAAACTGTAACCAGTGCCAACTCTGACTACCCTGCACTGTCACTGTACAATCAGTGTCAGAACAGGTCCCAGAGGAACGAAAACCAGTCACAACGTATGATGTGGGTACTCTGAAACGGGGCTCCGTAGAGGCATACAGTTTTTCTAGATCTGCTAAAAGTTGATGGGGGACTCAGGGGCCAGAATAGCTCAGTGGTAGAGAGCCGCACTCGTAATCTTGGGGTTGCACGTTCAAATCTCTGCCAAGCCGTTATGGTACAGGGTGATTTTTCCCTCGGAGTTAACATTGGTTCTGACTCCATTTCCCATACAGTCCTTCGAATGAGACTATAAACCGAGGTTCCGTGTGTGAATGCATGCATAACATCTTGCACACATATAGCATGCACTTTCCCCGAAGACGGAGTATGGCTAACGTAATGGCGGGATAAAAAAAACGGTCATACACACAAAACTCCACCCCCTTTGTTGGGTAGATGGGATTACTACTTGCCTGTGTATACAGGGAGTGTCCGCAGGAGTATCACCCTGCGTACGCAAAAAAAACAAAACAAAAGGGGGTGGGGGGGGGGGGCCTTGAGAAGCTTGTCCAGTTTTCACACTGTCATAGACTGGTTCTGCTCCTTTGCTGAAGAGGAAAGTCATTGATTTGATTTCTGTCTGTATTCATCCCCATGGGATCAGGATCAGACCTAAGACCATGAAAGGTTGAATAATGGCTGATTGTAGTGCTGTCTTTTTAGAGCTTGAAGAAAGAATGTCTTTGAATCAGTGTCGAAACCATGACATAAGCTTGATAATCTGATGTAACGTAAAAGATGAAGAACTGACACTGCACACAAAGCAAAAGATCTGAAATCTGACCTGATAATGATGTACACAGTATTTCAAAAATATATGAATAGCATTGTCTATCATTCTCACACAACCTCTGTTCATATAATCAGCTTCCCTTCTCAGCAAAATAAACCTCTCAAAGTGATCAGCAGCTGAAAAAAAAATTCCCTTTGCTGTAAGGATATTTTTCTGGCAATTAAACTACTGTGATCACTGAGCATTGTCAATGAAATTGCTGCATGCTATGCCAAAGGTGTGGCACTTGGCAGTTCTGATTACTTGTCAATTGTCATTTCTGACCTAACTTTTTATATCAACCTTAAAAAAGAAATGATCTACTGAGGTGCATTTCATTTTTTTTTTTTTTTAACTATGGGGGAAACACACACGCAGACACACACAATCATTCACACACACGCACACACACACATGCACTTTTCACACACACACACACACACACACACACACACACACACACACACACACACATATATACACACATACACACACACACAGAGTACACACACACACACACATACAAACACACACACATACCAGACACACACCCACACACACACACACAAACACACGAACTGACCTTCATCAATTCCCGTTTGCACAGTACATCAAACTGGGTCAGCAACGACATCATGTCCACACCGATCTCTTCCGCTGAACATTTGGTCACCAGTGTGGGCTCATGTAGCATTACGTCCACTACCAGTCAACACACAGCACAGGGTATGAATATTAGCACAAAAATTCTTACATAAGAATATTTCAAATCAAAACTTTACATCTTAAAGTAATACAATAAAAATGAAAGTGCCTGTACATATATGTAACAGGGTTCCTACAGATTCCAAAGATCAAAATTCAAGGAGTTTTCAAGAAGTTTTCAAGAATGTTTTTCTAATTCATGGCTAACAATACATGCGTAAAAATTGATGAAGTCACAAATCATCTCCCTTGGTTAAATAGCAGACGACAATCCGAGATCGCGACAATGTTGTAAAAACTTGTTTTTAAATAATTTTGTATCAACCTGAACACAGAAAAATCAAACCACCATTTCTTTTTGCCACATTAAAAATTTTTTGAGCCAATGGATTGATTTTCAAAGGTTTTCAAGGAGGTTTGGTCAACAGAACCGTATTTGATTGATTTCAATGGTTTTCAAGGCTTTGAAATTCACTCTCAGAACTCAAGAAGTTTAAAGGAGTTTCAAGGAGCGTACCAACCCTGTGTAAACAGACTGAAATAAACCTTGTCCACTGTTCACTTGGATTACAATTCTAGACGAATCAAACGTCACGGTCTTCCCTCCTTTATAACTCATCAGACGACTGGACCAGTTTGAATGTGGCTGTACTTAAAAATACAAGAATGGTGGCACCTTTAAAAAAGAACTTTACCCAGAATTTTGTCAGAGCAAAAAACCCTTATTATGTTGTAAATTTATCGGAGACTGGAATGTCTTACTCACTACTATTAGTCTTACTCTCAGATGGAGGCCAACACAGTTGACGTCTTTGTGTTGGAAGTCTCCCAGTTGTTATCATCAGCAAACAAGGGATTTTGTTTCCAAGAGGGGGAGGGTGGGGAGAGGGGAGTGGATGGATGTGAGGAGGCATAAGGAGGGGGGTGGGGCAAACAGTTGGAGCTACATCATTACACGACATCCTTCCATGATCTGTGCAGTGGTGGAAACAGCGATCTTGTCACACTCCTCTACATATTCCAGTACAGCACTGACATGACAGGAGAGCACTGCTCTTGTTGACTGTTGTGTTGGGCAAAGGCAAAAGATGTGTCTCTGGAACTGAAGCCTTGGTTTTACTTTGAGAATGATTGAAAAACCCAGCAGGAAATATTCCAGCTGCAAGTGCCAGACCAGAACTTGAATCAAACTGCCCTTGAAGTTTTGATTTTGGTTTCAAAAAAAGGTGACTGTCGGCGGAGATTGAAACAAATCACAACACACACACAAAAAATTCTTTTCATTCAACGCCCATCTTGCACCAAATTTGTGATGATACATGACTGCTTGTTCTTCGTCTTCATTGTCCTGAATGTTGTTCATCTTGCCTGAATTAGTCCCAAGAGGTCAAAATGCGCGTCGTGTTTCGTCTTGTAATTTGTTTGTCCCTGCTGTTTGGCGGATTTTCTAATAATTCTTTTTAAAATTTGTTTGAAGTTTGAAAAAGACGAACGTTCCAAACTTTATGGCTTCGACTGTGATGCAGTCACTCCTAGCAGTAGCACTGTAGCAGCCTACTAGTGGATGGCAGTTCAACTGAACGGACCTGAACCAAACGTTCTACAAATGCCAAATAAACACAGAGGCTGGCATATACCTGACCGAACTCGGCGTTAACATTTGACGGGATAATGGCTAAACAGTAAACAAGTGGGGTATGTTTTGTAATAAAAGTTAGGCTACTCTGTGTTAGGTTTCCTTATGGGAGCAAAACATACCCCACTTGTTTACTGTTTATCGTTTACTGTTCCCTACCTCATTTCATTTCCGATTTTGGGATAATGGCTGTTTTTTTCAGTGGGAAATTAAACTTACGTAGTGGGCCCTTAACTAGCTTAACTTAATTCAAGGATCCTGGTTTGCCAGGATTTGCCGGGAAAATGGCACGCACGCACACGGACACACGCTGCCACGTGGTAAATCGAAAGAAAATGAAAGTGGACATATGAATTACTGCCTAGAAATGTAGCAATAGCACATGTAATATTGTCACCAATGTTGGGTAGCTGAGTGTCTGTGTCACTGTACCTTTAAACATAGGATCGTAATGTTTTGGCGTCGCCAGCGGAGCTTGAGAAGCCATTGTTATTGTTTCGGTCGATATCTCTCAAGATAAAGCACTCTGCATGCTAGCCATAGCCTAGTTCATTAAAGTTGTGTCCTCTTACCCCTTATAGTCAAACACCACAGCTGCACAAAACGGCAAATACATAACTTAATAAAAGACGATATTCAAACTCTAAATACAGTCAGATTGGGGCTAGATTGATCAAACCGACCCCGACTCTCTCGAATGAAAGTTTAAAGAGAGAGAAATATGATGATGATGATGATGATAATGATGATGATGATGATCTTTATTTCCAAGGGAAACAGATGTGGATGTGGTCGAGGAGGAACAGTGGACCTCAAAAGGCTTAATTTCCCAACTTATTACAGGGTTCCGTTAGCAGTGGGATAAGACATCCGTCTAGAGACGCCCACCCATCCAAAAAAATTTTTCTCACACTGCAATCCTCTCAAAAGTTTTACAATGGCATGATGATTGAGGCCATTTAACTGGATGATGATGATGATGATGATGAAAGGTTGGCACCGATGGATTCATTCTCTCCCTCTTTCGGTGAATCCTGGCAGGATGTTTCGTTTTTGTACTAGTAGTAAGTTTTTCAAGAGCAAGGTGGGGGGAGCCAGCCCACACAGCCCTAAGTCTAGTCTAAGGGATCCAGGCCGCATTCAAGTCATGACTCCCAGATCCCCTTCTAATGCTAACTTTTTTTCCCCCTGGGGCTGCCGGCATTCGAACTGGGTAGAAAGTGAAAGACCTAGATAGTGAGAATAAAACCTAACCCCAACTCCTAAATACTAAGTGGGTTTACCCGGTAGTACTACATCTTCGCTTTTCGCGGGGGAAAAAAATTGGGGGGCGAGAGTGGGGCCGGCCTACCTAACTAAACTTACTACTGAGTGGCACTCTGAACTTGAAGGTGTCCAGAGTGTCAGCTGCCACGGTTGTACTAGGCAGCTCATTCCATTCCTGGATGGTGTTCGGAAGGAAGGAATATCGTCTGTAGTCTTCCTGCACTGCATCTGAACAAGTTGTTGAGGGTGGCAACGTCGTCTTCGTGAGGGGCGTAGTTGATCTTGTCCATGCTGAATGCGGCCTCGTTGTTCAGGATCTTCCTCAGCATGGTAAGTCGGGCTACTTTCCGTCGGTGTTGGAGGGAGGGCCATTTGAGTTTGTCAATCATGCAGGTGACACTCGAGGTGTTGTGGTACCTGTTGATGACGAATCTGGCGGCTCTCCTCTGGACCGCTTCAATTTTGTTGATATTTGTTTCATCATGTGGGTCCCATACTACGCGGGCGTACTCCAGTATGGGATGTACGAAAGTCTTGTATGCCGTTCTGGGCTGTCTCTTTAATTTTGGTGGAGGTCACTTTCAGGTTTCTCCGCAGGAACCCCAAGGCCTTGTTGGCCTTGAGGATGATGTTGTGGATGTTGGAACCCCATGACAAGTCTTTGGTGAGGGCGACTCCGAGATACTTGGCCGAGGTGACATTTGCCAAGGTATGCCAATGGAGTTTGTACTGGTATCTTTTCACAACCGGATATGCACAACGCACTATGAGTAATAAACATAAAATGATAAAATAGCATGGAGGAACTTGAACATCAGTGACCAATGAATGATAACTGTTGGAGTAAAAATCGAGTTACATCAACCAGTTTAGACCGTTAACCCGTTATCACTTCTGAATGTCGAGGGGAAAATCATCTGTCATGGCAGCCAGACTGACCGTCAGTCCAGAAGAGGGCATCCCAGGCGTCTCTGGTTGTGTAGAACATGCCACTATGATTTGGGAAGCAATCCAAAGAGCTTAAGAAACGATCTGTCAGACGCATATGGATCAGTTCCACAAGATGATTCGACTGGCCCTCGAGTTGTATCACGCCCTAAAGAACATCAGAGAAATGCTGATACTTCCGACTATCGATGAGTTTCTCCACAAACGAATACACAACAGATTGGATCAATCAGGAAACTGGTATAGCAGTGGGCTGTGCAATTTCTCCAATACTGGCTGTGTTGGAAATAGAGGTCATCTTGAAAGCTGCCATGAGCTGTACAGGTCCAGCAGATCTCGGGAATGGATACCAAATGTCCTCTCTAAAGGCCTTCATAGATAACACAAAGATAAGATAAGATAAGATAAGATAATGTTGCTTATAGCCCAGCCGACCGCAAAGGGCCACATCAGGGCTGTCACCACGTTAAAATCAACTCACCAGACATTTAAAAAAAAAAAAAAAGAAAACCTTTCACACATCTCATTAAATGACATCGTCTACAAACGCACCAGAAATTGCATTAAAAATCTTTCTTCCGTAAAATCTTAAATCAGATGAAAAATGTTAATCTCTCTCAAAAACTCAAGGATCACATCAGGTGGGACATCCCTGAACAGGATCTTCATGGACTCCGCTGTAAAATGTTTGTGTCTCACATCGTGCAAGTCCAACACTCTAAAAGAACATGTTTCATTGTGAGTGGTGCATGACATGGAATACACCACGGAGCTTCTTCACTCTTTAAAAGGTAAGAATGGGTAAAATACGAATGGCCGGTGTGCAGCCGGCACAGAACCGTTTCTTCTTTACGACCTCCCGACGTAGATGGGAGGAAGTCCTTAAGGTTTGGACGGATCTGAAAGAGTTTGTTATTCGTCTGTGTGTTCCAATCCTCCTGCCAGAGGTCTCTCACATAATCATTAATTTTGGGTTTCACATCTGAGCAGGGGATATAAGTGTTGGACAGTTTCTCTCTTGTGGCGTTCTTGGCTAAACGATCAACCATTTCGTTCCCGCCGATGCCAACATGACCAGGAACCCAAGCAAGAGTAATGTTGTAACCGTCCGCCTTCAACTTACTAAAAAGTTCAAAAAAAAGTAAAAGTTCTGGATGCTGAAGGTTGCGGCCAGCTATGGCCTCCAAAGCTGACAGCGAATCCGACAGAACCAGAAAGTCCCTCTTTGAAGAATGTGAGATTATCTTCAAAGCCAAAACCAGAGCAGTAAGTTCAGCAGAATAGACAGAAGCATCTGAATGAATATGTTCCAACAGTATCTGAGAAGGAGCCCCAGGGCAATAGGCTGCACAGGCCACTCCATCTTCAGACTTGGAACCGTCAGTAAAAACTTTTTGACAGGATGGGAATTTCAAACAGAGCTCAGCATACAATGCCTTGTACGCCAGAGAGCTGGTAGACTCTTTGGGAAAAGCTGCAAGATCAAAACGAATCTCTGGTGTGAAGAAGGTCCACGGTGGTTGATCCGGAAACTTGGAAAAATCAGATACTACACCTAGGTCTAGACCTGCATTCCGCACGTGAGGCTGCATACGAAGACCAAACGGCGGAATACATTTAGGGTTGTTTTCAAACTTACTTTGGAACGGAGGGTCAAAGACACAGTCATAGGCAGGGTTTTCTGGTTCCGAGAACAGTCTGATGTAATAATTCAAAGACAGTTTCAGCCTGCGGTTGGACAGTGAAGGTTCACCCGCCTCTGCGTACAGGCTGTAGACAGGGGTGGTGCGGAACGCTCCAAGACAGAGACGAAGCCCTTGATGGTGGATAGGGTCCAAGAGTTTGAGGTAAGAAGATCGTGCGGAGCCGTAGACAGCACAACCGTAGTCCAGTTTGGAACAGACCAGGGCTCTGTAGAGGTGCAACAAAGTTTTCTTATCAGCGCCTCAGTCGGTGTGCGCTACGACCCGCAGAATATTCAGTGCTTTCTGGCAAGCAGTTTTGAGGTTTTTAATATGGCTGAGAAAGTTAAGTTTTTGGTCAAAAATGACTCCCAGAAATTTGGCCTCTTTAACAGCTGGAATGGGAGATTTCCCTACTTGAAGTTCAGGATCTGGAAAAAACTGACGGAAATTATGGAAGTGAATACACTGCGTCTTTGTTGGAGAAAAGGTGAAACCGTTTTCATCTGCCCACCGATGGATTTTATCTACGCAAAGCTGGAGCCTGCGCTGGACACTCGGTACAGGCTTCCAGTTGCGTAGACAGCAAAATCATCCACAAACAATGAGCAGTCTGAACCCTGCTGAACTGATTGAACAATGTTGTTCATTTTAATACTAAAGAGGGCAGGAGACAGTATGCTCCCCTGTGGAACACCCAACTCCTGCTCGTGGACATCAGAGAGAGTGGTGCCAACCCGGACCTGAAACTGTCGTTGTGCCAAAAAATTTTGAATAAAAAGCGGAAGATGACCTCGAAAACCCAGATCGTGGAGATCATGAAGTATCCCCGACTTCCAGGTGGTATCGTAGGCCTTCTCCAAGTCGAAGAAAATTGCCACTGCATGCTGTTTGTTCAGAAAGGCGTTCCGAAGTGTAGATTCCAGACGAATCAAATGGTCAACTGTAGTCCTATGTTTGCGGAAACCACACTGTTCTTTCGCCAAAAGGCCATCGGTTTCGAGTTTCCACATGAGCCTAGCGTTGACCATTTTCTCCATCAATTTGCAGACACAGCTGGTCAAAGCTATGGGACGGTAGTTTGATGGATTAGAAAGATCATTTCCAGGTTTGGGGATGGGAATAATAAGGGCTTTCCGCCAAGAGGGTGGAAAGAAACCTGTAGTCCACACATGGTTGTATACCTGTAGCAGTATGTTCAGACCTTCTTGCGGAAGATGTTTCAACAGTTGATAATGAATTTCATCCATACCTGGAGAAGAATCGCTGCAAGAAAGTAAGGCAGATTTCAGCTCGTTTAAACGTGAAAGGAAGATTGTAGTCTTCCATGTTGTCGGACGAAAAGTTGCAGGGTGATTTTTCTTTTAGGGCTTTGTTTTTGACAAAAGTGGCTGATTTGTTAGAAGAGGAGGAATTCTTTTCAATGGTTGAAGCCAGCAGATTAGCAACTGCTTTTTTGTCTGTTATTAAAGAGTCAGAAAACTTGAGATGGTTCACAGTGGGACAGGTGTTCTTCCCTTTGATTTTCTTAATGATGTTCCACACTTTTTTCTTGGAAGTTTTCGATGTCAGCCTGGAGCAGAAGCTTCTCCAGGACCGACGTTTACTGATTTTAAAAGTGTGTCTCGATTTGGCACGGAGTTTTTGATGGGCTCGAGCGTTGGGACCCGAAGGTCGTTGGTATACCTGACGCTGAGCCCGTTTTCGAACTTTGGAAATTTGTTGGCAGTCTGAATCAAACCAGGGTGTTTTTGGCATTTGAAGTTTATCGGAAGACACTGGAATACAAACTTTAGCACACTTGATCATAGTGTTTGTCAGTGATTCTGCTGGGTCCGGACTCTGAAGAAAGTCAGTGTCCTGGAATTCTTTAGAAATAGTGGCTGCAAATAGATCCCAGTTTGCTTTCTTATAATTTGATGTTGAGAGACAGAGACGTGTTCAGTTATTACAGGTTGTAGAAGGACAGGGAAATGGTCACTTCCGTGCAGATCGTCATGGACAGACCACTCATAGTCCAGGACCAGCGAGGGGTCACAAACCGACAAATCTAAACACGAAAGTGAACCTGTGGAAGAGTGGAGGTAAGTTGCAGATCCGTCGTTCAGACAACACAAATCCAAATCCGAAAGGACATCCTCAATTAGCAGACCTCTGGATGACGTACGGACACTACCCCAAAGAGGATTGTGACCGTTAAAGTCACCCAACAGCAAAAAAGGTCGAGGAAGTTCCCCTAACGACTGACAAGGTCCTGACGACAAACCGGGACAGAAGGAGGTAAATAAAGAGAACAGATTGTCACAGTCTTGTGGAGAGTGACTCTCGCAGCAACAGCTTGAAGGGAGGTAGACAGAGCGACAGGACTATACAGTAGAGTTTTGTGTATGAGAAGGGGCAACACCGCCCGACCGTCCCAACGTGGATGGTTGTGCAGGATTTGAAAGAATATTAAAGCCAGAAAGAGTAAAGGTCTTCTGGCTTTGAATTTGAGTTTCCTGAAGAGCCACGACGGAAGGTTTTATAGATTGGCACAAAAGCTGCAGCTCCTCAAAGTTGGAATTTAGTCCACGGATATTCCAATGGAATATTGTATTATCCATGGTGCAGAGGGCGAAAAGGAGAGAGATCAGGTCATCTCCTCTTCAACGTCTGGTGCTAAAGGTGTAAATTTATTTGAGGTTTGTACTGGACTGTGTTGGTCTTCAGACCTGCTGGCAGACTTGCCAACAGGTGAAGAAGGAAGTCTGGATTTGGGAGACGGTGGAGGCTTCTTCCTCATCTCCACCATCTCCACACTGGGTGGAACTCCCTTGCCCGCACGGGCACTGGACAGAGGAGTTCGAGGGGGAATTGCTGGTTTTTTAATCTGCCCAGCAGCAGATGATGTAGACTGCTGGGCAGTCTGAGGGGTGGCGGATTTTTTGCCTCCACCAGGGGCAGTCACTTTGGGTTGGAAGGTGGTGGACCTGCTACCACCAGAACTGACAGATCTTACTTGCAATGTCTTCGAAAACATGAATTCATCAGTCTGGCAGCAAACTGACTGAGTAGGGACTGTGGGAACTTTCTTTACAGCCGAAGCATAGGAAGAAGCTGTCGGCGTCTGACTGCCCACAACCTTTTCCGGGCTTCAAAAAAGGAGATCTTCTTTTCCGTTTTGATACGTTGTATAGCGGATTCTTGAATCCAAAGAGGACAGTTTCGTGAAGAGGAGGATGGTCGCCACCGCAGTTAGCACAATGTGCCGGATCATGACACGGCCCATCATGGGTTGCCTTGCAGCAAATACCACACACCTCCTGCCCAGAACAGCGGTCCCTGACATGGCCAAACCTCTGGCACCTAAAGCACCTCAACGGGGACGGCACATACAGCTGAACACGAACATTCAGATAGCCTACTTTGATGACCGGAGGCAGCACAGGGTTGCAGAAGGTCAGAAAGAGGGTGTTGGTGGCCACTCTTTCTGCACCCTTCTTTACTGTCACCCTGCGCACCTCCGTCACACCCTGGGACGCCAGCTCCGTTTTTATTTCTGCCTCTGAAACACCTGCTAATTCTCGGCAGCGAATCACACCTTTTGACGAATTCAACTGCTTATGGGGAGTCACCCTGATCTCCCTGTCCACTAATTTTGTTGCCCTCAACAGCTGTTCAGATTGTTTTTGCGATTTACATTGAATGAGGAACGAGCCGTTCCTCAACCTCTTGATAGACCGAGGGTCACCTGCCAAACCTTGAAAGCCCTTTTGTATGGCAAAAGGGCTCAGAGCTGAAAGGGGTCTTTCCTGCTCCGTCCCCTCCATCACGAGCCAGGAAGCCCAGAATCCTGTCCTCTGTCGTACCTCCATATCGGAATCGCTATCTGAATCAAAATTCCCTGAAATAGGGGATGCAGCCTTCCTCTTCTTTTTGGGGGGGAAGTTTTTAGAAAAAGCCATATTGAGTTAATTATGTTTCATCTCCCCCTTACCCACCCACCTTGGAGTCCAACTAAGGGGCCAGGGCCAAGAAACCAATGTCTTGACCCCTTCCAGGCTTCGGGAGAGACATACGGCAAACAGAAGCCACCAACCCTATCCCCCCTGATCATGCTCAACTCCCGGGAACAGAGAGCTGAGCACTGCAGGGGTTAACTTGGCCAGCAGGAGAACTGTCTGTCTTGACCCAGCCCCAAGAAGGGGAGCCGATTAGTACACCCGGGCCAAAGTGTACTCCCTGTCTAGGAGAGGTCCGAGCCAAAGTGATGTGTTGAGAGCGCTGGCCCTCTCAATCACCAGGATCTCATTCCCCTCCGACACAGGTCGCACCGCACGGCAAACGCGGCGGATCTTAAGGAGACCACAGAGAGAAAAGGAGTGTGGAAAAGAAGACTTGAAGGGAGACGAAGATAGAAAAGGGCCAAATAAGGGAGGCAGAAAACAAGAAAAGGAGAAAGGCGGGTTACTCTTAGTCAGGATCCTCACCCTTAGCCTATCTGACATGGGAAGCCCTACCAGGGGCATCAACTCCTTACCACGTTACGCTTAGGCCAGACGGCATCTTCACCTCTCAGGCCTAGAAGCAGTTTGAAAAAACCAGCCTATAGCCAAGTATTGATGCCCCCGCCAGCAAAGCCTAAGGGATAACTGGACCGCGCAAGCCCTCCGACCACGACAAGGTCGCAACCCCCGGAGGGAGATAACACAAAGGTGCTTGCTACCAAGGAAGACGAAACATGCAAAATTACTGAAGCAGTTAGACCAATTGGTTGCTTCAGGAAAGGAAGAATAGTAAAAACAGTCAAGTTCACCATAGCCAACCAAGCTATTCCAATTGTAACAAGTCAAGAGCCTTGGGAGGTGGTATGATGGCTCCTTGAAAGACACAAAGAGGGGAGAGGAAACCAAGCAAATGGCTGAAGAAAGCCTGCAGATAATAGACCAGTGTGGGCTTCCTGGCAAGTACAAGGTCTGGTGTTTGCAGTTCATGCTGATCCTGAAGCTTCTGTGGCCTCTTCTGATATATGATATCTGCACGAGCACTGTGGAATCAATGGAGGCCAAAATCAACAAGTGTACAAGGAAATGGCCAGGTGTCCAGACAGGTCTCACTTACGTCGCACTCTATTGCCGGCAAGCAAAGCTGAAGCTTCCTCTAAAATCCATCCTCAAGGAATAACAGGCTACACACAGACCAACAGACAGGGGCTGGGATCAACAGAAATGAAAAGGTGGTCAAAAGCAAAAGGGAAAGCAAAGAGAGACATAGTAATAGAGGTGCTTAAGAATGAAGAGGACGCCAAGAGAATCCAGAAAGCAGTCCTGCAATGCCAACAAGGACAGTGGACTACATGGGAAAACGGACTGCAGAGAAGTCTCACCTGATATGATATATGGCACATGGCAGCTCTTAGAGTCAGCTTCATCCTCAGAACTGTATATGACCTCACCTCCTGCCCTCGAATTCGAACCTGGTTCAGTGGGGTAAATCAGATGACCCCACGTGTCCACCCTGTCACGGCAAACAGTGGAACATGCCCTGAGTTCGTGCAAAGCAGTACTAACTCAGGGAAGGTACACATGGAGGCACGACCAAGTGCCCAAGTGCTCAAGGAGATCGCACATGTGGTTAGTGCTGCTGGAGGAAGATCTACGCCACCAGTAGCTCCAGCTCCAGCAGGAGGCCACAAATCATGGTCTGGAGCAGTTGTGATATCAAGAGCATGGAAGCTGAGTTTACTGGATGGAGCAGATGACTGGGAATGCACAGACCTTCCAGAATGGCAGAACCATCTGGCAAACATCAGGAAGAGTGGCACGAAACCAGATATTGTTCACCACTCAGGTTCATCAAAACAAGTGATTCTGATCGAACTCACAGTGTCATTCGAATGGCACGCCTTAAGACGCCCACCCATCCATTGCGGATTCGAATCCCGGCAACGCCATGAAAAACAAAAAAAAGTTGGCGGTAGAAGGGCATCTGGGAGTCATGATCTGGACGTGGCCCGGCTCCCCTAGAGTGTCAGGAGTTCAGGGCCAAAAACACTTGTCTGAAGAGGGTTTCTTCTCTGAAAACCTTCTGCTGTCAAGCTTTCCCTAGAGTTTCTTCCCACATGCTCTTTTTACATCCTGCCCTTGCCCAGCTGAGGGACTAAGAGTGACCAGCAACAAACTAAGCATGCCTACCTACCAATCAGGTCACTGTGACTCACACCTGGATTAAAGGTAGAATGGCCCAGAACAGAATATTGCCATCCAATCAAGTTAGAAGCTTAAGTAACGGATGTACGTAAGGTGACCTTTGTCCTGTTTAAATCTCAGGTGAATTACAGCGGGTAACTTTTCAGTGATGCATGTACAAAAGCTGTATCCTGTTTTAGGTGAATTACGGTGAGTCAAGTTTTAATGATACTTGTGCATAAGCTGACCTTTTTTCAGTTAAAATCAGTGTGGACCCCATGGCGACACCACCAGCACCTTTCACTGTGTGCCGTCACCCAACATACCAACGTAAGAAAATAAAGTTTTGCATGTTTTACGTTTGGCCTTTGATTTCAAAATTTCCATCAAAATATCACAAGTTTAAAGACTGAGAACAGATTCAACCTCCTCCACTCCAAACATGATACAAAATGCTAGCTCTTCTACAGCCAGGCTACTTAGTTTTGCAGACCTGTTGCGTTTTTATGGCAAAGCTGGGGTTTTCCTCCAGACACTGTCAAGGGATAGCATGGCAGTCACTGCCACAGCTGGTGGCGAAAATCTTTCAGCGACATGTCCCTCACAGCACAGTGCACACCCTCAGTGCACACCTGTTTACCCTAAAACGGCCATTGGTGTATTTCACTTTGAAATGAGCGTATCTTCCTAACAATGTGTGCACACTTCTACCAAATTTGTTAATTTTTGTAAATGCAGGAGGTCCCTCCAATTGTTCCGTCATCCAGACGCGAGTTGTTACTCTTTGGCTGTAGCCCTCAAACACAATGGTTATACACCATAAGTGCCACAGCCGGTCAAGAAGTTTGTCTTGAGAGTTTTACAACGTGTTTTTTCTGGTTCGTCATATTCATTTTATGTTCACCAAACATGTGTACAAAATACAGCGAAATCGTATGCATAAACAGATCTGACTGTGTGTGGCCGCTGCTGTGGCTGCTGTTTGCTGGGTGTGGCTGACCTTTCGCCTGAAGCTCTTGAGGGACCATGTATAGTGGGTACTTTAATGTGTGGACACAACCACCAACTTCCGACGAAGAAACAAGGAGCACACACACAAAAAAAGTCATGTGAAGTGAAACTGTGGATCTTTCTGAACGGAAAGAAGTGAATTCTTTTTCTGTGTTGTTTGAAGAGGAAGTATCTTATCTTGTGTGCTATGGATATACAGGTTTTTGTTTATATTGACTTTGACTAGAGTGCCCTCGGTTGTGAGCAGGGTGCTTGCAAAATGGTCACAGTGCCAGAAAAAAAAAAAGAGAAAATACGGTTGAGCCACACTTTGAAACAGTCCACTGCATAGGAGTTGGTTGAAGAGAGTTTGTTTGTTTACTGGTGGAATGGGGGTGGGTGGGAGACAAATGGAAATTTTACCAGCGTGTAGTGAGCTAAGCTACATAACCTTTATTAGTATAGTTCGACTGCATATTCGAAGTATGAACAATCACATCTCCTCACATTGAAGCTAAGCTACAAAATCTTTTATTGTTATAGTTTGACTGCATGTTCGGACGGAAAACGAGTAATCACTTATCTGCTCAAACTGGGGGCCCAATTTGAGGAGATATGCGATTGTTCTTCGTTTTCATTGTCTTGAATGTTGTTTGTCTTGCCTGAAGAAGACCAAAGAGGTTGAAACGCGTCGTGTTTCGTCTTGTAATTTATTTGTCTCTTTCGTTTAGTGGCATAGTTATTTTTCTTCAAAGTACTTTTCATTGTTCATTGCAGAATGGGTCACGGTGACCCGCGCTCAAAGGTAAAAAAGTGACCTAGATTTGCTGGTCCATGACCTGGTGACCCAAATGGTGGGAGAGAGTGAGAGACTAGATCACCCAGTCACTGAATGGGAGGGGGGGTGGAGGGTAGAGAGGAAAGAGAGAGAGAGAGAGAAACAGCATGGGTGTAAGACTGAAAGAAAACGTTATGACAGAGATAGAGAGAGAGGGAGAGAGAGAGAGACAAGGCATCACTCAGAGAACGAGACAGACAGAAAGAGTGAGAGAGAGAGACAAGGCATCACTCAGAGAACGAGACAGACAGAAAGAGTGAGAGAGAGAGACAGAGAAGAGTGAAAAACAAATAATAAGGTGGGATCAGATTGCATTCTACTGTACATTTATTGCCTGGCTGCATCAAACTCCACAAGCTGTGCAAAGTTCTCATCTAAACAGAAAGAAATGGAAGCACAGTCAATGCCACGATTACAACCACACAACAACTGAGCACCTGAATCACCATGCCTTCTGCAAGGAAATTACAACTCAAGGCAAACATGCACGAGTTACAGCGTCAACAAATCAGTTTACGGCGGTTATTGCTAGTCATCCACCGGCTGCACTGGGAACATGAACAGCTTTACCCGATGACACAAAAAAGGACATGGGACTGCCGATTGAGATGTAACTCGTGAAGATGACAGAGGAACAACCCTGTGACAAGGATGGGGAAGGGAACAGAGGGGAGAGGGGGGAAAAAGGGGAGTGGGGGGGGGGGGGGCACAGAGGGGGAAGGGAGAAGGAAGTGGCAAGTTCAGACACAGGGGAGAGATAGAAACAAAGAACGTTTTTGCTTCTTTTTTTTTTAATGACAGAAAAGAAAAGCACAAAACGAAAGGTTTTGACATTTTTGGTCTCGACCAAGAGAGGGAAAAAAGACATGAGTAAACCGTCAAAAAACAAACACAATGGCTGCACATTACAATGAACGTTTGATAATCACATGATAAATCAAAGCAACAGGAACACGGCAACTTGATAAGAATCTCACACACACCCATGTGCAGCTTCACAACATGAAAGAAATAGAAACAGAATCAGTGAAGGAAAGAGAGGCAGAAGAAAGAACGGCAGTACAAGGAACAATTGCCACAACACAGCACAGACATGATTAACATGCACACATAGAGAGAGAGAGAGAGAGAGAGAGAGAGAGAGAACAGAGACAGAGACAGAGACAGACAGGGAGAGAGAGAGAAAGGCTGAACGCTGATGGACGAGAACTCAATAAACTGATTTTTTTTTTTCAAATATCATTACTTATATACACAGTTCTTTAATGATGGTGATGATGATGAGAAGTATCTGGAAAGTACATGTTAATAATGATGGCGATTATTAACTGCCAGGTACATCAGGGCAGTACATGATGATGATGTTGATGATGATGATGATGACGATGAACACACTGATGAGAACTGTCAGAGCAGGACAGGCTAACGCTTACAAGAACAACTGTCATATCTTCTTGTCCACACCTTCATACACACACACACACACATTCATAGAGAATGAATAAAACATAAACCAAAATGAAAAAACAAAAAAACAAAAAAACATGCGAATCCTATGAGCTCACTTAAATCATTCCCATTACAAGTAAAAGCTGTACGCCCTCTCCCACACTATTCCAAATGTTTCCTTGTCTGTTCAGACACTCAGCACAATCAGATCACAACATTCTGCGAATCTCTGTTGGCTCATTGGTGTCGCAACACAACGATGGCCTGCAGAATGGGTGGTCTGCCCGGGTGTGTTCATACGCACGCTCAAGTATGTGTGTGTGTGTGTGTGAGCCACAGGTTTTTTTTCTCACCTCTTAAAGCTAAACATTCGTCATAAATTGACAAAAAAAACGCTTAATGTTTCTCCAGGCTTCAAGGACATGCGCCTCTGAAAGCTGGTTCCAGTTCCATGCACACACTGGCTGAATTCAGAATCTGTAGTTTGAAAGCAAGGCGACGGCAGGTGGAAATGGAAACAAACCCTTTCAAAGTAATGTTGAGGTACTCTGCTGGTTTAACATGGACAAACAAATTGCAAGACAAAACACGACTTTGGTCTTCTTCAGTTAAATTCAAGAAGCGGTCGCTCTGTCTTCGTTTTCATGGTCCTGAATGTTGTTTACCTTGCCTGAAGAAGACCTAAGAGGCTGAAACACGTCATGTTTTGTCTTGTAATTTGTTTGTTCTTGTTAACCGTCGTTTTTTTCCCCTTCAAATTACTTTAAAAATCAGTATCTGAACTCATGCTGAAAGATTTCTCTCCCCCCCCCCCCCCCCTCCTTCCATGCAGTAATGTCACAGTAACTGTACACGGGGCTAAGGGACTCCTTTTCCCAAGGGACTCCTTTTCCTCTCCTTCCTTCCTTCTCTCCCTTGGTGTAATGTCAGATGGATGAAGTCTCATACATGTGATCAGCATTCCTTCCGCTTCTTTCTTTGTGTCATGCATTTCAAGGCGGACGGTCCCGGAGGAAAAAAAAAGCAAGGCTGAAAAATCAAGTGTCTTCACTGTTGTTCCCTGATGCGCCGACTGCAGCGGTCCATCCTGTGGCACCGTCCCTGCTCCTGGTTCAGCGCCTGACTCACGTCCTTCTCCATCACCAGCAGCTGTTGCTGCAACAACACATCAACCACCACATCAGCCATCATCTCTGCTGCAACATCACATCAACCACAACATCACCCATCATCTTTGCTGCAACAACACATCAACCACCACATCAACCATCATCTCTGCTGCAACATCACATCAACCATCACATCACCCATCATCTTTGCTGCAACAACACATCAACCACCACATCAACCATCATATCTGCTGCAACATCACATCAACCACCACATCAGCCATCATCTTTGCTGCAACATCATATCAACCACAACATCAGCCATCATCTTTGCTGCAACAACACATCAACCACCACATCAGCCATCATCTCTGCTGCAACATCACATCAGCCATCATCTCTGCAGCAACATCATATCAACCACCACATCAGCCATCATCTGTGCAGCAACATCATATCAACCACCACATCAACCATTATCTCTGCTGCAACAACACATCAACCACCACATCAACCATCATCTCTGCTGCAACAACACATCAACCATCATCTCTGCAGCAACATCATGTCAACCACCACATCAGCCATCATCTTTGCTGCAACAACACATCAACCACAACATCAACCATCATCTCTGCTGCAACACATCAACCACCACATCAACCATCATCTCTGCTGCAACAACACATCAACCATCATCTCTGCAGCAACATCATATCAACCACCACATCAGCCATCATCTTTGCTGCAACAACACATCAACCACAACATCACCCATCATCTCTGCTGCAACATCACATCAACCACCACATCAGCCATCATCTTTGCTGCAACAACACATCAACCACCACATCAACCATCATCTCTGCTGCAACATCACATCAACCACAACATCAGCCATCATCTCTGCTGCAACATCACATCAACAACCACATCAGCCATCTTTGCTGCAACAACACATCACCCATCATCTCTGCAGCAACATCACATCAACCACCACATCAGCCATCATCTCTGCTGCAACATCACATCAACCATCACATCACCCATCATCTTTGCTGCAACATCACATCATCCACCACATCAGCCATCTTTGCTGCAACAACACATCAGCCATCATCTCTGCTGCAACATCACATCATCCACCACATCAGCCATCATCTCTGCTGCAACATCACATCAACCACCACATCAGCCATCTTTGCTGCAACAACACATCAACCATCATCTCTGCAGCAACATCACATCAACCACCACATCAGCCATCTTTGCTGCAACAACACATCAACCATCATCTCTGCAGCAACATAACATCAACCACCACATACATCAACCATCATCTCTGCAGAACATCACAACATCAGCCATAATCTCTGCAGAAACATCACATCAAACATCATATCAACCACAACATCAACCATTAACTGCAACATTACATCATGTACATCTTCTGCAACAACACATCAGCTTTTTACATCACCCATGACACCTGCTGCAACATTACATCAGCTTTTTACATCACCCATGACACCTGCTGCAACGTTACATCAGCTTTCTACATCAACCATCAAATCAACCATCACACATACTATTTGCTGCTGGTTCACATTATACACATCTGCTGCAGCATCATACTCATCTGCTTCATCATCATATTATAAGAACATCCTGCTGCAATGTAAATCATGCATAACATCTGATGCAACGTCACATCACACATAACATCATGTAATATATTTCATAAAAGATCTTTCATACACCTTGTTTCAATCTTATGACAGCATGAAACAAAATCTACAACATCACCAATCCTCACTACTGCGATGACCAACCTGAACGTGAGCTTTGTGGTCAGTCACCAACGTGCAGACGGTGTGGAAGAAATTGGCGTACTCCTGCTCCGTCTTCCGCAGCTCTGTCTCCTTCTCCTTGGCCCTGAGAGCAGATCCCAGCACATAGTTGACAGCATGCAGATGACAATACACAGATGACAGCATGCAGATGACAATGCACAGATGACAACGTGCAGATGACAATGCACAGTTGGCAGCATGCAGATGACAATACACAGATGACAGCATGCAGATGAAAATACACAGATGACAGCATGCAGATGACAACACACAGATGACAGCATGCAGATGACAACACACAGATGACAGCATGCAGATGACAACGCACAGATGACAGCATGCAGATGACAACGCACAGATGACAGCATGCAGATGACAATACACAGATGACAGCATGCAGATGACAACGCACAGATGACAGCATGCAGATGACAACACACAGATGACAACACATAGATGACAGCATGCAGATGACAACACACAGATGACAGCATGCAGATGACAACACACAGATGACAGCATGCAGATGACAATACACAGATGACAGCATGCAGATGACAATGCACAGATGACAGCATGCAGATGACAATGCACAGATGACAGCATGCAGATGACAACACACAGATGACAGCATGCAGATGACAATGCACAGTTGGCAGCACGCAGATGACAATACACAGATGACAGCATGCAGATGACAATACACAGATGACAGCATGCAGATGACAATGCACAGATGACAGCATGCAGATGACAATGCACAGTTGGCAGCATGCAGATGACAATATACACATGACAGCAGGCAAATGAAAGCACAGATGATAATACAGTCCAGATGACAACACTCAAGTTTCAACTGACAGATGACAGCACACATATCACAGCCTACAGATGACAATACACAATTTTTCGCTGACAGATGACAGCACAGATGACAGCCTACAGATGACAATACACAATGTTCGCTGACAGATGACAGCACAGATGACAGCCTACATATGACAATACACAAATTTTAGCTGACAGAAAACATGCAGATGACAGCTTACAGATGACAATACACAATTTTTAGCTGTCAGATGACAACACACAGAGGACAGCCTACAGATGACACTACATATATTTTAGCTAACAGATGACCACACCTGGATGACAGCCTACAGATGACACTACACACATTTCAGCTGACTGATGACACACAGAGGACAGCCTACAGATGACACTACACACATTTTAGCTAACAGATGACCACACCTGGATGACAGCTTACAGATGACACTACACACATTTTAACTGACAGATGACACACAGAGGACAGCTTACAGATGACACTATACACATTTTAGCTAACAGATGACCACACCTGGATGACAGCCTACAGATGACACTACAATATTTTAACTGACACATGACACACAGAGGACAGCCTACAGATGACACTACACACATTTTAGCTAACAGATGACCACACCTGGATGACAGCCTACAGATGACACTACACACATTTTAACTGACAGATGACACACAGAGGACAGCTTACAGATGACACTACACACATTTTAGCTGACAGATGACACACAGAGGACAGCCTACAGATGACACTACACACATTTTAGCTGACAGATGACACACAGAGGACAGCCTACAGATAACACTACACACATTTCAGCTGACAGATGACACACAGAGGACAGCCTACAGATGACACTACACATTTTAGCTAACAGATGACCACACGTGGATGACAGCCTACAGATGACACTACACATTTCAGCTGACAGATGACAACACACAGAGGACAGCCTACAGGTGACACTACACACATTTTAACTGACAGATGACACACAGAGGACAGCTTACAGATGACACTACACACATTTTAGCTGACAGATGACACACAGAGGACAGCTTACAGATGACACTACACACATTTTAGCTGACAGATGACACACAGTGGACAGCCTACAGATGACACTACACACATTTTAGCTGACAGATGACACAGAGGACAGCCTACAGATGACACTACACACATTTTAAATGACAGATGACACACAGAGGACAGCTTACAGATGACACTACACACATTTCAGCTGACAGATGACACACAGAGGACAGCCTACAGATGACACTACACACATTTTAGCTGACAGATGACACACAGAGGACAGCCTACAGATGACACTACACACATTTTAACTGACAGATGACACACAGAGGACAGCCTACAGATGACACTACACACATTTTAACTGACAGATGACAACACACAGAGGACAGCCTACAGATGACACTACACACATTTTAGCTGACAGATGACACACAGAGGATAGCCTACAGATGACACTATACACATTTTAGCTGACAGATGACAACACAAAGAGGACAGCCTACAGATGACACCACACACATTTTAGCTGACAGATGACACACAGAGGACAGCCTACAGATGACACTACACACATTTTAGTTGACAGATGACAACACACAGAGGACAGCCTACAGATGACAATACACAGAATTTTTTTAAATTTTCCTTTGCATTTTCTTTTTCTGATATAATGAATGGGTGCCCCTTTTTCAAACACAGCCACGATCTAAATACTTTATATCCAAACATCTTATTGAGATGCTCCTTCAGACAGGTAACTGGGGCACTTAGAAAATCTCCGAAACTGACCAAGGGGCACAACATGGGACTGCACTGCTCTTGTCGATCCCTTTCACTTTTACAGCGGATTGCTGACCCAAAGACATTTCATATGCCTTTAACAGAGTAGACAAAATGGTGACTTCTTAATCTTGCGAAGAACTTTACCTGAGATTTCGTGACGCCAGCTAGCACCAGCATTCCATGGATTCCAGTGCTACTTTTTTTTTTGTTCTCTCCTGTTTCTTTCTTCTTCTTTTTTCAACTCAAAGAGTCTTTTTCCTTGTATATTCTCTTTTTTTCCTTTTTGCTAAAATCTGTGAATTTGTGGGAAACTGAAAGCCCTGAAGAAATTTAAAAAAAAAAAACCGAAACAAAACAAGAATACCTTGTGAAGGGCTGTCAATGTAAAATATGTGAAAAGTGAGGGTGTATGTGTGTGTGTATGTGCGTGTAAGTGTGTGTGTGTGTGTGTGTGTGTGTGTGTGTGTGTGTGTGTGTGTGTGTGTGCATGTGTGTGTATAGTGTGTTGTGTGCGTGTGTGTGTGTGTGTGTGTGAGAAAGTACAAGTGTGTGTGCGCACGGACGTGTTTGTGTGTGTGCATGCGTGTGCATTCGCGCATGCATGTGTTTGACACTGACCAGGTACTGGCTTGACGCAGCTCCCGCTCTGCGTCCTGCAGGTTCATTTGGGAGGACATCTGCTGGCTGCGAATCCCCTGCTGCAAGCTGTCCACTTCGCTCTGCAGGTCTTCAATGTCACGCTGGTACAACTGGAACCGCAGCAGGATAAACCTCATGTCATCACGCCCCACAAACCAAGTGGACAATGAATCCAATGAAACCAAGGCAGGTGTACATGTTTGATTTGTCATCTTTGTTTGTGGTCCAAGATTTGGTTTTCTGTTTCTCAGCAAAGATGTAGAAGTCACCGGGATGTCAGAAAGAAATATGATTCGTTCTTTTATTTAAAACACACACACTCACACACACACGCGTGTGCCCACACACACACACCATAGTTCTTAGACAAGTTCAGTGCATAGCAGCACAGACTCAGTCTTGACTGGCTAGAATCTAGCAACTTTCAATACAGTTGGTTATCATACTAGACGGGCGTTTGGGATCTGAGGTTTTGTAAATCAAGTTTGAGGATGCATTTTAAGTGAAATTCTGATAAAAAAACAAAAACCCTATCCAACATAGTAAACATCTGAAAATGTTTGTATCCAAGTTAATATTCTGAACTATTCCTACAGATCAACAGCTCATTTGAACAGATTATGCAGCTGTTTTATTAGTATACATTTTCCACAAATGTTGCTAACTCCAGTACAACTTGAACACACCTTCAGCTAATCCTGAGACGATCGCTTCTAAAGAAAATCTTTGGAAATGCAGGACTGGGAAACATGGTGGGAGATAAACTGATGACAAGGGGGGAAAAAGTGATGAAGGTGGGGAGTGGGAAGGAACAGATTACCTTTCCACCAATGATTAACAGTCCCTTAACACCACATGACGCTGATTGATGCCCGAGTATCGGCCAACCCTCAAGACTATGTAATACTAATCTTCATTGTGATGATTGATGCCCGAGTATCGGCCAACCCTTAAGACTACGTAATACTAACCTTCATTGTGATGATGAACCATTCCCCTGTGCTACAAGGCACTGACATTGATGACTAATTATCAACCATCCCTCTGTACTACAGTAACTTCATAGCTGTGAACTGCTATCTCCCCCCCCCCCCCCCCCCCCCCCCCCCCCCCGGTTCATACAGGAAATGCCACTCAAAAATTCCAGACTTTTTCCAGGCCAAGACCTGCATTTTCAACACCTCTTTCAAGACTTTGTTCATAATGCAATGTTTTAGAGTGATGTTATAAACACAAACGTGCAAAAGATGAAATATCATGTTCAAGGGCATGGAAATTGGAATAATTCTTTTTTGCATTATAAACGCTAAATGATGCTGAAAATTAAAGCAGCCATGCATAATATCAAGCAATCGTGCTTGATTCTTTAACTTTCAGGCTATTCCAGGCCTTAATGCGATTTTCCAGACTTTTCCAGGGCCTGGAAAATGGACTTCAAATGTCCATTTTCCCCCCCAGACTTTTTAAGACCTGTATGAATCCTGACCCCTGAAGCTACAATACCAGTAACATCTATTGATTTCCTTGGCACTGCTTTTAACAGGCCACAGGATTATCTGCTGAACTACTGATCAGATCAAGAGCCAAACCAAAAACCCTGACACTGATATCTGAAAGCCGACTAATTTTCACAGAATTAATGATTCATGTACGAGTGGTTTGCAAAATGAGCACCAATCTCGACGATTTGAAACTGTTTCAGCTTGATCAGTCACTGTGTACTGATCAAGTACACACACACAGTGAAATTGCAATGCCAAACCTTCATGGCATAATTCAGTTCAACTCATTCTATACTAGCTATTATCTCCCCTTACTTCCCCCAGAAACTGACCATTTCTCTCTATATTAAAAAAAAAATCATTAAAAAACCCCAAAAAAAACACAGACTTGTGATTTTTTTCCAGTTATGTTTACAAATGATTGAGGAACCACAAACAATATAGCAAAATTATTTTTCTACTTATCTGGCAATACAGTATGCATGACAAAGGAAAAAAAACATTACGTGTCATGTAAAAATAGGGGTGGTACACATCCTATAACAAAAATTTATATTAACTGGTTTTATGCCCAAAAATTATTCAACTGTTAGCAACAATTCAAGGGCTTCAGTCACATTGCAACGGCGATTTGTAGTGTTTCTTTCACCATGCATGCTTGACGGAGTCGCAGACAACGCCACGTCACGCCAAACCGAGCTGGTGACATGGTGTGAAAAGCGTCTGCTAGCGAGCATTCAGCTTGCAAAGCCGAAGTACCAGTACGCCTGCACTCTAATCAGTATGCAGGAGCTATCTGTAACAAGTAGTTTCGTACAAAAGGTTTGCTCACTTCGAGAAAAATTCCAAAGCTTTGGACATCATATGCAGTCCTTAGTATAGAAAGGTTGTAAACATACGGACCGGCTATGCGGTCCTTAGTATAGAAAGAGTTAACCTGTACCATGTTAACCCCAACTGCGCGTCACGCATGTGCACGGGCTGCATCCACTCCTGCCTTCCCCATCAATCGACAGGCTGACTCGTCTGCTTGGACCTTTTCTTGGCTGCCAATCAGTTAACTCCACCCTCTTGTTTCTCAATGCTCTGTCCCAGCAGTCAGTGTACCTCCCCCCTCTTGTTTCTCAATCAATGCTCTGTCCCAGCAGTCAGTGTACCTCCCCCCTCTTGTTTCTCAGTCCTCTGTCCCAGCAGTCAGTGTACCTCCAGCCTCTTGTTTCTCAGTCCTCTGTCCCAGCAGTCAGTGTACCTCCCCCCTCTTGTTTCTCAGTCCTCTGTCCCAGCAGTCAGTGTACCTCCCCCCTCTTGTTTCTCAGTCCTCTGTCCCAGCAGTCAGTGTACCTCCACCCTCTTGTTTCTCAATGCTCTGTCCCAGCAGTCAGTGTACCTCCCCCTCTTGTTTCTCAGTCCTCTGTCCCAGCAGTCAGTGTACCTCCCCCTCTTGTTTCTCAATCAATGCTCTGTCCCAGCAGTCAGTGTACCTCCCCCCTCTTGTTTCTCAATGCTCTGTCCCAGCAGTCAGTGTACCTCCCCCCTCTTGTTTCTCAATGCTCTGTCCCAGCAGTCAGTGTACCTCCCCCCTCTTGTTTCTCAGTCCTCTGTCCCAGCAGTCAGTGTACCTCCCCCCCTCTTGTTTCTCAGTCCTCTGTCCCAGCAGTCAGTGTACCTCCCCTCTCTTGTTTCTCTAGTGCTCTGTCCCAGCAGTCAGTGTACCTCCCCCCTCTTGTTTCTCAATGCTCTGTCCCAGCAGTCAGTGTACCTCCCCCTCTTGTTTCTCAATGCTCTGTCCCAGCAGTCAGTGTACCCCCCCCCCCCCTTGTTTCTCAATGCTCTGTCCCAGCAGTCAGTGTACCTCCCCCCTCTTGTTTCTCAATGCTCTGTCCCAGCAGTGTACCTCCCCCCTCTTGTTTCTCAATGCTCTGTCCCAGCAGTCAGTGTACCTCCCCCCTCTTGTTTCTCAATGCTCTGTCCCAGCAGTCAGTGTACCCTCCCCCTCTTGTTTCTCAATGCTCTGTCCAGCAGTCAGTGTACCCAGCCTCTTGTTTCTCAGTCCTCTGTCCCAGCAGTCAGTGTACCTCCCCCCTCTTGTTTCTCAGTCCTCTGTCCCAGCAGTCAGTGTAACCTCCCCCCTCTTGTTTCTCAATGCTCTGTCCCAGCAGTCAGTGTACCTCCCCCCTCTTGTTTCTCAGTCCTCTGTCCCAGCAGTCAGTGTACCTCCACCCTCTTGTTTCTCAATGCTCTGTCCCAGCAGTCAGTGTACCTCCCCCCTCTTGTTTCTCAGTCCTCTGTCCCAGCAGTCAGTGTACCTCCAGCCTCTTGTTTCTCAATGCTCTGTCCCAGCAGTCAGTGTACCTCCCCCCTCTGTTTCTCAGTCCTCTGTCCCAGCAGTCAGTGTACCTCCCCCTCTTGTTTCTCAATGCTCTGTCCCAGCAGTCAGTGTACCTCCCCCCTCTTGTTTCTCAGTCCTCTGTCCCAGCAGTCAGTGTACCTCCACCCTCTTGTTTCTCAATGCTCTGTCCCAGCAGTCAGTGTACCTCCCCCCTCTTGTTTCTCAGTCCTCTGTCCCAGCAGTCAGTGTACCTCCAGCCTCTTGTTTCTCAATGCTCTGTCCCAGCAGTCAGTGTACCTCCCCCCTCTTGTTTCTCAATGCTCTGTCCCAGCAGTCAGTGTACCTCCCCCTCTTGTTTCTCAGTCCTCTGTCCCAGCAGTCAGTGTACCTCCACCCTCTTGTTTCTCAATGCTCTGTCCCAGCAGTCAGTGTACCTCCCCCCCTCTTGTTTCTCAGTCCTCTGTCCCAGCAGTCAGTGTACCTCCCCCCTCTTGTTTCTCAGTCCTCTGTCCCAGCAGTCAGTGTACCTCCCCCTCTTGTTTCTCAGTCCTCTGTCCAGCAGTCAGTGTACCTCCCCCCTCTTGTTTCTCAGTCCTCTGTCCCAGCAGTCAGTGTACCTCCCCCTCTTGTTTCTCAGTCCTCTGTCCCAGCAGTCAGTGTACCTCCACCCTCTTGTTTCTCAGTCCTCTGTCCCAGCAGTCAGGAGTCTGTCAATCGCTTGGTGTACACAGCCTTCTCTTGGTGAGTCACCAGTCAATCCAGAAGTCTGTGTCTTGTGTGCGACCTCCCTCTTTTGACAGCCCTCGGCCTTACAAGTTCCATCAGTCACTGGGCGCTGTTGATCTGGTCAACTGACCCATCACCTCCAGGCTGGAGGATGGTTGCTTTGTCTTGGCGGACAGAAGTGGGAGCAACGAATTGGATGACTATAACACCATACTACATTCACAACGATGAAGACTTGAATAGTTGATTTTTCTTTTTGCATCGAATTCGTTACTGTTTACTGTTTGTCAGTTCACGTCAGTCATTCCTCTGAGCACACAGCTTGTATTTACATTGTGTTGTGTCAATCCAGAGTACACAGCTGTGTTGACATTGTGTTGTGTCAATCCAGAGTACTCAGTTGTGCTGACATTGTGCTGTGTCAATCCAGAGTACACAGCTGTGCTGACATTGTGTTGTGTCAATCCAGAGTACACAGCTGTGCTGACATTGTGTTGTGTCAATCCACAGTACACAGCTGTGTTGACATTGTGTTGTGTCAATCCACAGTACACAGCTGTGTTGACATTGTGTTGTGTCAATCCACAGTACACAGCTGTGTTGACAATGTGTTGTGTCAATCCACAGTACACAGCTTGTGTTGACATTGTGTTGTGTCAATCCACAGTACACAGCTGTGTTGACATTGTGTTGTGTCAATCCAGTGTTTACAGTGTGTTGTGTCAATCCAGAGTACACAGTTGTGTTGACATTGTGTTGTGTCAATCCAGCATTTACAGTCATTCCTCTGAGCACACAGCTTGTATTTACATTGTGTTGTGTCAATCCAGAGTATACAGTTGTGTTTACATTGTGTTGTGTCAATCCAGAGTACACAGTTTGTTTACATTGTGTTGTGTCAATCCAGAGTACACAGTTTGTTTACATTGTGTTGTGTCAATCCAGTGTACACAGTTTGTTTACATTGTGTTGTCTCAATCCAGAATACACAGTTTGTTTACATTGTGCTGTGTCAATCCAGAGTATACAGTTGTGTTTACATTGTGTTGTGTCAATCCAGTGTTTACATTGTGTTGTGTCAATCCAGAGTACACAGCTTGTTTACATTGTGTTGTGTCAATCCAGAGTATACAGTTGTGTTTACATTGTGTTGTGTCAATCCAGTGTTTACATTGTGTTGTGTCAATCCAGAGTATACAGTTGTGTTTACATTGTGTTGTGTCAATCCACAGTACACAGTTTGTTTACATTGTGTTGTGTCAATCCAGAGTATACAGTTGTGTTTACATTGTGTTGTGTCAAATCCACAGTACACAGTTTGTTTACATTGTGTTGTGTCAATCCAGTGTTTACATTGTGTTGTGTCAATCCAGTGTTTACATTGTGTTGTGTCAATCCAGAGTATACAGTTGTGTATACATTGTGTTGTGTCAATCCACAGTACAGTTTGTTAACATTGTGTTGTGTCAATCCAGAGTATACAGTTGTGTTTACATTGTGTTGTGTCAATCCACAGTACACAGTTGTGTTGACATTGTGTTGTGTCAATCCAGTGTTGACATTGTGTTGTGTCAATCCAGAGTACACAGCTTGTTTACATTGTGTTGTGTCAATCCAGAGTATACAGTTGTGTTTACATTGTGTTGTGTCAATCCAGAGTATACAGTTGTTTACATTGTGTTGTGTCAATCCAGTGTTTACATTGTGTTGTGTCAATCCAGAGTACACTGCTTACATTGTGTTGTGTCAATCCGGAGTACACATTTTGTTTACATTGTGTTGTGTCAATCCAGAGTATACAGTTGTGTTTACATTGTGTTGTGTCAATCCAGTGTTTACAATGTGTTGTGTCAATCCAGAGTACACTGCTTACATTGTGTTGTGTCAATCCAGAGTACACTGCTTACATTGTGTTGTGTCAATCCAGAGTACACAGTTGTGTTTACATTGTGTTGTGTCAATCCAGAGTACACAGTTGTGTTTACATTGTGTTGTGTCAATCCAGAGTACACAGTTGTGTTTACATTGTGTTGTGTCAATCCACAGTACACAGCTGTGTTGACATTGTGTTGTGTCAATCCAGAGTATACAGTTGTTTACATTGTGCTGTGTCAATCCAGTGTTTACATTGTGTTGTGTCAATCCAGAGTATACAGTTGTGTTTACATTGTGTTGTGTCAATCCAGAGTATACAGTTGTTTACATTGTGTTGTGTCAATCCAGTGTTTACATTGTGTTGTGTCAATCCAGAGTACACTGCTTACATTGTGTTGTGTCAATCCAGAGTACACAGTTTGTTTACATTGTGTTGTGTCAATCCAGAGTATACAGTTGTGTTTACATTGTGTTGTGTCAATCCAGTGTTTACAATGTGTTGTGTCAATCCAGAGTACACTGCTTACATTGTGTTGTGTCAATCCAGAGTACACTGCTTACATTGTGTTGTGTCAATCCAGAGTACACAGTTGTGTTTACATTGTGTTGTGTCAATCCAGAGTACACAGTTGTGTTTACATTGTGTTGTGTCAATCCAGAGTACACAGTTGTGTTTACATTGTGTTGTGTCAATCCAGTGTACACAGCCGTGTTTACATTGTGTTGTGTCAATCCAGAGTATACAGCTGTATTTACATTTTGTTGTGTCAATCCAGAGTATACAGCCATGTTTACATTGTGTTGTGTCAATCCAGGTATACAGCTGTGTTTACATTGTGTTGTGTCAATCCAGTGTTTACATTGTGTTGTGTCAATCCAGAGTATACAGTTGGGTTTACACTGTGTTGTGTCAATCCAGTGTTTACATTGTGTTGTGTCAATCCAGAGTACAGTTTGTGTTACAATGTGTTGTGTCAATCCAGAGTACACAGTTTGTTTACATTGTGTTGTGTCAATCCAGCGTATACAGCTGTGTTTACATTGTGTTGTGTCAATCTCTTGATTTATTGCTTTCTTTTCCAACTTTCATGCAGTTAATTAACCGTTTGCGATTCACATGCTGACTTAAAAAAAGAAAAAAATTAATAACCTTTAGAAGAAGAAAAAAAAAAAAAAAAAAAAAAGGAGCCTGGGCTTACATTCACGTGTTCTTTACAGCCAGGAAGTGACATAACATGATCCTAACCTCGATCACCAACCATCCACCGACCCTCAGTGCCGCACGACCCCGTTTGATCCTGCTGACTGCCCATCAACCAACCAGCCAATCACTCCACTCCCCCCACCACCCACCACTCCCTCTCACCTCCTTCCGGCATTCCAGTTCTTTGTCGGTGCTCTTCGCGTCTTTTTCCAGCTGGGTGATCTCCCCTCCGATGTCAGTGACCTGCTCGTTGAGCTGCTCCAGGCGGTTCTCCTCCCGCCGCTTGTTCCCGTCCATCTGCTGCATGGCCTCTCGACCCTTGGTCTTCATGGCCATCAACGCCGGCTGAGCAACACACAGGCACAGCTTGTATTTTTTGTATTGTAACCCCCCCCCCCCCCCCCTTCCCCCCCCGGGCCACCCCTCTCTTCCAAAACCCTGGGACTGTTTTTGTTACAGCTTCTCCATACACCATCCACTTTTAGTTTTGTGTTGTATGTGCTGTGGTGGTTAGAGAAAAAAAAGTTGTCAGTACTCTGAAGAGCTGTTTTACATTGTGTATGAATAGTCACCATGACCACTTATATAACTAAGCTCTTGTAGTACACGATCTGGATGGAAACTCATGCTCATGTGATAGTTAGTTTTGCTCGCACCTAATCAGAACGGAACAGACTGATGCCCTTTAATTAGTTTTGCTCGTACCTAATCAGAATGGAACAGATTGATGCCCTTTCCTTTCTCAGTACCCCTGTCTCATCCTCTTCGCAGCAGCCTGTCTCTCCCCAGTCTCTCTCTCTTCCCCTCATGCTTGTTCTCTGTGCCAGCTCATTCAGTATCTCTTGTTGTGCCCTCTCTGCCTCTCGCCACCCTTCCTCTCCACATTCACAATCCCACCACTCCCCGCACAATCTTCCTCCACCCCCCCCACCCCCCCTCGGCTCCTGAAGTCTCTCTCTCTCTCTGTCTCATCACTCTCCCAGCCTTCTTTCCACCCTTTGCCCCCCCCACCCCCCTCCTATGAGCAAGCCACACACACACAGTTGCACAGATTACCTGTGTGTATATATCCTCTGCCCAAGTGCCTTTGTGCACCTCTAAGCATGCTGCACACATCTACACTCCTTGCACATAAAGTTATACATGTGCAAAAAAATGAGAAAAAAAAACCTTCTTTTTCTTATAGTCCTACATGAAAATAGTTGGTAAGACTTCACTGGATTTTGACAGGAACATTTACAATCGTTGCTAACTACCTTGCCTTCTGACTTTCTCTCTCCAATGCACTCTCTTTCTCTCTCTCTCTCCATCATCTGCAACTAAAGGCCTACATACACATCACATGCATTCTCCCACATACAATGTTCATATAAACTTGCCTTTGACTGTCTGCTTGCATGATTATTCCCCCCCCCCCCCCCTCCCAGCTGTTTACGTATTTTCCGTGGGGTTCAGACAATAAGTAAAAGAGACAGACAGACAGAAACAGATGAGAGAGAGAGAGAGAGAGAGAGAGAGAGAGAGAGAGAGAGAGAGAGAGAGAGAGAGAGAGAGAAGAAAAGAGAGAGAGAGAGAGTGATTTGACATTAGCTACAACTGCCTATCCGTGACGGAGGGGGTGGGTAGGCTGGTGGCACAAACAACACCTTTACATTTCAGCAAACATTCGTTACTCTGTGCAATAATAAAAATAGTGTGATGCATGTGTTTGCGCGTGTGTGTGTGAGTGTGAGAAAGAGACAGAGAGCAGGAGAGAGACAGACTCAGAAAGAGGGTGAGCAAGAGAGAAGGTGAGTGAGAGACAGCGAGTGAGAGAGAGAGAGAGAGAGAGAGAGAAGAGAGAGAGAGAGAGAGAGAGAGAGAGAGAGAGAGAGAGAGAGGAGAGAGAGAGAGTGATTCTGTTAGCTGAGTATTTACAAAATATCTGCCTCCTCAGGGTGTGAACCAAACTGACATAAAAAAAACTGACTCAACGTTTACCAAGTTTGCCAGTTTCCAATCAGCTTCATTTTCTGCAGTATCTCTCAAACAAATCTGCCTTGCTTCTACATTTCGATTCTTTACTTGTTGTCTACTGTTCCGTCCCCCCCCCCCCCCCCCCCAAATCTAAATTCCACTGCCATACGCACCATGATGGCCTCAAACTTGTTGACAGTGTCGGGGTCCGAGGAGCGCAGCTCGAAGTTGATGCCATTGGCCAGATCTGTGGTGGAGGGGATCAGGCGCAAGGCCCGGGCCAGTTGGAATATTCCCCAAGACTGGTGTCAATCTGCAGGAACACAGCCAAAACACATCAGTCAGTCATGTGCAACCTGTGAGGGAATTAGGTGTAACCCCCGGGCCAGTTGGGAGCATTCCCCAAGACTGGTGTCAATCTGCAGGAACACAGCCAAAACACGTCAGTCAGTCATGTGCAACCTTTGAGGGAATCAGGTGTAACCCCCGGGCCAGTTGGGAGTATTCCCCAAGACTGGTGTCAATCTGCAGGAACACAGCTAGAACACATCAATCAGTCATGTGCAACCTTTGAGGGAATCAGGTGTAACCCCCGGGCCAGTTGGGAGTATTCCCAAGACTGGTGTCAATCTGCAGGAACACAGCTAGAACACATCAATCAGTCATGTGCAACCTTTGAGGGAATCAGGTGTAACCCCCGGGCCAGTTGGGAGTATTCCCCAAGACTGGTGTCAATCTGCAGGAACACAGCCAAACACGTCAGTCAGTCATGTGCAACCTTTGAGGGAATCAGGTGTAACCCCCGGCCAGTTGGGAGTATTCCCCAAGACTGGTGTCAATCTGCAGGAACACAGCCAAACACGTCAGTCAGTCATGTGCAACCTTTGAGGGAATCAAGTGTAACCCCCGGACCAGTTGGAGTATTCCCCAAGACTGGTGTCAATCTGCAGGAACACAGCCAAACACGTCAGTCAGTCATGTGCAACCTTTGAGGGAATCGGGTGTAGCCCCCGGCCAGTTGGGAGTATTCCCCAAGAATGGTGTCAATCTGCAGGAACACAGCCAAACACGTCAGTCAGTCATGTGCAACCTTGAGGGAATCAGGTGTAACCCCCGGGCCAGTTGGGAGTATTCCCCAAGACTGGTGTCAATCTGCAGGAACACAGCCAAACATGTCCATAAGTCATGTGCAACCTTTGAGGGAATCAGGTGTAACCCCCGGGCCAGTTGGGAGTATTCCCCAAGACTGGAGTCAATCTGCAGGAACACAGCCTAAACACGTCAGTCAGTCATGTGCAACCTTTGAGGGAATCAGGTGTAACCCCCGGGCCAGTTGGGAGTATTCCCCAAGACTGGAGTCAATCTGCAGGAACACAGCCAAAACACGTCAGTCAGTCATGTGCAACCTTTGAGGGAATCAGGTGTAACCCCCGGGCCAGTTGGGAACATTCCCCAAGACTGGTGTCAAATCTGCAGGAACACAGCCAAAACACGTCAGTCAGTCATGTGCAACCTTTGAGGGAATCAGGTGTAACCCCCCGGGCCAGTTGGAGTATTCCCCAAGACTGGTGTCAATCTGCAGGAACACAGCCAAAACACGTCAGTCAGTCATGTGCAACCTTTGAGGGAATTAGGTGTAACCCCCGGGCCAGTTGGAGTATTCCCCAAGACTGGTGTCAATCTGCAGGAACACAGCCAAATATGTCCATGAGTCATGTGCAACCTTTGAGGGAATCAAGTGTAACCCCCGGGCCAGTTGGGAGTATTCCCCAAGACTGGTGTCAATCTGCAGGAACACAGCCAAAACACATCAATCAGTCATGTGCAACCTGTGAGGGAATCAGGTGTAACCCCCGGTCAGTTGGGAGTATTCCCCAAGACTGGTGTCAATCTGCAGGAACACAGCCAAACATGTCCATAAGTCATGTGCAACCTTTGAGGGAATCAGGTGTAACCCCTGGGCCAGTTGGGAGTATTCCCCAAGACTGGTGTCAATCTGCAGGAACACAGCCAAATATGTCCATGAGTCATGTGCAGTGTTGATTCTAGGATTTCAAAAAAGGGAGCCCAATGCCTCCCTCAGAAGCAAAAAGGGAGCCCCAGGGGTCTCTTGGGCAAAGAAAGGGAGGCTCCAAATATTTGCGACTATTCATCAAAGCCAGCAACATTACTTGGCTAAAGTAAATGTAGTAATACAACAATGAATTGAAGTGACTGAGAACACACAGTACAGCCTGAAAAAAAATAATAAATAGAAAGGAAAAAAAAGGTACAGAACATGTCATACACTTGTAAAACTCACCAAGTTCTTGATTTCTGCAGCACCAGCACCAAACAGTGTGTATGAGTCACAAAATCTAAAAAAAAAAATGAAAAAAACCCAGAAAGAAGTGCTACTTTTTGTATATCCTTCTGTCCTTTTTCTCTTTCCAAACAGCTGCTGCTGTTGTAAAGTCATGGTCTTCTACTGCAGGGCCTTCACATTTGATTGTCATCAAAACATTCAGGCTGTCTTCCTTCATTCTGTTTCTGCGTGCAGTCTTGATGGCATTTTGGGAACTGAATCCCCGTTCACAGTCAGCAGTGTGATATGGCATGATGAGCGCTAACTTAGCAAGTACAAGGAGATTTGGAAAACTATCCTGCTCACTAGTTTTCGGTTCTTCTTCAAGTTCTCCGGGTTCTTCCATCGAAGTCGATGGTTCTTCACTCGAAATCGAATTCGAATTGACTGCCTCACATATTTCAACACCAGCCCCTTCTTCATCACCTAACTCATTCACGGTGGAAATCCGTTCATTATCAGTATTGTCCGAAGTACTGCTGGTACCTGAGCAACTCTTTTTTGCTTTTGTGAAAGCGAAGGAAAACAGGGTGCTTGAACGCTTCATGGTGAAAGATATTGTCTCCTTTGAAACGAGGTCACGACGGCATGCAGGCTTCGAAGCATGTGGGAGAACAATGGCGCTTCAAAAACTGTCATACTAATACAATTTTTCTGATTGGTTGAGCTCGGAACTAAAAAACTTGTCAACCAATGAGAATCGTCGGCAGTTTTACGGCTAGGCTTTGCAACTTTGCCAGAATTATCGCCCTTTCTGATGTTGCTATGTCAACGACAACCAGACGATCGACAGTGATGCCGCACACGCTGACGAAAGAGGCGGCCGTTTTCAATTTTTAGCGGCTCTCGAGACGCATCGCTCGCGATTTTATGCGGCCAAACGAAAAAATCGGCGGTAATCCCGCGAAAACGCGCTCTAGAATCATCACTGCATGTGCAACCTTTGAGGGAATCAAGTGTAACCCCCGGGCCAGTTGGGAGTATTCCCCAAGACTGGTGTCAATCTGCAGGAACACAGCCAAAACACATCAATCAGTCATATGCAACCTGTGAGGGAATCAGGTGTAACCCCCGGGTCAGTTGGGAGTATTCCCCAAGACTGGTGTCAATCTGCAGGAACACAGCCAAACATGTCCATAAGTCATGTGCAACCTTTGAGGGAATCAGGTGTAACCCCTGGGCCAGTTGGGAGCATTCCCCAAGACTGGTGTCAATCTGCAGGAACATAGCCAAACACTTCACTAAGTCATGTGCAGCTTTTCTTCTCTTTTTCCTTTTAAACACTTTTCCCTAAATTTCTTATCTACTCTTTCTTGCAACATAATTATGTTCCTGAAGACTTCATTTTTTCATGTCTTTATTCTCCTCCTTGCATTCTTTTGAACATAACTGCCACGCTCATTTGCTTTCCATCATCCAGCTTTCTCATGGGTTCCGTCTTTTCACGACATTGAAGGGGACTCCTTTCTCATTTCTCCGCCTCCTTCCCATGTCTTTTAGAATCTTCATACATTTCTGTGCACTATAGGTTGTCTTTTGACAGGGAATCATGGCGAGATATATGTCCATTTTCCACTGTACCCTGTAGAATGGTCTTGGACAGGGAGTCATGGGGAGATACATGTCCACCCTCCACTGTACCCTGAAGAATGGTCTTGGACAGGGAGTCATGGAGAGATACATGTCCACCCTCCACTGTACCCTGTAGCATGGTCTTGGACAGGGAGTCATGGTGAGATACATGTCCACCCTCCACTGTACCCTGCAGAATGGTCTTGGACAGGGAGTCATGATCAGAAACATGCCTAAACCAGGCAAGCTGATGGCTTTTAGGCAAAAGTGTGTGAGTGCGAGTGTGTGTCTGTGTGCGCGTGTGCGTGTAGGTATATCTTTGTGTGTGTTCCTCCCTCCCAATTGTGCATGCGTGCATGCATGCGTGTGTATGTGTGCGTGTATATCTGTGTGTGTGTTCCTCCCTCCCTATTGTGTGTGCGTATGTTCCTCCCTCCCAAGTGTGTGTGTGTGTGCATTTGTGTGTGAGTGTAAATGTGTATAACCGTGATGGTGTTCAATGTAGAAGCCCAGGACCACTAAATAGATCATGATGGCTCAGAACTCTGTGCAGACTGTAGGGGTACATTTGAAATCGCTTCAGACTTGAGTGGCGCCGACTGAAATGACCTCAATAAGCATCGATGCAAGTATCAACTCTGAATTTCAGGAAGATAGGCGAGTGTCTACAACATCAACATGGCACAAAAACACAGCAATGTGACCATAATGGTCAGTTATAAGCATCAGCAACGCACAAACCCAGGCGCAGCAAGCTCCATCTGCCACTAGATTTTCCTACCAAATTTGGTAACATTTGAACGTGAAGATTTTTCGGGGGAACTGTTTGTTCCACAACAGTATCCCAGCTTCATAAGTCTGTCTGGAGTTCTGCAACATTAGTTTCCACAACAGTATCCCAGCTTCACAAGTCTGTCTGGAGCTCTGCAACATTAGTTTCCACAACAGTATCCCAGCTTCACAAGTCTGTCTGGAGCTCTGCAACATTAGTTTCCACAACAGTATCCCAGCTTCACAAGTCTGTCTGGAGCTCTGCAACATTAGTTTCCACAACAGTATCCCAGCTTCACAAGTCTGTCTGGAGCTCTGCAACATTAGTTTCCACAACAGTATACCAGCTTCACAAGTCTGTCTGGAGCTCTGCAACATTAGTTTCCACAACAGTATCCCAGCTTCACTAGTCTGTCTGGAGCTCTGCAACATTAGTTTCCACAACAGTATACCAGCTTCACAAGTCTGTCTGGAGCTCTGCAACATTAGTTTCCACAACAGTATCCCAGCTTCACAAGTCTGTCTGGAGCTCTGCAACATTAGTTTCCACAACAGTATCCAGGGATGAAAACAGTTTTTAAAAAAAAGAGGAGATTGGCGTGGATCTGGGGGTTCACCATGGGCCCCCAGTGGGGTCCATGGGCAACAGCCCAGCGGGGGTCAGGGGGCGGCGCCCCCTGAAGCTGAAGCATATTTTGTATTAAATATGGCATAAAAATCTTTAGAAATCACTTTCTTGCTTCTAAACAACTCATTCTATAGATCAGCTTTCAACACCATGAAGACTGAGACTGATGTGGAAAGAAACTATGTCAATTGAGACAAATATTTAGTATGATGAATCCTCAGAACTCTAGCTAAAGAAAATTTGACAAACAGTGCTTTCAGGACATAAAGAATAAGGCCTGTAGATAAGTAAATCAGAGTGGGAAATCAAACTAAGTAAATCAGATGTAAGAAAACGACTGCTGGACTTCAATAAACACAATATGAAAAATGATTACTTTGAAGTCCTTTAAAAAAAAAACCTGAAGCTTTTGGGCCTTAGACCCTTCGTCAGGAAACACTAAACACAAAAAAGAACATAAAAGAACAAATGACATAAAAACAAACTGATGTCACAACAGTACACCCCCCCCCCCAACTTCCCTCTTACAACTAATCATATCCCCCCCCCCCTCTTGACAAGTGTGTGTGTGTGTGTGTGTGGGGGGGGGGTGATTGTGTGTGTGTGTGTGTGTGTGGGGGGGGGGGGGGGGGGTTGTTTGTGTGTGTGTGTGCGAGGTGGGGACGGGGGTGGGGGTAGGGGGCGACGTGTGTGGGGTATGTGTGTTGTGGGGTGAGGGTGGGGTTGGGGGAGAAGGAGGAGGAGTAGAGGAAGTATATAGGTAGTGGGGGGAGTGGGCTGGTGGAAAAGGATTTCATAGGGGGGCTGTTAGCAGACACCTAACAAATGTAGCAAATGTTTGCATTATACCAGGGGAAAAGTGTAACACAATACTGTTGTGACATCAGTTTATTTTGATGTCATTTGTTCTTTTATATTCTTTTCGTCACTTTGACGTTTTTCCCTTGCTTTGAAGACTCTACGAGTGGAAGTACTCAGAGTAGGAGTCAAACTATCTTTGGAAATTAAACATAGATTGTTGCATACCCAATGATCTGAAAACATGCTGTAATGGTGTGGGAAACACACACATTTTCTGTTGGTGACTGGGACGCTCGATGTGATCTCTGATTGCCACAAAGCCACGACTACCAAAGTAGACACGTTTTTGGCAAGGCTCGCAAAACACTTCAAATTCGCCGTCTTTGTCATGTTTTCTTACTGCATCCGCGACTCTGCGGTCACACACGTCCTTCTGCTGCCACTCGGTCTTCTAGTGGTTCACATACTTCTTTCTTTTTTTTTTTTCGTTTTGTTTGCACTCTCTAGCGGCAAACTCTCACTGTGAATCGACGCCATGATGATAAATGATACTGGAAGGAAACAGAATGAGAACTACGCCGTTTGAGAACATTACCGACAGAGAAGAAATTCGCTGTGCAGACAAGTTAAGATCGTTTCTGAGCATCATTCTTCGAATAATTTTTCGGCGGAGACTTTTTCTTTCGGCGGAGATGCGAAAAAATAACGGCGGAGACGGCGGAAACGGCGGAGGAGTTTTCATCCCTGAGTATCCCAGCTTCACAAGTCTGTCTGGAGCTCTGCAACATTAGTTTCCACAACAGTATACCAGCTTCACAAGTCTGTCTGGAGCTCTGCAACATTAGTTTCCACAACAGTATCCCAGCTTCACAAGTCTGTCTGGAGCTCTGCAACATTAGTTTCCACAACAGTATCCCAGCTTCACAAGTGTCTGGAGTTCTGCAACATTAGTTTCCACAACAGTATCCCAGCTTCACAAGTCTGTCTGGAGCTCTGCAACATTAGTTTCCACAACAGTATCCCAGCTTCACAAGTCTGTCTGGAGCTCTGCAACATTAGTTTCCACAACAGTATCCCAGCTTCACAAGTCTGTCTGGAGCTCTGCAACATTAGTTTCCACAACAGTATACCAGCTTCACAAGTCTGTCTGGAGCTCTGCAACATTAGTTTCCACAACAGTATACCAGCTTCACAAGTCTGTCTGGAGCTCTGCAACATTAGTTTCCACAACAGTATCCCAGCTTCACAAGTCTGTCTGGAGCTCTGCAACATTAGTTTCCACAACAGTATCCCAGCTTCACAAGTCTGTCTGGAGCTCTGCAACATTAGTTTCCACAACAGTATCCCAGCTTCACAAGTCTGTCTGGAGCTCTGCAACATTAGTTTCCACAACAGTATCCCAGCTTCACAAGTCTGTCTGGAGCTCTGCAACATTAGTTTCCACAACAGTATACCAGCTTCACAAGTCTGTCTGGAGCTCTGCAACATTAGTTTCCACAACAGTATCCCAGCTTCACAAGTCTGTCTGGAGCTCTGCAACATTAGTTTCCACAACAGTATACCAGCTTCACAAGTCTGTCTGGAGCTCTGCAACATTAGTTTCCACAACAGTATCCCAGCTTCACAAGTCTGTCTGGAGCTCTGCAACATTAGTTTCCACAACAGTATCCCAGCTTCACAAGTCTGTCTGGAGCTCTGCAACATTAGTTTCCACAACAGTATCCCAGCTTCACAAGTCTGTCTGGAGCTCTGCAACATTAGTTTCCACAACAGTATCCCAGCTTCACAAGTCTGTCTGGAGCTCTGCAACATTAGTTTCCACAACAGTATACCAGCTTCACAAGTCTGTCTGGAGCTCTGCAACATTAGTTTCCACAACAGTATACCAGCTTCACAAGTCTGTCTGGAGCTCTGCAACATTAGTTTCCACAACAGTATACCAGCTTCACAAGTCTGTCTGGAGCTCTGCAACATTAGTTTCCACAACAGTATACCAGCTTCACAAGTCTGTCTGGAGCTCTGCAACATTAGTTTCCACAACAGTATCCCAGCTTCACAAGTCTGTCTGGAGCTCTGCAACATTAGTTTCCACAACAGTATCCCAGCTTCACAAGTCTGTCTGGAGCTCTGCAACATTAGTTTCCACAACAGTATCCCAGCTTCACAAGTCTGTCTGGAGCTCTGCAACATTAGTTTCCACAACAGTATACCAGCTTCACAAGTCTGTCTGGAGCTCTGCAACATTAGTTTCCACAACAGTATACCAGCTTCACAAGTCTGTCTGGAGCTCTGCAACATTAGTTTCCACAACAGTATCCCAGCTTCACAAGTCTGTCTGGAGCTCTGCAACATTAGTTTCCACAACAGTATCCCAGCTTCACAAGTCTGTCTGGAGCTCTGCAACATTAGTTTCCACAACAGTATCCCAGCTTCACAAGTCTGTCTGGAGTTCTGCAACATTAGTTTCCACAACAGTATCCCAGCTTCACAAGTGTCTGGAGTTCTGCAACATTAGTTTCCACAACAGTATCCCAGCTTCACAAGTCTGTCTGGAGCTCTGCAACATTAGTTTCCACAACAGTATCCCAGCTTCACAAGTCTGTCTGGAGCTCTGCAACATTAGTTTCCACAACAGTATACCAGCTTCACAAGTCTGTCTGGAGCTCTGCAACATTAGTTTCCACAACAGTATACCAGCTTCCCAAGTCTGTCTGGAGCTCTGCAACATTAGTTTCCACAACAGTATCCCAGCTTCACAAGTGTCTGGAGCTCTGCAACATTAGTTTCCACAACACTATCCCAGCTTCACAAGTCTGTCTGGAGCTCTGCAACATTAGTTTCCACAACAGTATCCCAGCTTCACAAGTGTCTGGAGCTCTGCAACATTAGTTTCCACAACAGTGTCCCAGCTTCACAAGTGTCTGGAGCTCTGCAACATTAGTTTCCACAACAGTATCCCAGCTTCACAAGTCTGTCTGGAGTTCTGCAACATTAGTTTCCACAACAGTATCCCAGCTTCACAAGTCTGTCTGGAGCTCTGCAACATTAGTTTCAAAGGGAAGTGACAGCAGGCGGAAACAGAAACAAGTTTTAAAAGGAATTTTAAGCAACTCCACTGGTTAACTCTTTCATCCCTACAACCCGGTTTTCCAGTTTGCAGAAATCCTACCCTTCCTTCTTGCAGTCCGGAAAACCGGGCAGCACAAAATCCCTCCTTTCCCTTCCCTGCAGCCCGGAAAATCGGTTCTCACGGTAAGCCCTTTGAACTTCGCGTGAGTCGTGTCATCGGTACATGCCATGACCGGGTAACTCGCGCGGCAGTGTTTATGAATGGAATGGATGCCAGACGGCCCCTACAGCGTAGGAGAGTGGTCGCCGCTCTATTCTGGCCGGTTTGCTGCTGCATATGTGGCAGTTCTCATTTACACTTCTTTTTTTTTTCTCTCTAAATCCAGGAATGAAGGGAATACTCATATTACAAGAATCTAGGAACAAGAGGAAGTAATGGTTCATAGAAAAGTATGAATGAAAGAGTTAACATGGACAAAAAGTTACACGACAAAATATGGCGTGTTTCGACCCCTTGGGTCTTCTTCAGGCAAGATTAACAACATTCAGTACAATGGACACGAAGAATGAGCAATCCACTATCTTCTCAAATTCGGTGCAAGAAGCGCGTTGAACCAAAACAAGGCCGTTGCTTGTTCTTTGTTTTCGTTGTCTCGAGTGTTGTTCATCTCGTCTGAAGAAGACCTAAGAGGTTGAAACGCATCGTGTTTTGTCTTGTAATTTGTTTGTCCACATTAACCGGCAGAGTTACTTAAAATTCCTTTTAAAATTTCTACAACATTAATTCTGTACTTGGATGCGTGTCAAAGAAAAAGTTGGCAGTTTAAACATCAACATATCTTTTCCGCGATGCGCCATGCGATAGTTACAGCAACTCAGTCGACCCCCTCACGATGAGCCATTCCGTGGTAATGTCAACACTGCCATACTCCCTGGACACCCTCGTAGTGCCATTCAGTCACAACTATATAAAAATCCCATGTTCTACCGTCTACGGTCTAAGGGATACAGCTGCCCTAAATATTCAGAACAGGGTTCTAGTCATTGGAAAGAGTAAGTTAACAAGCGCTAGCGATGACCTCTGTGAGATCCAAACAAAGAGATACTAACTAAATAAACGTAAACAAGATTGTGTTGTAGTTATGTTGTTTCCGTAACTGTAGCGTTGCTATTCTACCAAAAATATACTTAAGTGTATGGTCATTGCAAAGTTCACGTTTTACCTTTTCTGTTCATGAATAACAGTAGGTTATGTTTAGAGAAGGGGACGTGAGAATGAAATTTTAAAAAGTGCGAAAATCACGCGTCTGCTACAGTTGCAAGCACGCACGGAACACGCAGCCACGCCCATTGTGAAAGAATTAACACGTACAGTGACTGCCTACCATTCATACAGATGACAGTCGGTCTCACCTGCTCCCGGAGGCGAGCGAAGCTCATCTCACTCTTCCAGATGTCGGAGTCGATGGCCTCCACCTCCCGCTCCAGGGCTTCCTCCGACCTCTGCAGCTCATGGCGTGCGGCCCGCAGGCGCTCCACGTCGGCCAGCGTCAGGTCCTGCTGCTCGTAGATGATCTGCATCTCCTGGTTCTTGGCCACCACCGACTTCATCTCTTGTTCTGGGGGACAGGGAGTCAGCGTGCCATGCAGTTTAGTTCTACTGCTTTCTGTCAGATGAGGACCCCTTCTGAACTGTTTCAGAGGAACTATGAACATTTCTGTAAGACCATTCATTTCATTTCTGCCGAGCACTCAGAGCCTTGACTGGCACTGGCATACACATGATACATACAACATTTACCTGCATTATTCGCCATCAACAAAGCCGAGTTCTGTTACTGGTACGACATGTGTGGATGGACCGCACAGTAAATGGGTACTTTTTGGCATAACTGGCCAAAATGTCTGCTCCCTCGACTGCTTCTCGACAGTTCCAGCTAAATCGATTGCAACAGGTCGCTTTAACCAGATCAGAACCTTCTCTATCGCAATCTGCAATACAGTGAAGCAGACGCCAGTGACGGACCTGGCCAATACCACAGTCACATCCTTTCCTGTTTGAGACAGCTGACTGGTTCACCCAACCCAGGGTAAATAGAATGTGCACATGATAAGCTCTGGCACAACTTCATCACCTTAGACAGTAGTGTGACTGGCGCAACCCATGCTTCATGAAACCGTGGAATGGTTTACGAGAAGGAAGCAGCTGAATGACCCTACATAGCAAAAAATGAACTTATTGGAACAAGTTTGATGTTGGTGTAACACTGGAACAAACTGCAACCAATGGTAACAAAACATGGTATTTCTGTGTACACTCCTTGTATAGACAGGCAAGAATTAATCCCATTTACCCAACAAAGGGAGTGGAGTTTTGTGTGTGCGACTGTTTTTCATCCCGCCATTAAGGCAGCCATACTCCAACTTCTGGGAACACAAAACATGACAGCTGATCTATCTGTTTTCATCAGCTATGGGGCAACACTTCCTAACACATCCAGAGCGCTCAGCAATTGCTATGGGTGTAGTTCTCATCCAACATTTCACTATTTTCTGTCTGTGAAGGATTCCCATCAGATAATTCGTGTTTCAACATGATCAGAATTTACTTTTAGTACCTAACAACCTTCTCAATTTCAAAAGCCGATTTTTCAATCCCCTTCATCTCATCTGAAACTACTGAACTCAGAGAAGTTGCCTCGTCATGACAATCATGCGGCTAGTATCAGGCATGGGAATTGACTGAAAGGGAAAACTCTGAAATCTAGGGGGGTCCGGGGGCATGCCCCCCCGGAAAATTTTTTTTTTTTAAGATCAAAATCTGTGCAATCTGGGCTATCCTGACTTCATTTTTATGGATTTATGAACGTAAAAAAAAAAATGAAGTAAATTAGCATTAAAACAACAAACAAAAACAATTTTCACACAAAATGTTTTTATTCAGTTCTATGAGTTTATCTCCAGCTGACTACAAAGATCACACAGGCTCAAAAAACAAACAAAACAAACAACAAAAACAAAACAACAATCAACCAACCCAACCAATCCAAACAATCACCAATCAACCAACTGGTCAACCAACCAAACAAGAAACACCCCCACACACACAAAAGAAAAGTTAAGCCTGCACACATTCACTTGAAACTGGTTACAGACACTGGCACCAGGCATTACCTCTAGAGCTGAGGCAAGTATCTCTGAAGAGAAAACAGGAAGGTATTTGAAGTTTACTGCTGAGAAGACTGTCACACAAGCAGCTCCCCTGTTTACTGCTGTCACTGAGAAGACTGTCACACAAGCAGCTCCCCTGTTTACTGCTGTCACTGAGAAGAATGTCACACAAGCAGCTCCCCTGTTTACTGCTGTCACTGAGAAGAATGTCATACAAGCAGCTCCCCTGTTTACTGCTGTCACTGAGAAGAATGTCATACAAGCAGCTCCCTTGTTTACTGCTGTCACTGAGCTTGTTTACTGCTGTCACTGAGAAGAATGTCACACAAGCAGCTCCCTTGTTTACTGCTGTCACTGAGCTTGTTTACTGCTGTCACTGAGAAGAATGTCACACAAGCAGCTCCCTTGTTTACTGGTGTCACTGAGAAGAATCTTACCTGGCAAACGTTGATTACTTTCCAGAGACGCACACTTATCCAGATGCTTCTTTGAGCGAGAATGGTCAGTCAGTGTGAAACACCACGACTGGCGTAAGATACGTCTTTGTTGCAGACAATACACCGTGCAGCTCCACTGATATTTATCTTGCGAAAGCGCGTCCCAAGGCGCTCCTTCTTTTACTACATCTCCGATTTCCACCTCCACAACTACAAATATCTGCTCCCATTTCCATTTATTTGGGCACTTGTCTTCGAACGGATCGCCGAAGTTTACCACACGACCAAGGCATGCCATGTTGAAAACTCGCCTGTTCAAAGTTTGCGCATGCGCAGAAAGTCACGACATTCACAAATTTGGGCTGCCCGCGAGAGTTAATAGCTGCTGTTGCTGGCGATTCGGGTAACTGAGGCAGGCGTTCGCAGCACGCAAACACAGTACGCTCGCGTTCCGCAATAGTCTCGGATCGTCCATACCCAAACTTCCGCGAGAACGAGAACAGAGAATGAGATAACGCTCGCGTTAGTATAACTTGGTCTAGGCCAGCCGAGACCAGTTCAGCAACAGCTAAAACCGGGTGCTTTAAATTTTTTGTACCCCAGATTTTTTTTTTCGCGGACGCAATTTCGTTTTCGCGGAAAGCAAATTTTACTGCCGCGGAAATCAGCGTTTTCGCTGACAATTCCCATGCCTGTAGTATTCTGCAGTGTTTGGCCAGGGCAAACTTCATGGGCTGGCGACATGAAAATGGAAGCACTAACCAAAGGCTGCCTGGCCCCACACCCTCCCTCCACGACTCACCCAGTGAGGCTTGCTCCTCCTGACCCTTGAGCAGCATGTGCTGGTGTTTGCGACTGACGTTGTCCAGCTCGTTGAGGTAGTCACGGAACTTCCTCTCATCCGCAGCATGATCTCCTGCTGCTCCTGAAGCTTGTCCACGGGGCTCTGTGGGTCAACACAGAAGGGGCTCACAACATCTTCTCTCTCATATTGCACAGAAGGAACACACACATACGCATACTGTTGAAACAAAAACACCAAATTATCCTCAGCAATCTCATAAAAGAATACTGATTAAAAAAAAAAAAGGAAAAAAGAAGAAGCTTAATTTGTAAACAGAATTTCACCATACCCAGGCCAATAGTCAACAAACCCGAAATGATACTCCTGGATGCAGAAAATGAAGGAGCAACGCTACACACTCCCCTGACTCAGACATGTTGGTTTATGAGTTTAAACAGAAATCCACCGACTTCTACTAAGGTTCCAGCACACACAACAGGAACACATTCTATTTCTGATCATCAACTACACCAGTCCAAACAAACCTTCTGATAAGTCATCGTGTGTGTGTGCCTGTATGTGAGAGTGTGTGTGTGTGTGCGTGTGTGTGTGTTTTTGTATCATGCGTTGCAAGTTTCCTGAACTGAAAAAAAGGGCTGGGACCAGAACCCAAAGGGGTGCAGAGACCTGGTGGGGGGGCTGACGGCTCATGGGGTGTGGGAGTCAAAGCCACAAAAGCTAGTGAAATCAACAGATTTTCAACAGCGAGTACCCTTTCCCCTCTCCTGTGAGGAAACCGGGACTTACAGTGTTCCACTGGAGACTTTTTTCCCCCCCTCTTTTTCCGTGTACGCAGGCTGATATCCTGCAGACACTCCCCGTGTAGACAGGCAAGCGTTAATCCCATCTACCCAAAAAGGGAGTGGAGTTTTGTCATTTCCCAAACCCCTCCAATCTGTACAGAACTCTGCAGCCCCTCTCATTTGCAAATCTCCTAGGACCCAACCCCGCAGCCCTCTCCTGAAAAAATTGCACTGGCTCCCCCTTGAAGAAAGAATTAAATATAAATGTTGTTGTCTTTGCTTCAAGATTTTCACTGGCGATGCCCCTGTCTATCTTTCCGATCTCCTTCAAGTATATGTCCCATCACGAATGCTCCGCTCCTCCACCGACACCAGGACCTTCCGCTTTCCCAGTTACCGTCCCCATCGTAAACAGCATGGTGAACGAGCTTTTTCATACGCAGCTCCCAAACTCTGGAATAAACTCCCCTATGACTTAAGACATTCTCAAACCTTTTCTTCCTTCAAAACCTCCCTGAAAACCCACCTTTTCAAACAATATTAAGAAGACAGTTATTACCTGATAGTTGATCGACTCTTGTTGTCTCTGTGGATCGCTTAATAGTTTTGTGATTGTTGCGACTGTTGTGTATTGTGTGTCTATGCGTGAGAGTGTGTGTGCGCGTGGGAGAGAATGGGAGAGAGCCTTTGTTTTTCATTTTCTGAGCCGTTTTTCAATGCATTTTCTTTACATTTAGCAATTTTTTTTTTTCTCCCTTTGTAAAGCGCCTTGTGCCGTGGAAGGCGCTATATAAATCCCCATTATTATTATTATTATGACCGTTTTTTTCATCCCGCCTTTAAGGCAGCCATTCTCCAACTTCAGGGAAGGTGCATGCTATGTGTAACATGTCATCCATACCAATGGCCAAACTGGCCTTCTCTTCCGGAAGTTGGTGATGGGTATTTTACGTGTGTGCAAGATGCTATGCGTGCGTTCACACACAGAACCTTGGTTTATAGTCTTGTTCGAAGGACTGTGTGGGAAATGGAGTCAGAATCAATGTCAACTCTGAGGGAAAAATCCCCCTGTTCCGAAACGGACCGGCGGAGATTCGAACCTGCAACCCCAGGATCACCAAGATGAAGAGTGCGGCGCTCAACCACTGAGCTATTCCGGACCCATCCACTGGAGATTAAACTCTGAGACTATAATCTTTTAGGGTCATTTTCTAATTTCAGGTCATAGTCAACAAATTCTTGTAAAAAGAGGGCGGGAAGGGAGCAGAGGGGCATTCATCCTGATGTTGTAAACATTGTCAACAGCGCCCGTACTGGCTGAAGTAGCCGCATTTCAGGGTATAGATAAGATAAGATAATGTTGCTTATAGCCCAGCCGACCGCAAAGGGCCACATCAGGGCTGTCACCACGTTAAAATCAACTCACCAGTCATTAAAAAAAAAACCAAAAAAAAAAAAAAACCAACTTTCACACATCTCATTAAATGACATCGTCTAGAAACGCACCAGAAATTGCATTAAAAATCTTTCTTCCGTCAAATCTTAAATCCGATGAAAAATGTTAATCTCTCTCAAAAACTCAAGGATCACATCAGGCGGGACATCCCTGAACAGGATCTTCATTGACTCCGCTGTAAAATGTTTGTGTCTCACATCATGTTCAGGGTATAGGTGGACTCACATTAAGCACATTTTTTTCTGCTGCAGGCTTTTTTTTTTTCTCCTTTTTTTTTGTTTTGCTTTTTGGAGCCACTGTAAGAAGGACATTTTGACCTGAGAAGGACATTTTGACCTGAGGACATTTTGACCTGAGAAGGACATTTTGACCTGAGGACATTTTGACCTGAGATTGTGTGTATGCGCATGCATGCGCATAAAAGGGGAATAACTGCCTTTTCTCCTTTGTGTCCACTGCTATACTTATTGCAATGTGATATATGACTGATAGACCAGGACCTTTAATCTAAAAAATAATGTGCATCACAATGACGCACAGAATATTTTCATGCGTGTATGTCAAATTTCTGTGCTTCATTTACCAACACATGTGCATCTTTGGGAACACTGACTTAGCCTTGACTGCTATTTTTCTTCATCAAATATGCTAATATTGCAACAAATAATTGGAATAGTATATGAAAGATAGCAAAAACAATCTTGAACATTAACCTTCATATTTATTTTCTCGAAATCCTCAGTCTACAACTCCAAGATATCAAACACACAGCCACCAGCAACAAAAACAGGATGAAAACAAAAATAACGAAAACCTGAAACATACATATCCCCTTCCCCCCAAAGCCCCTATCCAGCAATTCCTCATTTGGCATTTTCCAAAGGGCTGATTTCTGGCCAGTCAGAACACTTTAAACCATGCTCTGTGTGTAAGCGCAAGTATGTGTGTGTGGTGTGTAAATGTGTATGTTGGTCCCTGTGTGTGCCTACATGTGTGTTATGTGTATATGCATGGAAGAATATCCTCTGCTTGCTGCTAATGCCATTTACAATGTGTTCATGTGTGTGTGTGTGTGTGTGTGTGTGTGTGTGTGTGTGTGTGTGTGTGTGTGCGTAGGGGTGTGTGTGCGTAGGGGTGTGTGTGCGTAGGCGTGTGTGTGCGTAGGCGTGTGTGTGCGTAGGCGTGTGTGTGCGTAGGCGTGTGTGTGCGCGTGTGTGTGCGCGTGTGTGTGGTGTCTGTGTGCGCGCGTGTGCGCGTGTGTGTGTGTGTGTGTGTGTGTGTGTGTGTGTGTGTGTGTGTGTGTGTGTGTGTGTGTGTGTGTGTCCGTGTCCGTGTGTGTGTGTGTGTGTCATGAATGTGCGGAAAGAAAACAACAGATTTTATTATGCGGTTCAGTGACCATACATTTTATTTCTCTTTGTCCATACTTTCTTTTCTTTTTTTTTTAAATTTTCCCCCCTCTTTGTCCATACTAATTTGGTTCTTTCAAGTCTGTAAACACTGAGCTCTGTGTAGAAAGGAGGCAATGAATGCCCATTATTACTATATCATTATAATCAGGCATGGGAATTGACTGAAAGGGAAAACTCTGAAATCTAGGGGGGTCCGGGGGCATGCCCCCCGGAAAAATGTTTTTTTCAAGATCAAAATCTGTGCAATCTGGGCTATCCTGACTTCATTTTTACGGATTTAAGAACGTAAAAAAAAATGAAGTAAATTAGCATTAAAACAACAAACAAAAACAATTTTCACACAAAAGGTTTTTATTCAGTTCTATGAGTTTATCTCCAGCTGACTACAAAGATCACACAGGCTCAAAAACAAACAAAACAAACAACAAAAACAAAACAACAATCAACCAACCCAACCAATCCAAACAATCACCAATCAACCAACCAACCAACTGGTCAACCAACCAAACAAGAAACACCCCCACACACACAAAAGAAAAGTTAAGCCTGCACACATTCACTTGAAACTGGTTACAGACACTGGCACCAGGCATTACCTCTAGAGCTGAGGCAAGCATCTCTGAAGAGAAAACAGGAAGGTATTTGAAGTTTACTGCTGAGAAGACTGTCACACAAGCAGCTCCCCTGTTTACTGCTGTCACTGAGAAGACTGTCACACAAGCAGCTCCCTGTTTACTGCTGTCAGTGTTGAAACACCACGACTGGCGTAAGATACGTCTTTGTTGCAGACAATACACCGTGCAGCTCCACTGATATTTATCTTTGCGAAAGCGCGTCCCATGGCGCTCCTTCTTTACTATATCTCCGATTTCCACCTCCACAACTACAAATATCCACTCCCATTTCCATTTATTCGGGCACTTGTCTTCGAACGGATCGCCGAAGTTTACCACATGACCAAGGCACGCCATGTTGAAAACTCGCCTGTTCAAAGTTTGCGCATGCGCAGAAAGTCACGACATTCACAAATTTGGGCTGCCCGCGAGAGTTAATAGCTGCTGTTGCTGGCGATTCGGGTAACTGAGGCAGGCGTTCGCAGCACGCAAACACAGTACGCTCGCGTTCCGCAATAGTCTCGATCGTCCATACCCAAACTTCCGCGAGAACGAGAACAGAGAACGAGATAACGCTCGCGTTAGTATAACTTGGTCTAGGCCAGCCGAGACTAGTTCAGCAACAGCTAAAACCGGTGCTTTATATTTTTTGTACCCCAGATTTTTTTTTTTTCGCGGACGCAATTTCGTTTTCGCGGAAAGCAAATTTTACTGCCGCGGATATCAGCGTTTTCGCTGACAATTCCCATGGCTGTATAATGAATGCCCATTATTACTATATCACTATAATGAATGCCCATTATTACTATATCATTATAATGAATGCCCATTATTACTATATAGGCCTAATTATAATGAATGCCCATTATTACTATATAATTATAATGAATGCCCATTATTACTATATAATTATAATGAATGCTCATTATTACTATATCATTATAACGAATACCCATTATTACTATATCATCACAGTGAATACTTATATAGCGCCTATTCTCGGCTAGAGGCCAAGCTCTAAGCGCTTTGCAATCCACACTCGTTTACACAACGGGCTGCCTACCTGGGTAGCGCCGACTGATGAGCTGCCAGCTGGCGCTTCGTTGAGCCATTTCCCCATGTCATCCAGTCAATATCATTCAATATCGTTTACTCAATTTCCTTACTTCCTTCATTCTTTCCATTTCTTACGCAGGGTGCATGCTATGAGTAAGCCATACCAATGGCCAAACTGGCCTTCTCTTCTGAAAGCTGGTGATGGGATTTTATGTGTGTGCAAGATGTTATGCGTGCGTTCACACACGGAACCTCGATTTATAGTCTCATTCGAAGGACTCTTTGGGAAATGGAGTCAGAACCAATGCTAACTCTGTGGGAAAAATCCCCCTGTACCAAAACGGCCTGGCGGAGATTCGAACCCACCTCAGGATCACCCAGATTACCAGCCCGGCGTTCTACCAACTGAGCTATTCCGGCCCCTATTATCATTATCAAAAGGACCAAACTTCATAAAAAAAGGAAGTCTACCTAACCAAGAAACTACTGTCTACTCTGTTCTCACCATTTCTTGGTCCAGGAGTTCGATCTCCTCACCCACACGAGAGTTCTCTCCGCTGATGGCTTCAATGCCACCTGACTGTCCCAGGTACTTGTCCTCTGCAACCACAGCAAGTGCTCTATGCATCAGTCATTGTCCAACAACCCACACCATGCAAGTGCTCTATGCATCAGTCATTGTCCAACAACCCACACCATGCAAGTGCTCTGTGCATCAGTCATTGTCCAACAACCCACACCATGCAAGTGCTCTGTGCATCAGTCATTGTCCAACAACCCACACCATGCAAGTGTTCTGTGCATCAGTCATTGTCCAACAACCCACACCATGCAAGTGCTCTGTGCATCAGTCATTGTCCAACAACCCACACCATGTACCAAGGGAAATTTCACATGTCTGAAAGTCCTCTGAACCCACAACATTCCACAAAATGTACAAAGGAAATGTCACACTCCAGTCGACCAACAATCCACACCATACACAAAGGAAGTTTATGCATCGGTCAGTGTCTACCTGTTCACAAAATTTACATAGGAAATTTCACGCTTCAGTCGACCAACAATCCACACCTTACACAAAAGGAAGTTCCATACATCAGCCGTTGCCCAACAATTCACCCAAAGTGCAAAGGATGTCATTTCACCAACAATGACCACCTTACACACAGGTAGTTCTTCACATCAGTCATTGTCCAACAATCCACAAAATGAACAAAGATAGCTTTAATATGTCAGTCCTTTTTCCTATTATGCACACCATGAAAAAAGGAAGTTCTTTTATGTCTGGTTCAGTGATCATTTTTTGTTGAAAATCTATGGGTCAAATGGCCCACTGTGACCAACTTCTATGGGCCATTTTCAAATTTTATGGGTCATTCTAAAACGGAACCAAACAGATGAAAAAGCACACAACTGAAAACACACACAGAGAAAAACGACAACGCGCACACAACTTTTCGTGTGTGAAAAGCGCTCCAAAACGAGGCTCTGGGGTAGACGAAAGATTGCTTCTGATTGGGCAGACCAGACCGCCTGATTGTAGTCTCATCCAATGACATTTTACGTCACATTAGCCGTCGCTGGGTAGCAGACGAATTTTGTTGGGGAGTCTACAGACTGTGAGCGCACAGCACTCTGTGTCGAAACTTTATAACGATGCGCCAATCGGCGCACAGCTTAAGATTTTGATGGGTCTTTTTGTTTTTTTAATGCGCCAATGGCGCAAGGCGTGGACATAAAATGATCACTGTGGTTAGTTGTTTCGTTGTTGTGTTATCTTCTGTGCCACTTCAGCAGCATTACCCCCACTTTCCTCATTCCAGCCTCCCTCCCATCCACAGCCAGAACCTGGCCCGTCCTGCCCCAACCCAAGCACCGGCAGTCCACAAGGGAATAGTCAGTGTCACGCTGTCATGAGGCAACCCACCAGAGGAGACACTGCAGTACTGCCAAGTCACTGTAAGTGGTAATGTGTGGACTCAGGGTTCATACAGGAAATGCAACTCAAAATTCCAGACATTTTCCAGGCCAAGACCTGCATTTTCAATACCTCTTTCAAGACTTTCTTCATAATGCAATGTCTCAAAGTGATGTTATAAACACAAACGCACAAGACACGAAACATCACGTTTGAGGGCACAGAATAACTTTTTTTTTTTTTTTTTTTGCATTATAAACGCTAAATGATGCTGAAAATTAAAGCAGCCACGCAAAATTTCAAGCAATCATGTTTGATTCTTCAATTTCCAGGCTATCCCAGGCCATAATACGATTTTCCAGGGCCTGGAAAATGGACTTCAAATTGCAGGACACCACCCCCCGATGACGACAATTTCTCAGTCGCAGAGCCGATGTGAGCAAGCATCCCTCTCCACAGAGCGCCATCAAGTCACAGCTCACCAAGGGCACAGATGTGGAGAACAAAATTAAAATATGAGGGCATGAAGAATCATAGAATTTAAGACTTTTTTTTTTTTTTCAATGAGGATAATGATGAAGTTTTATGCTATGAAGTTCCATGGCAGTCTAAGACTGCATGACAGGGCTGTAGCCTTCGCTTACTTTTCATGATCTATGCTTGTGTCAACCAGACCATAGAAATAAAGACACCAGCAGTTTCAGCTCTCAGAAATGCATCCAACAAAGTGAATGAAACTTAACTATGTGCTTGCAGTCTCCCCATCTGAGCCGATAGACAACTCAGCTCTGGGTAAGAGCCTGACGGGGGCAGAAGAATCCCACAAAATAGATGGTTCTGATGGGAATTGAACCCACTATCTCACAGCTGAGAGTCTGCAATGCTAGCCGCTTCGCTACAGCGCTGGTAATACTGACTCTAAACCTGATCTCCCCCAAAACCATTTTCTGTCTGCAATAGTTGACCTCTAAGAACACCATTATTCTCTGCTACACAAGATTGACTTCATAATAAAGCATTGTTCGTCTACACTAAATTCATATGTCTTTGTCAATATATTATTCTCTTTCTCTACTTAAAATGACATAGAGCATTTAGCTGCACATTACTCTCTCTACTTAAAATGACAGAGCATTTACCTGCACATTACTCTCTTTCTCTACTTACAATGACATAGAGCATTTACCTGCACATTACTCTCTTTCTCTACTTAAAATGACTTAAGAGCATTGACCTGCACACTTGACTGTCATGACTTCGAAACAGTTGTGGGTGCACATCAATCATTTTCAGGCTTAAAAAACCCTCTCCGTCCACCCCTGCAGGAAAAGACACGGGTACCTGATTCAGTTCAGGGAAGGGTTGAAGGTGGCAGCATGGGATGAATGGGCCCTGCCTTCCATCGTGCCATGCCACCATGAACCTCTTGACACTTAACTGCCCCCTACAGCTGTCAATCTATGGGACTTTTGTTTCTGAGTGACCACTTGGAAACACTCCTTTAACAGACTTGTTTTGCCTGGAACCGAGTGTATTCTTATTGCCTGGCACCAGTCTGGCCTCGCCACAAAGACTTCACCCCTCTCTAAAGATCCAGTCTTTCAGGACTTTGGGAGGTCGCTAATGATGGTGCCTGACCCTGACTGAATTGTACACAGAGAGAGAGAGGGGGGGAGAGAGAGAGAGAGAGAGAGAGAGGAGAGAGAGAGAGAGAGAGAGAGAGAGAGAGAGAGAGAGAGAGAGAGAGAGAGAGAGAGAGGAGGGGGGGGAAGAGAGACAGAGTGAGGGAAGGAGGGAGAGAGAGTGAGAGGGAGAGAGAGAGACAGAAAGAGAGAGAGGGAAGCAGAGAGTGAGAGAGAGAGAGAGAGAGAGAGAGAGAGAGAGAGAGAGAGAGAGAGAGAGAGAGAGGGGTAAATGAACAAAAAGGACAAAATCCAGCCATCCCGGGAAGCGGCCAGCTTACCCAGCACTTTGCCCAGCTCTTCCTCCAACAGGTCAAAATCATCAGCCCCTCCCAGGTAGGCCTCGTAGGTCTGAGAGATGTACTGGAACTTGATCTGCACACACACCACACTTTCAGCATGCACCTTCAGCAACGATGACCACAGGAAACTTCACCTGTGCTGTTCACAAAGTTAACCCCATCAACAAAAGTTGCTTGGCAAGACTAAACTCATGGTTTTCTACGCGTTGTGTTTTTCTTGGTCTTTTCATCCTCCTCATTTTTGTAAATATAGTCCACTTGGGAAAAAATACACCAGGAAACGTTCAAAGAAGAGCTAACAGAAAGGTAAGGATGAACACACCAAGCGTTTATCTGAAGACAGGTGTAAAGACAAGACAAGTATGAACATACCGACTGTTAAATCCGTAGACATGACCACGTTTCAGTTTCGTCAAGGTGGTGTCATTGTGGGCAGACTAGTCCATACACGCTACACTACATTTGCAAAGCTATGAGAGCACATTTCACAGGATTTACAGCTAGATGGATGAATCAAACCATTCACCAAGATGAAAGGATTTAAGACAAGTGTCTTGTGGACAAAGATTAGCAGATGCCTCACCTACACATTAACATGCAGCCAAAACTGAATTCTTTATCACTAATCTAATTTGGCTGCCTCTCCTGCACAGATAAACCTTGATGCAGCAAATTTTAATGAGTTGAACTCTAACCATTAAAGGGCAAACCAAACCAATCTAAAAGTGTTTGCTCTGCAGGTAACAGTTTTCAAACAAATGGCACACATTCAGGTGCCTGCCACATTCATTTTTCTTGCATCTTACATATGCTCCACTGTCATCATCAATTTTGTTTTGCAACTGCCACCTCCGTTTCATGTTAATTAGCCCCTTTATGGATATTACTGGACAGATTATTAAAAAAAAGAACAGAACAGAAATCTTAAGTGTACCTAGAATATTTCCGCCTTAGGGAACAGCCTGTGGAAAGACTTGAAGAAACCTTAGATTAGAAATGCACGCAAATAACTTATTCCATGACAGAAAACTTAGGAATGCCTGCAGAACTGAAACCGACAGGACTTTCTTTCTCTATTTCATTAATTTTTATTTCAATTAATTTTCGTTTCAAACTGACAGAAGCTCTATCAATCATAACATCATTCTGACAGAATTCCATTTATAGATCAGATGGAAAACAATGTCACCCATGCGAGTATCAACATGATGATCACTTATCGGCACAAGCCTGTCACCAAAGTCATTCTAGGCAAAGACTATGACTGAAGTTCTAGAGCTGGAAGGCTTTTTTTTTTTTGGTGGGAAAATCTAAGCGCCCTTCCTGTTCCAGTGTTCACGGACACTGTGACCGAATAAACCCACTGACCTGAACTCAGGTCCATTCCTACCTTGTCATCAGGCACGGAGAAGTTCTCGTCGTCTGGCGGAAAATTGATATGATCCAACTGTGAGTGGCCTAGGCCTTGGGTGAACTGCAAAACAAACAGCTCATGACACACTGAGTGGAAGACCATCACAAACACTATCAATAGACAGGAATGTTAACTGAACACAACACTGCACACTACATATTACAAAACAAGACATTACAACACTCTACACAACACTGCACACTATAAAACAAAACATTAAAACACTACACAACACCGCACACTACACAGTACAAAACAAGATATTACAACACTCCACACAGCGCTGCACATTACAAAACAAGATATTACAACACTCCACACAGCGCTGCACATTACAAAACAAGATATTACAACACTCCACACAACGCTGCACATTACAAAACAAGATATTACAACACTCCACACAGCGCTGCCATCAAAAGATTTACACACTCCAACACCTGCACTACAAAACAAGAGATTACAACACTCCACACAACGCTGCACATTACAAAACAAGACAGTACAACACTCTACACAACGCTGCACATTACAAAACAAGAGATTACAACACTCCACACAACGCTGTACATTACAAAACAAGACATTACAACACTCTACACAACACCGCACACTCACTAGCAACCCAACACACTACATCATGACACCCCAGAATTTTTTCTTCTTCTTTAATAATAATGACTTGTGAGTTGACTTCAACGCGGTGACAGCCCCGACATGGCCCTTTGTGGTCGGCTGGGCCATAGGCAACATTACCTTACCTTACCCGACACCCTAGAACACCTGACACCAACACAACCACAGACTCCACTCCCGGGCACCCCAGCACCACGACTCACCTTGACCAGGTCGATCATCCAGATGAGGGCAGCCAAGAGGGTGGGCCAGGTGTGCGGGGTGCCCACGGCGTGCATGGAACTCTTGGGGATGCTGAAGGGGTAGCCTAGCAGCTTCAGCATCCGGGGCACCTCCTCCTCCATCTTGCCCCCCAGCTTGTAGGCCGGCTCCATCTGGCAGTAGATGTACTGAAACCACAGGTGATCTTTATCAGACACCAGATGCATTGAAACACAAGGACCTTTATCAGCAGATGTACCTGAAACCACACAGGCTCTTTATCAGACACTAGATGTATTGAAACACAAGGATCTTACCAGTAGATGTACTGAAACCACACAAGATCTTTATCAGACACTAGATGTATTAAAACACAAGGATCTTTATCAGTAGATGTACTGAAACCACACAGGATCTTTATCAGACACTAGATGTATTGAAACACAAAGATCTTTATCAGTAGATGTACTGAAACCACACAGGATCTTTATTAGACACTAGATGTATTGAAACACAAGGATCTTTATCAGTAGATGTACTGAAACCACACAGGATCTTTATTAGACACTAGATGTATTGAAACACAAGGATCTTTACCAGTAGATGTACTGAAACCACACAGGATCTTTATCAGACACTAGATGTATTGAAACACAAGGACTTTATCAGTAGATGTACTGAAACCACAGGATCTTTATCAGACACTAGATTATGCAAAGTTATATAGACGACAAGGGAACCTACAAATATTAAAAAAAATCAGCAGATGTATTGAAACCACAGGCTATCTCTATCATGCAGATCTAGTTGCAAAGTGAGATGACCGCAGGTGGAAATCCTAAACAAATCTTAAAATAAATAAAAGCGAACCATCCGCACCTACCTTGCGCTGAAGTGATCAAAGCTAAGTGATTGAACATCGTTCATGTTTCATGTCTTGTGACTCTTGTCATGTTTTCTTGGCGCTTCGCAAACATTTAGCAAGATTTCTTTATCATGCAGTTGGTTTACTGATACAGAAGGTATTTTTATTGAATATAGGTGTACTGAACACAGACCTTAATCATTCATAGATGTACTGAAACCACAGGGGTCTTTATCATGCAGTAGATTACCGATACAGAAGGTATCTTTATCGGAATGTAGGTGTACTGAAACACAGACCTTATCCTTCAGTAGATGAACTGAAACCACAGGGTATCTTTATCATGCAGTAGATGTACCGATACAGAAGGTATCTTTATCGGAATGTAGGTGTACTGAAACACAGACCTTTATCCTTCAGTAGATGAACTGAAACCACAGGGTATCTTTATCATGCAGTAGATGTACCGATACAGAAGGTATCTTTATCGGAATGTAGGTGTACTGAAACACAGATCTTTATCATGCACTAAACAGGTCTGCATTGGCACATGATGGCCTACTCTCTTCCGAAAGGTAGAGTGGAATTTAACAAGTATCCAAAAGCTTTCACGCATGTGTTTGCAACACATGACCCTGCCTTATAAATTTCATCTGAAGGACCAGGAGAGTCTGCTCAGATCTGGACTCCCTGAAGAAAAATCTCTTCAAGTCAGACTGCATGAAGTGAAAACTGAACCACAGACCTCAAAATAAAGAGTCTGATGCCTTCTTACCCCCAAGACCAATAAGGCCCCTAAAACAGAGAATACAGGGAAGGGTCAAAATTTCCATTCTTCTGTTTGGGTAAGCAAGCTGTGTGTACTTTCACCCACAAGTTTCTACCTTAAAAAAAAAAAAAAAAACAGAAAAAAAAACACTCGCCATATATAATTTACAATACCAAACTAGCTATTTCCCCATTATTTTCAACAATTTTCTTGTTCTTGCGCTCCCCAAAGTGCCAAATCATGTCACGCGTCTCTTTCTGAAAGATGACTCAAGCCTAGCAGCTAGTTGTAGACAGAAACCTGTCTCCTGCTTACCTCAAATATTCTGAAAAATTCCTTGGAAGGTGGAGACAGCAACACCTTCTGAGACAAAGGGTGGGGGTACTTAGTTTCTGTAAGGAACTGAAACACACACAAATCTGGTGACATTAATCAGTCTGTCATTGAGACCAAAAAAACAAAAAAAAAATGCATCTGTTAAAGTGCCTCTGTATTCATGTGTGTAAGTTGGTGTGTTCAAAAGTATGTGATAATCCAACACTATGAATTTGCAAGTCATAGTGTGTGTGCTTGAACGTCTGTGTGTGCATGTGGGCCCGTGTGCATGTACGCATGTGAACGCATCTATGCATGAGTGGGTGAATGGGTGTGGATGCATATGCATTCATGTAATTGTGAGACAGGCTGTAGAAAAAAAAAAGAAAAAAAAGAACAAAAGAGAGAGAGTGAGAGAAAAAAGGGAGAGAGAGAGAGAGAGAAAGAGAGAGAGTGAGAGAGGAAGAGAGAGAGAAAGAGAGAGAGTGAGAGAGGAAGAGAGAGAGAGAGAGAGAGAACAAATCTTTTACACTGGGGAAAAGATTCAGCACATAAGCGTCCTTTGCATCTTGTCCGCAGAGAAAAAAGTAATGAAACAGATGATGACAATACACACTGACACCGAGCTTCACATTGTTTGAAGACATCATGGCACAAATAACCCATCGCAAGGGATCACTTCGGATAATAATGATGATAATAATACTAATAATTACAATGATGGACCCAGTTTTGAATCATTCTCATGCACAGCTCATTTGTAAAAAAAAAAAGAGAATTTGTTACAAGTAAATCTGGATAATGTGTCACACACACTGTCAGTCAACAAGTAATTTCAGAGGTGATGGGCTGTTAAAATTCCAGCAGCTGATCTAACAGAAAATGCAAGGCACCTCTGTTCAAAGCATGTTTCATTTAGCAACTTGGTCTCTGAACATATCGCACATTTACAGTGAAAGTGATGTGTTACAATGATCTGACATCCACTGATTGTTGTGCACCCAGCTCAAAGTACAAAACATAATTTCAACACTTTTTTGTGCTGTTGGCGTTGTTGGCACACCAGCAACTGTGATTTGTCACAATGGTCTGACATCCACCAATCATTGAGCTTTCAGGTCAAAGTGCAGCACATCATTTCAAAGCTTTTTGTGCTAATGGTGTAGGCACACCGACAATATGAAGCTCTGAATACATGATTTTTTTGTTGTTGTTTTGAAAAGGTCAAAATACAGTAGCTGAATGATTAACTTGCTGTCCAAAACGTACACGTAACAATATCATCTTAAAAATCACTTCAATATGCACAAATGTCAATAGATCAGTTGAGGCATGAGAAAAGATGGGAGGGGTCGGGGAGGAGGGGGTGTTACGGGCGGGTGAGACAGAGACAGGGATCAGAGAGAAACAATGAACAAACTCTTCTATCTGCAAAAATAAGAATTAATTCACTGAGCCCCAAACCTCATTTCATGGGGTAAACTATGAATATGGACAACTGATATCAACAACCATGATCATCCATTAAACACACATATTATCGTCAAATGAAAACATGAAACAAAAGTTTAATATGCAATTGGGAAACTGTTAAACTGGTTATGTGAGGACAGTAGTAACAGTATTTCAGAAGGAGCTACATTGTGAAACTGTTTCAATTCCCCTCTTTAAAAAAAAAAACCAAAAAACCCAAAACACTAATAACTTTCCGGCTCATGGTGAAAGTGATCATGAGTAACAGTGATAGGCGACTTTCCATTCAATGTGACTGTGGACAATATGTCATTGTCCATGCACCAGTAAATTGATGGCTCAGAAAGCTGACTACGCTACACTCCAATTTTCCAACAGCATTGTGTCGACAACCAAACAACTTCATGATTATGAATGGACATCTAATAAACGAATTGCAAAAAAAAAAAGGAAAAAAAGAGAGACTTATTCAGAGCAAAAACTAAATCCACAACTAGATATTTATAAAAACTATTTAAAAAAAATTTTTTTTTAAAAGATATTATGGTATGGTGTACCTTTTTTTTTCATTAGAAGAAAAAAAGTACTGAAGTTTCGAAATGTTGTTAGATGCTTTCAGACTAAACTGCCTATCTCAGTATCTGCAGGAATGTTAACACTTTCAATCACTTACACTTCAGCTTTGAAGTGTTAATTGCATGCATAGTCCAAGAAGCCCCAGGTTGTTTTTACTTGATGACACACTCACTGCTCACACAACATCCCCCCCCCCCCCTCCCCCCACCATCCTTTCACGGCAGTCAGCCTTCTTCTTTCATCCACTTTACAGCCACTTATTCAGTGTTTTTTTGTTTCTTCATCACAAAGATTTTCCATCCCAATTTCCTTGTTGGAAAAGTGCCATCCCCTAAAAATTCTACGTCGGATCTTCATTTTCCCATTGAAAAACCTGAAAAAACTAAACAAAAATGTGTAACATGCAGGATGCATAACATTTGCAAACAGATGACTCTGGGAGACTTGGGTTCTTGAGTCATGGTCATAGCATTCTAGTTCAAGTATCAGAAGCCGCAAAACCAAATTTTGAGGATTGCGTGATGTTTGGGAGCAACGCACAAAATCCTCCAGCAGTGCATTTTCTTCTTGCATACTCATGCAATCACTGTCAAAAAAAACAAAAACAAAACAAAAAAGCTGGGAGTCCCTGCCCCAGTCTACCCACATACATATCAACCATCACTCATCCTACCACACTCACGTCAATCAAGTTGCGGATGCACCGATGCTGGAACGCCTTGTCAGACACAGGGCGGGGATCCTTGGGAACATCGGTACGGCTCCGTGCTCCAATGCCGCTCCCTCGGAGCCCCAGGCCGCTGCTGCCGAGCCCGATGCCACTATAACGCATACCTGCAGTGTTGCCACGCTGACCCAGACTGGAGCCATGGCCCAGCACAGACCTGATCACACAGGGAAGTAAGAGAACAGGTTCTTACACTGCTTGGATTTACACAGGAAAGTTCAGAGAACAAGTTTCTACATTGCTTGGGTTTAAATCTTTTTTTTTACCAAAACATGTTTTCAGATACTGGGCTCTAAAATGCAATATATTAACAACCCTTTATAAAAAAAATTTAAAAGAAGACCCCCCCCCCCCTTTTTTTTTTAAACTGAATTTTGAAACAAGCTTTTATGAAACTAATTTTGAATTTCTGAATTTTGTTCTTTTTATCAAATTTGGGGCTCAGGATGGTTTGTAAAACATGTTCTTCTTCTTTCAGAGGTGATACTCTGTACCTCCCTTATAGGGAGTTTGTTATGACCCGTTTTTATCCGCCATAAGGCACCAACCATCTTCGGGAAGGTGCAGCTATGTGTCCGTGATCACCACGGCCAAAGCTCATATACGTGTGTAAGAGGGGTGCGTCACACAGGAACCTCGGTTAGCTCATTCGAAGCTTAGGGGATGGATCAGACAGTTACTCGAGGAAAATCCCCTATACGTTCAACCGCACCCAGATCACAGTCGGCGCTCTACCAATGAGTATCCCCGCATGTTAATCAAGAAACTTGGAGGGTTGGTATGCTGTTTCCATTTTTTTGCTGACTTAAGCCGGTTTGTTATTAACACGCACAGATGGAAGCGACCCCAACAATACTGTACTCCACAGAAGAGACAGGCCAGGTGCGGCACCACCTGCCAGCACACCTAGTTCTGGAAGAGCTGGCACTGGAATAGGTAGACACTCCTGAGTAGCGCTTGGTCTGTGGTGTGTGACTGCCCATTGCAGACTTGCGGAGACCTCCCCCGTCATTCTTCACACGCAGCGGACCGCTCGACAGTCGACTGCCAAACTGACCAAATGATGATTTCCGCATCGTGTTTGATGTACTGGAAGAATGAAAATGACAAGTTGGTAGAGATGGTTGTTTCCTTTTTTTTTCCTTCTTCTAATCTTTAAGTGAAACCAAAAAATCATTTCAATGTGAGATTCTTCAATATCAAGTTGAATATCAAGGTTACGAAAATATGACAGTGACAGCACAAAAAACTTACAATAAGGAGAAATTCAGCTTGCTTCATTAAACTTCAAGGCATCACTGTCTGTGGACTGCTTTCTGTACACATAATCAGCCATGAGACAAAAAAAAATAGTAGACAGAGGTTACATGTGAATAAACTCATCCCTCAATAAATACTGAAACGGCGTGATGAGGAGTTCAAGGACAAGATTCAGCACATGCCTGGTCTACAAGTTAACCCTTTCATTGCCAACCATTCCTAAGTTCAAGCACCTGAAACTAGTTTGTAGCAGATTTACAAGGCTGTTATCACTTTTTTTTTGTTATGCAACAACCTGAAGATGACATCACTTTTTTTTTGTTACGCAACAACCTGAAGATGATCCAACTCAAACTTAATCCATTGCTCTTCAAATATGAGAGGAAATTAGAAAAGATTAAAGAAACAACAAAAAAAAGCACAAACAAAAACTGAATCACAGCATGCTTGTGGTGACGAGTGGCAACTGTGGCATTCTGTCTGCATATATGCATTGCAGCTACCATGGTGATGAAACGAAAGGGTTAGTAACCTGATGCCCTGGAGGCAGGCAATAACCAAAAGTAACTCAGTTTAAGGCAGTAGATGTCTATTCAATCGCTACAGATGTAATGATACATCAAAAACATAGGCTGGTACAAAGGTGTGAAATGGACAGATCAGGAGAAATTACCAACATCTTTAATTTAAACTAAACAGGTCAAGATATCTATTTTTGTACTTGTTTTCCATTTTCTTACGTTTATTTTAAGTAAGCAAAACAAAATCACAGACCTATCATACAATGGAAATTGAAACTCTTTACCACTGTCTGGTTTTTTGTTTCACAGAACAGACCCGAAGCAAAAACGGTTAAATTAAAAAGTGCTGTCAAACTGACTGACTGAGACTGAGATCTTACGAGTTAGAACTCTGAAAATATAGGCATGTTTGACAACCAAAACATGTCAGCAAGATGCGCACACGCACAGTGCGCTTGTTCATTCAGTAAACAATACGAATGTTCCCTTTATTTCTTTCTCTCATGTTAAATAAAATGTCTCAATAGTGCTGTCGGAGAGCTCGTCATCCATGAAAAGTAGTATGAGGAAAAGTAGAAATGGGAGGAGGAGAGAAAATATGCTGATTTTCGACTCTCTGCTTATTCCAAGGACATCTAAATTTATCTGGAATTTTCTAGCCCTCCACCTGAAAAGCTTTACAGAGCTGCCAGCTGCTAGTCAACACACAGTCAGCAAGACATGGCCCTGCAGCTAATCAGACTTTACTTCTTTTTTTTTTCCCATGGAAGCCACAAATGACAAAACTCAGAATCTTCAGCCTGTTGAAGCTGGCTGCCTGTACACACCAAAACAGATTTCACTCAACGTCATGGTCTCACAAATCTCTGCATGATTTCAGTCGTGTCAGTTGTCAACTTGGCTCCCACCTTTCCATCAGTTGTACTGTTACTTCGGTCTCTAACTCTACTTTTAAATTATGGGTCTTAATATCAATCATGTCCTTGACTACACTATTTTTAACTGACACACCCTACCACAGCACTGTCGGATCGTAGGAGAATCGTAGGATGCTGCAATATGACCTGCACCACAAAGCAGAAAGGTCAACAGAATAGATGTCATTTCATCTGGACAAATGCAAACCCTGTATGTCTCCAGGAAATGGAACCCATTAGTTGGCACACACTACCTCCATGGCCAGAACCTTGTAAATTTCAAACAAATTAAGTATCTGGGTGTCACCACCTCCAATGACCTCTGCTGGGACACCAACATCTCCAACATCACAAATAACGAATTTCATTTAATTTCGTTGACCAACTTGAAGGTGAGCTCTATCACCATCAAAGAGACAGTATATAAAGCCATAGTGGACCTAATCTGAATACGCCTCATGTGTCTGGGACCCCAAGACGGGCAAAGACATTGTCAAGATCGAGAAAATAACTTTGTGCAGCCCACTGGATGATAAACTGCTATTGTCTTCTTGTGTTGATAGTACATTCATTCATTTGCACAGGGTCCCATTAAAGCGCAGGATAAGAACAGTGAGGCTGGCAAGTCCTCTTCAAATTTTCTCCATGGATAGGCTATCAATCAGAATCATTAACACCCTGCACAAGCCAGTCCCAAATCCTGCACCAAGACAGAAGCGACAGTCACAAAACGAAACTCTTTACACTGTTAATTACACAACAGAAGTTTATCTTCTCTCCCAGTCATGGTTTCATTTGTATAGATCTGGAAAACTGGAATTGTGTTCTGCATTTATTTATCTCCGAGGTCTTAAAAACCTAAGATTTACCCTCCCCCCCCCCCCTTATCTGTCCTTTCCTGTCCACCTTCACCCTCTCATGTCCATTCCAATTCCTACGGGTACTCCTCTGCTTTATTTACTGCCATCCCTTACCAATAATACTAGAGTTAATCTTGAAATAAAACTGTCCTTTCGGTTACTGCTTCCATCAAACTGACGGAGCTCCTTCCTCCCTTCCTCTTCACTTAACACATCAGTTCCATCAAAATGATAATGACGGATGAACCATGAAAAACAAAACAAAAACAAAAATCGAATAATCACAAAAAGAAAGCATGTTTGGAGCCGAGTCATTCCGTTAGTCAAGTAGCTTGGGAACCCTAGCTTAAGTTTTGGCTTTCTCGTTAAATGTGAACTAGCATTTCCAGGAGACAAGCTTTCTCCCTGCTCCGGTACGACTCTTATACACATAGATTCATCAGTAATGACCACTCTTGGGTCCTGTGCAAGTTTATCAACATAAATTTTGCCATACTGATCCCGCCAACGCCGGAAGATTCGCGACATCTCATATCTATGGGCAACATTCAAAACACTGGATAAAAATTTATTGTTGATAATCATGAATGTATTACGTACTTGGCAAGTTATGCAACTGTTTTATTGTTATGCAAATATGCCTTTACAAGCTGAGCCAAATGCATGCATGTCCAAAAAGAGAATAAATGAAATACATCTGCCTTACTTTCGTTGCTTGTATGCCACATTCGTAATGCCCGCTACACTGACATGCGCAGTGAAGTTGCCTGTTTGGGAAAGCCCTTAAATTTGTGGAATCGACAAAGATTATCGAACGGTTTGATCTCATTTATATTGATATAAATTTGTTTATTTTGTATGTTTTCACAAAATCAGTACAGTAACGACGAAGTAAGATGAAAGAATCGACGACAAAATTTTTGAATCTTCTCAGAGGGAATTCCTCCCTAATGACGCGTTTCCGCCAGCCTCGTTCTTAAATGTGCGTCGCTGACAGCAATGGCGGTCATGGAAAAGCGAGATATTCCTTCGTCCATGTGTGCTATTTTTTTCTCAATTTGAAAGTGAAATAAGAGTGCGATATTTCATAGGACTGAGGATGAGAACATCGAATGTTTCTTTAAAATGCTGAGGAGTTTGTTGGACTATGGTTACCGTATGTGAGTTCAAAATTCAAATATCTTGCTCACATTGGTGATTGATAAGTCTGTGCACGTTCGTCTTTTCTTCAAATCTTGAGTGACCTGCCCAGAATCCGCCGTTTTGATTAATCAAAGAGGACAGTCACGGTGAAATTTGACAGATAGCTTTTTAGGTCGGTTTTACGTTAAAGCAAACGCACTGCAATTATTCAAAGTATGTGCAATGCAATCAACTTAGAAAGTTGTCATCCTTGTGCTTGTGTTAATCATTAATGTGTACATTACAAGTAGCAGAAATAAGGATTGGCTCTCTCAAAGTGCGAAACAGAAAATACAGTGAATGGAGAATGCAGAGATGGCTGAAATTCTGGCCTAAGATCAGAATGCATGCGAACATTATGTTCACAGTATAGTCCTGAAAGCTGTCTTAAGCAGACGCCCAAGGCCTGACCAGTGTATATGAAGCATCTGCTGAGTCTTTTGTATGAGCTTCTCTTCAAGGCTCTTTCCTTATATCTCTTTAAGTTATTAAGCTGTAACCCCTGTGGTCTCAAGGCTTAGCCAGTGATGAATAGCGTATATGGTGTCGTCCACATGCGGTGAGCAATGAAGCTTCTGTGTTGAAATGAAAACTGGAAGGCGTTCAAACACACAGAGTCTTGTGCGCGCGCGCACACACACACACACACACACACACACACACACACACACTCACACTCACGTAGATACTCTACCAGTGCTACTCAGTGTTGGACTGTCACTCTCCTTTTGCTTCAGTCCGAGTCTTCTTCAAGTTCTTGTCTACTAACTTCACTCTCTTGAATCATTTCTTGATCATGGTCACAAACCCAGGCTGTATAATGATACATGTAGGGGTGCTAATTTTCCGGTGTGAGCCGGAATTCCGGTTTCCGATTTCGTTCAAAATATATTTTCCGGTTTTGAAATAATTTCGGGAGAATGTTTCCGGTTTCCGATTTCGTTCAAAGTATATTTTCCGGTAGAAATAATTTCGGAAAATTTCACCGGTTTTCAACATTGTTTCCGAAGAAACATCGCATCGGCAGTGAAGAGAAGTGGTCTGCTTCGTGAGCCTCGAAAGAGACGTACATTGTTCGCTGAGAGTAACGTCCCTTGTTATCAAGCGGCATGGTCGAAATCGCCATTTTAAGGCCAAAGGAAGTGAAAAATGAAAGAACTTTGGACAGTGACGTTTCTTTCCTTGAAAAAGGTGTAAAAAACAGATGGAGGTGGGTGTGGCTGCAGGAAAAAACAACGATGGTGTCTACTTCGAAAGTTAATGCAGGAAGGTTGACTCGCCCGGTGTTTGCTTTTGTGTTCCCTGCAACCGGACGGTAACTTACGGTTCTAGTGGAAAAAAAGCCTTGTCGGCTCATGCAATTGATACTGGGCACAAGCGCATTCTAGGCACGTTGCAACAGACTGCTAAGCTTGATGGGGCTGCTAAAACTACTGTGACCCGAGATGGAATTGGTGATCCAACTGCCGAGTTGAAAACTGTTCTGTGTCCGTTCATAGCTGAACATTGTTTGCCGTTTTCAATTGGATTAGATTTCGTTGAACTGGGAAAGCAGTTGAAAGTTATCCATCGACAATTAAAAGGGACAATTTTGCTGATAACTTTCAGCAAGATCAGCATGCATCAGATCTGTATCCAGAAGATGGTCCCGCACTTACACCCGTATGCATTTATGGAGACGGTAACTGTCTCACAAGGAGAGCCTCAGTATTAGCCTGTGGCAGTGAAGATTTGTACTTAGAAATGTGTGCCAGATTTGTTATGGAACTGGCACTGAATGAAGATCACTATCTATTCAATTCTAAACTGTCATCAGATATTCCTGAAGTCACAAAGGTGTATGCTCATTACTCTGACTTTTATAACATGGATGCTCTGACCACTGAAGAAATTAAGCGTGTTTTTCAAGAGGAAGTAAAGGCTGCAACTGTGAACTAGTACTTGGGCATTTGGCAAGTGCATGCTGTTGCCAGTGTCTTCCAGACTGTGGTCTTCTCCATATATCCTACATTTGGGGGTAACAACGTCCGCTGCCACCTTCATCAACCACTTCTTCCGAGAAAACTTGCTTCTCAGGAAACAGATGTACCAGGAGCAAGAGTCGGTATAGTGTGGTCACGGATAAATGGGAAGGACCTTCCTGAGGTTGTGTGGCGACCGAACCACTTCGTTGCCTGTCTCCCAACAAGAAAATCTGACAAAGTTGCCAAGCTTAAAAGGCCAGCCAAAAATGACATACGTGCTTTTTTTCTCAAAAATACCCAAAACAGATTAGGAATCATGTTTTGCTGTTAGATGGATGGGATGCAGATGCCAAGTGCCATTCATGTCTTGCCTTGTTGGCTACATCAGTATAATAATTACTTGCTCAGTAGTCAATTCTTCTGCAATTTTGACTTTGTAAGGGTAATCTCCACAAGATGACAATCAATATTTCTTTCTTTGTATGTGTATTTTGTTGGGCATTGAGATGTGTGTGATTGAAACTAAAATAAAGTCTGTTGATTTGACTTTAAAAATTGAGAGAAAAGAAGCTTACAAAATATTTTTTGAAAATTACACACCAACTTTGAACACTTCCAGCACTGATACATCTTTGACCTTATTGTTTCAAACATCAGTAATGAAACTTCTGTAAAAAAAAAAAAAAGGAACTAGGGAATTATGATTATTTTATTTATGTGATGAACTGAAGCGTGTACAATGTCGCACAGATGTTGGTTGTTTCTGATCAAATTGATGTAAATTAAGTAGAAAGACTTGGGTCACATGGGGAATAGACAATTTCAGGTCAATAAAAACTTACCTGCATGTTGCTTGTGTCAGAAAATAACTAATACACAAGTTTAATATTAGATACTTTATATTTGGCAGGTTTTTATATTCTAGTGTCTAATGTAATACAGGTTACTTCTTCATAATACTAAAAGGTAAGGTAAAGGTAGTCAAGTAGCCATTTCGGCCGTAGGGAGCAGAACGCTAGTTTCCACTACTCTGGGGTCATCATAATAAGGGCAGGGCCCAATACTCTCCCTCGCTGCATTCACCTTCCCCAACCCTGAATAGGGCCAGGTACCCATTTTCAGCTGGATGGACTGGAGGCATATGGAAAATTTTCTTCTTCTGAGAGTTGTCTTGATCACAGGTCTCCTGCGCGGCAGGCAAGCACTCTAACCACTCAGCAAACCGGGCTCTCCTTCACAGTACCATCAATCTATTAATGATTTTAACAACGGTTATATTGATATTCAAAATCATACATGCCACTGATTTTAAAACTTTCTTCAAAAATGTGTTCTCTATTTACATTGAGATTTTGGAAGTGAATCTCCGCCACCGAAGAATTACAGACTCGTAGTGCATTATGTTTAATGTCTGATTCCGTATTTTCTTCACTTGCTAGGACTCAGTCTTACAAGCTGGACTTCTGACCTTCGTTTGGTTGTGTTTTACATTCTTAAATTTTTTTTTTGATTTTTTTTAATGTTTTCTTCACTATCTTTTAATGGAACATCACTCACATCCCATCTAATGGTTAGCAAGTTGAATCTCCCATAAATCACTTTATGAAATAACTGAATTCATCTGTTTTTCTTTTGCAGTTATATATATATATATATATATATATATATATATATATATATATATATATATATATATATATATACATATATATATATATCGGAAATGAAATGAGGTAGGGAACAGTAAACGATAAACAGTAAACAAGTGGGGTATGTTTTGCTCCCATAAGGAAACCTAACACAGAGTAACTTTTATTCAAGACTGGCACAGCCTTATAACTTGAATAAAGTCAGACAAATACATAGACGAACAATCTAATAGTGGGGGAAAAAACAAGCGCAGGCCAACAACTGAACTGTCTGGCAAAGATTTGGACTTGAGGGGAGGGGAGAGGGGAGGGGAGAGGGGAGGGGAGTTTGAAGATGGAGAAACTAGGAAAATGAAATTAAAAAAAAATGTTAGATATGAAAACTCTTCTCTAGCTGCATAAGGGAACCATCGCAATCCCTTTTGAAGGCAGATATATTTGTATTGCCTGCTCCGAGGCCTTTCGCCCGCTGGATCGGGACTCATCAGGGAGACACGGCTGGTTGTGTCTGCGCTCCCGGCGTCAAATAGAGACACACCACAGTCCATAATACTGTGGTGTTCTCACCACCATGGGTGCAAAAAAGAATCCAATAGCACCCCCAGAGCAGCCAGCGAAGAGTAGTAAATGCAACCAAACGAAAGTGTGGGGAGGAAAAAAAAAAAAAAAAAAAATGTATATATATATATATATATATATATAATCAATTCAAATGCTTTTAAAATCCACTGGACCCTATGAAAAATGTTTAACTAACTAGTGAAAATGTTTCCTTATTTATTAATAAAAATTTTTTTAAATGTATACCACTGCCTTGAGAAACAAGCTCAGGATCTATACATAGTTTTGGATATTTTCTAGTCAGTATTGTAATGCTGTTGCGCTGAACAGTGATGAAAAAATTCATCATACAATGGAATAACATATTCTGTGTATGTAATTTATACTGTTAGTGTAACAGTGTGCCTTTTTTACTTTGACTTTAGCAAGGCAAATCGTATTTGGGCTTAAGTTCATCTAAAGAAATTGTGCTGGGTTTTTTGTTTTGATTTAGGAAACGGTCGGAAATTATTTCCTGTTCACTTTCTTTCATTCATACGAATTATAAGAAACAGCTAATATGTATAACGCGTACAAATCTTGTCTGTAATATACAAGTGGTTTATGTTTGTACTGTTTTTGGCAGCAATGTCCATTAACAGAAATGGGCTCCTAAAGTTATGGTTTGCCAAGTCAACAATTCAAAGTTGTTTTGTTCATGCATTACACCTGAAGGGAAACACATATAAATCTGATATAAAAGAAATGCTATTCATGTTTGTGCCACTGCATGCAGCTGTCTGAATTTTTCATGTGAAATACTATTTCGTTCCTACCTGATTAGATCTGTCTCTTTGTGTGTGTGTGTGTGTGTGTGTGTGTGTGTGTGTGTGTGTGTGTGTGTGTGTGTGTGTGAGAGAGAGAGAGAGAGAGAAGAGAGAGAGGAGAGAGAGAGAGAGAGAGAGAGAGAGAGAGAGAGTAAGGAACTGATTGACAAAGGTAGACAATATTATTGTGAAAGGACTTTAATGTTGAATTTTTAAAGCTTCTACAAAGAGAGACATCAAAAACGTTTGTAAGCAAGAAAACATTTTGTGGGAAAAGGGGGATTGCTCTATTAACCCCACCCCCCACCCACCCCACCCCACCCCACCCCCACCCCCACCTATTAGGGCACTATCCCCTATCCCTGTATACCTACCATAAGCCAATGGGCCCACTTCGCCAACATTGTCCTCTCATCCCCCACATCTCCAAGGCGGCTGTCTATGCCTGACCTGTGTTAGCATTGCAGTATTACTGACTAAGCACATATATGGGATTTCAGGTTTACGGCTCTCGGGATTTTTAGTTTCAGGTTTGGCAACAGGGTAGTCCTAGCACCCATGTACATGCATGCAGATAATGAAGTGCACATGCTCATGCACATGCGTACAGGTGTGTACACACAATACATGCTGTATTGGGTGTGGCAGGGTTGCCATCTAGGTAAGAGAAGACAATCTATTGGGTGTGGCAGGGTAGCCATAGGTAAGAGAAGACAATCTATTGGGTGTGGCAGGGTAGCCATAGGTAAGAGGAGACAATCTACTGATGGAAAGAAGCTCAATGTCTTTACAGGTAAAGTTAGTCAACTGACAGAAAGAAGTTTCATCATTGTTGAGCTTCTTTCCATCAACAGACTATCTTCTCTTATCTGTGGCTGTGCAGCCACTGCCATACATCTTATGCAGAATATGTATTGTTCTGTTTTCTTCTAGTAAGAAAAAAAATCACTGAAACATATTTTGATGGTATATTTGGGGTCTAATTACAGCGTGACACTGGATCGTTTTGCCTTATTTTGATGTCCTGTGACTGGATGTGAAGACCATTACGGCATTAGTCAGAATCGAACACTTACAGTGACGCACGCAACCATGGCTCTTAAACCTGTGCTAAAGATGAAAGTCGATGAACTGTTCTTACGATGGCTCAGTGAGCCAGAAACGCAGGAGATCCTCAGGGAAAACCTGCAGCAGATTGCGCATGGAGAGACTTTGACTCAGCCGTCCCCACGGGGCAACGGCAATGTCATGCACAAACCAAATTCTCCGCGACCCGTCCTGTCTCCCCGACATTGTCAACATTGGCATCCAAGCTTCCCAGTCCAAGGAGTCCACGACGTCCCTGGCATCGAAGAACAACCACAAAATGGTGGTGAACACAAGTGCTGATGGCAAGGTGAGTTGCGTTGATTGTGTTTGGTGTGGGGTTATAAGCAGTATTTGGGGCTTACTTTCTGGATCAGTTGTGTTCTGCTAGATACAAGTATTGGTCAGTTGCACAATTGTTGCCAGTCCCTCTGTTTATAACGAGTTTCTGTCTGTCTGTCACTTGAGCTGTCTCTGTCTTTCTGTCTCTGTCTCACTCTGCCTCTCTCTCTGTTTATCTGTTTATGTTTGTCTCTCTCTCTCTCTCTCTCTTATCTCTCTCTTCTCTCTTCTCTCTCTCTCTCTCTTCTCTCTCCCCTCTCTCTCTCTCTCTCTTTCCCTCTCTCTTTTGCTCTCCCTGCATGTCTGACTCTGTTGCTCCATGGCAGGATAGTAACTAAGGGCTGCCAGATGCAGCAGATGACTTTAACTACTGCTGAGATGCTGAGGCTTTCCCTCATGGGAAGAGTGATAGTTTTCAAACATCTGCAGAGAAATAAAAATACCTAGTTATTTTGTTGGTATCAAACAATCATCACAACAGCCAGCGATCTGCTTTGCAAAACTGCCGTTTGAAAATCGTGATGTATCGCGTCAAAAATGACTGGCAGAGTCGGAAGGTTTCTGGCCATCAGAATGAAGCAAACAGTGAATCTAGGTTGGGCTGCAGAATGACAGAATGGCAGGCAGTGGTTGATTATGTTATTCTGTTTCTTCATCATTTAGTAAGTACCCTGTAATGAAATTACCGACAGTTGTGGGCCAGGTGGATTTGTTTTCTAAATTATAGTAATACAGGGACAAAGAGCACAGACACCAGATGTGCAGAGCAGCCAGAGATTTGTGTCTAGTTCGTATCAGCTTGTTCAGTTCATGTCACTCAAGCTTAACAAACCAGTACATTGATTGTAGTTTTGAGTTTCAAATCTAACGCTTAAGTTACAAGATGAAGAACGATATTGCTTTAAAACGGACGTGTTTCAACTTATTTATTTGGTACCAGTGATGGTGATTCAATTAGGGGAGATGGTGATGCTGATGCAGTTGGGGGCGATGATGGTGATTCAATTAGGGGAGATGGTGATGCTGATGCAGTTGGGGGGGATGATGGTGATTCGGTTAGGGGAGATGGTGATGCTGATGCAGTTGGGGGGGATGATGGTGATTCAATTAGGGGAGATGGTGATGCTGATGCAGTTGGGGGGATGAAAGTGATGGTGCCAGTTCTAACAGTGATGACAGTGATAGTGATGGAGATGATAACAATCATGGTGCTGTCGTTGATGTCACGGTTTCATTTGATGGAACGTGGCATAAACGTGGCTTCACATCAAATTACGGTGTAGGCATTGTCATTGATGTGATGACTGGCTTAGTTTTGGACTATGAAGTCCTCTCCAAGTACTGCCATGCATGCACTGTCAATGAAAAAGCTATGTTGACAGAAATAGAAAGGGCAGAGTGGATGAGGGAGCATGCTCCTGTTTGCGAGAAGAACTACACTGGTTCTTCAAAAGGAATGGAGAAGGAGGCAGCTGTGCGCATGTGGCGACGCTCGATTGAGAAGAACGGCATGCGGTACATCAACATGTTGTCTGATGGAGACTCGGTAGCATATAAGGCAGTGTGTGATGAGAATATTTATAACGTAAAAAAACTTGAATGTGTCAACCACTGTGACAAGAGGATGGGTACAGCTTTGCGCAAAAAAGCTAAGGAAGCCAAGCTGGGTGGACGCCGTCGTGGAGCTCTGACTGCTGGTGCCTGCAACATTCTGCAGTCCTACTACAGGAATGCCATCATGCAGAACCTGGGGGACCCTGCCCAAATGAAGGAGGCCATTCTGGCTTCTTTTCTGCACTGCACTTCATCTGATGACAGTCCACAGCACATGAACTGTCCTCAGGGCCCACAGTCATGGTGCTTCTACAACAAAGCCATCGCCAACGGTCAGCAGCCACCACCGCACAAGGAGAATGTGGGCACACCCCTCTCAGGAGATGTGGCCAGAGCCATCAGGCCCATCTATGAGAGAATGTCAGAACTTTCTCTCCTCAACAGGATCCAGCATGGGCGCACGCAAAATGCCAATGAGTGCGTCAACGGGCAGATCTGGGCAAGATGCCCCAAAACGGTCCACGTTGGTGCCAGCCGGGTCAATGCTGCAGTCGCTTCTGCTGTGTCGCACTTCAACCAGGGCTGTTCTCACCTTTCTCAGGTGATGACAAAGCTTGGTTCAGCCCCCTCCAGCAACCTACAGCAGTACCAGGCAACACAGGACCTGAAGAGGTGTTCTCAGGCTGATGATGACTGTGCGCCAGCCAAAAAACGCGCGCGTAAAGCCAACAAATGTGAAAAGAAAAGGCCACCAGAACACAAGAGAAGGGAGAAGGACAGACATATGGACCAGGAATGCTTTGAAATGACTTGTGGGTAGATTGTGTTGCAAATTTTCTTCCGTCGAAAGAACTTTCATAACTTTATATATTTTCTGAATCGTTTTCTTCGTTTTTCTCAAATCGGCATATTTTGGCCAGGTGACATTTTTTAAAAACAAATATCTCAAGAACAAAGTAAGTTAAAAGCATGAAATTTGACATGCATACTCAGAAAGTGATGTTAACCATGATGTGGTATTGATTTGCTGATAAATTGAATTTTTTTTTTTTTTACTATTTTTTTCTGATATTTACATGATTTATTTTCAAATTTTGAAGATATATCACCAATAACACCCCAAATTTTGTTTTCCAATCTAAAGAAAGTTAAAGCCCACACGTCATCATTTGCAGACAGC
>CM031623.1:36868087-36873087 GCA_018398815.1 Conus ventricosus
GGGTGGGAGAGGAGTCACCCGAGTGTAGGAACATAGCAGGAGTGTGTATGATTTGAAGGACAGGGAGACAGAGCCATTAGTGTGAGGTATGAAGAGGACAGGGAGACAGAGCCATTAGTGTGTGAGATATGAAGAGGGAGACAGAGCCATTAGTGTGTGAGGTATGAAGAGGGAGACAGAGCCATTAGTGTGTGAGGTATGAAGAGGGAGATAGAACCATTAGTGTATGAGGTATGAAGAGGGAGACAGAGCCATTAGTGTGTGAGGTATGAAGAGGGAGACAGAGCCTTTAGTGTGTGAGGTATGAAGAGGGAGACAGAGCCTTTAGTGTGTGAGGTATGAAGAGGGAGACAGAGCCATTAGTGTGTGAGGTATGAAGAGGACAGGGAGACAGAGCCATTAGTGTGTGTGAGGTATGAAGAGGGAGACAGAGCCATTAGTGTGTGAGGTATGAAGAGGGAGACAGAGCGTTAGTGTGTGAGGTATGAAGAGGACAGGGAGACAGAGCCATTAGTGTGTGTGAAGTATGAAGAGGGAGATGAGCCATTAGTGTGTGAGGTATGAAGAGGGAGACAGAGCCATTAGTGTGTGAGGTATGAAGAGGACAGGGAGACAGAGCCATTAGTGTGTGTGAGGTATGAAGAGGGAGACAGAGCCTTTAGTGTGTGAGGTATGAAGAGGACAGGGAGACAGAGCCTTTAGTGTGTGAGGTATGAAGAGGGAGACAGAGCCTTTAGTGTGTGAGGTATGAAGAGGACAGGGAGACAGAGCCATTAGTGTGTGTGAGGTATGAAGAGGACAGGGAGACAGAGCTTTAGTGTGTGAGGTATGAAGAGGGAGACAGAGCCTTTAGTGTGTGAGGTATGAAGAGGACAGGGAGACAGAGCCATTAGTGTGTGTGAGGTATAAAGAGGACAGGGAGACGAAGCCTTTAGTGTGTGAGGTATGAAGAGGGAGACAGAGCCTTTAGTGTGTGAGGTATGAAGAGGGAGATGGAACCATTAATGTGTGAGGTATGAAGAGGGAGACAGAGCCTTTAGTGTGTGAGGTATGAAGAGGGAGATGGAACCATTAATGTGTGAGGTATGAAGAGGACAGGGAGACAGAGCCATTAGTGTGTGAGGTATGAAGAGGGAGATGGAACCATTAATGTGTGAGGTATGAAGAGGGAGATGGAACCATTAATGTGTGAGGTATGAAGAGGGCAGGGAGACGGAGCCATTAGTGTGTGAGGCTAGGTGCACAGCAGGTGGTAGCTTCAGTGGCTAGGTGCACAGCAGGTGGTAGCTTCAGTGGCTAGGTGCACAGTAGCTGGTAGCTTCAGTGACTAGGTGTGCAGCAGGTGGTAGCTTTAGTGGCTAGGTGCACAGCAGGTGGTAGAATCTGTGGCTAAATAGACAGCAGTAGGTATTATCACTGGTTAGGTGGATGACAGTTGCCACATCAGAATCTGGATAGCAGTTGTAGCATCAGTACAGAGGCTAGACAAACTGTAGCATTGGTGACTAAATAGACAGCAGTTTGTAGCATCAGTGGTTACATGAACAACAGTGGTTGCATCAGAGGCTGGACACCGGTTGTAGTGTTAGAGGCTAGGTAGACAGCAGCTGTAAAATCAGTGGTTATATAGACAGCAGCTGTAAAATCAGTGGTTAGATAGACAGCAGCTGTAAAATCAGTGGCTAGATGCACAGCATTTGTAAAATCAGTGGTTAGATACACAGCAGCTGTAAAATCTGGTTAGATACACAGCAGCTGTGAAATCAGTGGCTAGATGGACAGCAACTGTAAAATCAGTGGTCAGATACACAGCATTTGTAAAATCAATGGTTAGATGGACAGCAGCTGTAAAACCAGTGGCTAGATGCACTGCAGCCATGGCTGCCTACCGTCCCGGAGTATCCGTATTTGTCCCCCGAAATAATGAAATCATGCAGCCTGTCCCTGGAATCCACTTTTTTTATTCTATGTCCCGCGAAAAAAAATTCGGGAGAAAAAAACAACAACAACAACAAAACGAAGTCGAGTTCGTCAGCTGATCACCGACTGACCAACTTCGGTCGTGGCCATCCTGACCAAATCCGTCGGAAAAGACCCGAACATTGCCGAACTGACCAGTGCACATGCGCATACACCGTCTTCCCGAGTTTTGAAAGCGAGAAAAATGGACGCGAAACACGAAAGCGTAAAAATGCCGACGGCGATCTCGACTATGGGGCTTCTCTCAAGAAGAAGAAACGTCGGCAGACATTCCTGTCAAAATATACGGAAACCTGGCAGTTCATCAAGCGTGGCAAGATCGAGACTTTACGCGTCTTGTGAAATTTGTGCGTGTGAGTTCTCCATCGGATCTGGAGGTAGGGATGAAATAACCCGTCATGTTGCCACTGAAAAGCACAAGAAGAACACGAAAATCCGGTGAGAGCGAGAAATCTTGTAACATTAGCGGATTCTTTCAGCACGCTCAGACGTCAACCAGTCAGGAAACTTTTGACGTCATAAGAGCTGAAACGATGATGGTTGACCTTGCAGCTGAACTGAATTTGCCCATGGCTGCGCTGGACAAGCTAAACAGATGCGTTAAATTGATGTTTCCTGACTCGGACATCGCAAAGAAGTTTCAGTGCGCTAGAAGCAAAGTAGCATTGTAGAAGTTGTACACAGTGTAAATAAAGGTAAGCTTTCACTTTAATGTTGATGTGGTTGTGATATGTGCTACCGCTGCATGTGTCCCTGGAAATCAGTCAGTGTCCCTGGTTTTGAAAAAGTATGTCCCTGAAAGAGGCGGAAGGGGGTAGGCAGCCCTGGGGAGCTGTAAAACCAGTGGCTAGATACACAGCAGCTGTAAAACCAGTGGCTAGATACACAGCAGCTGTAAAACCAGTGGCTAGATACACAGCAGCTGTAAAACCAGTGGCTAGATACACCGCAGCTGTAAAACCAGTGGCTAGATACACAGCAGTTGTAAAACCAGTGGCTAGATGCACAGCAACTGTAAAACCAGTGGCTAGATACACAGCAGCTGTAAAACCAGTGGCTAGATGCACAGCAGCTGTAAAAACCAGTGGCTAGATGGACAGCTGCTGTAACAAAAGTTACTAGATAAAGAGCAGTTGTTATAAAAGTAACTACTTTTAGGTGAATAGTGGTTGTAACAAAAGTAAGTCGTAGATAGACAGCAGCTGTAACAAAAGTTGCTAGATCAATAGCAGCTATCTAGACAGCAGCTGTAACAAAAGTGGCTGGATAGAGGGCAGCTATCTAGACAGCAGCTGCAACAAAAGTGGCTGGATAGATAGCAGCTATCTAGACAGCAGCTGAAACAAAAGGGGCTGGATAGATAGCAGCTATCTAGACAGCAGCTGTAACAAAAGTGGCTGGATAGATAGCAGCTATCTAGACAGCAGCTGTAACAAAAGTGGCTGGATAGATAGCAGCTATCTAGACAGCAGCTGTAACAAAAGTGGCTGGATAGATAGCAGCTATCTAGACAGCAGCTGTAACAAAAGTGGCTGGATAGATAGCAGCTATCTAGACAGCAGCTGAAACAAAAGTGGCTAGGTAGATAGCAGCTATCTAGACAGCAGCTGCAACAAAAGTGGCTGGATAGATAGCAGCTGAAGTATCACAGGTGGGATGGACACGGGTGGTAGCATCACTGGTTGAATGGACAGCAGACAGCTAGATGACAGGTGGTAACGTTGTTTGTTAGCGTCACAGACCAGATGGACCCATGTCCTGTGTTTACCCAAATCAACAAATAACATGCAGACTGACAGGTGAAAATTTGTGGACAGCAGCTTCACCAGTGTTACAATCCTTCAACCTTCTGACTACAGCAGTGAGGATCATGGCGAAACGTGTGGTGCCTACAATGATGAAATTGTGCCTTAACTGAAGAAGAAAAAAGGGCGAGATTGCTGAAGACATGCGTCACTGAGAGTTGGGTGTCATTGTCATCAGCCTGGTCAGCATGCAGAAGATTCTGTGAAAAAGACCATACTCCGGGGCATCCCAGAGGTGGGGGCTGTCGTCAGTGTGGGCCAGTGGGATGCAGGAAACGTTGAACAGTGAATGACAAGGGGACCGACTGTCCCTCCTCAGAGCCGCCCATGATGGAGGGCAGCGTGTCGTCAGCGCCGCCGAGCAGCATGCAGAAGAAGCACGCCAACGTGCACTACCTGCACACCCGGGTGACGGTGTACCACCCCTGCAAGATCGACCTGCGCCACTCCAAGGCCCTGCACAGCTGCGCCTCCTGCAGCTTCCTGCGCCGGGGTTTGCCCTGCTCCGCCATCCACTACGGCACCTGCCACGCCGTCACCGCCCCCGTCGACGCCAAACCCTTGTGCTCCTCCGCCTCGGGTCCCAAGCCGGTCTTGGTGCAGACGTTCACGTCGGCGGCGTCTCAGAGGCCGAGGCCGGTGGTGTCGGAGATGGGGAAGTCCATGGTGGTGCAGAGAGAGAGCAACATGTCGGTGCAGGCGTTCAGACCCTCCCACCCCCCCATCCCCATCCCCGTGGTGTCCATGGTCAGGAAGCCCTCCCCGGTCATGGTGGTGGTCAACAACAGTGTGGGCTCCCCCCACAACAACCTGGTGGAACAGAGTGTGTCCCCCCCTCCTCCGCTTAAGATGATCGAAGTGGGGCCAGCCAATCACAGTTCAAGCTCCACCCACACGAGCGTAGCGGAGCGGAACATGTCCCCGCCCCTGAAGATGATTGAAGTGGCACCAGCCAATCACAGTGCAAGTTCTGCCCACAACAGCTCAGCAGAACAGAACATCTCGCCGCCCCTCAAAATGATCGAAGTCAGTCCCATCAACCACAGACAGTTAAGTCACCAGCAGATCGGACCGGCCCGAATCGTAGGACAGGGTCAGAGGGCGGTGTCGGTGCACAACATTGGACCCCGCACGCAGGTGATTGTCCGCACCGGTGCGGAGGGCAGTGTGGTGGGGCTGCCAGACGGAGGCGTGCTGGTGCGGACGGGGGCGGAG
>CM031623.1:36878087-36894000 GCA_018398815.1 Conus ventricosus
ACGGGTAAATAAAGTGAATAAATAAGCATGAAAAAGAAAATCTTGCGTACAAGTTAAGCAGTGATGTAGATTTCCATCGGTCTCCGGTCATAGACCGATAAAAATGTAAAATGACCAATCGGCTCGACCTCCATCCGGTCAAATGTCCGATCCTAATACAAGCGAAGCGGTCGCATGTCCTATCGTTTTCGCGAGGTCGCGGACAAGTCTACAGCCGTTTTATTGTGCGGAGGCGTGCGAGACTGAGTAGTGTTGAAAGGCAGAGCCAAGCGCATCGCGTGTTCGGGAAAATTTGCACAGCTCTGAGGCTGACGCACCGACTGAAGCGCGATGCGATAGGCGAGAGGAGCACAGACTTAGAATTCAGCACTGCAAGGCGGAACAGGCTGTCGGTGAAGATGCAAGACATGATCCTGAAGACAAAGCTCGAAGGCCAGAAGAAAAGGGAAGAGTCATATCTGCACACCATTGTCAGCAAGTGGGCAAGCAAGAAAAAGAGACAGCTCTTTCGCAACAATGATGCTGAATGAGTAATTTCTGTTGTTTGCAGCTCGCAACAATGAACATTAACATTTTAGTCATGAACATTTCCATTTATTTTACAACTTTCACTAAGCTTTGCCCTGATTCTAGTCATCAACATAATTGTGTTGATTTTATTGTTTTTGTATTTAATACTTTTCTCCAGTTCTAGTCGGCGGACCTTGAGTTAATAAAATACATTTATCACAATGAATCCTGTTCCGAGTCTGGTGTCCTATTATTTGGTTACTCCAGGACACTGTGTCCTATTGACATTTAATCTCTAGGACACAGTGTCCTATAGGGTGATTAAAAAATCTACATCACTGGTTAAGTCCCATTTTGGGACTTTGTGAAAGGAATAGGCCATCTTAAGAAAAATGGAATCGAGAGGGGACGGGAGAACGGGGGGAAGGCAGGGGGAAGAGGACGTTCGTTCATTCTGGTGTCCTTTTTACTGTGTAGACATCACACTCAAAAGGACGAACGTGGCTGCCTGGATGGTGGCATTAACTCTTTCTCTACATGCCGCCCATCTGCAGGCTGCTATGCTGAGCATTGTTCACAAAGGTACTGCCCTGCATTGGACTTCACAGTCGTTGAGTGCAGAGAACCATTTTCTCACCGTTCAAAAATTTGTTTCTATTCTAAGCCACTGAATTTATCCATCCAAAAAACAATGCCGATTGCCAAACTAGGTTGAAGGTCTGAACACACACACACAAAAAGAAAAGAACAGGAATGGTGAATTGCTCAGAAACTTGCTGTGTAAGCGATCGTCGCAGGACCAAGCGTGGTGTGCTTGCACAGAAGAAGACTTGCCCTGTTGGTCTACATGGGCAAAGGAGTTCAAAATGGTCGCACGACCATGCGTGGTGTGCTTGCACAGAAGAAGACTTGCCCTGTTGGTCTACATGGGCAAAGGAGTTCAAAATGGTCGCATGACAAAAACTGACCAAAGGACCTGCAGCTGAGGAGCACATGGGAAAAAGAAAATCCCAAAACTTTTTTTTTGTTTTCTTTTTTTAAAGTAATTATAATGACTCTGCCGACCAACACGGACAAACGAATCACAAGACAAAACACGACGCGTTTTGACCTCTCAGGTCTTCTTCAGGCAAGATAAACAACGCTCAGGACAATAGAAATGAAGATGGAGCGATCACTCATCAAATTTTTTTGTTGATGTTGTTTCAGTTGACGGTGCCCAATGGTAGTCAGAAGTCTGACGTCCACCAGGGGCGCTGCGAGAGAAAGACCCCCGTCCAAGGACAACAAGGACCTGATCCACACGGGGGACCACCTCCACCACACCACCACCCAGCCCCGTCAAGGACTCCCCCATCCGCGACATCAAGACCACCTCAGGGCCGTCCCCACTCCCCCTCCTCCTCCGCCACCTCCACCTCCACCTCCTCCTCCTCCACCCATCACGCTGTCCTCGCCCTCGCCCCTGGCCAACGGGCAGCAGGAGAACAAGGAGAACAAGCCAAGGCCGGGATCTGCCCGTGCCCGCGTGCCCCCACCCTGGGCGGCCAGGACATTCCGCCCTTCTACTTCCCTTGGGCAAGCCCAGAGCTCATCATTGTCGTCCTCGTCGTCGTCCTCGTCCTCGTCGATGTTGTCGTCCAGTGGGGGGTGGAGGAGGTGGTGCAGAAGGTGTCTGTGGAGTTTGCTCAGCTGGGCAGGGAAGGCCTACAGCAGCAGATGGGGCAGATAGCGAAGGTGAGGGGGGGGGGGGGGGGGTGTGTGTGTGGGGGGGGGGGGGGGAGGAGGTTGTGTGTGTTTTGGTTTGTGTGGGTTTGGTTTGGTTTGTGTGGGTTGGTTTGGTTTGTGTGTGTGTGGGTTTGGTTTGGTTTGTGTGTGTGTGTGTGTTGCGTGTGTTTGGTTTGTGTGTGTATGTGTGTTTGGTGTATGCATGTGTGTATCTGTGTGTGTGTTTGGTTGGTTTGTGTGTATGTGTGTGTGTTTGGTTGGTTTGTGTGTATGTGTGTGTGTTTGGTTGGTTTGTGTGTGTGTTTGGTTGGTTTGTGTGTGTGTAAGTGTGTGTGTTGTTTGGTTTGTGGTTGATGTGTGTATGAGAGAGAGAGAATGTTGCTTATAGCCCAGCCGACCTCAAAGGGCCATATCAGGGCTGTCGCCGCATTGTGAGTATGTTGTGTGTATGTGTCTGGTTTGTGTGTGTGTGTGCATGTTTTGATTTGTGTGTGTTTGGTTTGTGTGTGTGTGTGCATGCACGCTCTGTGTGTGTGTGTGTGGTGTGTGTGTATGTATGCACGTGCACACGCATGTGTGTGTTTGAGAGTGTGCATGTGTGGGTGCTCTGTGCGTAGGTGTCATGTACATATAGGTGTGCATGAGCACACGTGCACCACTCTTAATGTTCAGCACTCTGGGGGTGTATGTGTGTGTTTATGTCTGGGGTAGATGGCATTGGGCAGACAAGGATTTGGTGGGCTGTGTGTACAGTTGTCAGGTCTGTATACATGCAGGTGGCAGGCGGTTGTCTGTGGGCACAGGGAGATGGGCCAGGTACACAAACTACACTGGGCCCAGGCTCCAGCAGAGGGGGGGTAGAGAGGAGATGGGGAACCTGATGTTAGCGATGTATACAGGGGAAAGACTTGTATGCTGGGAGTGTAATGCCGTGTGTGTGTGTGTGTGTGTGTGGTCGTGTTGGTGCCCTTGTGTGTGTGTGTGTGTGTGTTGTGTGTGTGTGTTCATCATCTATGTGTCATTCTGTGTTGTTGGTGTTTTTTTTGTTTGTTTTTTTTGTGTTTTTTTAATATACGTGGTGTATGTGTTATTCTGTGTGTGTGTGTGGGTGGGGGGGGGGGGGGGGTTGGATACATATGTTTTGTGTGTCATCTGTGTGTGTTCTCTTTCCATACGATTTGTGTGTCATCCTTTGTGTATTCTTTTTTCGTTAATGCATGTGATTTGTGCTTAAGGTAAGGTAAGGTCATGTTGCTTATAGCCCAGCCGAACACAAAGGGCCATATCAGGGCTGTCACCACGTTGAAGTCGACTCACAAGTCATTCATTCACACACATCTTCTGTGTGTGTTTGTGTGTGTCACGGTCAAAAATAGAACAACCAAGTCGGGCCCGGTTGTTGGACATAAGTTTAATCAAAATTCGGGGCCAGTAGACGGGCCTGGTTCGGATACCAATTAAGCTAGGGAAAGGGAGGCTCCACGGACGGCTGTCGGCTAGGGACTAAGGCTTTGCCCGACGCCTCGATGTCGCGGACGGCGTAGGCCTGGTAGGCTCATTAGCCAATTTGTGGAACCCAGCGCCATGTTAGTCGGAGTGCAGGAAAAGCAGGAAAGGGGAGAGGGAAAAGGTTTTTGGGGTGGGGGTGAATTGCTAAAAATTAAATGCCCAAAAGACCACCATGAGTAAGGGTGAGGGGTGTATGTTGAAATCAAGGGAAATTTAGAGGGAGATAATTTTCGGTTTTCAGGGGTAAAAATACTGCCCAAATGGACTCGCCTTTTGGACAGATGGAAAGGAATAAAAAGGATGTGAGAGTGAGAAAACGGGAGAAGAGGGGGAGAAGAACGAGGGACAGAGGAGAGGAGGGGGTTTTGGGGGTGTGGGTCTCTGCAGGGAAAGGAGGGATGAGGGAGTAAGTTTGAGCTTAGCACCAGATTTAGTCCAAAGGGAGGACAAAGAGAGATGGGAAAGAGAGATTTGAAAACTAATAAAGAGAAAAAAAAAGAAAAGAAAAGAAAAGAAAAGAAACCAGTCCATTTATAGAGCAGATGGAGAGAAGAGAGAGTGCAATGGTTAATGCAGGAAAAAAGAAAGGAGAACAGCCGTTTTGATGTCATGTTCCTTGAACCGGGGGTTCGCCCCAATTGGCCGCGCCACTTCATGGAAAAGCCCAACCTGCCCAAACGCGCGTCCAGCCGACGGTCCCGGCCCAGCTTGACGGGCAAGCAGACAAACCGTGCCAGCAGTTGTGTCGTGTTGTGAAAGTGCGGAAAAAAAAAAAAAAGGAAAAAAAAAAGACGTGTTCGGAATAGTTAAGATCACCTGGCCAGGAAAAGTAGAAATTATTTATACCGGGTTAGTTAATGTTTTTTTGATAAAATGTTTTGTAAAGTTCGGAAAAGAAAATTTTTTTATTTTGGTTGATTCCATATGCTTTTAGTTTCGTTCTATGATTGTGTGTAAAAATTATAGACTTTTCTAGGGTTTGATGTGAGAATGCAGATTATGAATGAGATTGTAAGCAAGGTTTTTGAGGGGTTTGGGGTGTGCGCTTCCCTTCCTCCCCGACATCACCCCAGGTTGACAATTAGGCGAGCTTGCCCGGATTTTTTGGAATTTTTTTAAAATTGTTCAAATTTCGGAGGAACTGGGTGGGATTCAAGTATTGTTCCTAAGACAAAAGGGGTTTTTTTATGTTGTTCCAAAATAGTTAATTTTCTAGGTTGGGATTGCTTCCAAAAATAGTTTTAAAAAAGGCTTGGCTTTCGCCCCGAGTATCTTTCGCCAGATTGCCTTTTAAATTTGTCTCTAGTTGGGGCAGGCGCTGGGGTCTTTAAAAAATACTACGTTGTCCCCAAGTAATTTTATCATTCTAGGTTTGGGGTTTACGTCACTGTGTCGGAAAAACCCCCAGCGGTGTCTAGTTGTAAATTTTTGTTAAAAAAAAAAGAGACAAATGGCGGGGAAAAAAAAAACACCCTATTTAACAATTTTGACGTGCTCGTGATTTGGCTATTCGGGAGAAGAGTTGCAGCATTCGTTGAAAACCCGCAAAGATGGAAAAGGGAAAGAGCGAGCGGAAAAGACGACGTTTTCGCCTAGAAATAGCTTAGCAGAGCAGGAAAGGGTCAAAACTAAAGAAACGCAGGAAACGGAAAGAATAAGGGGGCGCAGGAAACGAAAGTTTAAGCGGAAACAAAAAATAAGGATTTGGCTAATGATAATGGCTAGGGGAAAAGCGGGAAAAAGAAAGAATAAGGGAAAAAACGCGGAAAAAAGAAAAAAATGAAGCAGGAAAACGGGAAAAATTAAAGGTTCAATTGAGTTTGAAAATTTGGGAAAAAGGGGGACCCCGGGATGGGGGTTCAGTTTCCGTGACTCTTGCGCCGCTCGCTCCCCACCCCAAATTGCCAAAAAATTTTCTGAAAGGGCCCTTTTTGATTTTGCATACTCAGTGTTTCGAAAACGTTTGGACCCCGTCAGGGTTGGCCCCAGAGAGTGGGGAGTCATTTTGTCGGCGTTCTGACGGGTAAGGCATTACAAATTTTCACTGCGTTACCAGCAGACACAACAGTCTGATTTCGGCGCTGTGAAGGAATCGTTGATGAAAGGATTTGACCTCACAGAGGAGGGGTTCAGGAAGAAATTTCGTTCAGCTAAATTACAAGCAGGGGACGTACACTCAGTTTGGTGCACGTCTAGATCACTATTTTGAGAAGTGGTTAGAGTTGAGTGGTACGAAAAAGGAGTTCGCTGAATTGAAAGAGCTAGTTATGAAGGAACAGATTTTGTCAGGTTGCGGCCCTGAGTTAACCATACATTTGAAAGAGAGACAGCCAGAGACAGCAGGGAGTTGTTGAAGTTCGCAGAGGTGTATAGAGAGGCACGTTTTGGGCACTAAGGTGCAGGAGAAACAGGTGCTAGGCACAGGTGAGAAGAGTGCAAGGAGACCAGGGGAGTTTTCTGCAAAGTCTGCAAACCCAGTGGTGGGGCAGAAGGAAGGGCAAAGGGACATTAGGTGTTTCATTTGTCACAAGAAGGGACATGTGGCGAGGGATTGGGGCCCTGGGTTCCAGAAGGGAGCGCCTTGCAGAGGTGGAAAAGGGTCGTCAAGGGAAAAGACCCGCAGTTGGGAAACCAAAGGGGGTTTAGTTTTAAAAAGGGTGGAAATTTCACCCATGGTAGCACTGGACAGCAGCAGTGTCGGGGGGGAGGGCACTAGGCTGAGGGGGTTTTTCAAGCGGGGGTTTGTCGAACAAAGCTGGTCGAGAAAAAGGGGGTTTGGGGCAGGGCAAATCCACCTGTACTCAATCGATGGGGACTTTTGAGGGAGTTTCCAGTTTCTAAGATAGAAGTAGTACCCCTTACTTCTCAGGCGAGTTGTTTTGGTTGGGATGGGAAAAAAAAAACCCCTTATGATTTGTTTTTTGGAAAAAATTTTTTGGGGCCCAAAGGGCCCCGGGGAAACCCGAGTTGTTGATGCTACGGGGGCGCGTTCAAAAAAGGGGGCAAGAAGGAGGGAAAAGGGGTGATAAACCGTTTGTGTTCCCGAAAAGGGGGGGCAGAAATTGATGTGTGGCCCGATGAGTTTTGGGCCGCGCCGGAACAAGACCCTTTTGCTCGTGAAAATCCCGGGGGGGTTTGGGAAGAGGTGGAGAGAAACAGGAGGTTAGAGGAGGTGAGCCCGAATTTCTTGTGAAAAAGGGGGTGTTTTTACCGGTGTTTACCAAGGGGAAAACGGTAAGGGGACCCCAGTTTTTGGTACCAAACAGGGTTTTGTGACTCTGTATGTTAAAGGGGGCACGAGTCGCTCATGGCGGGGGCATCTCGGCAACCCGCAAAAAAGGTGACCGAATCTTGATGATTTTATTGGAAGGGGCAATGGCAGACTTTTGCGTTTCCCGCATTTCAAGTGACTTTGGGCAAAGGTCGCCACAAAAGGGTTTTGAAGAGGGGGGCGGGCCCCTTAAACATTCCCCCCTTTAAAAAACACCCATTAAGGGGGGTGGCTGTTGAAACTGATTGGCCCAAACGCGCCCTGTTCCAAAAAGGGGGGCACAGGTTTTTTGTTGGGGCTGGTGGACTACGCGAACCCGATTCCCCGAAAACGGTTGCAAATTTAAAGGGTGATACGCAAAAAAGGTCGCTCAAGTTTTGAGTGGTTTTGGGGGCGCTATTCCTTTCCCCCATCGACATCACCCGGGTTGACAGGGGTGGGTGTGTGGGTGTGTTGTGTGTGTGTGTGGGGGGTGTTTTTAAAAACCCATGTGCGTGTCATTTTTGTGGTGGGCTGATCCAAAGGGGGTTTAATTTAACCCTTTATTTACCAGAGGTGCCGTTGCAGACAGGGAAAAGGTCGTCATCAAGTTTTTAGGTGTTAGTTAGAATCTTGACCCAAATCCCTATTTTTGCTCAGCAAAACCCTCCCTCAAAAAGAACAAGGGGGGTTTTGGGGTTTTTTTTTGGGGGGGGGGGGGGGGGGGGGGGGGTTTTTCCCCAAAACCTTGGGAGTACTTTTTGGCTTTTCACGAGAGTGTTTTTTCCTTGTTTTCGGGGTTTACAAGTTTCGATGCTTTTTAAATTTTTTGTTAAATTAACCCCCCCTTCCCCCTTTTTTTTTTTTTTTGGGCTTTAATATAATTTTTAAATTTTTTGGTTAAAAGTGAATTTTTTTTTTTTTGTTTAAATTTTGCGGGGGTGGCCCCCCGGGAAAAAAAGGCGAAAGGGGCCAGGGTTTGATCTTTTGTTTCGGGAGGGATTTCCCTTTTTTTGTGTATGGCGGGAAAAAAACTCAAAAGTAGTTTGGCAGAGTGTTGTTCTATGTGAAGGAATGAAGGAAACTGTGTGTGTGTGTGTGTGGGGGGGGGGGGGGGGGGGGGGCCCGCTTGGGGAAATCTTCTTGTGGTTTAGACCCAAAAGCCTGGGTGTTAAACGAAGGAAAGGGAAAATGTTCAAAAGCAAGGAAACTGTACAAAACAACAACAACAACAACCCAAAGACCCTTTTGGTTTTTCTTGCCAGCTGAAATTTGTTTAGTTGTCCCATCCCATTGTTTGGGAAAATTTTAAAAGGGCCCTGGTTCCAAACCTTTGGTGAAATTTTGTTCTGAGGAGGGGGGGTTGGGTAGATGTGGTGTGTGTGGGTGCGGGGTATATGGTATGGGGCGAGTGTGGTGTATGTGCGGGGTGGGCCGTGTGTGTGGTGGGGGTTTTGGGGGGTGTTGTTTAACTTTTTCCCAAAATAGGAGTCATTTTTACTAAATTTCCCCTTCAGCCTAAAAGTTGAATATCGGTGGGGGGGGGGGGGGGGGGGGGAAGGAAGGGAAGGGGGGGAGTCAGGGGTGGGGGGGGGGACAGGGGAAAAGGGTTTTGAGAAGGTTTTTTTAAACGGGTTGGGGGGGGGGGGGGGGGGAGGGGTAGAGGGAAACACAAACAGATCATGGCTCTTTTCCCTTTGGGTTTTTAAAATAAGTCGGAAAGGGTTGGGGGGGGGGGGGGGGGGGGGAAAAGGGGCACATCCCAACCTGGGATTTTTTCCTTTTTAATTTAAAAAAATTGTTTCAAGCTGGTTTTTGGGGCCAAACATTCCCGTGTTTTTTGTTTTTTTAGCTTTGTGCCCAGGGGGTGGATGGGGGGAGGAAAAAGCGTTCTGGGGGGGGGAAGGGTTTAGAGGGGGTGGAGGTGGGGGAGTGGGGGGGATCAGAGGACAATGAGTGGGGGGGGTGGAGGGGGGAGAGGAGGAGGATGGAGAGGTGGGGACCAGGATGTGTGTGTGAGGTGAGTGTGTGTGTGAGAGAGAGAGAGAGAGAGTGAGACGTGTGTGTGTGTGTGTATGTGAGAGAGAGAGAGAGAGAGAGAAGTGTGTGTGTGTGTGTGTGTGTGTGTGTGTGTGGTGTGGTGTAACCTCAGGGAGTTGCATTATGCATTGAGTTGTAAATAACCCAAAATTCTGCACAATTTATAAGCAGGTCTTCCTTTGATCATTATGAAATTCAGCCCTGAAGGTTTTTATCCAGTGCCAATGCATGCTGACAAACATTCATTTGTTTTTTAAAAGTGTAGCTTTTTTGTTTTTGTTTTTTTAATTCTCTTATGACCTGCTGAAGCAGCATTTTTGTCTTTGTCATAAAGTGAAGTGTTCGAGGAAAAACAAGTGCTATCTTGTTTGGCTTCCTTCCTTTGGTGTGTGCGTAATCCGATTCTGAGTGTGATTACATTGTATGCCTGTAAAAGTATGTGTGTATGTGTGTGTGTGTGTGGTGTGGTGTGTGTTTGCATGCGTTGCGCACGTGCAAGCATGCATTCATGCATAAATTTGTGTGTGTATGTGTGTGTGTATGTGTGTGTGTTTGCATGCGTGCGCATGTGCATGCATGCATTCATGCATAAATTTGTGTGTGTGTGTCACTGCGTGTGTGTATGTGTGTGTGTTTCAGTTTATGTGCGTGCGCATGTGCATGCATGAATTTGTGTGTGGAATGGGGTGGGGATGGTGGTGTGTGAGATTTGTAAATATGTGTGTATGTGTGTGTTGCCAGTTTTGAGTTTGTTGGGTTTTTTTTTTTTTTTTTTTTTTTTTCAAAATCTTGTTAAAAAGTAACGTTACAATGCATACAACGTTCCAAGAAGATTAAAATCAGTCACGCAGAAATCAGGATATTAGCTCATGATTATTGTTTCTGTTTTTGCTGACAAACAGACAGACAAACCAGAGCGAGCCAACAACCCAAACAAACTATTTTTGAACCACTTTGTTGCGTCATCTTTTAAGTGGTACATCAACTTGTAGATTGACTTAACGCTATGTTTTATGTATGTTTTTTGTATTGAGGTTGTGCTGCATTTTATTAGTTGTGTTGTGGTTTTGGGTTTTCTTTGTAAGTGTTTCCTGTTGTGCTGTGTTGTGCGAGGGTAGTTGTGTTGTGTGTGGGTTTTTTTGTGTGTGTTTTTTTGTGGGTTTTTTCTTTTTTTTTTTTTTTTGTTTTTTTTATTGGTGTTTGCTTTCCATTGGTTTTTTTTGCGTTCGTTGTTGTGATGTGTGTTTTGCGTTGTTTTGTGATATTGGTGTTATGTTGGTTGCATTGTGTTTTTTTTTGCTTTATAGTTGTGTTGCAGCGTTGTGCTGAGTTGCGTATGAATCATTGATCGATGGGTTGTTCTGTGTTGTGTTGTTTGTGTTGGTTGGTTCGGGGGTAAGAGTACCGATTGGTCCAGTCGTCCGTGTCATCAAGATCTTCGGGGCAAAAAGTGGCAATCTCCCTCGGGGTCGTTGGGCAATAGTTTTCAATGTGTCTTTAAAAAGGGGGGTGAAAAGTGAACGTCGGCGAAGTCCTTTTTTCCTTTTTTCCCTTTTGGGCTTTCACCCCTTCCCCCCCACCTTTCCTCCCCCTCCCTCCCCTTCCCGGGTTTTTTCTCTTTACAGGTTACAGGGCCCCCCTTTTGAGTAAGGAAGTTCTATTCCCTACGTCATCAGCTTTTACCCCCAATGCATGCCCGCTGGCCCGGAAAAGAAATACGTTTTTTTTTTTTTGAAATCTTTTAGCTATCTTATGTGGGGGTTTTTTTTTTCTTCTGTCATCACATCGCTAAAAGATTTTTTCAGCTTTTTTGTTAATTGCAGTGGGGCTTTAAGGTTTGTATTAAAGAGGGTTACAATAAAATTTAGAAAAATATTTATAATTTTAAAATATATTTTTCAAAAAAACTAATAAATTTTCCCGGATAAGTAGAGCACCGTTCCAGCAACTTACAGGCGCTTGGTTTGCAAAGACTGCAAGAAATATTGAAATTGTAAACAAAAACTTTCTTTTTGTCTTAATTGAAGAAAAAGGGGGGTTTCGTCATATCTGCGTGGTGATGTTTTTGCCTAACTAACGTTGTGCTCGAGTGGGTGAATGGGGAAAAAAAAAATAAATGCTTTTCAAAATGAGCCTTCAGCAAACTTATATTCTCCAAAAGGGAGAGACACCTCCAATAGGGAGGGAAATCATAAAATTAAATCCTGGTATTACCGATATTTTTGAAACTTGGTTGTTTCTCCTCAGTGACCGGGGGAAATGGTAATTTGTCCTCTGCCTTTTTTTTTAAGAAAATGCAATCCCCGAAAAGGTTGGTGGCAAACCCCTAGTAGTTTTCCGATTTTCAAAAAACCAACCCAAAGGTCCATCTAAGAAGCAAAAGAAAAACATGAAAAGAGCAAAACAAATATATTTTCTTTTGAAAAGTAAAAATTTAAAAAAAAATATCCTCTTCGACACAATGTGAGGGCCTTTTTTTGGAAAGAATCCCAAGGGACTAAAAATACAACAAAATAATAAATTCCCAAGGATAGTTTCCGAGCACCGTTCCCGCAAATTTCAGAGCAGCTTGGTTTCAATGAGCAAGAAAAATTGAATTGAAACAAAGCTTGCTCTTTGTCTTAGTTTGAAGAAAAGGGGGGAGAACTGGCCTCGCATTGTTTTCTTAAGAGGATATCTTTTTATATTTTTTACTTTTACAAGAAAATAGCTTTTTTTTGCTCTTTTATGATTTTCTTTTGGGATATGCCAGGGGTTATATGTTGTGAGTTTCCCTCCCTATTGGAGGTTTTTCTCTCCCTCTTGGGTATAAAAACTTGAAGGCTCATTTTGAGAAGATTTATTTTTTTTTTTTTTTTCCCATTCACCACTCGAGCACATATGTTTGTTAGGAGATCATTCCACTGCAGATTGTATGCTATCTCCCCCTATTTTCTTCAACTAAAAAAAAAAAAGCTTTGTTTCAATTCAATATATATATTATTTTTATAATATATTATAAACTGACAAGGGAAAGAAAATTTTTACATGTCACCCTTTTCCAAAAAAATTAAGGGGGTTTACAAATTTTTAAAAATTAATGTTTGAAAAAAAAAAAGATTGTTGAAAGGGAAAAAATTCTTTACATGTCACCTGTGCGAAAGAATTGGGGGGGGGGGGGGGGGGGGGGGGGGGGGGAAAAGGGTGGGGGGGGGGGGGGGGGGGGGGGGGGGGGGGTTTGGGGCCGAAACTCTAAAAAATTTAACACAAACACCAAACAGTGGGGCGGCAGGTTCTTAAATTGAGATTTTTGGAGAAAACAGAAGGGTTTACATACAAACACAAAAATGGGTTCTTTCCTTTTTTTCTCCCTCTGCTGTCTTTTCTGTCTTTTCTCTCTCTCTCTCTGTCTGTCTGTCTGTTGTTCTTTCTCTCTCGTCTCTTCCCTTTTTATCTGTTTCGTGACATTCTTTTGCTCTCCTTCTCTCTTTTCTCTCCCCTCTCTCTCTCTCTTCTCTCTCTCTCTCTCTTCTCTCTCTCTCTCTCTCTCTCTCTGTCTGTCTCTCCCCCTCACCCTCCCTCCCGCGCTCTCTCCTCTCTCTCTCTCTCTCTCTCTCTCTTTCTCTCTTCTCTCTCTCTCTCTCTCTCTCTCTCTCTCTCTCTCTCTCTCTCTCTCTCTCTCTCTCTCTCTCTCTCTCTCTCTCGTATTATTTAAAAAGAGAGGAAGAGTAAGAGCATTTCCAAGAAGTGGTTGAAAACTTCGTTACGATCACCACACTGCCTTACTACTTACTTCCCCTGCTGTTTATCTAGGGAGCAAAAGTCAAGTTTGATCCACTTCAGCATGTTGTTTGCGGGAAGCTTGCATGAGGATGTGGAGATTTAGGACGACGACTGCGATTGGCGGCCAGCGGTCCGCAGATCCAGATCAGTCACCTAACAGCCGGAATGGAAAGTTCTGCCGTGAGACGTCTTGGAGTAAGACCGCGGACCGTCCTGCAGATCTCAGGGCCACTGTTGTAATAGGGTCAGGGGGCAGCACCGTAGCACTTTGGATTGGAACTGAGGGGGAGGACTGGAGATTGGCAGCCAATTGCTCATCTGCACAGTCTCCCTACATGCTTGCACATGGAGGCATGTGCAAGATGCAAGTTAACACATAATACACAAATCAGAGTTTAATATCAGGCATCGACTTTTTTTTTTTTTCTTTTCTCTCTCTCTCTTTTTGGTCAGAGAATAGTAGAAAATCAGACTCCGGGGAGCGTATGAGAAAATGCCATGCAAGAGTGAGACACCATTGTCAGGGATAGCAGCAGCACTAACGACTCGCAAAGAAAACAGGTTGTTTGCACAAGAAATTGCATGGACACAGTGCAGTGCAGTTAGAGTACATGGTGGTGGCGTTGTAAACGTATAGTCAGAAAGCGAAGAACAGGGTTTAGATGAAAGCAGGCGTCTTCAGTCCCCCGTCTGTTTCTCTGCCTGTGTCTGTTACTTTCTCTGTGTCTCTGCCTCTTCAGATTCTTCTGTCCTTTGCTGCATTTTTGTCTTTGTCTTTCCGGTTTTTCTTCTGTTCCTGTCTTATTTTTCTCTGGCTCTGTCCCTTCGGACGTCTCTGTCCCAGCTCTAAGTCTGACTCTGTACTTTAGATATATCGTCTGTCCATACTCTTTTTTTCTTTTTGTCTCTGTTCCTTCAGATATATCTCTCTGTCCTCGCTCTTTCTCTGTTTTCTTTTTCATTCAGACGACAGAGCTCTGTGATCACTCTGTCTCTGTCTGTCTGCTGTTAGATGTCTTTCTGTTCTCACTCTTGTCTCTTTTCCTTCAGACATCTCTCTGTCCTACTCTTTCTCTGTCTCCTTCAGACATCACTCTGTCCTACTCTTTCTCTGTCTCCTTCAGACATCTCTCTGTCCTACTCTTTCTCTGTCTCCTTCACGAAGTTCAGACATCTCTCTGTCCTACTCTTTCTCTGTCTCCTTCAGACATCACTCTGTCCTACTCTTTCTCTGTCTCCTTCAGACATCTCTCTGTCCTACTCTTTCTCTGTCTCCCTCAGATCTCTGTGTCCCTCAGACATCTCTCTGTCCTACTCTTTCTCTGTCTCCTTCACGAAGTTCAGACATCTCTCTGTCCTACTCTTTCTCTGTCTCCCTCAGACATCTCTCTGTCCTACTCTTTCTCTGTGCCCTCAGACATCTCTCTGTCCTACTCTTTCTCTGTCTCCCTCAGACATCTCTCTGTCCTACTCTTTCTCTGTCTCCCTCAGACATCTCTCTGTCCTACTCTTTCTCTGTCTCCCTCAGACATCTCTCTGTCCTACTCTTTCTCTGTCTCCCTCAGACATCTCTCTGTCCTACTCTTTCTACGTCTCCGTCAGACATCTCTCTGTCCTACTCTTTCTCTGTCTCCCTCAGACATCTCTCTGTCCTACTCTTTCTCTGTCTCCTCGGACATCTCTCTGTCCTACTCTTTCTCTGTCTACCTCAGACATCTCTTGTCCTACTCTTTCTACATCTCCTCAGACATCTCTCTGTCCTACTCTTTCTCTGTCCCCTCAGACATCTCTCTGTCCTACTCTTTCTTGACTCCTCAGACATCTCTCTGTCCTACTCTTTCTAACGTCTTCCTCAGACATCTCTCTGTCCTACTCTTTTTTATACGTCTTCCTCAGACATCTCTCTGTCCTACTCTTTCTACGTCTTCCTCAGACATCTCTCTGTCCTACTCTTTCTACATCTCCCAGTCTCTTCTCCATCAGACATCTCTCTTTAGGATAAGAATGAATGAAATTAACAAATGATCAGAGAGAAGAATGGGAAAGAAAAGGTTGGACTAAATTGTCAGGGGACTTGCGAACAAGACAGCAGATGTCTGACCTTATGCATTGACCGAACAACCTGGTGAACACATGAGTGCCAACCTAGCATGCTCCATTGTGTGTGTGTGTGTGTGTGTGTGTGTGTGTGTGTGTGTAAGTGTGTGTGTGTGTGTGTGTGTGTGTGTGGTGTGTGTGTGTGTGGTAGTGTGTGTGTGGTGTGTGTGTGTGTAAGTGTTGTGTGGTGTGTGGTGTGTGTGTGTGTGTGTGTGTGTGTGTGTTTTGTGTGGTGTGCACGCTCGCATGTGTGTGTGTATAAGTGTGTGTGTGTGTGTGTGTGTGTGTGTTTAGGTGTCTTAGTGTATGAGCAGTTGCACACACACATGCCAAGTTATAGTTTTCTGAAAACACTCTGTATTGACATATGTTTCAAGCACATGTATAGAAGTGTTATTCATGGCACCCTGCATTGTCATGTGTTTCAGGCACCATGCATTGTCATGTGTTTCAGGCACCATGCATTATCATGTGTTTCAGGCACCATGCATTGTCATGTGTTTCAGGCACCATGTATTGTCATGTGTTCCAGGCACCATGCATTATGATGTGTTTCAGGCACCATGCATTATCATGTGTTTCAGGCACCATGTATTGTCATGTGTTTCAGGCACCATGTATTGTCATGTGTTTCAGGCACCATGTATTGTCATGTGTTTCAGGCACCATGTATTGTCATGTGTTTCAGGCACCATGCATTGTCAATGTGTTTCAGGCACCATGTATTGTCATGTTTTCAGGCTGTGGCTTCCCCCTGTACTGGAGAATCTTGCTGTTTCGTGCAGCAGGGGGAGATAAACAAGGGTTCGTCACTCTTCAGTCTTTCTCCACCATGTTGAAAAAGTGAGTCTGATTGGAGTTTCTTTCTCTTTTAGAGGTATCATGGTATGAATTCTTAAAACTGTATTCCTACATGTAGATTTTGTGCTGGAAATATCTCTCATCACCACACCGCCTTTTAGCTTCGCCTTTCTCGTCTTTCTGTTTTCTTCTTTTAGTTACCGTCGTCTGTTCCCG
>CM031623.1:36895000-36911140 GCA_018398815.1 Conus ventricosus
TTGACTGGTAAACAATGCTTTCATTGGCTTACTACCCACACTGACTTGCATCGGTGCAGGGTTTCCTTCAGTGGGTCGCCACATGGTGACCAGTTTAGTGACTACCTCCTGTGGAATGCTGGTGCAGGGATGACGACAGGACAGACAAGGGGTTGTGGCTGTATATTTAGGAGCTGGAGGGAGGGGGGGGGGGTGAGATAGCAATGGGTTTGGTGGGCATGGAGCTGGAGGGAGGGAGGGGTGGGATAGCAATGGGTTTGAGTGGGCATGGAGCTGGAGGGAGGGAGGGGTGGTGATTAGCAATGGGTTTGAGTGGGCATGGAGCTGGAGGGATGGAGGTGTGGGATAGCAATGGGTTTGAGTGGGCATGGAGGAGCTGGAGGGAGGGGGGGTAGCTAATGGGTTTGAGTGGGCATGGAGCTGGAGGGAGGGGGGGGATAGCAATGGGTTTGAGTGGGCATGGAGCTGGAGGGAGGGGTGGGATAGCATGGGTTTGAGTGGGCGTGGAGCTGGAGGGAGGGAGGGGGGCCGGGATAGCAATGTGTTTGAGTGGGCATGGAGCTGGAGGGAGGGAGGGGTGGGATAGCAATGGGTTTGAGTGGGCATGCAGCTGGGGAAGGAGGGAGGGGATAGCAATGGGTTTGAGTGGGCATGGAGCTGGAGGGAGGGAGGGGTGGATAGCAATGGGTTTAAGTGGGCATGGAGCTGGAGGGAGGGGTGGGGGGATAGCAATGGGTTTGAGTGGGCATGGAGCTGGAGGGAGGGGTGGGATAGCAATGGGTTTAAGTGGGCATGGAGCTGGAGGGAGGGGTGGGATAGCAATGGGTTTGAGTGGGCATGGAGCTGGAGGGAGGGAGGGGTGGGATAGCAATGGGTTTGAGTGGGCATGGAGCTGGGGGGAGTGAGGGGTGGGTTAGCAATGGGTTTAAGTGGGCATGGAGCTGGAGGGAGGGGTGGGATAGCAATGGGTTTAACTGGGCATGGAGCTGGAGGGAGTGAGGGGTGGGATAGCAATGGGTTTAATGTGGGCATGGAGCTGGAGGGAGGGGTGGGATAGCAATGGGTTTAAGTGGGCATGGAGCTGGAGGGAGGGGTGGGATAGCAATGGGTTTAACTGGGCATGGAGCTGGAGGGAGGGGTGGGATAGCAATGGGTTTGAGTGGGCATGGAGCTGGAGGGAGGGGTGGGATAGCAATGGTGTTTGAGTGGGCATGGAACTGGAGGGAGGAGGGGTGTGGGATAGCAATGGGTTTGAGTGGGCATGGAGCTGGAGGGAGGGGTGGGATAGCAATGGGTTTAAGTGGGCATGGAGCTGGAGGGAGGGGTGGGGGATAGCAATGGGTTTGAGTGGGCATGGAGTGGAGGGAGGGAGGGGTGGGATAGCAATGGGTTTGAGTGGGCATGGAGCTGGAGGGGGGGTGGGATAGCAATGGGTTTGAGTGGGCATGGAGTGGAGGGGGGGGGGGGTGGGATAGCAATGGGTTTGAGTGGGCATGGAGCTGGAGGGAGGGGGGGGGGTTGGGATAGCAATGGGTTTGAGTGGGCATGGAGCTGGAGGGAGGGGTGGGATAGCAATGGGTTTGAGTGGGCATGGAGCTGGAGGGAGGGGGGGGGGGGGGTTGGGATAGCAATGGGTTTGAGTGGGCATGGAGCTGGGGGAGGGGTGGGATAGCAATGGGTTTGAGTGGGCGTTGGAGGTGTGGGGAAAAAAACACACAGAACATCATGTTTCTGTTGGGTCACTTCTTTTTTTTTTTTTAACATGTTCTTTGTCAACACAGATGATGTGACAATTGTTCATACTACCCGTGTTCAGATTAATTCAGACAATATTTTGTTGCTGTTGTTGTGTGGACCGATGATTTTGAGGATGATAAGTATAAGATTATTCTCTGAGACATGCCTGTGGCAGTGCATTATGTAGGTATTAGTGTGAATGAATTGTATGCATAGACCGTGATTATTTTGGAGTTATTACAGTATGTACGTAAACTTTTTTTTACCGACATTCCAGCCGCAGGACATTATAAATTGTTAATACCCACTCACAAGCACAGACAGACATGTGCATGCATATACACACATTCACTCAATCGCTTACACACACACACACACACACACATATGCACATACCATTATAAAATTTCCACCAGAAACAAAGCAGTAGCAACATCACTGATGGAAACACTGTGAAACCTTGCCTGAAGTTAGAATAAATAGATGAATGGATAAATGAATATGGCAGACAAATCTTTGACTGTGTTTTCGCAAGGATGACAGAGAGAATAATGATTTTGTTGTCTGTCAGTCATTGCAAAGGTAATTGACCCTGATAATGATGATGATGATGATGACGATGATGATGATGACAGCCATGATGATTTGTGGTGTTGGACAGTCACTACGAGGACGACTTCGAGCCGGATGATGATGACAGCGACACCCTAGTTGACGAGGACATGACACCGCTCGCCGAGCCCCCACAACGCAAGGTCCCCCCCTGGGCTCCCCCCCGCCTCCAACGAGACCTCTACGACTTCAGCAGCAACAGCTTTGGCTTTTGACACCTTTGTCCCTTCACTGGTGGTGTGTGTGTGTATAGTGTGTCGGTCTTTACAGGTGTGTGTCCTGTCTTCACAGGTGTGTGACGTCTTCACTGGGCTTCCTCCTCCGGGCTGTCAGGTGTCAGTCACTGTGCTGTGTGCAGCCCTGGGTTCTGTCCCCTGTTGTTCATACTTCTGCGTCAGCTTCCACTCGATTACTGCGCTTCGATGTGAACTTCTGTTTCCATCGTCATGCTTGTGATAGTAAAGGAAGACTTGTGTGAAGAGAGAGAGAGAGTGACAGAGAGAGAGAGAGAGAGGGGGGGGGAGGAGTGTAGTTCTCCCTCTGGATTTCAGTTGAAAAACGAATTGTCAAAAGGGTGGGTTTTTAACAGCATCAGTGCTGAACTTTTCTTTTCTTTTTTTTTTCTTTTTTTTTTTTTTTTTTTTTTTTTTTTTTTTTTTTTTGTCGTTGATATGTATCATTTTTATGAATAACAAAATTTTATATTGCTATGATACTTAAAATTACTAACAATGTTGATTATCCTTATCTTTGGCTGCAAGGTGCAAGCACATGTGATTGCAGCATCCGTCCTGTTGATGTGGCGAAACATATCACCAGAACAGAGAAAGGGGACAGAGAATCGACGTTCTTGCTAGTGATGGCCTTCATGTGGAGTCCAGGCAGTTTGCAGGTGCAGCACAGACAGGTGTGACCCTGGAGAAGCAGAATCAGACTGCACCAAATGTAATTTATGAATTATTGACATCCGGAAAGAGCTTTTCTGCATGTAGGACTAAACAACAAGATTTTTTTTTCTTATACTTTTTAAAAAAATTCTTATTCGTGTGGGTTTTTTTTTTTTTTTTGGTCTTTTAAAGAAAAAAGGCAGTTTTGTCCACAGCATGCCATCATTCTTGTTTTGTTCATTGTGTTACATCTGATCCGCCTTTGATGCAGGAAGTTGTGAACAGAGCACAGAGAGAGAGTGAGAGGAGAGAGAGAGAGAGAGTTGATGTGATTGGGAAAGAAAAAGTCCCGCCAAAAAGACAACACGTGAAAAGGCCTTGACCTCCAAGGACCTTGGACTGAACAACGTCAGCAACTGACGTGTTTGTGTCTGTGCTGTGAACAACAGTGACAATAAATAACTAGTGTGTATAGTGTGATGGGTTGGATGAGATCCGTCCGTGCTGTTGAGCTGTGAGAGCGTTCAGTCTGTGTCTGCCCAGGAGGAAAAGAACGTGCCTTTTCATTGGTGATGGATCCGTTGAGTTGGGCGTGTGTGTGTGTGTGCGCATGTCGTCGTCATGTACGGGAGCAAGTTCTGATGGTGTGAAAATGTAATACAACGATATTTGGTTGATGGTTTTTGTTTATTTGTGTGTGTGTGTGTGTGTGTGTGTGCATGTTTCTTGTTGTTGTTATTGATGATCATTTGGGGGAGGAGTTGGGTGGGAGGGGGAGGAAGGGGGGGAGGTAGGAGGAGTTATTTGCTGATCAAGCTGGTGGTTGATGCCATTGATTGCAGAGTGGGTTAGAGGCGCAGGACCTTGGATAGAGTGGGGTTTGAAAGGTGATAGGACCTGTAGGGGTGGGGGGAGAGAGAGAGAGAGGGGGGGGGGGGAGGGATGGTTCAACTCGCGGTCAACAAAATGGTAGACTAGCGTGTAAAGGAGCTTCCTATGTATGTAAACACATGCATACACATGTACACACAACACACTTCACTCTCTCCGTCTGTCTCTCAAACACACACGCTCACACACACACTCTCTGTCTCTGTGTTTCTCTCTCGTTCTCCGTCTCTCTAACACCCATACGCGCACACGCACGCACACACACACACCACACCACACACACACACACTCGCACATGAGCACACAATCAGCCCTGTGTGTTGTGAAAAAGCTGTGGCAGCCATAGCTTATAAGTGCATTTCTATTGGCTAGATTTCTGTTGCTGTTTGACAGTGTCAACAGTGCGTTGAAGCAGTAACTTGGGCGTTCTTGTTGCTTGCCAGATCTTCTTTTGACATTTAACTTTAACGATGTCACCAGACCAGAAGGAGCTGCAAATGACAGCATGAGTAGAAGCAGACAAAGAAACGAAAATGAGCTGTTGATTAAGTGCAAGATGGAAACGAAAACATAGCCAAAAAAGGGACATTTACGCTGTAGACACTGGCGTCTCATGTTCAGATAACTACCGGTCCCCGGTGCTTCCCCAGCTCTGTCAGTGGTTTGCTAAGGTGTGGGTCTCATCGAGTAGTTTCCCTGAGCATTCTGCAAAGAGATATATGACACCCACAGGTGAGGTAGGACCCTGGGAAAGTGTGTCCTCGATCGCCGAACAAACCTGCTGGAGCAATCCCGCACCACAGTCTTCCTGAGTACTACCGCACCTTCAGGGGTTTCTTTTCCCTCCCAGTTCATTCTGCGATATTTTCAGTGTCTCAATTGTTTTTTTCCTCGTCTTCAAAACTTGTGTCCCCACCATCGCAGTGCCACACAGGGTTTTTTTTTAAACAAAAACCATTGGCACTTGCTCTATGTTCATACCGATGTTGTTTTCTCGACCATTTCGCAGGTTCCATACCGCACCATCCTTTGTATAAAGAATGGGTTTTTGGAGGGGTGGATAGAGCTTGAGCATGAATTACCTTTAACAGTGCTTCCTGGAGTCTCCATGACCCAGTGATCCATATAAACATATGGTCTTATATTGGATAGAGCTATGCTCACGAAATCTTAGGAGTTTGTCCTGCTGCGATCTTAATTGCTGGTGGTCACAGAAATTTCACATCTTTGGGCACATTCAATTATCTGCGTCATTAGTCGCGGTTCACCCAGGGTCCTATACATTTGAATTGGTGGTACATGACCCATGCTATCAGGTGAGGAATAAGTTGCGGAGTCGCTCTATTATCAGTTGTGGGTATTACAAGACCCACGCGATCTGATCAGGGAAATGCAATTGAATACCGATGCAGAATGTGTGGTCTTGGGAGACCCCGCACGATCAGTCTGTGTGAGTCAAGAAAGGGTGGAAGGTGTACTGGTGGAAGACAGAAGGGTTAGAAAATTAATACACACTTCACTATAATGATAATAATGATGTAAATAACATAGCATTTATATAATAGCGCATGGCCACTGTTATAAGCACTGACAATCCACACTCTCGTTTACACAATGGGTGCCTACCTGGGTTGTTGCCGTAGAATGAGTGCCTGCCAGCACTTCATTCAGTCGTTTTCCCGTGTCATCCAGGATCAAGGGTGTTCAATCGAATTTCCTTAACTTCCTTCATTCTTTCAATTTCGCACGCTGGGTGCATGCTACGTGTATCATGTCATCCATACATAACAGGGCCAAATCTGGCCTTCTCTTTTCAAAAATCGGTGATGGGTTTTTGATGTGTGTGCAAGATGTATATGGTGCGTTCACAGCAGAACCGCGGGTTATAGTCTCATTCGAAGGACTGTATGGGAATTGGAGTCAGAACTAATGTTATACTACGAAGGGAAAAATACCCATGTACTGAAATACTGCCGGGCGAAGAGATTCAGAACCCGCAATCCCAGGATCACCAAGATTACGAGTCTGGTGGTCTACCAGCTGAGCTGTGTCCTGCCCTACTGCTGCATTATGTTCATGTTACTTGAATATAGATGTATATCAAACAGCAGAACGGATTAAGACAACCTTGGCACAGTGACACAAGAGACTCAGATGTGTAATGCAATGTGTTTCACACTATGATGGACTCTACTCAACATTAGTGGGAGGAATGAGGCGAACACTTTATACAGTAGGGTACCTGTTGAATGTGTAGGATTCGTTCTTTCATTATAACTGGCATGGTTAGATTTTGGACATCGTTGTCTTCTATCTTTGACAGTATTCGTGATTTCCGCATCATGGTGTTGTGTTTGTTTGGTTTGTTTGTTTTTTTTGTTCGTTTTCAAGACACAATCTGGTTTGTTGTCTGTCAACAAGTTTTCTGTGGTGACTACATGTTTGTTAAAGCATAGTGAATTAGACTGGTGTTAAAGGAATATATCTGATTTACCATTCAAACACGGATATTATTGCGTATATGCCATGCAGTCATATCTGGTACTGGTGTCACCTTGCATTATTTATTTGATCTTATTCTGATTCATGAATTGGTGTGTAAGGGGATGGGGGATGCTGCTACTGGGGCTCTGGCCCGGGCACGGACTGAAATTTTGACTTACAGCAAAAAATGTTGAATTGTTGTAGTTGAATGGGAGTGGACAAGCTGTATGATTGGTGCCAGTTGCATGTCTATAGTGTGTTTCTGTGGTCGTTTCTTGCTCTGTTGATGTGTGTGAATTGTGTGTGTGTTGTGTTGTGTGTGTGTGTGTTGTGTGTGTGTGTGAGTGATGAGTTCTTTGTAGACAACACTTGAGCTTCAAGAAAGTGATCTGATGGTCGGTGTGTTATGTTTGTGTTTCAGCAGCTCATGTATCAGGTTGTTATGCTTTGTCTGAAGCATGCATGGTTGTGCCGTTTTAGAGATCGATATTTTTTTTTTGGTGCGTTTTGATGCAACAGTGGTTGCCTGGATTGCTTTAGTGTTGTGTGTGTGTTTGGGGAGCTTCAGTGTTGTGACACAACAGTGTTTTATGTCTTTTTTTAGACCACACCCCCCCCCCCCCCCCCCCCCCCCCCTGTTTTCCTGGTTTGATGGCTTCAATCTTTTGCAGTTCTGCGTCGTTCAGGTGTTCTCGTCATCGGTGGCTCTGGAGCGTTAAGTGTGTGTGTTCCTGAGAGCGTCAGCGTGTTGTGTCCTGTTCTGGAGCATTAATGGTGTGTGTTTTGTTCTAGAGTGTAGTGTGTGTTCTGGAGTAGGTGTGGTGTGTATCTGGAGTGTAGGTGTGTTGTGTCTGTTCTAGGTTATTAATGGTGTTGTGTGTATTCCTAGTGCTATCATTGGTGTTGTGACTGTTCTGGAGTATCAGTGACGTTGTGGTGTGTTGAGGGGGAGCATTGTGTGTTGGGATGTAATTTCGAGGGACTGTCGGCATTGTGTTGTGTGTTTGGTGTGTTTAAGTGTTGAGTGTCTTCTGGAGTGGTAGAGTCGGTATTTTTGGCGGTGTCGTGTCTGGTTAAGGTGGCCGGTGTCTTGTGCGTTGTCATGGGGCAGTGTGTATGTTGTCATATTCTGGAGCGTCCATGTGTTGTGTGGGGGTTGTGAGGGTAGTGTGTATTTTGGAGTCACAACTAGTCTCTTGAAGTCTGCAGTCGTTTTTCAGATTTTGTTTTCTCTTTCCATTATATGACTCATTGTTATAAATTTGAATGGTGTTCTATTCAATCACATGGTGTATACTTTTTTAATTTTTTATTGGGCCTATCGAAATGTAGGCATATGTGTGAACAAATATCAAAACTAGATTTAATATTAAGTCTGTATGATACGTGTGGCTTTAACTTTTGTATGTTTATTGTGAAAGATAAAATAAGTGGGGTTTTGCAAGCTAAAAGTCACTTCAGCTATCCAACAAAAAAAAAAATATTTAAAAAATAATAAAAAAAATAAAAAAAAATAAAAAATATATAAACTTAAAAAATAAAAAAATTAAAATAAAATAAACAATACAAAGTTGTCAGGGCTCCTTTGATGTGGTTTTTATTCTTCTTTTTTTTTTTTCTTCCCCATTTTGCTTGGGACTAGACCAACAAAGATTTTTCAAAGATTTTTTTTGTTTTCGCACACTTTGTGACGTACGCAGGAACTGTATGAACTTGGGATGGGTGGGTGAAGGTATGCTGTCAGTGACAGTTATAAACAGACCCAGACCCTGGGCAAAAAAGGAGAAAAACTTGAGGAAGGAGTAGAGATAGGAGATTGCTAAAAGGATCTGGTTGAGCCTGTAGCAACACATGGTTAAACATGAACTTGAGCGTTAAGCTTAGTGGTGGGTCATTGGAGGGGGTGGACGAGAGTCCCACTTCTCTGTGGTAGTGGGAGAAGTGTCGTGTCAGATGAGATGATATTGAGCCGAGAACCTCCGGGCAGGGGTGCGAAGTATTATTTGGAGAGATGAAATTATCAACAGACGAGGATGAGAAAACGACTGGTGAGATGAGGTGAAATTCAGCAGAGAGTTGGTTGCAAAGAGAACGAGTTGGAATGGAGTGTTATAAATTCAGCAGCGTTGGTCGAGAGGCTTGAAGTGGATTACAACCGAAATTTAAGAGGGGGTGGGCATTGAAGTTTGACTGGGAGGTAAATCATCAAATTTTACAGCATTGAGTCGTGAACGTGGCGTCAGAGGGTGAAAATGTCACAAGCGTGGTGGGTTTATTGCCAAGGGGTTGGGAAAAGAGGCAAGGTTGCTGGTGGGTGTGTGCAAGCACATTAGAGCACATGCTGCACACAGGTTCTCTGCTATCATGTCAACACCAAACTGGACCTGCAACACCTCGTGTGTAGGAAGAAAAGGGGAGGAAAACCTATCCATCATCCTGTTACTAGATCGGAATCGGTCGTGTGTTAGTCTGTTGTTGGATGCAGGGCCTCACGTTTCTATGTTTGGATACGAGGGTCACAGTCTCGGACGGATTGTTGTGGGGGGGACAGCGAGCAGATGTCGAAGGGCGGCGTTCACAGAAGTGTGTTCATCGTGAGCAGTGTTATGATACAGCCGTACTGCAGTAACTGTGTAACGGATTGCCTGTTGTGTAAAAGAGAGGCTTTGGAAACGGCATCGCAATGATGCTGCGGTTGTGCTGTATTTGGTTTTCACTGCGAAGTTGCTTACGTCTTAATCGACATTGCCTTATGAATAGGAAGAGTCCTCTCCATTTCTAGTATTTAATTTGGACAATGTTATTATTCACTCGCACTTTGGACTTTGTGTATCAGAATTATTGATCTTTTTAAGCCGTTTTTTAACAGTTCATGGGTTGTTCTTGTCATGTTTGCTTTTTAACAGTGTATCTTTTGTGTGTGAATTTGCCAACTCCTTGATAGGTGAAGTCCTTCAGTGCAGGTTATGGCGACTGTTTACTTATCTAGAGCATTTGTTATATCTATTATGCATAGATACATTTATTGGTGGGCTGTGTGTATGTGTGTTAAACGACTAATGCCTTAGGGGGAGAATCTTTGGTGGGGTTGTTCATGTTGCCATGTCTTTATTGGCAGGGGTGAAATGTCAGCTGTCGACGCTGACATTGATGGAAGGTGTCAGTTGTGATGAATGAGGATTCTGTCATGGAGGAAGAACAGAGAACAGGCAGTAGGGGAACGCCATAAATGGTCAGGTTTTAAAGAAGAATGTATTGGCAGGTTGTCTGTGGGGGGTTGTTTTTTTTTTAGACACCCCCCTCTTCCCCCACCCTCCCCCCCCAACCCCCACCCCCACCCCCCCCCCCACCCCACCCCCCTCCCCCCCCCCCCCCCCCCCACCCCCCCCCCCCCCCCCCCCACCCCCCCAACCCCCCCCCCCCCACCCCCTCGCCCTTCCCGGTTATTGAGTATATTGTGATGCATTGTGGTGTATTGTAATGTTTTTTGTTGTGTTGACTCTGTTGTTTGTGGTTTACATGTTCGATTCCTGTCGAAGAAGAGACGTTGGCCGAGGCTTTTGAGTGATTGACATTTGCTTCATGAGTTTTGATCTTCATTCCCAACTCCCATCACCACTACCTCCCCTCCCCTTCTTTTTTTTTTCCTTTTCTTTACAATCAGTGATGTTGTTTCAGAGATGTACAGAACTATTTATATGTGAGTATATGCAGTGTCTGAAACCAAGCCAACGACGTTGTATATTGCACAGGGTTATGTGGATGGTGTGGTGAACTGAGGTCATGAACCAGGCAATAAATGATAAGGGAAGAGTCGTGGGGTCTCCTTGACCATGTGCTTGCGTGCTTCTGTTGATGTGGAAACTGAACTGGAATCAGATGGACGATGCACTGGTGTCGGATTTTCTTTGTCAGAAATAGTACCCAAGTGCTGGGTGTGAGTGTCACCCCCCCCTGTGTAGATTGCTAATGCACATTATTATGTGTGTGTACGGAATTCATATGTATGTGCGCGTTGTGTGTGTGTGTGTGTGTGTAGAGAGTGAGTGTTGTGTTATGCAGTAAGTGTTGTGCATGAATGCTGCATGGTGGTGAGTGAGAAAGAGTTTGTTAAGTGGTGTGCATGTGTGTATAGCATGTATCAGTGCGGCGTGAGTGAGAGAGAGTGTGTGTTGTGTGGTGTGTGTGCATGCGTGTTTCTGTTGGAAGGAAAGAGAGAACAGATGTTAGGATGATGACCAGCTTTGTGACTATCACTTTAAAACCCAGTGGTCTCTTTAGCCCCAATCTTTATGCATCTGTCCTTCATGTCCGAGATCCACGGGTCCGTGCCTTTCGCCTCCTGTCCCAAACTGGTGTTTCTCAACGTTCCTGTTCATCACTGCTATTGTAACAGTCTGCCCGTGTCATGCCAGGGTGTTGCTATGCAAATGAAGAAAAATAACACACATGGAAGGATGGCATTGTACATTGGTATAGTCTCTAATGACATGTTTGTCTGTCAGTTTTTTCTAAAAGAATAAAACGGTGAATGAATATGTATCCTCGTGCAGTGGTCACGTCTGTCTTTTTGGCACATGTCGTTTGTGCGCTCCAAGTAAGTACATTACAAACAAATGTTGGGACTCTGTTCGGAGATGATACGGTCTGTGTGTTTAAAGTTACAAAAAGTTGTCATGGTGAATTTGCACTTGTTGAATAGATATATATATATATATTTAACAGGCAGACAGGAGGGAAAAATAAATATAGTTGTGATGCTCCAGAACAATGCACCGAGTGTGTGTGATGTATGGTGCAGGAGGAGAAGTAGAGAGAGACAAAGTGGTGAGTGTGTGTGTGTGGGTGTTGTGGGCTGTGTTGTGGCGAGTGTGTGTGTTGTGGTGAGTGTTGTATATTTTGTGTGTGTGTTGTGTCGTGAGAGTGTGTGTGAGTGTGTTGTGGGTATGTGTGTTGTGGTGAGTGTGTGTCTGTGTTGTGTGTGTGTGTGTGTGGTTTTGTGTGTTGTGTTGAGTGTGTGTTGTGTGGTGTTGTGTTGTGTGTGTGTTTTGTTGTGGTTGTGTGTGTTGTGGTGTGTGGTGTGTGTTGTGTGTGAGTTGTCTGTGTGTGTGTGTGGGTGGTGTGGTGCGTGTTGTGTGTGTGTGGGGTGTGTGTGTTGCAGGATTGCGCGCGGATATGCTTGGTGGGTTACCTTGGGGTCTGCCCAAACAAACTGAAGGTGGTTTTGACACGGTGCATTGTGTTACAATCACAGGCTTTTTCGATAGAAATGGACAGATCAACCAGCTCCGTGGTGCAGCAGATTAGTGTTGCCAATCCCCCGACTCCAGAAAGTCGTGGGGAGTCTCCATTACCATCGGAACCATGTATTATTTGTGGAATGTTTTGGCCCTTGACAAGCCTCCTTACTGTGCGAGTTTGCTAAGGCCCAGTTCAGGACTCTGATGGAATCCTTAGGTCTAAGTATTCATCCATAGTAATGTACGTTCTAAAAAATACAAAACTTTTTTACAACACTGCAGGTGTCTGTTATCTATACATGCTTGGCTGGCACAAGGGATTTATTATGAAAGTTAACACAGAGTTCAGTCCTTTCATGTAGTAATTAGGTACATTGGTCCTCCATTGCATTCTCTTCAACGTCCTCGTCCTCATGATCAGGTTAAAATGAAATAAAAATAAATTCAAAATTCTTATGGGCCGTAGCGCTTATTCATGGTGACCTCAGTTCTGACTTCCTCTCCACGTCCGTGTCCTTGGTGAGTCCTGTCAGTGTCGACGTATCGGCTAGTTCGTGGGGTCTGTCTGTTGGCCAAGATTGTTTATGGTGCTCTTATGGAGGTAATGTCCTAATTTGCGACAAAGCCATTTTTGTCTTTCAGAAAGGGGGGGGAGGGGGGGGGGCCGGTATATAGCCCTCAGTTGGTTAGTGCAACGGAATAGTAATCCAGGGTTGCAGTGTTGATTCTCCGCCCTAGGCTGTTTCGGTACAGTGGGGGATTTTTTTTCCCGCAGAGTTAAACATTGGTTCTGACTCCAATTTTCCATACAGTCCTTCGAATGAGACTATAAACCGAGGTTCCGTGTGTGAACGAACGCATAACATCGTTGCTCACACGTAGAATCCCATCACCAACTGTCGGAAGAGAGGCCAGTTTGGCTCGGTTGGTATGGATGGAAACGTTACACATAGATGCACCGTCCCCGATGATGGACTATGGCTGCTTTATGGCGGGATAGAAAAAATGGTCATGCACACAAAACTCCACTACCTTTGTTGGTCAGTGGGATTTAATACTTGCCTGTCTATATAGGGTGTGTTCGCAGGAGGTGTCAGCCTGCGTTCACAGAGGAAAAAGTCTCAGATAGGCAGTCTAGGTTGTGGGTTGCTGCGTGTTTTGGATCAAAACATTGCACCACTGAACACCACCGTGAAGTGACTCAATCAGCAGTGCAGCGTCTCCTCGGGTGGTTGGCCTCATGACGACAATATCAATCCCCACTGTGGATATTTGGTTTGTGCGTTGAGCAGGATAAGACAGGTGTGTGACTACACTGGTGTTTGATACACAGGTGTGTGACTCAGACTTGGAGGCTGGAACGAGCAGGGCGAGGGTTTATGCCATTAGAAACTGCATTGAAGGCAAAAGACCAAAACAAACAAAAATGGTAAGAGATAATGGCTGATAATAGTTTGCGAATAGTCTGTTTTGTAGGTTATCCATCGGGTCTAGATGACAGTGAGGCATACTACAGAACTCGGAGTTTGATAGGATCTGTTGAAAAACTGCATGCAAAGGTTTGCTTGTCTCTGCTTTGCACCAGGTCGGAAGGTTGTCTACACGCTATTCCCTGATTAGACATTATCACAAAGATCTTAAAATGCTGGGATGCCACAATCTGCGAATTATGATTGTGTTTGTGAAAGGAAAAGCAATCCCTCTGCCAACATCGGCTAAGAATCTCAGTCTTATAGATAAAGATGTTTAAAGGTGGAAGAAGAGAAGAAGAACGAAAGAAAAGGTAAATGACAGTTTCCACTTCAGTTGGAAATGAGGGCATAACGAGAAGATGTGAAATTGTTGTTCATTTCAGGGTCCCCACAGACCATGCCAAAGAATCTGGGCGTCAAATCAAAAATGGGACTGAAAGCGCTAGGAAAAAAGGTTAGGATATTGTTGCTTATCCCCCAAAGCCGACGCAAAGGGCCAATCAGGGCTGAGGAAAAAGTTAGAGGGGAAGTTCCAACAGTATCACAAACAATGTGACCATATTGTTAACTTTTCCCCCAAAAATACATCGGATGTAATGAAGTGATTTTAAGTTGTTTTTTTTTTCTATTTATTATAATGTGCTTTTGATTTATTGGTTTGTGCAGATTTTTAGTACGAAAAGGAGGGAGCTCTATCAATAATGTTTGTTGGGCACACGGGAATGATTGCATGATAGATGAGGCAATGACATTACTTGGGGTCACAGTGTCAAAATCGCATGCGACAGACTCCCTCTGTTACAGTGCATACAGAACTATGGCTCCTCATTTGTATCAGAAGTGTAAGATGTGAAAAAATTACCCACACAAAAAGTGGTATTCATTGTCATTCCTGACGGTGATTTTCCCACAACAATTCTAGAACTACCGTCTGAAGTCTGCATGAACTCAAAGCCATTGCAATGGGCCTCAGTCTGCACGACAATATCAACACTACACTTGGTGGTGGTCTCCTGAGCAATTCCTCACAGTGCGAAAGCGAAACCTTGCTGTGCTGCCTCGCTCAGTTCAGCAGTATGATTTCTGATGACAGAATGGGCATGACGGATTGTTGAAGATCCGGTTGTGACAGTGTAGGGAACATAGTGGTTCCGACTACTGGAATCTCTCGATGAATACTGTGGCACTTGCTATTTACACACACATGCATGCACACACACACACACACACACACACACACTGTGACGCACACACACACACACATACACCAACACCAACAAGAAGACTGCATGAATATTACCTCATCTGAAATGTAAGTAAGAAGTCAAAAACCTTTTTTGAAAAAATAAAAATTAAAAAAAGCAAAAAACAGAAAGTTGTTTTAACACAACGTACCAGGATGTGACTTCTTAAAGTGCAGATCAATCGCCTGCAGAATCGCATGAGAAAAGAAACACCGAAGGTGCTGGGGAGGGACCAGAGAAGCACCGTCTTCACCTGCCTTTAGAGCAGTCCTGTACACCCATCGCATGGATCAGCACGCAATGAATTCCACTGGACACATGACGCTTTGTTTGTACTTTCATTTTACGTCTTTTCACAAAATTGTGTGATATTTGACTTGTAAATGACGATGGAGAAGCTCATGTACGCTCTGGTATGACGGCGCTGTTGCGAAATTGTTGCTATATGAAATATAGGACGGGGCAGACTCACGTCGTATTTTGGATCGAAACAGCGCTTGTACAATGGAAAATTGAAATTTGGACGACCAGCTATCTCCTAAATCTTCACCACATACTGAAAACCATGCTCAAGCAAAGGGCGACAACTTTTAAACACAAGAAAACTCCGGAACTGGCATTAGAATGACTCCCGAGAAGCGTCGTCTGCTTCTCCTTCAGCATTTGTGAGCATTTGTTGCGTCAGTTCCTGCGGCATAGTCCAGTCCCGCAGGTGGGGAAGGGGGTGGGGGGAGGGGGGAAGTCGTCTGGGTGTCCAACTTGAAGAATGAGACCATTCGATCTCAGCATGGTACTCTATGTGACAGTGAAGAAGCCAGACACCTGCAAGGAAAATAGCAAAAACATTGTTGATGATGATCAATGTGATGATGTGGTGATTATGATTTTTTAAAAAGGGAGCAACAAACAAGAAGAAGAAAATAAGGGGAAATGCATTGTGAGCCTACTGTTAGCGTCCAAATTAGGGGTTGGGGAGTAATATACATACATACATAGGCCTACTACATATCTGCACCACACACACACACACACACACACAGATTGATTCACAAACACGGAGATGTGAACGTTAACATAGAGGACTACAATCAGGGACATTGTAGATTCACAAACATGGGGTGAATATTACATTGACAACAATCGGGGACACTATAGAGACTCACAAAGATGGAGTGAAAGTTAATGTAGATGACGACGATTAGGGACATTATAGATTCACCGACATGGAGCGAACATTAACATATATAGCTACAATTAGAAGCAGTATACAGACTCATTAACAGTGAGTGAATGTTTATACGATGTCTACTATTAGAGACACTATGGAGACTTACACACATGAACGAACGTTAATACTGATGACTACAATTACGGATATTATATTCATGACTCACAAATAGGGACTGAATGTTAGTACCAATGTCTACAGTTAGGGGACACTACAGACAATAGCAAACATGCAGTGAATGTTGATAGAGATGACTACAGTTAGGGACATTATCTTCATGACTCACAAATAGGGAATGATGTTAATACAAGGATCAATTTGGGACACCACAGGGGCCCCCGGGGT
>CM031623.1:36912140-36953476 GCA_018398815.1 Conus ventricosus
TGCAGTGCTCTGAGTGTGCGGCGCCGCCGTGACTGAAGCTTCTGTACTGCCAAGTTGCCTAATTCTGCTCTCAAAGAGCTTAAGCCCAGCAGATGTAGTTGCCTCTCCACATGTATCGTAACACACTGACTGCGTGGATCATTTTATCATTGACATACATGCATGTAGCGGACAAAAGCCACAGCTTTTAAACACCGCTGAGGTTATGGCATCTGACTTTTCATTTTGCTCACGGTTTTTTGCAACTAGCTGTGTACATGGATGTGCATGTTTTACAAAGCATAAACGCTCCGCATGATTGAATTCATACGTGTCTCGGCATGAGCAAAAACGGCCGCTATTTTTGCAAGGAGTGGACGGGAAGCAACCGCTCAAAGCATACCCAGGAAGGATTACTCGGATGAATTCAGGAAAGGAACGTTCTTGGTCAGGAATACTGTCGCAGGGTTCTTAGGGTCCTTACCAGTCCTTTCAGGTCCTTACATTTTGAAACACCTCAAGTAAGGCCTTACAAGTGCTTATATTAGCATCAAGGTCCTTACAAGTCCTTACGACAGCCCAAAAAATCATTGATGGCGAAATGCTGGTAGGAAAATCTTGGAAGCAAGCGGTCCTTACTCTGAAATCTGCTCGCCAATGGGTTCTGACAAACGGCCCTAGCCTAGCAGACTACTTTCAGCTTGGAAGTTTTGATTTTTCTCAAGGTCTCGTCCTAGTTTTGCAGTCTGGTTTCGCGTGAAGACGCGATACTTACATCCGTCATTTTCCAGTCTTTGCTCAAGGCAATCGAAATGCCAGGAAAGTGCATTTCAGGATCGTTGGGTAAAAAAAAAGCAGTACAAGGACTGGTTGCTGAAGGATCACCAAAACAAACATTATGCTCGATGTTCTGTGTGCGAAAGATCGCTGCATTTGGCGTTGATGGTACGTAGGGTTGTGCTAGACCATATTCATAATATGGAGGTGTGGAGGAAGTTGTCATTGACAAAAAAAACTCCTTGTCTCAGCATCAGGAGTCTGGGGAAGATATGACAGATACCTTGCTGAACAGAGGCAAGAGATGGAGGCAGCTGTGGAAAAAGAGAAGAGAAAGAGGTTAGGAGAAGAACTGGTCAACCTGAGGAAGAAACATAAATGCACCAGTGATGAGGCACGTCATCTTCTTGGAGCAGAGAAGTTTCAGTCTGGTTGAACGATCCAACACTCTGCATTTGTTAGCTAAGGACAGAAAAAATGAAGCAGAGAGAGTTCAACAGGACATCACAAGAGTCGAAAAAGAATGGAAAAAATGGCCAGTGTATGTGTGTGTGTGCTTTTTTTTTCTCCGACATATATTCAGGATCTGAAAGTGCCTATGACCACTAATAACAGTTTTGTTTTTGTTTCTCATTCTCAGTGTCATTTTTTTTTAAATCTTATCTCTTCTGTTGTGAAAGATTGACATTCAAGTTTAAGTATCAGCTATGACTGCCAGGTTAAAGTATCAGCTGGTTTTAGTTTTAGGTGTGAAAAGAGTGGATTGAAGTGGAAGACAAGAGACTGAAGACATTGTTCTTACTGAAGACTGAACAAGGGAACAAAGAGTGGATTGAAGTGGAAGACAAGAGACTCAAGACATTGTTCTTACTGAAGACTGAACAAGGGAACAGTGGATTGAAGTGGAAGACAAGAGACTCAAGACATTGTTCTTACTGAACAAGGGAACAAACAGTGGATTGAAGTGGAAGACAAGAGACTCAAGACATTGTTCTTACTGAAGACTGAACAAGGGAACAGTGGATTGAAGTGGAAGACAAGAGACTCAAGACATTGTTCTTACTGAAGACTGAACAAGGGAACAGTGGATTGAAGTGGAAGACAAGAGACTCAAGACATTGTTCTGACTGAAGACTGAACAAGGGAACAGTGGATTGAAGTGGAAGACAAGAGACTCAAGACATTGTTCTGACTGAAGACTGAACAAGGGAACAGTGGATTGAAGTGGAAGACAAGAGACTCAAGACATTGTTCTGACTGAAGACTGAACAAGGGAACAGTGGATTGAAGTGGAAGACAAGAGACTTCAAGACATTGTTCTTACTGAAGACTGAACAAGGGAACAGTGGATTGAAGTGGAAGACAAGAGACTGAAGACATTGTTCTTACTGAAGACTGAACAAGGGAACAGTGGATTGAAGTGGAAGACAAGAGACTCAAGACATTGTTCTTACTGAAGACTGAACAAGGGAACAGTGGATTGAAGTGGAAGACAAGAGACTCAAGACATTGTTGTTACTGAAGACTGAACAAGGGAACAAACAGTTTTCAGTGTGATTTGATTCTGCAGTACAGCAGCCAAGTTATATTGGGTGTACGCTGTGTTTGGTGCATTTCCATGAAGAGATATACAAGTACGTTTTGTAATATATATGCTGCTAATGTTAATGTAGAGGTCCTTACTAATTTAGAAAATGGTCCTTATAGGTCCTTACAAGGTCCTTACTTGGCATAAGCTGAAGTCCCTGGGAACCCTGTGTCGGTATCAAAGTGGGGTGACTGCAGGCCAAAGCTGAAACCTGACAGCAGAAACAGAATTACTGAGCTGCCAGAGGAAGGAGCAAACAAACTGCAAAGCAAGCACTGTGTCTGTTTTGTGATGGACTTGTTACTTCGTTTGGCTGCTCAGTCATATTGGTTTTTTGCTTTGATGAGTACTGTTCGTTAACCTCGTCACCGGTTTACAGGGCAGCTGGAACTGGTACAGCCAGCTCAGTTATTCAGTCATTAAGTGACTGAGGTGTTGAGTTGCCCTGAGTCTCTTATGTAAGAACTGTCTTTTACGTGGTGCTATGACGGAAAATGAAAGTTCGGAACTGAATTTCACACGAGCTTCTTGTTTTAAAGGGATACAGGCCTTGCGAGAAAAAAAATTGGTGGTCGGTTGAATTCATACTGTGGTTGTCTTGCCTTGTCTGCGTTCTCATGTCGGCACATCGTAATGATTGTGTCCAAACTGTGACGCAGGTCTGCAAGTGTGTAGCATTTTCCTCAGACGGGTGTCTCTGTGTGGACATGGGGCCGCCGTTCCATAATGCCACTGTACTGCACCATACATTTTCTTGTTTTTGGTGTCGTCGTCGTTGTTGTGATCTCATGGTCTGTGCCACTTAAGTGGCACGACGCCCACGCTGCTCACTCTGTCCACATCCCAGCTTGTCCTTTGACAGCCTGGGAACAGCAGCCCACAGCGAGAGCGGTCAGTGTCCAATCATCATGAGGCAACCTGCCAAACCCTGCACTGCTGCCGAGTCTCTTCAGCGGTGTCTAGCGACGCATGTTCTTGATCCAGCGTATGTAAGACACTGCTTAATAAGCCCCCCCCCCGCAGACAACAATAATTGCTTAGTCACCTGGCCGTTATGAGTGAGTGTCTTCCTCCAGAGGGCACCACCACCACCGTCCAACAACAGTCACCTTGAATTTGCCAATATCGGCAGCAGAAACAAACTCGCCAAGCACGGCTGTTCAGAGCAAGCCACTTAGTTCTGAGAGGCAGGGGAGTTTACAGCTCTCCCACAGCTGCAGAGGCCAAGCCGTGAATGCAGGTCAAGGAAGGGGTGTTTTCTGCCGGCTGCTCCCCACCAGCCAGCTAACCGTGCTGTACTCGACCAACTGAATGTCATCTGTGTACAGCTGGTCTGGCAGCAATGTGTTCGGCATTGATGAGCGGCCATTACAAATGGGGCTCTTAGTTTGATAATCAGTGGTTGTCATGAAAAATGTAATATATCTGTGCTCTTGAGATGACTGAATAGGCGAATTCCTGACAATTCTTTTAATACCAAACTTGACTAGGTTTATTTTCCTGTAGATAATGTAGATACGGCATGAAAGCTTGTACACAAGAGGTCAGGCGATATTCAAACAATGACAACACACACACACAATTGTGAAAGAATGACGTCATCACTTTCTGGGAACTTAATTTTCCCTAGTTAACTAGTACACAAGTTTGATACATGCCTCTGCTTGGATTACAACAACAAAAATGTTGGGTCAGAAATGTGTAAGGCTTGTTTGTTCGGCCCTATAACTAAGTGTCTCGAATGGGACAGAAAAATAAAGCTGTGCAAGGGCAAAGAGATTGGGAAGAAATCGAAATAGTCTCGCCACAAGAGCAGGGCATGAAGGGTACAGAATTTTGAGGCTTCTTGTTTGTTTTTTATTAATGCCGATAATGAGGGTGATGAAGGTGATGCCGTTTTATGTAGAAAACTCCTTGTTTTGGTTGGCAGGTTTTATCGACATTAGAGAACGAGGAAGATATCAACCAGGTGACCGACTTCTTCTCCTACGAGCATTTCTACGTCATCTACTGCAAGTTCTGGGAGCTGGACAAAGACCATGACCTCTTCATCGACAAAGCCGACCTGTCCAGACACAACGACCATGGTAAGTAGGACAACATTCGTGTTTGTTTCCCTTCGTTTAGTTATTTTCATTGTTCAGTAGTTGGTGGTGTGTTCAGTGGTTGATGTGTGTTCAGTGGTTGGTGTGTGTTCAGTGGTTGGTGTGTGTTCAGTGGTTGGTGTGTGTTTCATTACACTACAAGAGAAAAATTTGGTGAGTTGATTGATGCAAGACTTTTTTTTTGGTTTTGTTTTTGGTTTTTTGCCAAATTTCAAATCTTAGCACAGAAGTCCAGCTGATGTGATACAGTATTTGATATTGAAGATAACTGAAGGAAAGTTGTGGTTCAAACCTTTCAGAAGCATTATTATTATGTGGTGTTTTTTCAACCTTTGCTGTCTTCTATCCAGAATCAATGTTAGTGTGAACTGTGGCGTGATGATGGGGGGGGGGGGGGGGGGGGGGGGGGGGGGGGGGGGGGGGGGGGGGGGGGGGGGGGGGGACCACATGGTCCAAAGACTTCCTCTGTACAGAACGTCTATAACAAAAAGGGTGCTCAGGTTCCCTGAGGAACATGGCAGCGCTGACATTGTTCAAGTATGGTTGATGCCGGGCCATGGCGAGAAAGACGGTGCAGAATATGCTCTGATGGTCCCAACACACATTCAGACACATTATGAAAGAAACCGAATCAACCTGGCATTGGGGCATGTGTCATGTAAGAAAGTGCAGAATGCAGCTTCTGTTGTGCTGATTATCATATTATGCCTTTAAAAAAATGTATTGTTCTTTGAAAAAAAAAAAAAACATCCAAAAAAAACAAATAGTAAAAGTACAAGAACAACAGTAAATCATGCAATTTCTGAGTGCTTCCAATCTTGAAACCGTCCCGTGTAAGTTACGTCAAAGCTGATCACGTTTGTTCCTTTTCTTGGCATTGATCACGTCTTGTCATTGGTCATTGATGCTGTCATGTGCTGTAAGCTTAGCTGCAAACACACACAGTAGTGTTGATCCAGAAGTGTCGGCCATTATGTGAGGCAGCCTTGCAGAGATGGCAGCAGAAGGAACACTGAAAAATGGATGAAAACACTCCAGTCGCCAGCTGCAGGCAACAGGATGAAGGGAGAGTATTTTAAATTATTTTGGAGTAGTTTCCCTCAGCAACACACCAGCGCTTGTTGCGTGTCATCCTCCTGGAAAATCTCCGGTTATGAGTGTTCCGGGGTGCATGTTTCTGCCTGGAAAATGACCCAGGTAGACGTGGTGACCAGGTGAATGTGTGTTTCGTGACAGCTTTCAGTGAAGCGAAAACTGTGCGGAAAGGCTTGGTGTGCGTGCGGAAAGGCTTGGTGTGCGTGCGGAAAGGCTTGGTGTGCGTGCGGAAAGGCTTGGTGTGCGTGCGGAAAGGCTTGGTGTGCGTGCGGAAAGGCTTGGTGTGCGTGCGGAAAGGCTTGGTGTGCGTTTTTATTGAAAGAAACAAGCAAGCAAATATCCCAGGCGTCTGTTTTGCATTGACGTCAACAGTACCCAGGTAAGAGTGTGAAGGGACAGCAGTTCATACGCAGTGCATTCCCTTGGATGTTTTTTTTTTTGTAAGCTGCGTTTTGTGGGAGCGCTTTGGCTAATCTGTATTTTGTCATCTGCTGGGAACGTCAACCATTATAGGGATTTTACACAGAGTATGAGTAACATGGATACTGAAGAAACTGATGGGTACAAGTTTGAATGGGCCATGCTAGATGATGTGTTTGAGGACGATTCATGAGAGATTGTAAGGATTTTTATCCAAGAGCCCACTCACAGCCCTGGCCATGCTAGATGATGTGTTTGAGGACGATTCATGAGAGATTGTAAGGATTTTTATCCAAGAGCCCACTCACAGCCCTCTCCTTTCACTATGAGTGTCACTGTGGTAGTGACAGTGTGTCATTGCTACTGTGACAGTGTGTCATTGCTGCTGTGACGGTGTGTCATTGCTACTGTGATGGTGTGTCATTGCTGCTGTGACGGTGTGTCATTGCTACTGTGAAGGTGTGTTTCAGCTCTGAACTCCAGGATCATCGACAGGATATTCTCTGGGGCTGTCACGAGGTAAGGATGATGTTGTTTTAAACCTTGCCCGGTTGGCCCATTTCTCACTGTTAATTCAGCAAGAGGTGGCCTGGCTAATGACTTTAACCCCTTGCCAGCGAAAGATTTGCGTTCATGGGCATATGCACATAGTGTTGATGTCATTTATCTTTTGAGATTTAACAGTGATTCTTATTTTTACGCTTTTAGCAGACCTGTTTACCCTTATGATTTGCCAAAATTTTTACGGAATATAATCGAAATACAGGAATTTTTTCAAATTACATGTTTTTGTCCGAGATATTACAGGTACACGAATTTGGGGGTAAACAGCTCTGCTTTAACACTAGACACATGAAGAAATGCACTTTCTTAAAGCTGTGTTTGTTGTCTTCGTTGTAGTGTGAAAAACAGTGTGTGTTACATATTTCAGTTTGGGCAGGGACCACTGACTTTCGGTCTGTATTGTAAAATCAGTTGAGGGCAGGATTTGCCACTGAAAGTTTTACAACTGTCATGCTGAGATCATCATCATCATCATCATCATCATTGATGACGCATCATCATCACCATCTGACAGAAATTCTTCAGTTTTCGGTCAAGATAATGTCAAAAACAAAGATGTTTTCAGAGTATACCACTTTTTTTTTTTTTTTTTTAAAGAGCACTCTCATCTTTCATGAGAGATATTCTGACAACAGTTTATATGTACAGGTCTGTGATGATGATGATGATGTGGTGATGATGACGATGAGTGTTGCTGTTTTGCTGAGTGACTAATACGTGAGGGACTATGTTTTGCAGGGGAAGGATTTCCGGCAAGGCCGCATGTCGTACAAGGAGTTTGTGTGGTTCTTGATAGCGGAGGAAGACAAGAAGCACCCCACCAGGTGAGTGAAGGGGGAGGGTGGAGTGGAGGGGGTAGTGAAGAGACGAGGGAAGAACATGATGTTCCAATGCATCATGGGTAGGGGTGCCATGCCTGTAAGCGACAATTTGCAAGGATGCAGTTGTTTCCTGTGGAACGCAGAACAAGAAACAAAACTTTGGTCTTTGTGTTCCTATCATTTCTGGAACTGAGCCTCACTATCTCTCCATGTTGTGAATTGGCCGATGTTGGCCAACGCATTTGGTTGTTTTTGTGTAAAAGATGTTGCTTTTTTTCTTTTCAGGTCAAAGATTGTGTGTTACCAGAATAATAATAATAATAATAATAATAATGGGGATTTATATAGCGCCTTCCACGGCACAAGGCGCTTTACAAAGGCAGAAAAAATACAATTGCTAAATGTAAAGAAAATGCATTGAAAAACGGCTCAGAAATGAAAAACAAAGGCTCTCTCCCATTATCTCCCACGCGCACACACACTCTCACGCACAGACACACAATGCACAACAGCCGCAACAAGCACAAACTACTAAGCGATCCACAGAAGCAACAAGAGTCAATCAACTATCTGGTAATGACTGTCTTCTTAGTATTGTTTGAAAAGGTGGGTTTTCAGGGAGGTTTTGAAGGAAGAAAAGGTTTGAGAATGTCTTAAGTCATAGGGAGTTTATTCCAGAGTTTGGGAGCTGCGTATGAGAAAGCTCGTTCGCCATGCTGTTTACGATGGGGACGGTAACTGGGAAAGCGGAAGGTCCTGGTGTCGGTGGAGGAGCGGAGCGTTCGTGATGGGACATATACTTGAAGGAGATCGGAAAGATAGGCAGGGGCATCGCCAGTGAAAATCTTGAAGCAGAGACAACAACATTTGTATTTAATTCTTTCTTCAACGGGGAGCCAGTGCAACTTTTTCAGGAGAGGGCTGCAGGGTTGGGTCCTAGGAGATTTGCAAATGAGACGGGCTGCAGAGTTCTGTACACGTTGGAGGGGTTGGATGACAGAATGAAGATGAGAACAAACTGTAGAAGACGCCATCGTTAAAAGGAGAGGAACTGTCCGCTGAACCTGGTTCATGTGTTTGTTTTGGCTGAATGCTGCACGCTCCAAGCTTTTCACCTGTATGTTCCATCAAGGCCCGTGCGTTCTTTGACTGATGACAGGCAATGTTCTCATCCTAGAATGCAGTTGAGAGAAACATGACGAAGAGCTCTCAGATCTGCTGTTCAAACATGGAACTCGTTGTCTTTCTGTGTCCCTCACTCTTCGTTCTTTCCAATGACAAGGCACATTGTTTTCAAAGAAACTTTCACGTCACATATTCTGTTGTATACTTCTGCCGATCAGACCTGGGTTTGTCTGTCCCTTGATAGCCCTGATGATGGGTTGAAGCGCCATAACCTCACTTGGCTCTCGCTGCCCTACTGGGATTCATTTTTGAGAAAAACTGAGGGGTGGGGTATGCAGACCTGTTTATCCTTACGATTTTGCTGTAAATTTTACTGAAGAAAAAATCGAAATTACAGGAATTACGGTTCAAAAAAAAAATTGCGGGAAAAAAAATCAAAGAAAGAAAATTGTTAAACTCGAAATTTCGTCTGCTACCGTTTCGGTCAAAAGCAGTAAGAAGACATTTCCCAGCGTGCCTTGCGTCTTTTTACCTTGTCAAGGATGGCGACGTAGCGGTCTTACGCGCCAACAGCTGGCTCTTCAAATGTTCAAAAGTTGTGAAAGTATTGTGATTATGAAGATTACAGGTTGTTGTTGTTGTTTTTTCTAATTACAGGTTTTTGTCTGAGATACTACAGGTACAGGAATTTGGGGGAAAAGGTGTGGGGATGTGAAAAGGGGAGGGGAGAAGTGTGGTTGATCTGCGTTGGAAACTTATCGCTTAGTTCTCCTTTCACTGATAATAGTTTTAAAAAAAACTGGTTGCCCAAAGGACAGGAGGAGAGAGCATTTGCGTGTGTCCACCACCAGTGAGGTTTAGTGTTCCCACACAATGGGGGAGGCAGGTGTTTGGAGCCCTGGGGATTGTGATGGAGCATTGGTGTTGATTTGATGGAGTGTTGGTGTTGATTGTGATGGAGCGTTGATTGTGATGGAGCGTTGGTGTTGATTGTGATGGAGCGTTGATTGTGATGGAGCATTGGTGTTGATGGTGATGGAGCGTTGATTGTGATGGAGCATTGGTGTTGATTGTGATGGAGCGTTGATTGTGATGGGCATTGGTGTTGATGGTGATGGAGCGTTGGTGTTGATTGTGATGGAGCGTTGGTGTTGATGGTGATGGAGCATTGGTGTTGATTGTGATGGAGCGTTGGTGTTGATGGAGCGTTGATTGTGATGGAGCGTTGATTGTGATGGAGCATTGGTGTTGATGGTGATGGAGCTTTGGTGTTGATTGTGATGGAGCGTTGGTGTTGATGGTGATGGAGCATTGGTGTTGATTGTGATGGAGCGTTGGTGTTGATGGAGCGTTGATTGTGATGGAGCGTTGATTGTGATGGAGCGTTGGTGTTGATTGTGATGGAGCATTGGTGTTGATTGTGATGGAGCGTTGGTGTTGATGGTGATGGAGCGTTGGTGTTGATTGTGATGGAGCGTTGGTGTTGATTGTGATGGAGCGTTGGTGTTGATTGTGATGGAGCGTTGGTGTTGATGGAGCGTTGATTGTGATGGAGCGTTGGTGTTGATTGTGATGGAGCGTTGGTGTTGATTGTGATGGGAGCGTTGATTGTGATGGAGCATTAGTGTTGATTGTGATGGAGCATTGGTGTTGTTTGTGATGGAGCGTTGGTGTTGTTTGTGATGGGCATTGGTGTTGTTTGTGATGGAGCATTGGTGTTTGTGATGGAGCATTAGTGTTGATTGTGATGGAGCGTGGTTGTTGCTTTATTGATGTCTCATCATGGTGTATATATTTGTTGATTGCAGCATCGAGTGTTGTGTTTGCTGATGGCAGTTATAGAGTACTGTGTTTGCTGATGGCAGTTGTAAAATACTGTGTTTGCTGATGGCAGTATACAGTACTGTTGACTGCAGCATAGAGCACTGTTGACTGCAGCATAGAGCACTGTTGACTGCAGCATAGAGGACTGTTTGACTGCAGCATAGAGCACTGTTGACTGCAGCATAGAGCACTGTTGACTGCAGCATAGAGGACTGTTGACTGCAGCATAGAGGACTGTTGACTGCAGCATAGAGCACTGTTGACTGCAGCATAGAGCACTGTTGACTGCAGCATAGAGCACTGTTGATTGCAGCATAGAGGACTGTTGACTGCAGCATAGAGCACTGTTGACTGCAGCATAGAGGACTGTTGACTGCAGCATAGAGGACTGTTGACTGCAGCATAGAGGACTGTTGATTGCAGCATAGAGTACGGTTGACTGCAGCATAGAGCACGGTTGACTGCAGCATAGAGCACTGTTGACTGCAGCATAGAGGACTGTTGATTGCAGCATAGAGGACTGTTGATTGCAGCATAGAGCACTGTTGACTGCAGCATAGAGGACTGTTGACTGCAGCATAGAGGACTGTTGATTGCAGCATTGAGGACTGTTGATTGCAGCATAGAGCACTGTTGATTGCAGCATAGAGCACTGATGATTGCAGCATAGAGCACTGTTGACTGCAGCATAGAGCACTGTTGACTGCAGCATAGAGCACTGTTGACTGCAGCATAGAGCACTGTTGATTGCAGCATAGAGCACTGTTGACTGCAGCATAGAGCACTGTTGACTGCAGCATAGAGGACTGTTGACTGCAGCATAGAGCACTGTTGACTGCAGCATAGAGGACTGTTGACTGCAGCATAGAGCACTGTTGACTGCAGCATAGAGCACTGTTGATTGCAGCATAGAGGACTGTTGACTGCAGCATAGAGCACTGTTGACTGCAGCATAGAGGACTGTTGACTGCAGCATAGAGGACTGTTTATTGCAGCATAGAGTACTGTTGATTGCAGCATAGAGCACTGTTGACTGCAGCATAGAGCACTGTTGACTGCAGCATAGAGGACTGTTGACTGCAGCATAGAGGCTGTTTATTGCAGCATAGAGTACTGGTTCCGCTGCATGGACGTGGACGGGGACGGGGTGATCTCCATGTATGAGATGGAGTATTTCTACGAGGAGCAGATGCAGAAGATGGAGGCTCTGGGCATCGAGAAGCTGCCCTTCGAGGACTGCCTCTGTCAGGTGAGGGCACAGGCAGCCACACTGCGTCTGCAGAACACTAGAATCCCATGGAAGGAGAGAAAGAAAGAACTGGGGGGGGGGGGTGAAAGGGGGAGGGAGCAACCGGAGGGGAAATGTGTGGAGAAAAGGAAACCAAAGTCAAAAATAGAAAAGGAAAGAAGAGGATCAAAAAAGGAGAGGGGAAGAAAATGAAAATAGCAACAACAAAAAACAACAACAACAAAGAAAAAAAAGAGGGAAAGAAAAGGACCGAAAAGGACAAAAGAAGAATATGGAGATACAAAAAAAAAGAAAAAAAAAAGGGGGGGGGGGGGGGAGAAAAAGACCAACAAAGGAGAAGGGAAGAAAATGAAGATAATGGAATACAAAAAAAAAAAGAGGGTTGGGGGGGGGGGGGTGGGGGGGGGGGGGGGGGGGGGGGGGGGGACAAAAACAAGAAGGGAAAAAAATGAAGATTGTGAGAGAGAAAAAAAGGTTGAAAGAAAGACCAAAAAAGGTAGAAGGAAGAAAATGAAGATAGCGAAAAAAAAAGGGGAAGAAAAAAAGGGGGGGGGACCAAAAAGGGTAAGGGAAGAAAATGAAGATAGCAAAAAAAGAAAAAGAAGGGGTTCATAAGAGGGAGGGAGGAAGAGAGTTTGTGCTGGGCGGTGGAGAGATCGTGGAATGAGAAATGGGGTGTAGAGACTAGGGAAGGGAAAGGAAGAGGAGGGAAGCAGTAAGGAACAAGACCATGAAAGAGGAGGAGAGGATGAAAGAGAGAACGAAGAAACAGAAAGGAGGAAGAAATGAAACGAAGAAAGGAAGGAAAGGAAAGAAGAGAGAGACAGAGCAAATGCCATGGAAGAAAGGCTTGGAAAGAATTGACAGCCGACCAGATTGTGTTTTTCTTCTGATTGTGGTCCTGCAAAATGGAGTGGAAGAAAGACATGGAAAGAAAGCGTTGATAGCCTACAAGCTGAAGATGTTTTCCTCATGATTTGAGCCACATAAAGGCCATGGAAGAAAAGTGTAGAAAGAATATGAATAGCCAGCAAGATGGCTATGTTTTTTTCCTCTCCTGATCGTAGTCGCTTAACCTTCGTGACAAGCATGCACCCGCTAGCGCCCGACCGGAAATCACACTGCCAAAAGGCTAAGCGCCTGCCAGCGCCCGGTAAAACACGTGGCAACAATGGGCGCCGCCATGTTTCTCGTAGAAAAGGAAGTCTCGCGAGAATGTGACTTCCTTCTTCCAGTAGCCATTCACTTCTGTTTGCAAAAAAAATGCGAGTCGATACGTGCCGTAGTTCTCGAGTTACGAATTTTTAAAGTTTTGTGGTCGAAATGCTGTTTTTCACCATGGCTAACCTTGATTTCTGCCGTTCTATAATGAGATTTAGTAATGAAGATACTGTGATTTGTGGGATTTACCGCATAAGACTTAGTGAAAGTGCTGGGTGATGAAGCTTACAGTGACCTAGATTTCGACTGGGATGAGGTTCCAGATATGATAAACAACGATTTGGAAGAAAGTTCTGAAGAAGATTTTTTTTTCCCCGAGTAAATGGCTCATGTGACACTCTTCAAACTTATGATATAGCAACATATATATTCGTAGGAATTTTAAAAATGATTTTCATTTCATTATTTCCTTTCCTCTCTTTTAAATTGATTTTTAAATGGGTAACCATGTTCAAATGACGGAGTTACTTATCTTGCGGATGGTTTTCGGCGTAACTAAGCTCAGGTAAGTGCATACTGAAGAGGGTTAAAATGCAATGGAAGAAAGACTTGGAAAGAGAGCATGAATAGCCAATAAGATGAATTCTTTATTCTCCTGAAGGTGGTCCCATGACCACCCCCCCCCCCCCCCCCCCCCCCCCCATCCCAAACAATGCTCTGACTGTGCCATGACCTCCGACAGATGTTCGACCTGGTGCGACCGCGGGTGGAGGAGCGCATCACTCTGGGCGACCTGAAGAACTGTCGTATGGCCAACATTTTCTTCGACACCTTCTTCAACCTGGACAAGTTCTTGGAGCATGAGCAGAGAGACCCCTTCGCTAACACCAGGGTGCGTACGCTTGTTATGTGTCTGCCTTCTGTCGATCTGTCTGCACCGTCGTTGTTGCTCTGTCTGCGTCTTTGTTGATCTGTCTGCATCTTTGTTGCTCTGTCTTCGTCTTTGTTGTTCTTTCTGTGTCTTTGTTGATCTGTCTGCATATTTGTTGATCTGTCTGCGTCTTTGTCGCTCTGTCTGTATCTTTGTTGATCTGTCTGCGTCTTTGTTGCTCAGTCTTCATCTTTGTTGATCTGTCTGCGTCTTTGTCACTCTGTCTGCGTCTTTGTCACTCTGCGTCTTTGTTGATCTGTCTGTATCTTTGTTGATCTGTCTGCTTCTTTGTTGCACTGTCTGCGTCTTTGTTGATCTGTGTCTTTGTTGATCTGTCTGCGTCTTTTTGATCTGTCTGCATCTTTGTTGATCTGTCTGCGTCTTTTTGATCTGTCTGCATCTTTGTTGATCTGTCTGCATATTTGTTGATTTGTCTGTAAATCTGTTGCTCTGTCTGCATCTTTGTTAATCGGTCTGCATCTTTGAACTTTTGTCTGTGTCTTTGTTGATCTGTCTTTATCTTTGTTGATCTGTCTCCGTCTTTGTTGATCTGTCTGCGAAAGCATCCCAAAGTAGTATCATCAGTACTCAGTGTTAAGACCTGCAACATGCAGTAGATTGTTTCCAAACATGTTGACAGAGAGCCTTGATGATTGGTCAGAAATGTACCTCGTGGAGAACTCTGAACTAGCTTCCATGTTTTCACAGGGCAAGGAGATTGAAGGAAGCGTCTCACACTGTCTTTTTTTTTTTTTAAATTGACAGGACGTGGACGCAGCGGGTAACGAGATCTCCGACTGGGATCGTTACGCAGCGGAGGAGTACGACATCTTGGTGGCTGAGGAAGGCATGAACGACCAGGAAGAGATGTAAGCTGGCCATGGCCAACACAACAACAACAAACATCCCCACCTCCCCTTCTTATCCCCCCCCCCCCCTTCACCCTTCCCTCCCCTCCTTCACTTTGTTCTGGCTCAGACCAATCAGTTCGCTGCGGTTTAGACGGATCAGGGGGAGGTCAGTATGTACCACGTCCTCACTGTATGTGGAGGCATCCTACCTCCTGTCTCTACATCTAAAGAGTTTCCATTCCTCCTGCTGGGGAGAAGAAGAAAAGAAGAGAAAAAAAAAGGGGGGGGGGGGGGGTAGGGAAGCTCAGCGAAGTATGGTGTGTAACATATCTTAGCGAAACAAGAGAGAGAAAAGGGCAGCTCCAATAATATACAAAGAAGAGCAGATCTTGTGATATCGAGCAGACGGGTAAAACTCCAGTCCCCTTTTGCAATCGTTATATTGGTGAGGAGATGCTCAACAAGCAGAGGGCCAAGAAAGCTTTAATTGTTAGATCCCCTGAGGGTTATTGAAGTACATGATCGTATCTCTGCAATAAAAAAAAGGAACAGTGTATGCATATATCTCCGAGCTGAAATTTCAGTAAGCCATTTTCAGCAGTCAGGTGGTCCTCCGCCTTTAGATTCGACTGGATATGGAACGCTGGGCATTGTTGTAGTCTTGTGACTTTTTTTAGTGCGTGTGTCAGTTCACCAACGGTTAACAACAGAAGTAGTACAGCAGTTTCTCTTTTTAGGTGAGAGAGAGAGAGAGAGAGACTGGCAGACCCTCAGGGTGGGGGAGGGGGAGGGGGAAATGTAGCAGTCAGTGAGATCTACAGGACTGTGGATAGGTTCACTGTTAACGTCAGCTTGGTCAGAGACGAGGGGTTGAGGTCCGATTATGTAGGATTCCAAATCATCTGTCTAGGGGAAAAGAAGGGCATCTTTCAGGGCAGAAGCTGACAAGAGCAGAAAATCCAGCAGTTACGCGTGACAGGTGTCCATGGCCTGATCCTGATCCTGACTGAAAGTGTGTTTTATAGATCTTCTCAACAAACCACTTTGTGTTGTCATCATCATTGTAGCTGGCAGCTTTTTACCCCAACAGAATCCCCTGTGCTATCATTGTCACCATTACTGACCGTTCTTCCCAACGAATTCCTGTGCACAGTCATTGTCGTGGTAACTCTTCGGTCTTCCCAGCAAAAGTTCCCTCGTGTTGTCATCATAAATCGTGGTTCTTTCTAAAAGAAAAAAATGAAAAAGAAAATTCCCCTGTGCTTTCACTGTCACTGTAACTCGCAGGTCTTCCCAACGAATCCCCTTGTCACCATAACCTGTGGTGCTGTCCAACAAATCCCCGTATCACCATAACTTGTGGTTCTGTCCAACAAATCCCCTTGTCACCGTAGCTTGTGGTTCTGTCCAACAAAGTCCCTTGTGCTTTCATTGTCATCGTAACTCACAGGTCTTCCCAGCAAATCCCCTTGTCCCTATAGCTTGTAGTTCTGTACAACAAATCCCCTTGTCCCCATAGCTTGTAGTTCTGTGCAACAAATCCCCTTGTCCCCATAGCTTGTAGTTCTGTACAACAAATCCCCTTGTCCCCATAGCTTGTGGTTCTGTCCAACAAAGTCCCTTGTGCTTTCGCTGTCACCGTAGCTCACAGGTCTTCCCTACAACAAGCCCTTTGTGTTGCCATCCTAACTCTCTGTCCTTCCAGCCAGTTCCCTGGTGACGGGTGCCACTGTCACCCTGACTCTCAGCTTTTCACTATGAATTCCCTAGTGTTGTCATTGTCATAGTAACTTGGCAGTTTTCCCAGCAGATTTCATTTGCACTTGTCACTGCAATCATAACTCGGAATTTGTTGGGCTTTTTTTCGCCCTCACCAACGTCCCCTATACTGTCACTGTCACGGTAACTCAAGAGTTCTTCCTGGCAAATTCTCCAGTACTGTCCCTGTCACTGTAATACAAATTTCCCTTACTGTCACTATAAATTACAGTTCTTCCCAGCAAATTCTTTCGTACTGTCACTGTAAATTCACTTGTCATTCCAGCAAATTCTGTTGTGCTGTATCATGACCAGTTCTTCTGAACAAATCCCCCCCCCCCCCCCCCCCCCCAGGGTGTCATCATAACAAGCGAATCTCAGTTTTTCCTTGTGCTGTCATAATAACTCATGGTTCTTCCATACCAAAAAATTCCCTGTAATGTCAGTGTTGCCCAAAGTCCCATTTCTTTCCAGACATAGGGAAGTCATTTTTGAAATCACCAGTGTCACCTGGTGCTCCCTTTTGCCTTAGTTGATTTTTGTTTCTTTTGTTTTGTTTCCTGTATGAAGTAGGAAGACAATGGTGCCATTGTGTGTCTGTGCATGTACAGGTTTGTCTGTGCATGCATGTTCGTGTATGTGTGTGTACTGCAGAATAGCACATACACGCCCCCCCCCCCCCTCTCCCACTCCCTCTCCTTTTCCTTCAGAGAGGGGTAAGGATGAAGAGGGGGGGGGGGAGGACGGGGTGAAGACTCTGCAGGGACTGGGGGGGGGGGGGGGGACGAGAGAAGGGAGCAGAGACCTTTTTCTCCGTCAAAAATATTACGTGTTTTGTGTGTTTGTTTTTGCCTAGAAATCTTGTGTGTCTATGCTTGATCATGAGCCTCGTATCCCTCATTGGCACCAAAAAAAAAAAAGAAAAGAAAAAAAAAAAAGAAAAGCAGAAAGTGAAGGCGGGAACTGTGATGTGAAGCAGTGGCAGGATGCATGTGTCACATGTGTGCCATTGCTTTTTTGCTTTCAGTCTTTTCTTGTTTGTTTGTTTTTTTAAAGCCCAGATTCCAGCGGTAATGTTGGACTGTTTTATGTGTGACACAGCTATTCGCGGACCTTCACCAGAAGGTATTTGCATTGCATGATTAGTTTGGGTTCTCTTTCCTTGGAAAAGGCCTTGATGACTGACCCCCCCCCCCTTTTTTTTTTAAAAATGCTTTTTGGTTGTTACTTTATTCCGTTGTTTGTTTAACTCAGTTGGAAGCTTAGAGTATTCTTTCAGTTACTGAAGGGTTTTGTTACTTTCTAGAGGTCCCACTAAACTCTTGTCAGTCTCTTCTAGCTGGCTGGCTGGAGGTTTGTCTTGTGTGTCTTGGGAGCGTCTGTAAATAAGAGAGAGGTTCACACACTTCTGACTGAGCAGTTTCACGCAGGGTTGCATCCCTTTTTAACCTTTACCAGCCGAGTCACCTGATCGTGGGTGACGGGGATTTCTTTCCCTCGAGCCGAGCCACCCAAAGCTGGGTGACGGACAGACAGTACATTCTGCCGTGTCACACACAATCGTGTGACTGGAACATAAAAAATTCCTACACTTTCCATGAAATGATCCAAGGGAAATAAGCTCTGCAACTAGTCTTGGGGATGTTGTAGCGAGTAGTAGACCTTACTTTCAGTGCTCTATCGTGAACTTGGCTGACCCCAGCAGCTTTGAAACAAAGGAACTGACGGCACCGGGCTTTGCGCCTAAGCACGCGCGAAAAAATGTCGGTAAGACGAAGGGGCGGCAGTGATTTCTCGCTCAATGTAGCGCTTGAAATCATATTACAAAGTGGATCTGGTGATGAGGGGAGTGGTAGAGAGATAGAAAACTGTGAAAGAGAAGAGGAAAGTGAATTGTTTGAAGATGCAGCCATCCCTTCATCTTCTGATTAGGTGTTGTAACAGAACGGAATAGAATGTAAACGACGAATTTTTTTTTTACTTGTCAGACATGTTTTTCAACGCACAGTCGTGTCTACACATTGAAAGTAAATGATTCAAAATTACTATGTTTGATTAGTTGAGTGTTTGTTCTTTCCTACGACATCTAACACAACACTGTCAGTTGGTGTCTAGCTACCGTAAAAATAAATTAAAAAGTGGCGAAACATGCGCATTGGCAGGGGCTGAGCACCATGCGCGAGCGTGCAGCAGCAGGGAGTTCTGCACGCGCCGCTCTCGGCTAGATAGTATTAACACATTGTACCTGTCTGCCCATGAGAAGGTGCTGTGCAACGAAAAAGTCCTCGATCTGGTTGTAGAAATGGTCGCACATGGGTGCAGAGTTCACACGTGCATCCTTGTTGGCGGAAGAAGTGTTCACAGACAGTAGGGTTAAGGCATCAGAAAGCACGGACAAGTATGAGAAAAGCGAACGGTTGCAGTGGCGTGTAGGTTGTTGAGCGAAGCCTTTACTGTGTAATGAAAGGACAGCAACCAGCGCAGCACTTGCCTCATTCTCTTTCCTAGACAGACGCCCACAAACTAGTTTGCGGCGAAAGCGGAGAACACGGGGGGTAATGAAACAGTAAAAGGCAGTGCAGCTGCTTTCAGTCTGTGCGTTATTATGATTGTCAGGGGCAGAGAACTTTTTGGAGACACGATCTGTACCATCGTCTGTTTCCGCTGGCTCTTCCTCATGGTTTGATGCAGCGCTCGTTTCAGAAGAACATTTTGGATCAACATTCTGGTTTGTTTTTGCGGAGGAGGCAGTGCTCTTGTTGAATTGAGAAGGAAATGCCGGGTGCCTGTGTGATCTCCTGGGAAAGGGCAATAACCGTGTAGAAGATGGCCGGGACGGAGAGAAACAAAAAGTGTAGTCAGTGGATTCTGGTGTTTATGAGTGTCATCCCTACTAAGAGCTGCGTCAGTAGATTCTGTGTTTGTGGTCAGAAATGTGTGAGTCTCGTTCCGATACTCTCTCTGTCTCTTTCTTTCTCTTTTTCTCTCTCTCTCTTTCTCTGTCTCTGTCTGTCTGTCTCTCTCTCTCTCTCTCTTTTCTCTCTCTCTCTCTCTCTCTCTCTCTCTTTCACCAATCAGGTTTGGTAAACATATTATGAAGGTGTAATCAACCAGCATGTCTTGTTGTGGGGTCCTTTTTTTCACCTTTCATAAATGTGAATGTTGAACAGGATCATGTGATGTTGTTTGAAGATCAGAGGATCGGTGACTTCAGTGTGTTGTGTGTCTTCAGTGTGTTGTGTGTCTTCAGTGTGTTGTGTGTTCTTCAGTGTGTTGTGTGTCTTCAGTGTGTTGTGTGTCTTCAGGCTTTCTTCTGTCACTGGCTGTGTTAGGTTTGTCTGTGTACTGTCCAGTAATCAGTCTCCTCTTTAAACTAATCTAACAGTTTGTTCCCTCTCTCTGTCACTGTGTGTGAGTGTGTCTGTGTCTGTCTCTCTCTTTTCTCTCTCTCTCTCTCTCTCTCTCTCTCTCTCTCTCTCCCACCCTCTCTCTCTCTCTCTCTCTCTCTCTCTCTCTCTCTCTCTCTCTCTCTCTCCATTTTTCAGAAGAAAGATCGATTTCTTTGCTGCACTGCTTTGAGATGAGAATGAACCTATAATATGAATGATAATTGTTATAGTCATAATGTGATGATGGAAGAAACAGACCTGACGATAACAATTAGGTCAAAGAGGCTCACAGTAATGATGGCGCTGCTGTTGTAGTAAATATGAGTCCAGGAACGACATATTGCAGACTGGCGCACACACACACACACACATATAACCCACACTCCCTCCTTTTTGTCTCTTTTTTTGTCGTTTGGATGAAGTGGTAATCCCTGATCCTTTGTGCGGAATGTGCTTTGTGTACGGAGCAGGATCTGGCAGCAACAGGAACAAAGTCATCTGTGGTAAAACACCTGTAGAAAGTCATGAAGAAGAAGATCAGAAAATGCACTTAAAAGATGGATTTGGTGGGGGGGAGGGGGAGGCAACTGCCAGGCTTATTCTCAAATTCTTTTCACACCAATACAATGCAGCGCGCAGAATTGCAAGTTAAAAAGATAAAAATAAAAATAAAATAGCTGTATGTTGCCTGCAGAGATGCTTTATGTTTATATCAATAAATGTACAAATCATTGTTTCTTTCTTGTTTGCAGTCAGGCAATGTAGATGTGGGAACAAATGATGTAAAGGAAGATATCGTTATGAAATTACGCTCTTTCTCTCTCTCTCTCTCTCTCTCTCTCTCTCTATTTCTCTCTCTCTGTCTCTCTCTTCTCTCTCTTTCTCTCTCTCTCTATTTCTCTCTCTCTCTCTCTCTGTGTCTCTCTCTCTCTCTCTCTCTCTCTTTCTCTCTCTCTCTCTCTCTCTCTCTCTCTTTCTCTCTCTCTTTCTCTATTTCTCTCTCTTCTCTCTTTCTCTCTCTCTCACTCTTTCTCTCTCTCTGTGCGTGTGCGTGCGTTTGTAGGTGTTTATTTTTCTCACAGTGTGTGTGTGTGTCTGTCTGTTTCTCTCGGTCCACACCCACTCACTGTCTTGTCTTGACCAGCGTCATGAAGAGCGGTTGCCTTTCTCTCTCTCTGTGTCACAGCAGTGATGTTAGCTAGTGGCGTGGGGGCGCCGTAAGCCCAGACCGTGATGATGAAGCTAAGTTAGGTGAGACTGCCGCAAGCTTTATCTCCCCCCCCACCATCCCCCATCCCCCTCCACTCCCCACCCCCCCCCTCCCAGCTGTGTGCTCTTGCTGTGTGTGAGTGCTAATACCAGTCTCTTTGTCACACCAGGCATGCCAGTTGTCCTCTCTCTCTCTCTGTCTTGTGGAGTGACACTTTTACCTTCATGAAGGTCTAAAAAAAAAATTTAAAAAAAGCAGTGACTGAAATCGTGGTGGACAACTTTGTGAACCCATATCGTGGCTGCTGCTGTCTGGTGCCAAGTTTGAGTTTGATTTTCTGGTTGATTGATTTTCTGGTTGATTCAAATCATCACATCTTTCTTCAGTGCATTCCTAATCTATGGGTTAAAAAAAAAGGAAAAGACAGCAAGGCAAGGACGATATAAAAGCAAACGACAAAAACTGGGTTCGTTGTTGATCCACATAGACCATTTAGTGTCCTCGTGCAATGAAAGATGCTTCACCTACAGATATTGTGTCTGACCATTTTCATGTCCTCCGGAGGGTGGCCAGCACAGCTCTGCCATTGACCCCCCCCCCCCCCCACCAAGATGACACTTGTTCTTTTCCAAAGTTTGGCAGATGCATATGTTTAGGAACAGTTTATCTTCTTGTTTCAATGAAATCTTTTTCAACATTTTTTTGTTTCTCCCAACAGAGTCCTCGTCATACAAAGATGTGAAAACTTGTCTGAAAACTTGAAAATTGTTTTTTTTAAGGGGGGGGGGGGGGGGGGGTTGGGGGGAGGAGAAAAAAAACCCACCTACCTATGCTGTGAGCTGTTAAGGACGGGAACCAAGTCGGAGTCTGAGGGGACCGCAGTTTCCTGCCTCTGACGTGGCCGTGTTGTCCCACCGCTGTTCAAGCGTTTGTCGTGGGTCGGCAACCGGAAGCTGCAAGCAGACTTCACAGTCTCCTCCTCCATCCTAAACCCAGCTCTCTTGTCTCCCTTTACTTCCTCCCCCACCCCCACCCCCCCGAGTTACCCCATTTTCCTGCCATTTTTTCCACCCTACAGACGATTGGCATGCCTGGTTCTTCACTTTTCCCTCTTCTCATGTCGTGTGTGTTTCATCAGTTCCACGTCTCCTCTCTCCTCTCTCTCTCTCCAGCCCTTTGACCTCCTGAACTTACCGCGTGTTCTGATTGAATGGCGTGTCGCACCGCTGATGATGACCTGTTTTGGCTGACCTCAGACCTGTTGATCTTGAAGCCTTGGCCTTGTGGTTTTTGTGTGTGATGGTTGGAGTGGGTGTGTTTCTGTTTTTCCGTTGTTTATGCTTGGGGAAGTTTTGGGGTGTGCCTTGTGGTGTGTTTTTCTGAGCGTTCTGTCGGTGCTGTCGTGTTCTGAGAGTGCGACTGGAAGGGGTGAGTGCCAGCGCAGGCAGAAAGTAGGACAAGAGAAGTTCCTGGAAGGGAGGGGGAAGTGAAAGGCGGAACTGTTGCATGTTATCACTGAAAGGGAAAAGAGAGAGAGAGGAGAGAGCTTGTTTTTTTTTTTAATATGTGATTTACGTGGCGACATATTTTTAGTATACCAGTAGTGTTTTCAGGCTCATACAGCAATGAAATAATCGTATTTAGTTTGCCATAAGTCTGTCTATTCCCTACCTTCTCTCTCTCTCTCTCTCTCTCTCTCTCTCTCTCTCTCTCTCTCTTCTCTCTCTCTCTCTCGCTCTCTCTTTCTCTGTCTCCCACCCCCATGCCCACCATTCTTTCTTATTTCTTCCTAATGATTACTCACTCTTCCCCCCCCCTCTATTTCGCTCAGTCTTTGTTTCTGTCTGTCTGTCTCTCTCTCTCTCTCTCTCTCTCTCTCTCTTCCTTGTTCCTCCACCCTTTCCCCTCTCTCTCTCTCTCTCTCTCTCTCTCTCTCTTTCACAAGTCAAACCATTCCTGCTCTCTCTCTCTCTCTCTCTCTCTCTCTCTCTCTCTCTCTTCTCTCTCTCTGTTTGGCATATTGATGTTTATTTACTGAAGAGGTGGGGGAAAAAACAAAGGGAAAGAAAAGTGTTTACTGGTGTCAATTACAACACACACAGTGAGTGGGTGAGTGGTTGTGAATCTTGTTATCAGACTTGCCTGCCTCCGTTGTCTGTCTGCATGTCAGAGGTAGATTGGACGGGGCCTGGTGTGTGCCTTCACTTGAGCTGGTTTCATCTGTGTTTCCATAACAGAAGAAAGCGCTCTGTTTAACCTGTGCAACAAACTGGATGGTTGTCGTCATGCAGAATTAACCGATTCTTGTTTTGACATCAGCAAAAAAAAAGTCTGTACATGCATAGAGCATAGATTTTTTGTGTGATCGAGTTTGTTGGTTTCATACAGAATTGTTCATTGCATGAGGTAGTGCGGACTCAACAACAACAAAATGATGAGAGATGGATGATTATGGTTTTGTCCTGTGTTGTGGTTGGTGATTAAAAAAAAAGATTAGGTTGTTTGTGGCATGTTGAGGGGATGGGATAGCCGTGTCTGCTTACTGCACATGGTAGGCAGTGAAATAATGTGGAGCATTGTGAAATATGAGTGAGAGTGTGTGTGTTTTGTGGATTCGTGGGTAATGAATTAATTGTGTGCGTGTTTTTGGGCACATTGTGGACTATGAAATAATTGTGTGCGTGTTTGTGGCACATTGGTGGACAATGAAATAATTGTGTGCGTGTTCGTGGCACATTGTGGACAATGAATAATTGTGTGCATGTTCGTGGCACATTGTGGACAATGAAATATTGATGTCTGGTGACTGCTTTGGGTATGAGGTTCTGATGATGTTGTACAGCATCATGTTTCAGCCTTTGAAAAAAAAAAAATGTATTTGGTGTTGTTCATGTATTTCTTCTTCCGGCTAACCTTGCTGTTATGTCTTGTGACCCTGCACTGGGCATTTATGGGAAGGTCAGTGCATGGAATGCCCCTATCGGCCTGCGCTTCGGTGACCTTGCTGAACTATACATAGATGGAAACCTGTGGGGGAAAAAAAAAGGGGGGGGGGGATAGGGGGGGGTGTCTTTTATTTCTTTTTCCCCTAGTGCTTAATAATAACACCAGACAACTTCAGTTGTAGGTGATTCACACGGTTAATACTTTGGTAGACAGAATGCAACCTGCTGTAATCTACTCCAGACTCACTCAGTCAATTTTTTCCTTTTTTTTTTTTTTTTTTTTTTTTGTTTTTTTGGGGGGGGTGGGGGGAGGGAGGGATTTGGGGAGGGGGCACATATGCAGACGCTCTAACACACAGGCACACGCGCACACACATGCACACACACACACACACATTTCACACACACACACACACACACACACACACACACACACATGTGCGCACACGCGCGCGTGCAGGCATGCACACACACACACTCACTCACACACATGCACACACACACACACACATGCACACACACACACACACACACACACACACACACACACACACACACACATACACACACACACACCACACACACACACACACACACACACACACACAGATGATAAACTATTGAATTTGAAAAGAAGCCACAAACTTGTTTTTACATGCTGATGAGGATTGTACACCAGTCTGCTCAACTATTGTCGTCCAAGGAAAGGATACATGTGGGAAAGGGGCGGGGGGGGGAGGGGGGTTAAGGAAGCAGGGCGTTGGGGAGTGGAGGCTGGGGGTGCGAAAGGGGGGACATCTAGGGCGTTGGTGTCATGCGAATTTTAGAAGCAAGTCAACTGAATACTGTGGTCTTTTCAGAAGGGTGTGTTTTAAAGGGTTGAGTGAATTAATTTTTTTCTAAGACTTGTGAGTTGACTTGAATGCGGTGACAGCCCTAATATGGCCTTTTTGCGGTCGGCTGGGCTATAGGCAACATTGCTTACTTGCTTACTACCACACTGACTTGGCATCGGTGCAGGTTAGTGACTACCTCCTGTGGAATGGTGGTGCAGGGATGACGACAGGACAGACAAGGGTGTGGCTGTATATTTAGGAGCTGGAGGGAGGGGGGTGTGTGAGATAGCAATGGGTTTGAGTGGGCATGGAGCTGGAGGGAGGGAGGGGGGGGGGGGGATAGCAATGGGTTTGAGTGGGCATGGAGCTGGAGGGAGGGAGGGGGTAGCAATGGGTTTGAGTGGGCATGGAGCTGGAGGGAGGGAGGGGTGGGATAGCAATGGGTTTGAGTGGGCATGGAGCTGGAGGGAGGGAGTGGGGGGGGGGGGGGGGGGATAGCAATGGGTTTGAGTGGGCATGGAGCTGGAGGGAGGGAGGGGATAGCAATGGGTTTGAGTGGGCATGGAGCTGGAGGGAGGGGGGGGTGGGATAGCAATGGGTTTGAGTGGGCATGGAGCTGGAGGGAGGGGTGGGATAGCAATGGGTTTGAGTGGGCATGGAGCTGGAGGGAGGGGTGGGTTAGCAGTGGGTTTAAGTGGGCATGGAGCTTGAGGGAGGGGTGGGATAGCAATGGGTTTTAAGTGGGCATGGAGCTGGAGGGAGGGGGGGGGGGGATAGCAATGGGTTTGAGTGGGCGTTGGAGGTGTGGGGAAAAAAAACACACAGAACATCATGTTTCTGTTGGGTCACTTCTTTTTTTTTTTTAACATGTATCTTTGTCAACACAGATGATGTGACAATTGTTCATACTACCGTGTTCAGATTAATTCAGAACAAATTTTTGTTGCTGTTGTTGTGTGGACCGATGATTTTGAGGATGATAAGTATAAGATTATTCTCTGTAACATGCCTGTGGCAGTGCATATGTAGGTATTAGTGTGAATGAATTGTATGCATAGACCGTGATTATTTTGGAGTTATTACAGTATGTACGTAAACTTTTTTTTACCGACATTCCAGCCGCAGGACATTATAAATTGTTAATACCCACTCACAAGCGCAGACAGACAGGTGCATGCATATACACACATTCACTCAATCGCTTACACACACACACACACACACACACACACACACACACACACACACACACACACACACACACATATGCACATACCATTATTAAAATTTCCCACCAGAAACAAAGCAGTAGAAACATCACTGATGAAAACACTGTGAAACCTTGCCTGAAGTTAGAATGAATAGATGAATGGATAAATGAATATGGCAGACAAATCTTTGACTGTGTTTTCGCAAGGATGACAGAGAGAAGAATGATTTTGTTGTCTGTCAGTCATTGCAAAGGTAATTGAGCCTGATAATGATGATGATGATGATGATGATGGCAGCCATGATGATTTGTGGTGTTGGACAGTCACTACGAGGATGACTTTGAGCCGGACGATGATGACAGCGACACCCTAGTTGACGAGGACATGACACCGCTCGCCGAGCCCCACAACGCAAGGTCACCCCTCGGCTCCACCCCGCCTCCAACGACGACCTCTACGACTTCAGCAACAACAGCTTTGGCTTTTGACACCTTTGTCCCTTCACTGGTGTGTGTGTGTGTATATGTGTGTCGGTCTTTACAGGTGTGTGTCCTGTCTTCACAGGTGTGTGACCGTCTTCACTGGGCTTCCTCCCTCCGGGCTGTCAGGTGTCAGTCACTGTGCTGTGTGCAGCCCTGGGTTCTGTCCCCTGTTGTCCATACTTCTGCGTCAGCTTCCACTACGATTACTGCGCTTCGAGTGAACTTCTGTTTCCATCGTCACTGCTTGTGATAGTAAAGGAAGACTTGTGTGAAAGAGAGAGAGTGACAGAGAGAGAGAGAGGAGGGGGGGTGGGGAGAGTGTAGTTCTCCCTCTGGATTTCAAGTTGAAAAACGAATTGTCAAAAGGGTGGGTTTTTAACAGCATCAGTGCTGAACTTTTCTTTTTTTTTTTTTCTTTTTTTTTTTTCTTTTTTTTTTGTCGTTGATATTTATCATTTTTATGAATAACAAAATTTTATATTGCTATGATACTTAAAATTACTAACAATGTTGATTATCCTTATCTTTGGCTGCAAGGTGCAAAGCACATGTGATTGCAGCATCCGTCCTGTTGATGTGGCGAAACATATCACCAAGAACAGAGAAAGGGGGACAGAGAATCGACGTTCTTGCTTGTGATGGCCTTCATGTGGAGTCCAGACAGTTTGCAGGTGTAGCACAGACAGGTGTGACCCTGGAGAAGCAGAATCAGACTGCACCAAATGTAATTTATGAATTATTGACATCCGGAAAGAGCTTTTCTGCATGTAGGACTAAACAACAAGATTTTTTTTTTCTTTCTACTTTTAAAAAAATTCTTATTCCTGTGGGGTTTTTTTTTTTTTTTTTTTTTTTTGGTCTATTAAAGAAAAAAGGCAGTTTTGTCCACAGCATGCCTCATTCTTGTTTTGTTCATTATGTTACATCCTGAATTCGCCTTTGATGCAGGAACTTGTGAACAGAGCACACAGAGAGTGAGAGAGAGAGAGAGAGAGAGAGTTGATGTGATTGGGAAAGAAAAAGTCCCGCCAAAAAAGACAACATGTGAAAAGGCCTTGACCTCCAAGGACCTTGGACTGAACAACGTCAGCAACTGACGTGTTTGTGCCTGTGCTGTGAACAACAGTGACAATAAATAACTAGTGTGTATAGTGTGATGGGTTGGATGAGATCCGTCCGTGCTGTTGAGCTGTGAGAGCGTTCAGTCTGTGTCTGCCCAGGAGGAAAAGAACGTGCCTTTTCATTGGTGATGGATCCATTCAGTTGGGCGTGTGTGTGTGCGCGCATGTCGTCGTCATGTACGGGAGCAAGTTCTGATGGTGTGAAAACGTAATACAACGACATTTTGGTTGATGGTTTTTGTTTTATTTGTGTGTGTGTGTGCATGTTTCTTGTTGTTGTTGTTGATGATCATTTGGGGGAGGGGTTGAGGGGGAGGAAGGGGGGGGGGGAGGGGTAGGAGGCATTATTTGCTGATCAGGCTGGTGGTTAATGCCATTGATTGCAGAGTGGGTAGAGCGCAGGACAGGAGTGGGGTTTGAAAGGTGATAGGACCTGTAGGAGTAGGGGAGAGAGAGAGGAGGGATGGTTCAACTCATGGTGAACAAAATGGTAGACTAGCGTGTAAATGAGCTTCCTATGTATCAGGGATGGAACAGCTCCGCCGTTCCGCCGTCTTTTAAAAAAATCTCCGCCGTTCGAAAAAATCTCCGCCGAAAAAAAAAAAAAAGCTATCGCGATTTTTTGGCTCCCAATCTCGGCGAGACGCCTCCGGCGAGATTCCCAAATGGGCTGGTTTTACTCGGTTGACTCGGCCAACCACTGCACATCCGCTTACAGCGCCGATCGACCGAGTGTCATTTGTGAGTCATGGCGTCGAACGAAATCGCAAAAAAAAGGAAAAAATATCCCAACCGTTGGAAAGAAAACTGGCTCGAGGAAGAGGTGTGTGGGAGTAGAGTTGGAGATAGCATATGCAAAAGCAGTGAAGAGCAGGCGTTATGTGTTGCTTGCAACAAGAAAATCAGCTTCGGAAGTCGTGGCTTCATTACGATTGCTGGTGTTAAATTAGTGTTGATTTTGACTAAGAATAGCATTAGTTAGTATATAAAAAAGAGTTCAATGAGAGGTGTAATTTTGGACTAAGACTCAATTGAAAGACTTCATTCAGTGGTGTAGGTGTTTCACATGTCGTATGAGGCCTACACTACAGATCAACCTTGAGAACTGTAGGCCTAAATAAAGAAGTATCGAAAGACAAATGCCAGCATAGAGTGTGTTCTACCAAGGACACACTGAAGCAGAAAAGAAAAAAGGCCTACTTCTACTACTACTAGCAGGTAAGGCCAAATTGTTTTTGTATTTATGTGCCTTTTGTGAAAAACTGAAATATAGTTCAGTTTTAATAGTAATGCCTTGTGTGAAATGTGATTTTAATAACAGAATGTAGATAAATTTAGTTCAATTTAGATAAGGGCTAGAAACATATTTTGATGGTTTTAAATGTGGATTTTTCTTGTTTATATATTAAAATGCTTCAGACCCCCAACAGAAAAATCTCCTCGGCTTTTTTACAATCTGTTCTCATCCCTGATGTATGTAAACACATGTACACACAAACACACACTCTCTCTCTCTCTCTCTCTCTCTCTCTCTCTCTCTCTCTCTCTCTCTCTCTCCGTCTGTCTCTCAAACACACATGCCCACACACACATGCCCACACACACATGCCCACACACACACTCTCTATCTCCGTGTCTCTGTCTCTGTCTCTGTCTCTCTAACACCCATACACACACACGCACACACACACACTCTCTATCTCTGTGTCTCTCTCTCTCTCTGTCTCTCTAACACCCATACACACACACGCACACACACACACACACACACACAATCAGCCCTGCGTGTTGTAGAAAAAGCGGTTGGCAGCAATAGCTTAAAAAGTGCTTTCTATTGGCTAGATTTCTGTTGCTGTTTGACAGTGTCAACAGTGCGGTGAAGCCAGTAACTTGGGCGATCTTGCTGCAGATCTTCTTTTGACAATTACAACTTCAACGACAGTCACAGCACCAGAAGAGCAGTAAATGACGGCATGATTGAAGCAGACAACAGAAACGAAAACATGAGCAGTTGATTAAGGCATGATGGAAGAAAACAAAGACAAAAAGGGACATTACCGCTGTCGACACATGGCGTCTCATGTTCAGATAACTCCCGGTGCTTCCCCCAGCTCTGTCAGTGGTTCACCAAGGTGTGGGTCTCAGCGAGCAGCTTCCCTGATCATTCTGCAAAGAGAAATATACACCCCAAGGTGCAGGTAGGACCCAGGGAAGCGCTGTCTCGATCGCCGAACAAACCAGCTGGGAGCAGTCCCGCACCACAGTTCTTCTCCGAGTCCTGCCCGCACCTTCAGGGGTATACCTTTTCCCTCCCTGTTCATTCTGCGATATTATCAGTCTCAATAGTTTTTTTTCCCGTCTTCACCTTTGTGTCCCACCCTCAGCAGTTCCACACAGGGTTTTTAAAAAAAACAAAACCACTGGCACTTGTTCTGTGATCATACCTATGTTGTTTTCTCAACCAATTTCAGCAGGTTTCCATACCGTACCATCCTTTGATAAAGAGTGGGTATGGAGGAGGTGGATAGAACTTGAGGCATGCATTAACCTTTACCGTGCTTCCTGGGTCCTCCATGACCCAGTGACTCCATACAAACATCATGTCTTATAATGGATAGAGCTATGCTCACGAAATCTTAGGAGTTTGTCTGCTGCGATCTTAATAGCTGTTGGTCACAGAAATTTCATATTATGGGCACAATCAATTATCAGCGTCATTAGTCGCGGTTCCCCAGGACCTATACATTTGAATTGGTGGTACATGACCCATGCCATCGGGTGAGGAATAAGTTGCTGAGCCGCTCTTTATCAGGTGTGGGTCTTACAAGACCCACGCGATCTGAACAGGGATAAGCAATAGGAAAAGCCTCTACAAAATGTGTGGGTCTTGGGCGACCCGCACGATCAGGTCTGTGTAGTCAAGAAGGGTGGAAGGGTACTGGTGGAAGACAGAAGGGTTAGAAAATTATACACACTACACTATAATGATAATAATAATGATAATAACATAGCATTTATATAGCGCCTTGCCACAGTTTCTAAGCACTGACAATCCACACTCTCGTGTACACAATGGGCTGCCTACCTGGGTAGTGCCGACTGAAGAGCTGCCTGCCAGCACTTCATTCAGTTGTTTCCCGTGTCATCCAATCAGTGTTGTTCACTCGATTTCCTTACTTCCTTCATTTTTTCAATTTCTCACGCAGGGTGCATGCTACGTGTAACATGTCATCCATACCAAAGGCCAAACTGGCCTTCTCTTTCAAAAATCGGTGATGGGATTTTACGTGTGTGCAAGATGTTATGCGTGCGTTCACAAGCGGAACCTCGGTTCATAGTCTCATTCAAAGGACTGTATGGGAAATGGAGTCAGAACTAATGTTAACTCCGAGGGAAAAATCCCCCTGTACTGAAACTGCCGGCGAAGATTCGAACCCGCAATCCTAGGATCACCAAGATTACAAGTCTGGTGCTCTACCACTGAGCTGTTCCGGCCCCATACTGCTGCATTTTGTCATTTTACCTTGAATATAGCTGTATATTAAACAGCAGAATGGAAGAACAACCTTGGCACAGAGACCAAGAGACACAGATGAGTAAAGCAAAGTGTTCACACTATTATGGACTCTACAAACATTAGTGGGAAGAATGAGTCGAACACTTTATACAGTAGGGTATACAGTTATGAATGTGTAGGATTCGTCATACATTAATTGGCAGGTTAGCTTTGGACATCGTTATCTTCTATTTTGACAGAATTCGTGCTTTCAGCATCATGGTGTTTTGTTTGTTTGGTTTTGTTTGGTTTTGTGTTCGTTTTCAGACACAATCTGGTTTGTTGTTGACAACAAGTTTCTGTGGTGACTCATAGTTTGTTAAAGCATGTGAAATCAGACTGGTGTTAAAGTAATATATCTGATTACATTCAAAACACCGGAATGTTATTGCGTATATGCCACTTGCAGTCATCTCTGGTACTGGTGTCACTTGCATTTATTTATTGATCATATTCTGATTCCATTGAATTGGCGTGTGAGTGGTTGAATTGATGTACCAGCTGTTGAATTGTTGTAGTTGAATGGGTGTGCAAGCTGTAATTGAATGGGTACACAAGTTTCATGTTTACAGTGCGTATTTCTGTGGTCGGTTTCTTGCTCTGTTGATGTGTGTGTGTGTGTGTGTGTGATTGTGATTGTGTGTGTGAGAGAGAGAGAGAGAGATTGTGTGTGTATGATTGTGTGTGTGTGTGTGTGTGTGTGTGTGTGTGATTGGTTCATGGTGACAAGACTTGCTTCAAGAAACTGATCTGACGAGTCGGTGTGTTATGTTTGTGTTTCAGCAGCTCAAGTCTCGGTGTGTTATGCGTTTGTCTGAAGCATGAATGTGTTGTGCACGTTTTAGAGATCGATATTTTTTTATTTTGTGTTTTGATGCAACAGTGCGTGCCTGGAGTGCTAGTGTTGGGGTGTGTGTTTGGGGAGCATCGGTGTTGTGAAGCAACAGTGTTTTATGTCTTTTTTTAGATCATCAGTATTCCTGTTTGATGGCGTCAATCTTTTGCATTCTGCGTCGTCAGTGTGTTCTCAGTCATCGGTGAGCTCTGGAGCGTTAAGTGTGTGTGTTCCTGGAGCGTCAGCGTGTTGTGTCTGTTCTGGAGCATTAATGTGTTGTGTGTGTGTTCTAGAGTGGTAGGTGTGTGTTCTGGAGTAGGTGTGTTGTGTATTCTGGAGTGGTAGGTGTGTTGTGTCTGTTCTAGGTTATTAATGTGTTGTGTGTATCCTAGTGCATCATTGTGTTGTGACTGTTCTGGAGTATCAGTGAGTTGTGTGTGTTGCGGGGCATTAGTGTGTTGGATGTATTTCGAGACTGTCGGCAAGTGTTGTGTGTTCTGGAGTGTTTAAGTGTTGCGTGTCTTCTGGAGAGTCGGTATATTTTGGAGCGTGTCGTGTCTTGTAAGGTGCCGGTGTCTTGTGTGTGTCCTGGGGCAGTGTGTATGTTGTCATATTCTGGAGCGTCCATGTGTTGTGTGTGTGTAGTGAGGGTAGTGTGTATTTTGGAGTCACAAACTAGTCTCTGAAGTCCGCAGCGTTTTTCAGATTTTGTTTTCTCTTTCCATTCATATGACACATTGTAAAAATTGAATGGTGGTCTATTCAATCACATGGTGTATACTTTTTTAATTTTTTATTTGGGCCCTTAATCGAAATGTAGTCAATATGTGTGAACACAATATCAAACTATATTTAATCTTAGTCTTGTATGATAAGTGGGCTTTAACTTTTGTCTGTTTTGTGAAAGATGAAAATAAAGTGGGGTTTTGCAAAGAAAAAGTCACTTCAGCAAAACTACAAGACAAGTGTCAGGGCTCTTTGATGTTGGTTTTTTCTTCTTCTTTTTTTTTTTCTTCCCCATTTTGCATGGGACTAGACCAACAAAGATTTTTCACAGAATTTTTTTTGTTTTTGCCCACTTTGTGCGTACGGCAGGAACTGAATGACTTGGGATGGGTGGTGAGGAATGTATGCTGTCAGTGACAGTTACAACAGACCCAGACCCTGGGCAAAAAGGAGAAAAACCTTGAGAAGGAGAGAACGGAGATTGCTAAGGATCTGGTTGAGCCTGTAGCAACACATGGTTACAACATGAAACTTGAGCGTTAAGCTTAGTGTGGGTCACTGGGATGGGGTGGACGAGAGTCCACTTCTCTGTGGTAGTGGGAGAAGTGTCGAGTCAGATAAGATGAAATTGAGCCGGAAACCTCCGGGCAGGGGCGAAGTATTATTTGGAGAAGATGAAATTATCAACAGCGAGGGGAGAAAAATGACTTGGATGAGATGAGGTGAAATTCAGCGAGCGTTGGTGCAAAGAAGCACGAGTTGGATGGACGTGATAAAATTCAGCAGCGTTGGTCTGAGAGGCTTGAAGTGGATTTACAAACGAAATTTAAGAGCGGGGAGTGCATGTGAAGTTTGACTGGGACATCATCAAATTTTACAGCATTGGTGTGAACGCTGGCGTCAAGACGGGTGAAAATTTCACAAGCGTGTGGGGTTTATTGCCAAGGGTTGGGAAAAGAGGCATGTTGCTGGGGGTTGTGGCAAGCACATAAGAGCAAGCTGCACACAGGTCCTCAGCTCATCATGACACACCCCCAAACTGGCCCTGCAACCACCTCCGTATCGTAGAAAAGGGAGAAAACCTATCCATCCATCCTGTACAAGACTGGAACCGGTCGTGTGATAGTCTGTTGTTGGATGCAGGGCCTCCGTTTCTATGTTTGGAACGGGTCACAGTCTCGGACGGATCTGTTGTGGGGTGACCAGCAAGCAGTGTCGAAGGTCGGCGTCACAGAAGTGTGTCATCGTGAGCCGTGTTCTGATACAGCGTCCTGCAGTAACTGTGTAACGGCATGCCTGATGTGTAAAAGAGAGGCTTTGGAAACGGCATGCCTGATGCTGCGGTATGCTGTAATGTGGTTTCACTGCAAAGTGCTTACGTCATAATCGACATTGCTTATGGAAAAGGAGAGTCCTCTCCATTTCTAGTATTAATTTGGACAATGTTATTATCCACTCGCACTTTGGACTTTGTGTTTCAGCATTATTGATCATTTTAAGCTGTTTTTAACAGTTCCATGGGTGTTCTTGTCATGTTTGCTTTTTTAACAGTGTAATCTTTTGTGTGTGCATTTGCCAAGTCCTTGATAGGTGAAAGTCACTTCAGTGCACGGATATGCACTGTGTACTTATCAGAGCATTTGTAATATCTATTATGCAAGCATACATTTATTGGTGGTGTGTGTATGTGTGTTAACGCACAAATGCCTTAGGGGAGAATCTTTGGTGGGGTGTTCATGTGCCATGTCTTTATTGGCAGGGGTGAAAGGTCAGCTGTCGACGCTGACATGATGGGAAGGCGTCAGTTGTGAAGAATGAGGCCTTCTGTCCAGGAGAAGACCAGAGAACATGCGGTCAGGGGAACCCCATAACTGGTCAGGTTTTAAAGAATGTAATGGCAGGTGTCTGTGGGGGGTTGTTTTTTTTTAACCCCCCTCCTTCCCCCCCCCCCCTTCCCGGTTATTGAGTCTCATGTAGATACAAAGTTGGTGATTTAAATGATTTTTGTTTTGTTTACTCGTGTTTGAGGTTTACATTGTTCGATTCCTAAAACGTGCCGATGCATTTGAGTGATTGACATTTGTTTCACTGAAGTTTTGATCATCCCTTCCCCACCTCCCGTCAACCCTCCCCTCCCCTCCCCCTCTTTTTTTTTTCCTTTTCTTTACAAACAGTGATGAGTTTCAGAGATGTACAGAACTATTTATCTTGTGATTTATATGCAGTGTCTGAAACCCAAGCCAACGACAGTGTATATTGGCACAGGGTAATGTGATGGTGTGGTGAACAGAGGGACAGAACCAGGCAATACTGATCAGGGAAGAGTCGTGGGGTCTCCATGACCTGTGCTGCGTGCTTCGTTGATGTGGGAAAACTGAACTGGAACAGACAGGACGATGCACTGGCTGTCGGATTCTTTGTCAGAAAAAGTACCTAAGTGCTGGGTGTGTGTGTATCGGTGTAGATTGCTGATGCACATATTTGATGTGTTTACGGAATTCATATGTGTGTGTGCGCGTGCGTGTGTGTGTGTGTAGAGAGTGAAAGTTGTGTTATGCATGTAAGTGTGTGTGTGTGTGCGTGCATGTGTGCATGCATGTAAGTGTGTGGAGAGTGAGAAAGAGCTATGTTATAGGTGTGTGCATGTGTGTATATGCGTGTATCTGTGGGGAGAGTGAGAGAGAGCTGTGGTGTGCGTGTGTGTGTGTGTGCGCTTGCGTGCGTGCATGTGTTGGGAGAAAGAGAGGGAGAGAGCTGTTAGGAAGATGACCAGCTTTGTGACTATCACTTAAAACCCAGTGGACTCTTTCGCCCCAATCTTTCTGCACTGTTCCTTCACTGACCGGATCCACGGGTCCGTGCCCTTTCGCCTCCTGTCCCAAACTGGTGCTTCTCAACGTTCCTGTTCATCACTGCTATTGTACAGTCTGCCCGTGTCATGCCAGGTTGTTGCTATGCAAATGAAGAAAAATCAAACACAAGGAAGGATGCAATGTACATTAGGTATAGTCACTAATGCCTGTTTGTCTGTCTGTTTTTCTAAAGAATAAAACGGTGAAATGTTCCTCGTGCAGTGTCATGTCGTCTTTTTGGACACTGTCGTTGTGCGCTCCAAGTAATTACATTACAAACGTGGGACTCCTGTCGAGAGATGAAATGTCTGTGTGTAAAAGTTACAAAAGTGTCAGGTGAATTTGAACATTGTGTGAATAGATATATATATATATATATAACAGCAGACAGGAGGAAAATAAATATCAGTTGTGCTCCAGAACAATGGCACCCGAGTGTGTGTGATGTATGGTGCAGGAGGAGAGGAAGAGAGAGACAATGTGGTGAGTGTGTGTTGTGTGTGTGTGTGTGTGTTGTGGTGTGGTGTGTGTTGTGGGAGTGTGTGTGTGTGCGTGTTGTGGTGAGTGTGTGTGTGTTGTGGTGTGTGTCGTGGTGAGTGTGTGTGTGTGTTGTGGTGAGAGTGTGTGTGTGTGTGTTGTGGTGTGTGTTGTGGTGAGTGTGTGTGTGTGTGTGTGGTGTGTGTGTGTGTGTGTGTTGTGTTGTGTGTGTTGTGTTGTGGGGTGTGTTGTGTTGTGTTGTGTGTTGTGTGCGCGCGCGATATGCTTGGAGGGGTTACCTTGGGGTCTGCCCAAACAAACTGAAGGTTGATTTTCACACGGTGCATTGTTTTACATCACAGGCTTTTGATAGAAATGGACAGATCAACCAGCCACTGTGGTGCAGCAGTTAGTGTTGCGAATCCACGACTCGGAAGTCGTGGGTTCCACTCCCATCGGAACCTATTATTATTATTTGTGGAATGTTTTGGCCCTTGACAAGCCTCCTTATCAAGTTGAGTTTGCTACACGCTCAGTTCAGGACTCTGAAACCATAGTCAAGTTTCATCCAATTAATGTATGTTGCTAAAAAAAAAATCTTTTTACCAACACTGCAGGTGTCTGTATCTCTCAAGCTTGGCTGGCACAGGGATATATTATGAAAGTTAACACATAGTTCAGTCCTATCATGTAGTCTTCGACAATGGTACTCCATAGCATTCTCTTCAACGTCCTTGTCCTCACTGATCAGGTAAAAAGAAAGAAAAAAATCAAAATTCTGTGGCCCTTCATCCCATATTCTCATGGTGACCTCAGTACTGACCTCCTCTCCACGTCCATGTCCTTGGTGAGTTCCTGTCAGTGTCGCCAGTATCGGCAAGTTAGTGGGGACTGTCGTTGGCCAGATGTCATGGTGCTCTCTGGAGGGTAATGCTCCTCATTTGCGACGAAGCCATTATTGTCATCAGTAAAGGGGGGGGGGGAGGGGGGGGGCGGAATAACTCAGTTGGTAGAGCACCGGACTCGTAATCCAAGGGTTGCAGGTTCGAATCTCCGCCAGGCTGTTTCGGTACAGGGGGATTTTTCCCTCGGAGTTAACATTGGTTCTGACTCCCATTTTCCATACAGTCCTTCGAATGAGACTATAAACCGAGGTTCCGTGTGTGAACGCACGCATAACATCTTGCACACACGTAGAATCCCATCACCAACTTTCGGAAGAGAAGGCCAGTTTGGCCGTTGGTATGGATGACACGTTGCACATAGCATGCACTTTCCCCGAAGATGGACTATGGCTGCCTTAATGGCGGGATAAAAAATGGTCATGCACACAAAACTCCACTCCCTTTGTTGGACAGATGGGATTAATACTTGCCTGTCTATATAGGTGTGTTCGCAGGAGTGTCAGCCTGCGTACGCAGAAGAAAAAGTCATCAGTAGGCAGTCTAGGTGGTGGGTGCTGCGTGTTTTGGATCAAAACAGGCACCACTGAACACCACTGAAGTGACTCAGCAGCAGTGCAACTCTGGTGGGTTGCCTCATGACGACAATATCAATCCCCCACTGTGGATTTTGGTATGTGCGTTGAGGCAGGATAAGACGGATGTGTGACTACACAGGTGTGTGACTACACAGGTGTATGACTACACAGGTGTGTGACTACACAGGTGTGTGATTACACAGGTGTGTGACTACACAGGTGTGTGACTACAGACTTGGAGCTGGAATGAGCAGGGCGAGGGTAATGCCATTAGAACTGCATTGAAGGCAAAAGCCAAAACAAACAAAGAAGGAAGAAAATGGCAGATCATAGTTGCGAATAGTCTGTAATGAATGTTATCCATCGGTCAGATGACAGTGAGGCATACTCACAGAACTCGGATTTTGATAGGATCTGTTGCAAAACTTGCATGCAAAGTTTTGCTTGACTCTGGCTTTTCACCAGGTCGAAGGTTGATCTTCACGATATTCCCTTATTAGACATTATCACAAAGATCTTAAAATGCCAGGGATGCCACAATCTGCGCCATTATGAATTGTGATGTGAAAGGAAAAGGCAATACCTCTGCCAACATCAGGCTAAGAATCTACAGTCTTACAGATAAAGATGTTTGAAGGTGGAAGAAGAGAAGAAGAACGAAAGAAAAGGTAAATGACAGTTTCCACTTCAGTTGGAAATGAGGGCATAACGAGAAGATGTGAAATCTCTTGTTCATTTCAGGGTCGCCACAGACCATGTCCAAAGAATCTGTGCGTCAAATCAAACAATGGGACTGAAAGCGCTAGGACAAAAGTTAGATGGGAAGTTCTAACAGTATCACAAACAATGTGACCATATTGTTGACTTTTCCCCCAAAATACATCAGATGTAATGAAGTGATTTTGTTTTTAGGTTTTTTTTTCTATTTATATAATGTGCTTTTGATTTATTGGTTTGTGCAGATTTTTTAGTATGAAAAGGAGGGAGCTCTATCAATAATGTTTGTTGGGCAACACAGGAATGATTGCATGATAGATGAGGCAATGACATTACCTTGGGGTTACCAGTGTCAAAAACTCGCATGCAACAGACTCCCCTCTGTTACAGTGCATACAGAACTATGGCTCCTCATTTGTATCAGAAGTGTAAGATGTGAAAAAATTACCCACACAAAAAGTGATATTCATTGTCATTCCTTTTTTTTTTTTTTTTTTTGCTGTCCCAACCTCTGCGCTACCTCAGAGGCAGTGCACCCACGCCGCTCATTCCGACACCCCATCCACAGCCATAGCCCGGCTGGCCCCACCGCAGCCCCGGCACCAGCAATCCACAGGGAGCAGTCAATCTCAAGTCGTCATGAGGCAACCCACCGGAGGAGACACTGCACTGCTGCCGAGTCACTTCGGTGGTGTTCAGTGGCGCCTGTTCTGATCTAACATACGCAGGACACCACCTACTAAGCCCCCTACTGACGACAATAATTGCTTAGTCGCAGAGCCGGCGTGAGTGAGCTCTCCCTCCGGAGGGCGCCACCACATCCGTCCAACGACAGCCCCCATGGACTCGCCGATACCGGTGACCCTGACGGAAGCAAACCAAGGCCACAGACGCGGAGAGGACATCGAAACTGAGGTCACCATGAGAGCAGGGCATGAAGGGCCACAGAATTTGAGACATTGTTTTTTCAATGCTGATCAATGGGAATGAGGATGATTAAGATGATGCTACGGATTTCCATTTCGGTCTGAGACTACATGACAGGGCTGTACTCTACGCTTCCTTTCATAATATATCCTGGCGTCAACCAGGCCCGAGAGATACAGGCACCTGCAGTGTTGGTCAGGAAATTTGAGCAACACTCTCAGAAACGCATCCATTAAGTAGATGAAACTCGACTGTGTGGTCCCAGTCTTCCCAACTGAGTCCGCAGCAAACTCAACTCTGGGTAGGAGCCGGTCGGGGCAGAAAAACCCACATGACTCTGATGGGATTCGAACCCACGACCTCCCAGCCGGGAGTCCGCGACGCTAACCACTTCGCCACGGCGGCTGGTTTCATTGTCATTCCTGACGGTGATTTTCCCACAACAATTCTAGAACTACCGTCTGAAGTCTGCATGAACTCAAAGCCATTGCCGATGGGCCTCAGTCTGCACGACAATATCAACACTACACTTGGTGACTGGTCTCCTGAGCAATTTCCCACAGTGCGAAACCTTGCTGTGCTGCCTCGCTCAGTTCAGCAGTATGATTTCTGATGACAGAATGGGCATGAGGGATTGTTGAAGATCATGGTTGTGACAGTGTAGGGAACATAGTGGTTCCGAATACTGGAATCTCTCGATGAATACTGTGGCACTTGCTATTTACACATGCATGCACACACACACAACACACACACACACACACACACACACACACCACACACACACACACACTGTGACACACACGCACACACACACACACACATACACCAACACCAACAAGAAGACTGCATGAATATTACCTCATCAGAAAATGTAAGTAAGAAGTCAAAAACCTTTTTTGAAAAAAATAAAAATTAAAAAAAAGCAAAAACAGAAAGTTGTTTTAACACAACGTACCAGGATGTGACTTCTTAAAGTGCAGATCAATCACCTGCAGAATCGCATGGATCAGCGCGCAATGGATTCCACAAGACACATGACGCTTTGTCTTGTAATGTAGTAGTAGTACTTTCATTTTACGTCTTTTCACAAAATTGTGTGATATTTGACTTGTAAATGACGATGGAGAAGCTCTGGTATGACGGCGCTGTTGCGAAATTGTTGCTATATTGAAATATAAGGATGGGGCAGACTCACGTCGTATTTTGAATCGAAACAGCGCTTGTACAATGGAAAATTGAAATTTGGAAGACCAGCCATCTCCTAAATCTTCACCACATACTGAAAACCATGCTCAAGCAAAGGGCGACAACTTTTAAACACAAGAAAACTCCGGAACTGGCATTAGAATGACCTCCCCGAGAAGCGTCGTCTGCTTCTCCTTCAGCATTTGTGAGCATTTGTGCGTCAGTTCCTGAGGCATAGTCCCAGTCCCCACAGGTGGGGAAGCGGGGTGGGGGAGGGGGGAAGTCGTCTGGGTGTCCAACTTGAAGAATGAGACCCATTCCGATCTCAGCATGGTACTCTATGTGACAGTGAAGAAGCCAGACACCTGCAAGGAAAATAGCAAAAACATTGTTGATGATGATCACATGTGATGATGATGGTGATTATGATTTAAAAAAAGAAAGAAAACAAAAAGGAGCAACAAACAAGAAGAAGAAAATAAGGGGAAATGCATGTGAGCCTACTGTTAGCGTCCAAAAGAGGGGTTGTGGAGCAATATACAAACATACATAGGCTACATACATATCTGCACACACACACACACACACACACACACACACACACACACACACACACACACACACACACACACACACACAGATTGATTCACAAACAGGGAGTAACGTTAACATAGATGACTACAATCAGGGACATTGTAGATTCACAAACACGGAGTGAACGTTAACATAGATGACTACAATCAGGGACATTGTAGATTCACAAACATGGGGTGAATATGACATTGACAACAATCAGGGACATTGTAGATTCACAAACATGGGGTGAATATTACATTGACAACAATCGGGGACACTATAGAGACTCACAAAGATGGAGTGAAAGTTAATGTAGATGACGACGATTAGGGACATTTTGATTCACCGACATGGAGCGAACATTAGCATATATAGCTACAATTAGAAGCAGTATACAGACTCATTAACAGTGAGTGAATGTTTATACCGATGTCTACTATTAGAGACACTATGGAGACTTACACACATGGAACGAACGTTAATACTGATGACTACAATTACGGATATTATATTCATGACTCACAAATAGGGACTGAATGTTAGTACCAATGTCTACAGTT
>CM031623.1:36953576-36961076 GCA_018398815.1 Conus ventricosus
AGGGACACTACAGAGAATAGCAAACATGCAGTGAATGTTGATATAGATGACTACAGTTAGGGACATTATCTTCATGACTCACAAATAGGGAATGAATGTAAATACCAAGGACTACAATTAGGGACACCACAGGGACTCACAAACAGGGAGTGAACGTTGATACTGATGAGGACGATTGACTCCATAGAGACCCAAAAGCAGAGAGTGACGTTTATACCATTGAGAATGACTAGAGACAGTATAAGAGACCCACATACTGGGAGTGACCAACAATACTGAGGACTACAATTATTAGAGACTCACAGAGAGCGAACGTTAATATCGATGACAACAATTATTAGAGACACTATACAGACTCACAGAGAGTGAACGTTAATATCGATGACAACAATTAGAGACACTATGGAGACTCACAGAGAGCGAACGTTAATATCGATGACAACAATTATTAGAGACACTATACAGACTCACAGAGAGTGAACGTTAATATCGATGACAACAATTATTAGAGACATTACTGTGACGGACCGTTTCCAGTCCAGTCGCAATTTTTCGTGCAACCGTGCTAACCGGAAGGTAGTCCTCCGGAAGTCGGTTGAAAAGTTTACCTGACTGCTGCTCACCTGCGCGCTGTTTAATTAAGCCGGGTGAGCTGAAACGGTTAGACAGTCTCTGCAGTGATTCCGGCAACGCAACGATCCAGAAGCCGAAGAGGGACTCCTGTTTGATTTTGGTGGCAGTCAGGTATTTATCATTCAATGTTTGTTTATTAGCAAACCGAAACCGTATTCCCGTTTAGGACCGACTGAAACTTCCTCGGCGCACTGTGAAGGTTTTGTTTAGAAAAGAAATGTATTTGTTGTGTTCTGTTATCCTGTGACTTGATAGGGTAGCAAAACGAAATTATTTCGGAAAACATGAATAGATGAAGTGAGTGTTAAAGGAAGTGGTCTTCAGGAAAAGAAAAACAGATTTTGTTTATTCTGTAACTTAACTGGTTATGAACTTCATGATGAAAGAAAAAAGGTGTTGATTATTCTAATGTGGTTTAGCTAGGCTTTGCGAGAAGAGGGAGAGTTTTGATGCTATGGATGATAAGCTCCCAAAGTGAGCGACATAGACTATCATATATGCTGGTTTTGATTTTTGATGTGGATGAGTATTTAACTCACTCTTGAAATGAATGTATTGAATAGTTGTGTGTTGGTAAACAAGAGTGTGTGGAAATCTTTCCCTTACATATATATTGAAGTGGATGAATCTTTTGAAAAAAGAAACCACCTAAAATCTGGTGATTATATGAAATGAAATGAACATTCTTGTCGTGATACAAGAGAAAGAAATGAACATTTTTGTCGTGACGAAAGACATTCCTAGTTTGATGAAAAGTAATCATTAATTGTGTGTAATGATTGTATTCATGGTTTATTGAAGAGGGTCTAGGTGGGAATCCTACCCCCAATTTGGAAAACTAGATTTTGAAAGGTTTATATTGAAATCCTTCCCTGTTTAGTGTTGTGATTCCGGAAAAGGGAATGTTGTAGTGTTATGAAGAAAGAATATGCTGATGAGTGTCCCAAGTTCTAGTGGAATGTGATGTGGCTAATGGATATGAATGTAGTCGTGATTGTAATGAATAGTAGCCATGATAATCAAGGTAGTTAATCAGTTTCCCCAGGTAGAAGTGTACCCTGGTCTGAAGGGGACTGGCTGCCACTTGTTGAGGGTCGGGGCTGTAGCTGTGGTCTACCCCCTTGTTCTTCGCCTTGTGTCGGCGTGGAGAGATCGGCCTGAGTGCCGACAACTACCCTACCTGTCACTGTGCCTGGGACCGACTACCCGCTGAGCCAGTTGGGCCGGAGATGCCCACTGCTGCCAAGCCAGAGTGCCGCTCCTGAGATTTGATCCAGCGACCTGTTGGCTAGGCTGTCGCTGCGTTCTGTTTTGTTGTGTGAGCCACAGCTCCTGTGTGAGACTGTCGCCTTGTCGTCGGCAGAGACGCCGTCAGTGTGGTGGTGATTTTGAGCCACAGCTCTGTGAAGTTCCATTAGTCCTGAGTCGGACTTGACTCTGTAAACGTCGTCTTCATCGTCTTCACCGTCTTCGTCGTCTTCATCGTCTTCGTCGTCTTCATCGTCTTCAGCATCCTCCTCGTCATCGTAGGAACCCTGCGCCGTTCAGAGAACTGTGTTGGACCGGACGCGGCCAGCACCAGCAGCGCTACTAGATATAGCCAGTTATATATAAATGTATTTTGTGTCGTGCGCCCTGTGTTTGGCATACCTGGAAGCAGTATATATATAGTTCTGTGTGTACGTCTTATGGTTGGCGTGCCGACCTATTGATGAACTTATATTTATTATATATGTTTGTCTGATGGCTCGGGCAGCATAAAACAAAAAACAAAAAAGCGTTGTTCTGTTGTCTGGCTGTCAATGTTCGGGTGAGTGTGTGTGTGTGTATGTGAATTGGAAAAGTCGTGCATGCATCCATAATTTCTGTGTAAGAGTCGGACAGTCAGACACCCGCAACACACTCATTCCATCCGTAACAATTACAGAGACTCGCAGAGAGTGAACGTTAATATCGATCACAACAGAAAGAGACGCTATAGAGACTCACAGAGTGAACGTTGATATCGATGACAACAATTATTAGAGACGCTATAGAGACTCACAGAGAGCAAACGTTAATATCGACGACAACAATTATTAGAGACACTATAGAGACTCGGAGAGAGTGAACGTTAAAGCAGTATTTGCTGTTATCAGTAATTTTCATCATATAAGGCACATATAAATTTTGTGTTTTCAATGTTAGCGTGCCTGTTCACGCGTGCGCGCACGCACGTGCGCGTATGTGTGCATGTGTGCGATTTCGTGCGCATGTGCCTTTTGTGAGCATGATGACAGATAGGGATGGGGTGGAGATGTAGGAATGTGGGTGGGGTGTGTCGTTTGTCATTGATCTGGCTGTTTTCTTTATATATGTGCTGCGCTTGCCCATGATCATCCGTGGAGGTAGAGAGGCAGTTAGAGAGAGTGTGGAGACTATAAAGCATTTGTAGGATGACTATGTGCCTTTTGCATTTTGATTCATGCATGCATTGTCATCTTTACAGCTAACAGGTCCATGCAGGCTCAAACGCTCGACGAAGCTGCCTCTGGGCCAAACTTCGTGTTTCCATCTGACTCGGAGGACTCCGATGCTGATGATTTTCCCTTACTGAGGGCTCGGATGGAAGCTGCGAGCCAGGTGGAAAGTCGGTCAGGCGAAACGGCTGAACCTGCACCAGGAACCCATGCCAGTCAGGACCAGACATTTGTTGCCAAAGATGGCACAAGATGGAGCAGTGAGCCTCCTGTCTCCATGGGGCGCATTTCGGCGTATGTATGCGCGTGCAAGCCCTGCTCTTGCGTATGTGTATGTGCATGCAGTTCGAAAGCATCTGCGTGCACGTGTGTGTGTGTGCGCGTGTGTGTGTGTGTGTGTGTGTGTGTGTGTGTGTGAGAGAGAGAGAGAGAGAGAGAGAGAGAGAGAGAGAGAGAGAGAGAGAGAGTGTGCGAATGATTTCTCAGCCAACTGAACAAATTCAGTCTCTTTACTAAACCAATAAACCATTGTTGACAGAAATGTGCTTGTGTGTGTGTGTGTTTTCCCCCGTTACAGAGTGAGTGGACTTTACATTCTGTGTGGAGACATATTGTTAGAGTGTTCCGTGTAAATTCTTCACTGGAGGCTCTCGTTATTGAAAATTAGGCTGAAACTATTTTTAGTATGCTAAAGAAGCATCAAGTCGGATACATGTAGGCCTACAGTCACTCCTAAACACATGCTCCCTCTCTTCCGTGTCCATATTTTGTTAAGTCCATCACAAGCGCACTTTCCTCTCATACATATATTCGTACATACTTGCACACAAGATCTGCACTATAATACACTGACTGACGAACATACCTGCATGCACGCACGCACATACACATGCACTCGCATACACACATACAAACTTGAAAACGACACACACACACACACACACACACACACACACATGCTTGCGCGCGCACACACACACACACACACACACACACACACACACACGCGCGCGCGCGCGCGCGCGCACACACACACACACACACACACACACACACACACACACACACACACACACACACACACACACCAGCCCAGCGCATTTTCATTTTGTGTGTCACAGTTGGTTTGATTACCACAGCGCGTGAGTGGAGTGATGTTCAAAAGCCAGATGTGTGAATGTGTGCTGGCGTGCGTGTAGTACACATGGTCACCTTGATCGATGGTTTTTCACATTATCAAGCATTTTGAAACAAACAGGTTCAGTCTCTTGCACGAAAACTCTGTTGCTGCATATAAAAAGAATACTACATTCCGTATAAAACATATGACTTTCTTAAATTCTGCACATCACAACCTACAAACGTACAAACACAACCTACGGCAAGGCTTTGTTCCTTCATGAAAAAAGCATGGGTCCATGCAGACCCACGACGTACGGCAAGGTTTTGTTCCTTCATAAAAAGCATGGGTCCATGTGGACCCACGACGTACGGCAAGGCTTTGTTCCTTCATAATAAGCATGGGTCCATGCGGACCCACGACGTACGGCAAGGGTTTGTTCCTTCATAAAAAAGCATGGGTCCATGCGGACCCACGACGTACGGCAAGGGTTTGTTCCTTCATAGAAAAGCATGGGTCCATGCGGACCCACGATGTACGGCAAGGCCTCTTTCCTTCAGTAAAAGCATGGGTCCATGCGGACCCACGATGTACGGCGCGCAAAATTTTAGGCGACGTACGGGAAAGGTTAATATCGATGACAACAATTATTAGAGACGCTATAGAGACTCGCAGAGAGCAAACGTTAATATCGATGACAATTATTAGAGACACTATACAGACAACAATTATTAGAGACGCTACAGAGACTCACAGAGAGCAAACGTTAATATCGATGACAACAATTATTAGAGACCGTATAGAGACTCGCAGAGAGTGATCGTTAATATCGATGACAACAATTATTAGAGACACTATACAGACTCACAGAGCGTGAACGTTGATATCGATGGCAACAATGAGAGACGGTATAGAGACTCACAGAGAGTGAACGTTAATATCGATGACAACAATTATTAGAGACACTATACAGACTCACAGAGCGTGAACGTTGATATCGATGGCAACAATGAGAGACGGTATAGAGACTCGCAGAGAGTGAACGTTAATATCGATGACAACAATTAGAGACACTATAGAGACTCACAGAGAGCGAACGTTAATATCGATGACAACAATTATTAGAGACCGTATAGAGACTCGCAGACAGTGATCGTTCATATTGATGACAACAATGATAGACAGTATAGAGACTCGCAGACAGTGATCGTTCATATTGATGACAACAATGAGAGACAGTATAGAGACTCGCAAACACGGACTAAACGTTAATTTCGAAGCTGCAGTTAGAGACTCTATAGAGACTCGCAAACATGGTGCGAACGTGAATATCGATGACATCTAGGGACACTATAGAAACTCAAAAACACGGATTTTAACATTAAAAACCGATGACTACCATTAGAAACGGCAAGAGTCTCACAGAGAGTGAACGTGTTGAAATATCGAGGGTTTCAATCAGAGACTGTCTGGAGACTCTCAAACAGAAAGTGAACCTTTAATACCGTGACTACAATTAGGGATATTATATCTATGACTTGCCAATAAGGACTGAACGTTAATTTCGATGACTACGATTTAAGTACAGTATACAGAAACCCACAAACAGTGAAGCGAACCGCCATTAATACCAGTCTCCAACCAGGTTGAAGGACACAACAGACGACTGACCCGGGTTGTTGGCATGGAAACGGATGACGGTGTAGCCGCCGTCAGGGACCGTGACGGAGTCTTTGAGGACAGGAGAGCGGAGGTTCCGCTTGATTTCCCCTCGTGCGTCCATGTCGATCACCTCCTGCAGAGTGACGCTCGAGGCCACCTGAGAGAACACCCCAGAAATCCAATGTAGAGGTTTGGCCAGACAGACCCCAGAAACCAGCCAGGTTCTTAGACCATGGGAAGGTCATGCTGGCTGACACGTTTCTCAAGGTTGTGCTGGACTTTTACACAACACACGCACACGCACACACACACACACACACCACACACACGCCCTAAAGGCTAAAACTGCACTGAAAACAGCATCACAATTCTTGTCTCAAATAGTATTTGGAAGTCAAATGGGCATAACTAACAGTGCTGAAAATTACTTTACGGACAATCTAAAAAGGCTTGTTTTGTGCATTGTTTATGCCATCCGGTCAACCTACAATAATATTCCAACTGATGCAGTCTGAAATCACCAAGACAGATGGGACATACACAACCAACCAAGCACCAACCAACCAAGGCAGCCAAACTCAAGCTACGCCTAACCCTGTCCATAGCCAGCACGCGGAAGGCGTGGCCATGCAAATGAGTCGGGTGACTGGCATCCCAGGGCACGCCCTCGTCCACCAACACCATCTCCACCACCTCCCCCACTTGCACGTGCAGGCAGTGCACGCACTCACAGTACTCCTCGCTGCAATTCCGCCCTCTCACCGTGTCTGCGTTACAATACAAAGACTGGAACACCCCACACACACGCACGCACGCACGCACGCACGTACGCACGCACGCACACACACACACACACTCACACACACACACACAACACACCCCACACACACACACACTTCACACTTTTTTTTTCAAACGAGAGATGGGGTAAAAAGAAGCTATTACCAATGAAGCAGTTAACCCATTCATCTGAACAATTCAGTCAGGGTTAGTCAATTAGTTAATTAATTAATTGATCAATTAATCTGCTAACCATTACTAAAATCAACGCCGAACGGACTGAATGCATAAATCAATCAATCAGTCAAAATAAGAATGAATCAATTAATTAATTTAACGAGCAAGCGACACGAAATAGACACAAAAACCCCCTGGGAGGGTCAAATGAACGGATAATAAATCTTAAATAAATGTTAGCGAACCGCAGGAGAATCGTGGACAAACGATCACAAGACAAAACGCAACGCGTTTCGACCTTTTAGGTCTTCTTCAGGCAAGCCCAAAAACAAATAATACAACAAAAATTTAACGAATTTGTTCATTTTTTGTATTATTTGTTTTGTCTTCGTTCATTTTCGTTGTATTATTTGTTTTTGTCTGGCCTGAAAGACCTAAAAGGTCGAAACGCGTTGTGTTTGTCTTGTGACTCAGTTGTCCAGGGTTTCTCTTGGGGGTTCGCTAACATTTATTTAAGATTTTTTTAGATTTCCGCCTGCAGTCGTCTCGCTTGCAGCTTGAACGGATAAAATTTTTGAATGACGAACGAACAAGCGAACTAAAAACTAACTAATGAATAACAAATGAACGACAAACAATCCAACCTACATAAATTCAAACATTCAAAAA
>CM031623.1:36966076-36968576 GCA_018398815.1 Conus ventricosus
CTTGAATCCTAATACCGTGTGTGGCCACCATTTGCATGGACAACTGCTTGACACCTGCGGCTCATTGAGTGGACCAGGTGGTTGATGCGTCCCCTTGGCACACCAGCCCACACATGGACGATGGCCTGGTGAAGTTGAGCCGCTGTTGCTGGTCGTGGACGCAGGAGGTCCAACCGTCTGCCATGTTCATCCCAAAAATGTTCTATTGGGTTTAAATCGGGACTGAGGGCTGGCCAGGCAGCACATTGACGTTGTTATGCTGAAGAAATTGCTGGGTGGCCCTGGCTGTGTGTGGTCTTGCATTGTCCTGTTGGAATGTCCAGTTTGGGTGTTGCGCAAAAAAAGGAACGACATGGGGTCTGAGCACCTGGTGGATGTAGCGCTGTGCATTGACACCCTGTCCGCGACCAGGACCAATGTTCTGAAAGATGACTGGTCCTATGGCGTGGTTAATGCCAATTGCACCCCATATCATAACGTTCGGGCCTCCCCAGGGGTTCCGCTCTACCACACAGGAGTCAGCATAGCGTTCACCAGGTCGACGCCATATTCTGACACGACCGTCAGCCATGTCAATACAAAAACGGCTCTCATCTGAGAACAGTATGCGTCCCCACTGCTGCCTGCGCCAGTTGATTCGGGCTTGTGCCCACTGCAGCCTGTCCTGCCGGTGTCTTGTGTCAGTACCGGACCTCTGTGAGGACGCCTACATGCCAGCCCGTTCTCCTGAAGATGCTGCCGCACAGTGTTGAGGCTGATTCGTTGCTGGAGATTCCCAGGCCCCTATCGAGCAGTGTTAGCGCTGTTTGCCGCCTGTCCCCGCAGATGGGTTCGAACAAAATGGCGATCCTCTCTTGGTGTGGTGACCCGAGGACGGCCTGGCCGGGGACGATCATCAGTGGTACCAGTGACTCGCATGCGGTGCTGCAGACGATAGATGTTGAGATGTGGACGTTAAAGATGTTGGCGACCTGCCTGGCATCCACACCAGCCTCCAGATGGCCTAGGGCAACGATTGCGTTCCTCTGCTCGTAGTCTTGGCATCTCTGTAGCGCTCAGACGGCAAGTCGTTATCTGAACCTTGTAGCGCGGCTTTATAAAGGCTTCATGCCTGCGTACTTGTCGCTGGTTAACTTTGCTCTGCATGGTGTGCACGTGCCTCACATGCAGCAACCAGTTTGCCATTTTTGTTGACCCTCCAATGCCGGGAATGATGTGTTGCTCACACAATTTTTTCACTGCACGTGAGTCTTGGACCCAAACAACTTGCCACAATGGTTCAATATTGTATATTCACCCCTTTTCACCCGAAAAATAGCCTTTCAATTTTTCGCGTTTTTTTATGGAAGTCAGTGTATATACAAAATTTCATTAAAACCCACCAATATATATAAAAAATAACGGCAAAATAACGTTTAAAACGGTTATATAACCGATGTGCACTTTTGAAACCGGTATTTTAGTCCTCACTGGCTAAAGCCTGTGTACATAACAAATTTCATCCAAATCGGACAATATGTCAAGAACAACGGTTTTTTAATGGTCAAATTTTGAAACACTATATAGAAGTGCCATTTGTGTGTGATAACCTTTCTATATACCAAAATTCGTTAAAATCCACCTATATATAAGAAATAACGGCAGAATAACGGTTTTTAAAACGGTTGTTTAATCCATTTTCAGCATTACATCACTTACATATGGACAGAGATCCGATTTGTTACAAGATCATCCAAACCGCTTATAAATTGGCCAAGTACTTTCTGAGATATTCAATAAAGAAGAAAAACCGTTACAGGCCGTTACAACCGTTAGTAACGCTATAACGGGGCAAACTAAAACATCAGGTATCATCCGTGACCCATAATGAACATACCTGCTAATTTTCATAAAGGTCGGCCAGTACTTTCTGAGATATTCCATAAAGAAGAAAAACAGTTACAGGCCGTTACAGCCGTTAGTAACGGTTATAAACGGTAAACTAAAACATCGGGCATTATTCGTGACCCATAATGAACATACCTACAAATTTTCAGAAAGATCGGCCAAGTACTTTCTGAGATATTCCATAAAGAAGAAAAACCGTTACAGGCCGTTACAGCCGTTAGTAACGGCTGTAACGGTAAACTAAAACGTCGGGCATCATCCTTGACCCATAATGAACATACCTGCAAATTTTCAGAAAGATCGACCCAGTAGTTTTGTCTGGAGCGAGTGGAACACATTTTGACCATGGACACACAGACAGACAGACAACAGACAGACACACACACACACACACACACACACACACACACACACACACACACACACACACACACACATACAGACAGCATTTCTTCGTTCCCATTCTAAAGTACTCCCTGTTCTTTAAGAACTGGGAGTACAAAAAGGGAAAAAAAGAAGGAAAGAAAAGAAAGAAAGAAAGAAATCAAAGGAAGGAAGGAATAAAGAAAAGAACAAGAAAGGGAAAGAAAGAAAACAGAAAAGACAGAAACGA
>CM031623.1:36981076-36988833 GCA_018398815.1 Conus ventricosus
CATATAGTGTAACCTAAGTTTCTTTTTCAACCCACTACGATTCTCCTGCTCACAAAATCCCTTCAAGTCCGAAAACTGAAATGCGCAGTAGTCCGGCTGATCACACCACTAGTGCTCCCTTCACGCCTCTTCCTCGCGCGCAGAAGTTCTCACGTCGGCGGAACTGGCAACTCGCCCGTTCTCTAGGCCGCCGCTGCTGCTTACGGATCCCATCACCTAGCACACACGTAGGCAAGGTCATGCGGCGTTTTATGAGAGAACGGTAGCATCTGAAGGCGAGAACAGCACTTTTTCTCAGAGAAACAGCCATGACCGCCAAGAAAAACAGCAGAAATAGGGAGAATAGCTATTTTCTCGAGGCTCACAACCATTATCTCAAAGCATCAAAACTGTTTTTTCCTGTTTTCTTGAGGATAACTTTTCTTTGCTTTCCACGACGATTGCGATTGGCTTTCTCTATTTTTGCTTCAGATGATAATTGTTACAATTTCTTTCCCAGGGGAATATGCATGTATTAACGCGAGGAAACCATAAACAGGGGAAAGAAAAACAGCCATAATCAGCATTTGTCACGACGACCGCATGCGTAGGCCTACTGGTATAACCGGCATTTCTACGCAGACTACCGGCTTTGAGGAATTTAGCAGAAACAGGGGACACAATTCTTATCGTGACGATCAAAGTTATTTCCCTCGGAGCCGCAACTGTTTTTCCGGTTGTTTTCGAGCAACGACAATCACTGTTTCCCCCCCGCGAAAACAGAAACACAGTTGCAATCCATAGAATAAAAAAAACAGCGGTTATCCAATAGAAAAGAGTGGTTACGCCCAGGGACAACAGTTTTACCCCCGTTTGTTCGTTTTCCTTTTTGTTTGTTTGTTTTGTTTTCCTGGTAAAACAGCTGCTTTGGGCTTGAGAAATTAACATGCTGCCATGTTGTTCTGAGTGTTTTGTCTCTTGCCTGAAGAAGACCTAGGAGGTCGAAACGCGTCGTGTTTTGTCTTGTGATTCGTTTGCCTACGTTTTCTAAGCGGTTCACTATTAATTACATTTTCAACAACAACAAAATGCTGCCATAATTTCCTCGTTAGTTCTGAGCGTCTTTGATGCATGACCGTAGTGGCTGATGGGTGAAGGAAGCGGCATTAGCTGGGAGAGTTATATGAGCCAAGATACACAGAAACACCTACAGCTGGTGCAAAATAACGATCATTTAACTAGCCCTACGAGACAGATAAGTGGATTTGGGACAAAGGTATCTTCTGTAGACGTCACAAATAAGAGGCGTAATTCAGGACAAACGAATGCTCCCCGTGTCGCTGCCAGTAGGAAAATTTACAACGAATTCAATGCAATGCAATACAGAGCAATAGACCGGAAACAGCTCACAGCATGCGAAGTAATATGTTATAAATAAACGCAAAATAGAGTGTAGTGCAGTATGTTAAAAATTAGTTATGTAATGCGTCAAATACAATATATTGTAAAAAGAATTGTAAAAAAAAAATGCAATACAACACAACGCAATAAGAGTTAAAAGAATTAAGCATAATATAAAGCAATGCAATACAACGCCATTATGTCGTAAAATAAGTTAGATAATACAGGGCTATGAAATACAACGCAAAATGCTATGGAAAAGATATTACAACGCTACGCATTACAACGCAATATGCCGTAAATAAGTTAGATAATTCAATGCAAAGCGATGGCAAGATACTTTAGATAAGTTACACAATAACATGTAGTAACATTTTACGCTAATCGTTCCTCACAAGTCCGTCTCAGTGGACAGACGCATTTGGAGATACATAAAAAAAAGATGCAAACACACCTTACGGACAGGCGAAATTAATTAAATTCATCCGCCTCGGCTTAAGTCTGTGTCAGGTCAATTGACATAGGCTAGAACACCAAGGCTACATCAAACTTACAACAACAAAACCCCCATCAAAATGTTGTTATACACTGCATAGTTATGCGGGGATTGTCTTCAGTTGTGACAAGCTCCTGGCATAACATTATCAGTCTCCAAAATCCCCCGAAGTCGGAGTGTGGCTGCCCACGTGCGGGGTAATCAAGAACGGTCACACACGAAATGTTCTCATCCCCAGCTGATGCATTTGTACCATAGTGTTCAAGTACTTCAGCTGTTCGGATTATCCCTGGAGTCTTTTAGCCAGGGTACAACAACAACAACAACAACAACAACAACAAACAACAACAATTAAATTCATGCGGGCCTGGTTTGAGTTTCACATGACGGGCAAATTAATCTGCAAAGAGCCCACAACCCGAAGGAGTGTCAAGTCAACATTATATCTATTGAGAGTTAAAGAATAAGCTTGAAGTTAAATAATAAGCTTGACAGCTTTTTTTTTTTTTTTTTTTTTTTTTTACATCCTTCCCTCATGAAAGGAAAAAATAAACAAAGCACGATATAGGATGAGAAAAGTACAAGCAACATTTTCAAAGAAGCCAAATTCTACCATACTAAAGTGTTTGTAGCTATCATAATCACGACACACACACACACCACAACACACACACACACCCCACACACACAATATATAATATATATAAATATAAATATATATATATATAATATAAAAATAATAATATATATATATATATATATAATTATATAAATAAATATATATAATAATAAAATAATATAATATATATATATAAATATAATAATAAAATTATATATATATATAATATTTTCAATGATTTTAAAAAAGGAAGGTTAAAAACTAAGGTTAAAACCGAAAAAATTTGTTTCTAGCGGCCTTTGCGCTGTCATCGGATGGTTTTTGTTTGCCCACCGCCGATGTTATTAGGTGGGGGCTCACGTTTGCGGTTGTTTGCACGTGCGGGGGCTGCAGTGTTTTTTGGGGCTTTCGGGTTTTTTTTTGGATTTTCACTAACAACTTTTCCATTTTTTCCTGCGTTGTTTACTATTTCTGTTTTGGTTTTTAAAAAGTTGCTAAGTGGGGTTTGCATATATTAACCTTTTTCATTTAAACATAGGTTGCACCTTTTTGAAACATTGCTGTATGATGATGCCTTTTTATATTTTCCAGGATATATTGTACTTTTTTTGCGTCTTTAAGTTCCAGATATATTGCTCAGTTCTGTTTGGTTTTTATTTTTTTTCTTTATTGAATGACTGTTTGGGGTTTGCATATCTGGTTTTGAGTGGGGGTTTTCAGTGATCCCTATGTTGTTTCTTTTTCATTTTCTGATGTACGGGTAGCCTGGTATACAATGTTGTTGTGGAGACATTTATTGTTTAGTGGGCCCACTAAACAATAAATGTCTCCACAACAAAAATTGATACCGGGCTACTGTAACATCAGAAAATGAAAAAGAAACATACAATAGGATCACTGAAAACCACTTCAAAACCAGATATGCAAACCACAAACAGTCATTCAATAAAGAAAAAATAAAAACCAAACAGAACTGAGCAATATATCTGGAAACAAAAAGACGCAAAAACAAGCTACAATATACCTGGAAAATCATAAAAAGAGCATCATCATACAGCAATGTTTCAAAAAGGTCAACCTATGTTTAACTGAAAAATGGTTAATACTATGCAAACCACACTTAGCAACTTTAAATACCAAAACAGAAATATAAACAACTGCGGCATAAATGGAAATCTTTTGTTAGTGAACACCCCAAAAACCAAAAACCTGAAAGCCCCAAAAAACACGTGCAGCCAACCCGCACGTGCAAAAAACCGCAAACGTGAGCCCACACCTATATAACATCGGCGGTGGCAAACAAAAACCATCCTGATGACAGCGCAACGCCGCTAGAAACAAATTTGTCGAGTTTAACCTTGAGTTTTTTAACCTTCCTTTTTAACATCATTGACAAATGTTGCTCCCCAAGGGGTCGAGCACTTTTTAAAATCATTTTAGCTCTTTGGTTATATTCATATAATATATATATATATATATATATATATATACATACTTTTTCCCAAAATATATATATAATAAAATATGAGAAACTATTTATAAAGATCAATTCCAAAATGCATTTAGAACACCAACAGAGAGAGAGGGGAGGGAAAAGAGAGAGAGAGAGAGAGGAAGAGAGAGAGAGAGAGAGAGAGAGAGAGGAGAAGAGTGGAAAATTAATTGTTACACAGTGGGTTTTCTCAGATGCGTTTTTAGTGCTTTTTTTTAAGATGCCTTTTCAAGGGATATAAATTTTTTAAAAAGGGGGACAATTTTTTCCCAAGCGATCTCTCCAGCATATACGAGAATGGAGAATAAAGGTTGCTTCGGAGTATGGGGTAATTATTGTGGTGCCCTTTTTTTATGGAAAACAAAACTTTCGATGATTTTTCTGTAGAGCTAATCCTTCACTACATTGCACATGCGTTGAAAACGAGTCTGTATCTAACCAGAAGAAACGTAAGAGTTTCTGATCACTCCTTGTCAAGTGAATCAGTGTTATGGCCCTTTTGTGTAAACGACTTTTGTTTTTCCAGATCAGTGTCACTGGCATCATCCCAAATAAAGTGGCTGTATAAATGATAAGAGAGAAACATGCACATGAAAGAATATCTATCTAGACTAAAGCTTTAGAAATCTCTCTCTCTCTCTCTCTCTCTCTCTCTCTCTCCTCTCTCTCTCTCTCTCTCTCTCTCTCTGCGAATAATTAATCCAGTGTGGTGTGTGTGTGTGTGTGTGTGTGTGTGTGTGTGTGTGTGTGTGTGTGTGTGTGTGTGTGTGTGTGTGTGTGTGTGTGTGTGTGTGAGCTTCGCTGTGCGAGAGCAGCAACCGAAAATGCCAATACGCTGAGGCACACCGACACAGCAGTGGGGAGAGGGGAATGATCAAACAATACACACACACACACACACACACACACACAAAAACCCAGGGGGTTCTTAACATTTACCCAGAATCCTGCAAGAGGCATTAATAATTGATTAATTGATTTACGTGCCCGTCGTCATGATCAAACGTGCTCTTTACCTTAAGCAATGCAATACAATACAGTACAACATGCTATAAATAAGGTATATATTATTACGATGCAATGGAGCATGTTATAAGTAAGGTATATAAGCAGGTCAATGTACCGAGATGCGATATGCTATAAAGAAGTTAGCAAGGCAGTGCTGTGAATGTGTTGTTTTGCAATATGCTATAAATAAGGTATACATAACGATGCAATGTAATACAATGCAATATGTTCTATAAAAAAAAAAGTTATATAAGTATAAAACAATTCAAATGTACTGCAACGCGATATGCTATAACTAAGTTAGAGAACACAAGACAATGTTATGAATAGGTTGCTTCGCAGTATGCTCTAAACGAGTGATGTATACAGTAAAATGCAGTACAATGCAACAGGCAAAAGTCCTTCAAATGAGACTATAAACCGAGGTGCCGTGTGTGAACGCACGCATAGCATCTTGCACACACGCAAAATCCCATCACCAACTTTCGGAAGAGGAGGCCAGTTTGGCAGTTGGTATAAATGTCACGTCACACATAGCAAGAAATGGAAAGAATGAACGAAATAAGGAAAGTGAGTGAACGATATTGAATGACATGGACTGGATGACACGGGAAACGACTGAATGAAGCGCCAGCTGGCAGCTCTTCAGTCGGCACTACCCAGGTAGGCAGCCCGTGGTGTAAACGAGTGTGGACTGTAAAGCGCATAGAGCTTGGTCTCTAGCCGAGAATAGGCGCAATATAAGTATTCATTATAATAATAATGATGATAACTTGTGTGGCACAATACATCTCAACACAATGCAATATGTTTTTTAAAAAAAGTTATGTGCTGCAATATAATGCAAAACAAAGCGATTTGCTGTGAACACAACGTATATACTACAATGTAACGCTATACAACACACTATAAACAAAACATATAATACATGTAATACAAAACAAGGCAATATGCTAAAAATTACTTATATAATGCAAAACAGTCTAATACAATACGATACGCGATTTTGAATAGCTAGATAATACAATGCAACGCAATGAAATGCAATATACTATCACAAGTTAAGTAACGCTTTCAAATGCAATATCGTTTATTGTAAAGTTGTTACATGAAATTTTGCAATGTTGTGCAATACATTATGCTGGGGGGAAAAAACCATTCTGCATCACAATGTAATACAGCATAATACAATTTTGTAGGTTCCATGATACATTTGCAACGTCAGACACGACAACGTGCTGAAAATATGTTTTATATACATTGTAATGTCATACAATGAAAGATGTGCTAAGATTAAGTGATACCATGCAGGGTAATAAAAAGCCACGTGATTGAAATAGGTTGTATCATACGATGCATGCAGCAAGCGTTATACACAAGTGATATCATGCAATGTATTGTGTAGATCAGTTAGACTATCCACTGCAATGTGTGACAACCAAGTGACAGACAACAATGCAATGTACAACTATTCAATACACTGGACATCCTTACGTGTACCGAACACCCCGCTTAAGTCAGTTATAAAACAAACAATTACTTATGTCCCCGTCATCTTCCCCGAAGATGGAGTATGGCTGCCTTAATGGCGGGATAAAAAAAAAAACGGTCATACACACAAAAATCCACTTCCTTTCTTGGGTAAATGGGATTAATCCCTACCTGTCTACACAAAGAGTGTCCGCAGGAGTATCAGTCTGCGTACGCAGAAGAAAGAAGAAGAAGAACCCGTCATCAGGTCAAACTTGACCCGTGACAAATACACTACAAAGCTATGCTTGCAGTATACTGTACGTAACAATTTATAACACAAGACATGTCATGAATACGTTACATAATACAACGTGATGCAATAAAATGCTGTAAGTTTTAAACACGTTTCACAACAAAACGCAGAACAATGCAACGTGTCATTGATAAGTTATACAAAACAATGTGCTGCAGAACAGCGGATTATGCTAGAACTGGTCAAACTATGGGAAATTCAATACAACACAAATGCCGTAAACAAGTTAGGTAATACAGCATATTGCAATTCAATACATTGCTATATATTAGTAATGTGATACAACACAACACGAAACAATATGCAGTATATGAGTTATATCAAGCAAGGAATACAACACAATACTGTCAGCTTAAAAAGAAAAAAATTCCACAGAAAGAAGAAATTGAATACAATGCATCGAATGCTAAGAACATGTATCATACATCAATATAACACAGTGCAATTTTATGTAATACAAGACAAAGCAATAAATCCACAAAAAATATCTTACGTGATATAACCGCAACACAATGTGTGATAAACACGTTTTGTAACACAAGACGATGCAGTATGATGTGAATGTGTTACATAACATAACGACAAGCAACACAACATACTATAAGCACGTTTTATGATACAAATACTCTGCAATATGTAAATATTGTGTAATGAAATACAACGCAACACAACGGAATGTGCTAAAAGTAAATTGCTACACACCAATGCCACGTAGTTGTAATGGAGATGTTGTGTAACGCGGCGTAACACCAACACAAAGCAACATGTCTTTAATAAGAACGGGAAAGAAACAGAGAACTCGAGCACGCATGTAACTGCACAACAGAGCCCATACCAAGCAAAGACAACTCCATCTTACTCCACCACAACCCCAGTCGATGAATCAAGCAAGCACTCCACTCCCCAACCACAAACCCCCAAGTCGATAAATCAAGCAAAGACAACTCCATCTTACTCCCCAACCCAACCCCCAAGT
>CM031623.1:36988933-37039437 GCA_018398815.1 Conus ventricosus
CCTGCACTTCGTGCCCAAACGTGCCTCTCTATACACTCTGCGAACTTCAACAATCCCTGCTGTCTTGGCTGTCTCTCTTTCAAATGTATGGTTAACTCAGGGCCGCAACTGACAAAATCTGTTCTTTCATAACTAGCTCTTTCAACTCAGCGAACTCCTTTTCGTACCACTCAACTCTAACACTTCTCAAAATAGTGATCTAGACGTGCACCAAACTGAGTGTACGTTCCCTGCTTGTAATCTAGCTGAACGAAATTTCTTCCTGAATCCTTCCTCTGTGAGGTCAAATCCTTCATTAAAGACTCCTTCACAGCACCAAAATCAGACTGTTGTTCTGCTGGTAACGCAGTGAAAATCTGCAATGCCTTACCCGTCAGTAACGCCGACAAAATGACTGCCCACTCTTCTGGAGGCCAACCCTGACTGGTTGCAAACGTTTCGAAACGACTGATGTATGCATCAATCGAATCGGTCCTTCAGAGAATTTTGGCAACTTGGGTCGGGGGGCATAGCTACGCACAGAGTCACTGGAAACTGAACTCCCATCCTCGGTGGTCTCCCTTTGTATTCTCACCTTTTCTAACTCTTAATTTAATCCTTCAGCGCCTGCGCCCTTTAGCCCTGATTAGCCTGATCCTTAATTTTTCTGTTTCCTGCTCTGCTATTTCTTCCGCGACACGTCGTCTTTCCGCGCGTTCATCCCTTTCCATCTTTGCTGGGTTTTCAACGAATGCTCGCAACTCTTCTCCGAGTAACCAAAGATCACGAGCGACGCTCACAAGTTGTTCAATAGGGGTGTTCTTTTCTTCCGCCATTGTATATCTCTTTCTTTTTTTTTTTTTTGAACAAGATTTTATTACTACGACAGCCAAACTGGTGGTTACCGACACGAGTGACGTGATAGCACAATCCTATGAATGATAATATTAGCTTGGGACAACGTAATTAGTTTTTATAAGACGCCCAGCGCCTGACCCAACTATGAGAGCGAATTATAGGAAATCTGTGCGAAATGAGTACTCTGGGGCTGAAATGCCAAGCCTAGTATTAACTATCTTGGAAGCAATGCCAAGCCTAGTATTTAACTATCTTGGGAACATACAGTAAGACAACCCTTGTCTTAGGATTACAATACTTGAATCCCACCCAGCTTCCTCTCTGAGAAGTTGAACAATTATAATAAATGGGCCAGAATATCCTGGCAAGCTCGCCAATAAATTGTCAACCTCGGGTGTAATGTCAGTGGAGGAAGGACTAGCACACAGCCCAAACACACTCACAGCTTGCTTACGAAACTCATTCATATATCATGCATTCGTCACATCAAACCACTAGTAAAGTCTATAACTTTACTACACATGTTCATCGAACGAAACATCAATGCATATGGAATCAATGAAACAAAACAATTCTCTCTTTCCTGATCTTCACAAAATCATTTATCTAAAACATCATTAACTAACCCGGTATAAACAGATTTCTACTTTACCTGGCCAGGTGATCTTACTATTCACGAATCACTGTCTTTTCTTTTCTTTTCTTTTTCTTTTCACTGTCACTTCACAACACGACACAACTGCCGGCACTGGTGTTGGTCTGATGGCGCCTGGTCAGGTGAGACTGTTGGCGTTGGTCTGTGGTTCTGCTTGGCGAAGTGACGCTGCCAGGTATGAGGTCGAACCCCCTGGTTAGGGTAGAACAGTGACTATCAACATCGATCTGTTCTCCCTTCTTTCTTCCTGCATTAACGCATTGCACTCTCTCTCTCTCTCTCTCTCTCTTCTAGTCTGCTCTTATCAATGGACATGGTTGCTTTTCTTTTCTTTTTTCTTTTCTTTCTTTCTTCTTCATAAATTAGCAACTCTCTCCCTCTCCACATCTCTCCTCAGTCCTTCCTCTGCAGACTATCTCATGCTAATCTCTCAACTTGGTTCTCTTCTCTCCTCCCCTCATCTCTCTCTCTCTCTCTGCCCTTCTCCCCTGCAGAGCTCCACTCCGAACCTCTCTCCCCCTCTCTCTTTGTTCGTTCTTCCCTCGTTCTCTCCTCTCTTCATCTCTCTGCCTTTTCCCTCGTGCAGAGACTACACCTAAAACCTCCTCATCTCTCTGTCTCTGTTCGTTCTCATCTCCCTGCCTTCCTATAGGCGAGAGCCTACTCTCCCGAACTTCCCCTCTCTCCTCTCTGTCTGTTCGTCTTTTTCTCCCCCCTCTCTCACTCACACATATTCCTTTATGCTCTAACCCCGTGTCCAAGGGCCAGTACCATTGGTCAGTATTTTTACCCTTGATCCCCGAAGTTGTCTCCCTCTAATTCCATTGGATATTCACATCACGTACAGTCCCGTCTACAACGCCTTACTCTCTGTGGTGGTCAATTGGTCATTTAATTGATTAGCTAGATTTCACCCCCACCACACACTACCTTCCCCCTTTCCTACTTAACTGGTGCCGTGTGGACACTGGTCACTCTAAAGTGGCTAGCGAGTCTGGGTGGGCGCCACGATGTCTAAACTAACAATGACGCTGGTCACAAATTGGCCGGATAAGGCTGGCCCAGGTACTGAGGTCCGTCTGGGCAGACATCGAGGCGTCGGTCAAAGCCGCTTAGTCAGTCTGGGTGGGTCGGACCGTCTCGGTGAAACCTCTCCACTAAGCTTAATTGGCCGGACCCGACCTATGGCCCGTCTTTTCTGACGCCTAGAATGTTTGAGTTTTGGACTTAGGTCCGAACAAATTGGCTGGCGACTCCCCAAGTTAGGTTGTATTCCCCCCAAGTTAGGTTGTTTCATTTTTTGTCCGTGACAGTATGTTGTGGCCCAGGGGGTAGAGAAATGAGAATTGTTTGAGGGAGTTGTGTGTGTAATATAAGTGTGGACAGAACTACGGCCCATGAGAATTGAGAGAGCTGTGAAGGGTGGTGTGACAAAAATTCAGCGTGTGGGTGTCAGTGGGTGGAGCAGTAGTCCAAGGGAAGGGAGAGACGCCAAGAGTTGCTTGATTTGTTGTGCTGGCGAAGGATGGGGGTTGGGGAGTAGGGGGGGGGGGGGGGGAGGGAGGTGCGTAGACAGAACTATGGCCGAGGTGCCTGAAAGAGTTGTGAAGTGTTGTTTGATGAGTTACACTGTGTGTGTGTGTGTGTGTGTGTGTGTGTGTGAGAGAGAACAAAACTAAGGCCCTGCATCCAGAAGTTGAGAGATATACGAGATGTTTGATGAATTGCACTGTGTGGTGTGTGTGTGTGTGTGTGTGTGTGTGTGTGTGTGTGTGTTTGTGCATGCATGTATGTGTGTTTGTGTGTGTGTATGTGTGTGTGTGTGTTTGTGTGTGTGTTTTGTGTGTGTTAACAGAACTACGGCCCTGCACCCTTCCACACGGAGCCGCTGGCCCTCAAGACCCACAGCGAGTGTGACTACAGCATCCGCATTGTTCTGGAAGATGCTAAGATGGGCTGGGTAAGTGGCAGGATGGTGATGATGATGATGACGATGATGGTGGTGATGGTGATGATAATTATACTGTTAAAAAAAAGTTAAGGACCAACATTTCACTGACTTGTAAAAAAGAAAATTGGGAAGTGATCAATCTCCAAGTGTAACATGAATTTATTGAATATGTGAAAAGTGTGTAAAGACAATGACAAGTCCGAGGAATCAACAAACTGGAATCGAGCGCAGTACAAACACTCCCACACCCAAATTTGAAAGTCACAGGAGGAGTGTTTGTTCATTGTCATGGTTAATAATGTGTGTGACCCCCGTTATTGGCAAGGCATTCAAGGCAGCGTTGTCGCATGGAGTTCACCAGTGTGCACAGAAAGGCCTGGGACAGCAGCCCACTCCTGCTGGAGTGACTCAAACAGCTGACCCAGGTTAGCAGGAGGAGGACGACGTTGCTGCAGTCTCCGGCCCATCTCATCCCAAAGATGTTCGATGGGGTTCAGGTCTGGGCTGTTTGCGAGCCACTGCATTCTGTTGACACCAGCAGCTTGGAGAAACGTGTTTACTGCTCTGGTGCGATGGGCCGTGCATTGTGGTCTTGAAAGACTGCCTGAGGTCCAAGCTGTTGAAGGGCTGGCAGCACCAGGGGTTGCAAAATCTCTGTTTGGTAGCGAACACCATTCAAGTTCCCTGCCACATTGTAGAGAACCGTTCTGTAGCGTGTGCTTATGCCGCCCCAAATCATAACGGATCCCCCACCATAGCGGTTCCTTTCCAGGACAGCTTCTTCTGCAAATGCTCCCCACGGCGTCTCCAGACCCTGTTCCGTCTATCGGTGGGATCCAGGCAGAACCGCGACTCGTCTGTAAACATCACGTTAGCCCACTGTTCATGTGTACATCTCACGTGCTGCGTGCACCATACTCAGCGTGCTGCTCTGTGGGCATCAGTCAAACGAGGTCTTATGGCTGGTCGTAGAGCACGGAGGTTAGCGGCGATGTAGGCGGTTTCGTATGGTCTGATCACTGACAACAGTGTTGGTGGCATCTCTAAGGCAACGTCTGATATTGTTTGCACTTGCTGTTCTTTCTTGTGTGGCCTGCCTTTCAATGTATCGGTCCTCTCGTGGTGTTGTTATTCTGGGTCGACCAGACCGTGGTCGTTCTTGCACTCTTCCTGTGTCTTGAAAGCGTTGTCTGAGTCTGATAACAACAGAGTGTGATACTCCAAGTCTCCGTGCCACTTCCCGGACTGCAACTCCTTCTTGGAGCCATCCTATTGCTCTTCCTCGATCCAGCTCGTTCAGTCTTCGACGTGGAGGCATGCTGTTGCATTGGAGTTTTTGCCAATACAGTGGCTTTTAATGACATTTGGTTGAGCATACTTTATGACCTACAGCCTGATTTAGCTCGTGCTTCACATGATTTTGATTCAGCACATGCTCCTCGGATCCCAAACACATCAGAAATTCACCCCAATTTGTTCCAAAAATGACAAGTCGCGACACATGTTTTTCAGGCTTGTGAGAAATGTGTGCCACAAAATTGTAGTTGCCGCATTCACCATCAATTTGTGCGTGTGGTTCAATTTGTTTGGACCACAAAGGCGGTACAATTGAATTTTTGTGAATTTTAAAAGTTTTTGTGTATTCTCATTGTTGGGCCTTAACTTTTTTTGAACAGTATATGATTGATGATGATGGTGATGACGATGATGATGATGATGGTAACATCTGCGTTGTCTAGAAGATGCCAAGATGGGGGCTGGGTAAGTGGCAGGATGGTGATGATGGTGATGATGATGATGATGACGATGATGATGACATCTGCATTGGTCAGGAAGATGCTAAGATAGGTAAGTGACAGAATCAGGAGGATGGTGATGGTGATGATGATGATGGTGATGATGACAACATCTGCAAGATGGTCTGCAAGATGCATGAATGGACTGGGTGAGTTAGAGGATAAGGATGATGATGATGATTATAATGATGGAAATGATGATTTATTATTGTTAAAGTTATCATGATTATAATCATTTATCAGATAGTTGTTGTTAGTCTTGTTTTCTTCTTATTGTTAGTGTTATTGTTGTTAACTGTCGTTATCATTTTGATTATCATCATTATTATGGTTTAGTACGATTCTAGGAGTAGTAGCAATAGTAAAACTATAATTATGGCTGTGATTATTGTCCTTACTGCAACAACAGTGACGATGATTGATCATGGCTTTTATTTTCCCACTGGCCTCCCCCTCTCCTGCTGTAAGATTGTGAGAGCCTCACAGGTGCTGCTGATCCTGTGTTCAGCGCAGCGTCCGGTGCGGGTGTTATGCGGACGGCATCTACGACTGTTCCACACAGGGCACGCACGACAGCTGATGCAAGCCAAGCTGGCCTTCCCCAACACCTACCTCATTGTGGGGGTAGGCACCCCTTTGTCTTGGTCTTTGTTGTGTGTGTGTGTGTGTGTGTGTGTGTGTGTGTGTGTGTGTGTGTTTTAGAGTGTGTGTAAGAAAGAGAGTGTGTGTGTGTGTTTTGTGTATGTGGTGTGTGTGTTTTGTGTATGTGGTGTGTGTGTTGTGTTGTCTATGTGGTGTGTGTGTGTTTGTGTGTATGTGTACATGTGCATGTGTGTACTCACGTGTGCGTGTGTGTGTGTGTGTGTGTGTGTGTGTGTGTGTGTGTGTGTGTGTGGTGTGTGTGTGTGTGTGTGCGTGCATGCGTGCGTGCGTGTGTGCGTGCATGCATGCATGCATGCATGTGTATGTGTGTGCGTACGTGTGTGTGTGTACTCGTGTGTGTGTGTGTGTGTGTGTGTGTGTGTGTGTGTGTGTGTGTGTGTGTGACAGTGGCATGTTCTTGCAATGACTTTAGTTGAAATTGTTATGATAAGTCAGACTGTGTAGTGAGGGGCCTTCACAGGGAGGGAGATTGTTATGACAAGTCAGACTGTGTTGAGAGGGGCCTTCACAGGGAAGGAGACCGTTATGACAGGTCAGACTGTGTAGACAGGGGCCTTGACAGGGAGGGAGACTGTTATGATAAGTCAGACTGTGTAGGAGGGGCCTTCACAGGGAGGGAGACCGTTATGTCAAGTCAGACTGTGTAGAGAGGGGCCTTCACAGGGAGGGAGACTTATGGCAAGTCAGACTGTGTAGAGAGGGGCCTTAACAGGGAGGGAGACTGACTGATGAGTCACAATACCTGGGAATGCTCAGAATTTGTCATAATGTGACGGTCCTATCAATGCTCTGAAGAGTTATCAACTGCAATGCAAATTCCCCACACACACACACACACAAAAAAAAAAATGTTGGATACTGTTGAAGAAGCTACTTTTGTAAGTCTTACGAGATCACATTCATCAGAAAATTTTGAAAAAAAGAAGAATGGTCCATCTTGCAACCAAATTGGTTTTAGATAAATGGACTGCTCATTCATACGTTCATTTATGTTGTCCTGAATGTTGTGCATCATGTCTGAGGAAGACCTACAAGGTCGAAACGCGTCATGTTTTGTCTTGTGATTCGTTTGTCAACATTTTTCCGCAGAGCCTTGAAATACTTTTAAAAACTTGTTTAGATTTCCGCCTGCAGTCTCCTCATGTTGCAACTAGATTGATCACATGTTTCACCAGACTCCGCATCGCGTGGTGGTGACCAGTAAACCACGGAGAAGAAAGATAGGAAGCTTTAGCTTTTTCTGTTCTTAAGTTTTCAGCAAATGTAGTGTGAATGACTGATTGACCAGCATGGGAAACAGAAAAGAAACCACAAAACCTGCCAATCTCGTTTATGTTTCATGATGGTCAGTTTGTCGTAAACAATTGATGCACAAGCAAAAAAAAAAAAAAGAAAAAAAAAAAGAAGGTAAACTTCTGAATTTTCTGATTCTGGCAATTGGCAGGGTCTTCTGCGTTCTAGCTTGAGGAAAGGTTTTAAGTAAACTGAAAATGTGTAATAACACAGTGTTGGTTGTTTTTTTACTATCCAAATTCTCTGTTTATACTTGTTCAGTGTGCAGTGACCGTTTGACCAATGAGAAGAAAGGAAGGACAGTGATTGAACGAGTTTGAGCGCTATGAGGCGTCGACCATGTCGCTATGTTGACGAAGTTGTTACAGACGCTCCCTGGACTCTGAACATGGATTTTTTGAGAGACCACAAGGTGAGAACTATTCTGTTTTAGCACGGAGATGTAGGTTAAAGGTGTTTTCTTCCATTCACATACCAACACACTGACAGACACATACAGGCTCAAGAGGACAGTCTTGTATCATTATAGACACATACAGGCTCAAGATGACAGTCTTGTATCATTATAGACACATACAGGCTCAAGATGACAGTCTTGTATCATTATAGACACATACAGGCTCAAGATGACAGTCTTGTATCATTATAGACACATACAGGCTAAGAGGACAATCTTGTATCATTATAGACACATACAGGCTCAAGAGGACAGTCTTGTATCATTATAGACACATACAGGCTCAAGAGGACAGTCTTGTTTCATTATAGACAATACGGCTCAGAGGACAGTCTTGTATCATTATAGACACATACAGGCTCAAGAGGACAATCTTGTATCATTATAGACACATACAGGCTCAGAGAGGACAACTTTTATCATTATAGACACATACAGGCTCAAGAGGACAATCTTGGTATCATTTAGACACATACAGGCTCAGAGGACAACCTTGTATCATTATAGACACATACAGGCTCAAGAGGACAACCTTGTATCATTATAGACACATACAGGCTCAAGAGGACAGTCTTGTATCTTATAGACACATACAGGCTCAAGAGGACAACCTTGTATCATTATAGACACATACAGGCTCAAGAGGACAACCTTGTATCATTATAGACACATACAGGCTCAAGAGGACAGTCTTGTATCATTATAGACACATACAGGCTCAAGAGGACAATCTTGTATCATTATAGACACATACAGGCTCAAGAGGACAGCCTTGTATCATTATAGACACATACAGGCTCAAGAGGACAACCTTGTATCATTATAGACACATACAGGCTCAATGGACAGTCTTGTATCATTATAGACACATACATGGCTCAAGAGGACAACCTTGTATCATTATAGACACATACAGGCTCAAGAGGACAACCTTGTATCATTATAGACACATACAGGCTCAAGAGGACAGTCTTGTATCATTATAGACACATACAGGCTCAAGAGGACAACCTTGTATCATTATAGACACATACAGGCTCAAGAGGACAACCTTTTATCATTATAGACACATACAGGCTCAAGAGGACAGTCTTGTATCATTATAGACACATACAGGCTCAAGAGGACAGTCTTGTATCATTATAGACACATACAGGCTCAAGAGGACAGTCTTGTATCATTATAGACACATACAGGCTCAAGAGGACAATCTTGATCATTATAGACACATACAGGCTCAAGAGGGCATTCTTTCTTGTATCATTATAGAGAAATCGTCATAAAATCAATGCCCATCTTGCGCCAAATTGGATGAAGACAAGTGATTGTTCGTTCATTTTCGTTGTCCTGAGTGTTGTGTACCTTGCCTAAAGAAGACCTGAGAGGTCGAAACGCGTCGTGTTTTGGCGTGTGATTGGTTTTGTCTACGTTTTTCAGAGGAGCCTTATAAATAGTTAAAAAAGAAAAGATTTGTTTAGATTTCCGCAGCAGTCGCATGTTGGTGGGTTGTTGTTTTTTTTTGGGGGGGGGGGGGGGGGGGGGTTACTTTTGTTGCTGTTTTTTTTTTTGCGTGCCTGTTGTCTCATCTTCTGTGCCACTCAGTGGCGTTACACCCACGCTGCTCTTTCCAACTCCTCCATGACTGGCCTGGGCCCCACAGCCGCCAGCACCGGCAGTCCACAAGAAGCCGGTTGAATTCAGGTCATCGAGAGGCAGCCCGCCAGAGAAGACACTGCACTACTGCCAGGCAACTTCAGCGGTGTTCAGCGGTGCCAGTTCTGATCCAACATATGTAGGACACCACCCAGTAAGCCCCCTACGTTCGTTCATTCAAAACCATCTGCCGGAGCAAAGGCCATCAGCAACAATCCGCCAGCGCTCCTGTCCTGGGCTGCCCTTTCCAGTTCTCTCCAGGTGTGTCCCGCTCTCTTCCTCTCTGCACAGAAAGCTCCCTCGCTCCAAGAAGAGTTTGCCGGGTGGTTGTTGTTGACGTTGCTGTAGCCACATAGATTTAAGAACAAGGTCAGGAAGCTAACCTCACGCTTGCCCTGGCTCTCCATTTATCCGGGCTTGCCACCGGGCATTGGGGTAGGTGAAGCCCCCTACTGATGACAGCGATTTGCTTAGTCGTGGAGCTGGTGGGAGTGAGCTCTCCCTCGGGGGTTGGGGGTGTGGAGGGATGTCACCATGTTCAACAATAGACCTATGAATTTGCCAACAATGGTAAGCAAGACAGAATCAAAGGTAGCTCATAGACATGGAGAGTTGTGCGGTTTCTTTGCATGAGTTTGGAGAGAGATGGTGGATGCCCCCATGGGTCTTCACCAGAATGTTTCCCTTGAACCCCGTCTCTCTTTCCATAAAGTGTGCTTTAAATTGATTGAGGTAGGTTGGTTGTTTGTCTGGTTGGGTTTTTTTTTTTTGTTTTTGCTTGCATAATCTTGCAGACAGACACATAAGCAAACCCAGAGATGCGTTGCAGATGTCACCTCTTTGGCAGAGATAGAGGCATGGAATATTTCTTTTGGCAGAGCGCCGGACTCGTAATTTTGGTGATCTGGGGGTTGCTGGTTCAGAGTCTTCGCTGAGCTGTTTCAGTACAGGGAGATTTTTTTTTTTTTTTTTTCTCCATGGAATTGCATTGGTTGTAACTTCCGTTTCCTGAAAAATCCTTTGAATGAGACTGTAAACTGAAGTTTATTGTATGTACGCAGGCATAACATCTTACACACATCTAGCACGCCATCATAAACTTTCATAAGAGAAGACCTGTTTGGCGGTTGGTATGGATGGCATGTTACATATAGCTTTGCAGCCTGTCTGAAAAATCAGACAAATGAAGGGGGAAAAGCTGAGTGACTGATATTGACTGATGACACCTGAGACAACTGTGAGCAATGTTGGCAGGCAGCTTTTCAGTCAGTGCTACCCAGGTAGACTGCCCATTGTGTAAAGTGGAAAGTGAAATGTAAATGCCTTGAGCTTGGTTTCTAACCAAGAATAGGGGTATTTAAGTTTTGTTTTTGTTTTTTAATTAGAAAGAGAGAGGCTTAGTTACCGCCAAGGACATAGACAAAGTACAGGACAAGACACAATGCATTTCAGCCTCTTGGGTCTTCTTCAGGCAAAAACAATTAACATTTAGGACAATGAGGTAACAATGAAAACTTAGCTGTTCATTTTTGGCACCTGAATGTCATTTCCGTCCGGCAGCCATTTTATTCGGGTGCCGAATATGAACAGCTAAGTTTTCATTGTTTTCATTGTCTAAATGTTAATTTTTTTTTTGCTGAAGAAGACCCAAGAGGTTGAAATGCATTGTGTCTTGTCCTGTACTTTGTTGTCTAATGTCTATGTCCTTGGCGGTAAATTAACCCCTCTCTTTCTAAATTTTGCTTCATTTTCCGCTCTCTTTCTAAATTTTGCTTCATTTTCCGCCCTCAGTCACTTCGTTTTGAAACTTAAGTATTTTTAGTAATAACGATTAAAATGATTTTAATAAGGATAGTCATAAAGTGCATAGTGTGCTCCACAGCTTACATGAAAAATGATTTTAATAAGGATAAGTCATAAAGTGCATAGTGTGCTCCACAGCTTAACATGCCACAGTGGATTGCTGCACCGCTGATGAGCTGTGTGGTCGTGGTGAGTTTCCCTGCACTGGTTTATTTTGAGAGTGACAGTGATTTGTTGCCTACTCCGACAGATTGACTTTGTGGCTCACGATGATCTCCTTACAACCACCGGCTCTGCCGACGACGTCTACAAGTTTGTCAAAGAACTGGGCATGTAAGTAATGTCAATCGTATTTAAGTTGACTCGATGGGTTTTTCTTACGTTGTTTTTACAAGCCCGTCAAAGAAATGTGTATGAAAGACCGTGATTTGCACTAGTAGTTTTTAATAAACCAATAAGGCAAATTCAGTAAGGCAAGTGGGTCAAAGAAGATTGGTAGCCGGGCCATTTGTGTTAAGTTCATGATGTTTATAGGTCAGCGACACAAGGCGCGGTGGCCAAAGTCGAGCGCTACGAATGCGTGGTCCAATTTTTCCAAGGTAGCATCTAGTCAAATGTAAATTAAATGGATACATTGTCATAGTGGCCACGCCGGAACAGCTCAGTTGGTGGAACGTCAGGCTGATAATCTTGGTGATCCTGGGGTTACGGGTTCGAATCTCCACCGGCTGTTTCAGTACAGGGAGATTTTTCCCTCGGAGTTAAGATGGGTTGTGACTCCATTTCCCAGAGTCCTTCAAATGAGACTATAAACCGAGGTTCTGTGTATGAACACACACATAACATCTTACACACACGTAAAATCCCATCAGCAACTTTTGGAAGAGAAGGCCAGTTTGGCTGTTGGTGTGGATGACACGTTACATTTAGCATGCACTTGCGTGAGAAATTGAAAGAATGTAGGAAATAAGGAAATTGAGTGAACGATATTAACTGGATGACACGGAAAATGACTGAATGAAGCACCAGCAGACAGCTCTTCAGACGGCACTACCCAGGTGGGCAGCCTGTTGTGTACACAGGAGTGTGGATTGTCAGTGCCTTGAACCTTTGGCAGGGCACTTTAAATGAAAATGCTTTGTTATTATCATTATTATTATCAATATTTCCAAATCTGAACTAATGGCATGCTGAGGGTTGCTGGTGAAAGCTAACCTGGAAGTACATTGATGTTATCAGCTGATTCTGTTGGTTTTTTTTCACTTCTTTTCTTTTATAATGGTATGAATCGGGCATGTGCACTGGACGTTTATTGTCAATGCATTACAACGCATTCATTTTATTTTCTGCTGTCTCTGGGCTTTTCAGTTTGGCATGGTTGTAAAGACAAAGGAATGAATGGTTTCCTGCGTTGTGTGTGTGTTTGTGTTGTTTTTGTTGTTCTTCAATTTAATGTCTTCCCACTTAACGTGATTACAGACAGATTGTGTAATGATGTGTGTGTATGTGTGAAGGTGTGCGTGTGTGTGTGTGTGTGTATGTGTGCACGCACACATAAGCGCTCGCTCGCGCGCATTTGTGTATGTGTGTGGCGTGCGCGCATGTGTGTGCGTGCTTGTGTGTGTGTGGTGTTGTGTGTAATTGAACAAATTCCTTTTTGTATACGAGGGGTTGTTGAAAGTTAAAGATAAATTCCTACTGGACTGCGTAATAAATGTGGGCATAATGAACAAAGAAAAGCATAACTATTTAACATTTCAGGTAATGTCAGTGGTGTTGATCTGTCATGTGAAATATTAGTACCAGCCTTGTGCACTGTATTCTTTGCCCTTGGACAATCTAGTAATGGGTGACTTACACTAAGAATTTCTCCACATACGTATTTAACATTTTTGCTGTATTGGTTCGAAGTGAACTCAAATGCATCCTATGAATTAAGGATGCTACCTCTCTGGATATCGGACTTTCGAATTTGTCTAATTGAGTCTTGGGGTGAATGTCAGGATTTGGTTTATATGTGTGTGTGTGTGTGGTGTGTATTGTGTGTGTGTGTGTGTGTGTGTGTGAGAGAGAGAGAGAGAGAGAGAGAGTGCACGCACAGTCACGTGTGTGAGTGTATGCTTTTTGCAGCGATCACTGCTGTACACCATTGGGCCTCACATATGCGCTGATGGAAGTTGTACAAATCATCACCATCATGTCATCATTGTCTTAGCTTTTACTGGTGTTGGGTTCCATGCCATTATAGCATCTTTGAGCAAAATTTCAATGATCTTTTTGTTTTGTTTTTTGTTAGCCACAACTGTACATTTTTTTTCTTCCCCTCGCCTTCTGTCCTCACGCCCCCCCCCTCCCCCCCCCACCTCTCCCTCCCACTCTTTTCAGCACACTCCCCCTGCTGCTAAGAATGTTTTGTTTGTTTGTTCGTTTCTTCGATGCCTATCAGTATGGTGGCTGGTTTCCAGGTTTCTCCCCACGGAGCGAACGGAGGGATCTCAACGACAGATGTCATCACCCGCATCATCAGGGACTACGACCTGTACATCCGTCGCAACCTGGCCCGCGGCTACTCCCACAAGGACCTCAACGTCAGCTACATGAAGGTCAGTGTGCAGGGGCCGTGACCCCTGGGGGGGGGGTCACCCGTCACTGGCCCGCCATGGTTTAGTCCTCGATGGGACGTTGAGTCCCGGGGTTCAAATCCCATCCGTTTTGTGATGTACCTGGTGTCCTTCGTTTCCAGAGTTGGTGAGTGGGCTTGGGGCTCAACGCGAAAGGCTGGTACTGCCTGCTTTCATGTGACAGATGGGGAGAGGGGACTGTCTGCTTTCATGTGACAGATGGGGAGAGGCGACTGTCTGCTTTTCACAGGACAGATGGGGAGAGGGGACTGTCTGCTTTTCATGGACAGATGGGGAGAGGCGACTGTCTGCTTTCATATGACAGATGGGGAGAGGGGACTGTCTGCTTTCATGTGACAGATGGGGAGAGGGGACTGTCTGCTTTCATGTGACAGATGGGAAGATTGGAACTGTCTGCTTTCATGTGACAGATGGGGAGAGGGGACTGTCTGCTTTCATGTGACAGATGGGAAGATTGGAACTGTCTGCTTTCATGGGACAGATGGGGAGAGGGACTGTCTGCTTTCATGGGACAGATGGGGAGAGGGGACTGTCTGCTTTTCATGGGACAGATGGGGAGAGGCGACTGTCTGCTTTTCATAGGACAGATGGGGAGAGGGGACTGTCTGCTTTTCATGGGACAGATGGGGAGAGGCGACTGTCTGCTTTTCATAGGACAGATGGGGAGAGAGGACTGTCTGCTTTCATGTGACGGATGGGGAGAGGGACTGTCTGCTTTCATGTGACGGATGGGGAGAGGCGACTGTCTGCTTTTCATAGGACAGATGGGGAGAGAGGACTGTCTGCTTTTCATGTGACGGATGGGGAGAGGGGACTGTCTGCTTTCATGTGACGGATGGGGAGAGGGGACTGTCTGCTTTCATGTGACGGATGGGGAGAGGGGACTGTCTGCTTTCATGGGACAGATGGGGAGAGGGACTGTCGGCTTTCATGTGACGGATGGGGAGAGGGGACTGTCTGCTTTCATGTGACAGATGGGGAGAGGGGACTGTCGGCTTTCATGGGACAGATGGGGAGAGAGGACTGCCGGCTTTCATGGGACAGATTGGAAGATTGGACTGTGTTTTCATTTGATGGATCAGAAGAATTGCGTCACCTGCTTTCGTTTGAGGGATGGGAAGAATGGGCGTGTTTGTTTTTCATCTGCTGGAGGTGAAGAGTGGGGACTTCCGTTTTATGTATGCAGACTGGATAACTCTAATAGGATCCGAGAAATTCTGGAAAAACCGTCCGACTTTCAGAGGCAAGGAAAATGATGATCAGAGGGGAAAATAGCAAGTCTTCTGGAAAAAAAAAAACGAAATCGTGGAACACTTAATCACTCCGAGTCTTGCACCATATCCAGTTTTTCATATCCAGGTTTCCATGATTCCATGTTCAAGGCAAGGGTGTGTGTGTGTGTGTGTGTGTGTGTGCGTGTGTGTGTGTGTGGTGTGTGTGTGGTGTGTGTGTGTGTGAGAGCATGTGTGTGTGTGTGAGAGCGTGTGTGTGTGTGTGTGTGTGCGTCTGTGTGTGTGTGTGTGTGTGTGTGTGTGTGTGTGTGTGTGGTGTGTGAATGAGTTCTTCATTTTTCAGATGTCTTCAGTCAGAGTTCTAAATGTCTTTTAATATGCCTGTAGCAATGTATGGAATCTAGTTGTCACAATCACATCTCAGCATAGCTTTTGATAATATCGACCACAACATTCTTCTCCACAGGCATCAGAATGCTGTGGTCCTGCCTTATGGCAATGACCGGTCATAACCTTTCTCTCTGCAGCTTCAAGCACTCACTCACACACACACACACACACACACACACACACACACACACACACACACACACACACACACGATAAGATAAGATAATGTTGCTTATAGCCCAGCCGACCGCAAAGGGCCACATCAGGGCTGGCACACACACACATCAAATCAAGTGTGTGATGCCAAAAAAAAAAAAAAAAAAAAAAAAAGTGTGGGGGTTGTGAGTGGTGGGGTGTTGGTGTGTGTGAGGTGAGAGTGTGTTTTGTTGGTGTGTGTGTGTGAGTGGTTGTGTGGTGTGAGGTGAGTGGGGTTGTGAGTGGGTGTGAGTGTAGTGTGATGTTTTTGGGTGTGTGTGTGTGTGATTAGTGTTTGGTGGTTTTTTTTATTACAGGGCCAGATAAACAATTTTTAACGAACTATCAGTGTCATTCTTCTTTCCCCTTCTCTTGCCCTTTGGGATTACCTGGTTGCTTTGTTTTCAGGACAAGGGTGTGGAGGGGGAAAGGGGGAAGGGGGGGAGGGGGGGGGGGAGAGGTTAAGGTGCAGATAAAAAAGAACAAGGTGGGAGAGAAGGGGGGGGGGGGGGGCATGCAGGAGAGACATCAAAAAATAAGAAGAATTTTGGAATGAAGGGGGAGAAGCAAGGAAAAAGGGTTGGAGGGGAGAAGGGGAGGGGATGTTTTAAAAGGAGAAGGTGAGGAGGGGGGGGGGGGGGGGGGCGGGGGGGTGAGAGGGAGGGGAGAGGGGAAGAGAGAGAAAAGGCATTTGGGAGGGTGGGGAGTTGTAAGGGGGCAGGGGGGGGGGGTGGGGGGGGGGCAAAAAAAACGGTTTACTCGCCACTGAAAATACGGTATGGCTGCTACTTTTCCCCGCCGCAAAAATTGACATTTGCACAGCCCCTTAGGGGTTTTAAAACTAAGGGACATAATCAGGCGGGGAAAATTTTTTCCGTTGTCGGGGTGAACAAAAGTTTTTTTGCAAAGTCGGGGCTCGCCTGCCTTTAAATTTTAAATAATATCAAAGCAGACTAACTTGGGGGAAAAACGAATTTACTTTTTATTTTTACATTGGCAATCACCCATTTGCAAAAAATGCGCAATCCCCTAGCCCGTTCTCGTACCGCGTGCATTCAAACATTGCGGATGACGAAGCGTCTACAATGTTGGGGGAGATTGTTGCTGTGGCAAACAGGAGAGATGAAAAAATTAAAAACCCAGCCCCCCCGGTTGGGTTCGGGGGGGGGAAAAAAAAAGTTTTCAGCTGTTCAAGCCCCGTATCTAAAATTTCCCCCGTGGTCAAAGCATGGGGAAAGGGGCAAGATTTTGCCTACTGCACTGTTGCGGAAAGACTTTTTCGATATCACGCTGGGCCAATGACATTTCAAGACATTTTGCCTCGGAAAAGCATGAACAATTTTAAAGGAAAAAAGCGAAAATAATTTTAGCAGCTTCTTCTCTTTCTTTTAAACCCTACCGGTAAGCACTTTTTTGGGGCAGCCCACTCGAGCCGAAGTGATGAGGTGGAAATGACGCACTCACAACTTCCATGGCGCAGCGGACACTTTTTTGGTCGGGGTTTAAAAGATGTTTTCCTGATAGTCGCATCGTGGCGAAAATGCGGTGGCCGTAAGAAAGCCACTTTTTTTGGTGAAGCACTACCCCAGCGAAAGACAAAAATTTTGGCTGAGAGAATGCAGACAGCTCATTCACGTTGTCAACAGAGGGAGAAATGACGAAAAAGTAAACGTATCCCCCGAAAAAAGGTCTTTTGACCAGGATACGGGACTGGTACATTCAAACTTTTTTCCCTTCCGTCTGCGACGTCCGCAGTACGGCAAAAACACTTTTTTTGTTGGAAAAAGGGAATAAGTGTCGTGACCTAAAGTGGGATAAAGCTTGGTTAGGCATGACAAGCCAATGATGACAGGGGAAACAAAGGGTCTTTCATTAAAGTCAAGGAAAAACACCCCAGTGCTTCTTTTCCAGGCTTTGTCCATTTGTGCATAGAAACTGAGAAAGGGGGGCCCTGGCCCCGACGGCAAGATCTTGTAAGCGTTCAAATTTTTTCAAAAGAGGGGAAAAGACAGAAAGGGGAAGCAAATGCAAGAAAAGTTTGACAAGAGAGCGGAAGTGGTTTAAGCACACTCCAACGGGTGGGCCCTATTTAAGATGTCTTGAAAGACTTTTTTTGAACTGGATGCTCTGAAAGGGATTTTCCAAGGCTGAAAAGGAACCCAAGAGAAAAAACCGCCATCAGGGAGCAAGTCGCAATCAAAGCCATTCATCAAGCAGCAAATCTGCAAGCAAAAAAGAAAACAGGCACAAATGTGGGACAGTTGTAGGGGAAAACCCGTCTGAAGACAAAAGAAAACCGATACTGAGGAGAGTGAAGTCAAGACAAAACCTATCAAAAAGAAGGTTGACAGTATCCTTGTCTTTTTGAAAACCCCAACCAACAAGCTCTTCATGCTGTTTTTCAAATCACTGAAAGAGTATGATCCTGTTCTTGTTGGCTTATCTGAGCCCCCAAAATGCTGAGAAAAAAAACCCCAAAAACTGATCAAAAAGGGGCAAATCCGTTTTCTGAAGCCCCCAGAATGGGGAAGTGGTGCCCCTGAAGATGTGGACCAAGAATACCTACAAATTTAAGGCTGACAAAGCCTCCTTTGGGGAATCACAGAGGCCCCCATTGCGATGGACAAGAATCTCCAGGGCCTCATCGAGTGAAGCATTTTTATTGTTTGGTCAAGAAATACTTTTCCTGCATGTGCAGCTACCTTGTGGAAACTGCCATCAAAGATCCTCTTTTTCTACAGCAAAGTTTTTGTTTTGCCAACCACAAAGTGCCAGCGTTTTTTACCTGCGGGTTTTGGATAGATTTCCTGTTCTGATACCTCTGGCACAGTAAGACACGGGGAGGAACGTTTGCTTTTATCGTGCACAGGGCATATCGGGGTTTTATTTCGAAAGGTAGATGAAACCGGCGCTGAAGCAAGTGAAAGGGAAAAAGGTGAGGCTACAGAAAGAGCTTTTCCCGGCCATGCGGGTGTTTGACAGTTCCCCACAGCAATGCACCCTGTGAAAGGATTTTTTCAAACAGTGGAAAAAATGAGGCAAAAAGCTCATTGTGAAGGCACAGCCGGGCAGCGTTTGAACATGAACACCCATCCCAAAATGCTAACCCAAATCAGGGGTGCTTTCTAGAGCAAAAAAAAGTGACTTTTGTGAACATGATGACTTGTCCAAAAAAACTTTTTTTTACAAACTGCTAACTTCTGTTTATTTTTTCGGATGTGTCGGGAAAATTCTGCATCGTGATCACCCTTTTACTGGAAAGATTTTTACAAAAGGGGGCTTGGCAATTCACTTGTTTTTTCCCTTTTTCACTTTGTTTTGTTCTTGGAAAAAAAAAATTTAAAACGAAACTCACCAAAATATGAAAATCATTTTCTTGGAACTGGGGGGTCTTGGGGGGGTGCCAGGCTCCTGTTTTTTTGCTTGGATACTGGGGTGTCTTTCTGGGGGGGCACAGGCTGATACTGGGGCTTGCTGGGGGGGCACAGGTCGCCTGTTTCTTTTTTTGGGGTCTTATTTTTGGTTTTTTTTTTTTTTTTATTGGAAATAAATTCGTCCCTTATTTTATTGTTTTACTGAGCAATTTTGAAATTATGCTTTTTTTTTGTTTCAGGGATTTTAAATTACCTTTAGTTTTATTTTAACCCCGTGTGACCCGTTTTTATTTAAAAAAAAAAAAAAAAAAAAACACAAAAACAAAAAAAAAAAATTAGTCTTCAAAATTTTATCACTGGGGGGGGGAAAAAAGCTGGATAATCATCACTTTTGAAGGTGAAATTTTAAAATCAAGAAAAAAAAAGAGGGGCAAAAAAGCTGGTAGGTGGCTGTCCCTCGTGCAACTTGTCTCCCCTTTAGGATGAAGCCCAAGGTGATTGGTTGGTTGGTTTCCAGTGCAGTGTGCGTGCTTTCATTCTTTTCTGCCTCTGTTGTCTGTCCTGATGGTCCACGCATCAAATATTCGCTGGTTTACAATGTGAGTTGGTTCTGCAGTAGTGTGACTCTACTTGAGGCTGATTACTTTAATGTGGAGAGCGTTCGAGCTTGGGAAGTTTGAGTCTGAGCTAGTTGAGCTACCAAAGATGACATGCACTTAATCGCAGGCTAGGCTAGTGCACACAGCTGTTTTGATGGAATGTAGTCAACAAAAGTTCCCTTAAGAAATTTGGAAAAAATGATGGCATTTGTGTATGAGTTTAGAAGACAATTTTGTTTTGTGCAGTAAGGGTCACATAACAAGAGACTTGAGTTCTAAAATGCTGGTGATTGTGTATAAGGTTAGGAGACAATATGTTGTGCTGTAATGGTGAGGTTACAAAGACTTGAGTACTGAAAAATGCTCGTGTTTGTATATAATGTTAGAAGACAATATGTCGTGCAGTAATGGTGACATAACAGAGACTTGAGTTCTGAAAAAGCTGGTATTTGTGTGTAAGGTTAGAAGAGAATATGTTGTGCAGTAATGGTGACATTACAAAGACTTAAGAACTAAAAATGATGGTATTTGTGTGTAAAGTTAGAAGACAATGTGTTGTTCTGTAAAGATGTCATAACAGAGACTTGTAGTACTGAAAATGCTGGTATTTGTGTCTAAGGTTAGAAGACAATATGTCGTGCAGTAATGGTGACATTACAGGCTTGAAGCAGCCATGGGTCTCTACAGTTCTGTGTCCTCAGTCACACACAAGACAGAGGCGCTGTCACCACTCCAGTCCTTGCTCTTGTCCATCCCAGCATTCTCAGCAAGGTCCACTGTCCACTCCACCCTGTGTGGTGTGACCTTCTGCCTGACAAAGGCAGTTGATCCCATGGTCCTGGCACCACTGTCCACTCCACCCTGTGTGGTGTGACCTTCTGTCCCATGGTCCTGTCCACTCCACCCTGTGTGGTGTGACCCTCTGTCCCATGGTCCTGTCCACTCCACCCTGTGTGGTGTGACCTTCAGTCCCATGGTCCTGTCCACTCCACCCTGTGTGGTGTGACCCTCTGTCCCATGGTCCTGTCCCACTCCACCCTGTGTGGTGTGACCCTCTATTCCCATGGTCCTGTCTACCACTGTCCACTCCACCCTGTGTGGTGTGACCCTCTGTCCCATGGTCCTGTCCACTCCAACCCTGTGTGGTGTGACCTTCTGTCCATGGTCCTGTCCACCCACCCTGTGTGGTGTGACCTTCTGTCCATGGTCCTGTCCACTCCACCCTGTGTGGTGTGACCTTCTGTCCCATGGTCCTGTCTACCACTGTCACTCCACCCTGTGTGGTGTGACCTCTGTCCCATGGTCCTGTCCACTCCACCCTGTGTGGTGTGACCTTCTGTCCCATGGTCCTGTCCACTCCACCCTGTGTGGTGTGACCTTCTGACCCATGGTCCTGTCCACTCCACCCTGTGTGGTGTGACCTTCTGCCTGACGAAGGCAGTTGGTCCCATGGTCCTGGCATGAGTGGTGGGAAACCCGTCTCAGGCTCATTCAAGGGTAATCTGCTGGCCCACCATTGCTGCTGACGTGTGACGAAAGAGAGTGCAGGAGGGAAGTAGGATCACTAAGCTTGACTTTCCACTCACCCTTTCACCAGCACAGTCAAAGAGTGGATGGCCGACATCATGAAAACATCATTTCCACATGTCGGCCAGACGATATAGTTGTCTTGGACAATCGACAGTGTGATATTTAAACTCTGCATTTGGTATTCAAGTGCTTTATGCTGTTCAGGCGAAGCGTTTGAAGGTCATGGAGATCTGTGCTGAACTGGAAGAGAAGCTGAAGCTCAACATGGGTAGGCCAGTGGGCGACTGGAGAGAACATTGCAGTTGTTCACACCCAGAGTTTAGTTGTCCAAACAGTCAGATGGGTTGATGTTTAAAACCCAGCATCTCTTGGACGTTTGGTATGTAGTATCCGGGCGGTCCTGATGATGGGTACTTTGTATTTCATGCTCAAATTAACCTCCTTTCATTTCAGTGCACGCATGAAATTTGCCCTTTAAAAACACTGTGTTGTGGACTTTATCACATTTTAAAGTGGGACCCGTGAGTTCAGTTTACGAAAAAACACAAGTGAGCGACGATGACGCAAGCTTCTGTCATCAGAGTTGGAGAAAATTTTGATACCACCGATATGCAAGCAACTCAATATGCAACAACACTACAGTAATATCAACACTGTGTTGAAAAGCAACACCAGTAGATGTCATGTTTGCTAGCATTTACCCAATTAGTTTGTGATTGGAAGAAAGGCCCAGTCAGCAAATGTGTAGCCTATTTCATCGGACATTCTTTTGTGCATTTCAAAGAAATCATGTCGACAGCATTTCTCCAGAGATAGCGGAGTTTAGATGTCTGCAAAGATTGAAATCAGTATTAAAGAAACACAAAATTACAACTTGCAGTCTGATCAATGGATGTACGTTGTTTCCTGCATTTCACCTTTGAAAACTTTCAGATGTCAATGGATGGACATTGTTGCCTGCATTTCACCTTTGAAAACTTTCAGATTGGTGTGAAGGTACCTCCTTCAAAATGAGAACAGAGAATGAAGCAGCCTTTCAACCAATAACGAGATGGGGAGCTCTGAGCGTGCGCGTTTATGTTGTTCAGGCGAAGCGCATCAAGATTAAAGAGAACTATGCCAAGCTGGAGGAGAAGTTGAAGGACAAGGGGAAGGAACTGATGTCCGCCTGGAAGGAATCCAAGGACAGGGGTAACCACCTGCTGCACAAGTGGGAGGAGAAGAGCAAGGAGTTCATCGGCAACTTCGTCGACATGTTCGGCAAAGAGGGAAAACTGGTCGGTCAGCTGTGTTGTGTTGTGTGGTGTGTGGTGTGGTGTGTGTGGGGGGGGGGGGGGGGGGGGGGTGTGTGTGTGTGTGTGTGTGTGTGTGTGTGGTGGTGTGGTGTGTGGTGTGTGTGCGTGGGTGGGTGTTGTGGGTGTGTGTGTGTGTTGTGTATGTTTGTGTTGTGTGTGTGTGGATGATGTGTGTGTGGTTGGAGTGTGTTGTGTGTGGTGTGATGTTGGTCGTACATGTATGTTTGATGTGTGTTTAGAAGAAAGGAGGATAGATTTGGAATTTGCCATAGCAAAGTATTACTTTCAAAATGTCTGTCAGTGTAGAAAGAGCATGATTATATCTCAGTGTGTTTTTGTTACCAGGATGTGTGTGTGTGTGTGCGTTTTTGTGATGGAGAGATGCATGCTTGTGAGTGCGAGCTTGTGTTTTGTGTGTGTAAACGTGTGCCTGTCTAATTTTTACATCATATTTCTTTTTTTTTTTTTTTTTTGCTGTCCCAACCTCTGACCACCTCGAGGCTGTACCACGCCGTCATTCCGACACCCGTCCACCACAGCCGCGCCGCGCAGCCCCGCACGGCAATCCCAGGAGCACTCAATGTCAAGCCGTTAAGGCAACCCACAAGGGACACTGCACTGCTGCCGGTCACTCGGTGTGTTCTGGCGCCTGTTCTGATCTAACTAGCAGACACACTACTAAGCCTATGACGACAATAATTGTAGTCGCGAGCGCGTGAGTGAGCTCTCCCTCCGAGGGCCCACAGACCTTCACGACAGACCCATGGACTCGCGATCGGTTACCCCGACGGAACCACAAACCACAACGTGAGAGGACATCAATTGAGGTCACATGAGAGCGGGCAGAAGGCCACGATTTGAGACATTTTAATGCTGATATGGATGAGGATGTTAAATGTGCTACGGATTCATTTCGGTTGGACCACATGAAGGCTGTTACGTTTTTCTTAACCGGCGTCAACCAGGCCGGAACAGGCCCGCTGTGGCAGGAAATTTGAGCAACACTCTCAGAAACGCATCCTTAAGTGGATGAACCGCTGTGTGGTCATCTTCCAACTGAGTCGCAGCAAACTCAACGGTAGGAGCGTCGGGGCAGAAAAACCACATCTCTATGATTCGAACCCAGACCCCCCCGGGAGTCCGCGCGCAACCACTTCGCCACGGGCTGGTTCATCATATTTCGTGTTGCTGCATGCCTGTACCTCAACCTCACACATATTCTGTGTCTATGAGATATGTTGTCGTACTGTTGTTGGTAGTTTGAATGTTTGGCCATACAAGGATTTAGCAAGCAATATAACTCTTGTAACCTCCACCACTTTATATCCATTGAATTATTCTCATGAAATGTTAGGACAGGTAAAAACAGATTTACCTATGTCACAAATTAGTCATTGATCTGCAAGGGAAGAGTATGAAGGGCGCCACTTCAATCTCCAACTTTACCATGGATGCCGATTGGTGGACCCAAACTTTTTTTTTTTTTAGACAAGAACTGATGTGCACAGCAGTGATGCATGTCCAGGTGGACGATGCTCTTTTTGATGGGAATGGCTGTTGTACATCAAACATCCGAGAGGTAGAAACACCAGACAATCGCGCCAGTAAACACCATGTCTGGTGTGTGCAGTCATAGAGTGACATCTTGATCAGTAACCGTCTTTGTCAATAGAAGAATATTGGCCTAGGAGACCTGATCAAAGGGCAATCCTGAATCGTTTCTGTCATTTTCTTATAATCTTGTTTTGAACAAAAGGCAGATTCTCGAATCCTTTGTATAATGTTCCTATAATTTAGTCCGTGCATCAAAGGGAAGGATACCTGAATCATTTGTAACATTCTATAATCTGACTTTGATCAAGGGCACTCCTAATCATTCTGTATTTTTAATCATTCTGACCTTGATCACATAGGGCAGATCTGAATCATTCTGTTATGTGTTTATAATCTGACCTTGATCCAAAGGGCAGATCCTGAATCATTCTGTATTGTTCTATAATGTCTGTACTTTGATCAAAGGGCAGATCCTGAACATACTGTATTGTTACTATAATATCTGACCTTGATGAAAGGCAGATCCTGAATCATTCTGTATGTTCTATAATTCTGATTTGACAAAAGGCAGATCTCGAATCAACTCTGTATTGTTCATAATTCTGACCTTAAACAAACCTGAATCATTCTGTATTGTTCTGTAATTGTTACCTGAAAAAGGGCACATCCTGAATCATTCTGTATTGTTCTAGAATCCTGACTTGATCAAAGGGCACATCCTGAATCATTCTGTATTGTTCTAGAATCTGACCTTGATCAAAGGGCAATCCTGAATCATTCTGTATTGTTCTATAATTCTGACCTTGATCAAAGGCACATCCTGAATCATTCTGTATGTTCTATAATTCTGACCTTGATCAAAGGGCAGATCCGAATCATTCTGTATTGTTCTATAATTTTGACCTTGATCAAAGGGCAGATCCTGAATCATTCTGTACTGTTCTATAATTCTGATCTTGATCAAAGGGCACATCTGAATCATTCGTATTGTTCTATAATTCTGGCATTGATCCAAAGGAATCCTGAATCATTCTGTATTGTTCAATATTCTGACCTTGACAAAGGGCAATTGAATCATTCTGTATTGTTCTTAATTCTGACCTTGATCAAAGGCAGATCCTGAATCATTCTGTATTGTTCTAAATCGGACCTTGATCAAAGGGGCAGATCCTGAATCATTCTGTATTGTTCTATAATTCTGATTTTGAACAAAGGCAGATCTCTGAATCACTCTGTATTGTTCAATAATTCTGACCTTGTAACACAACCTGAATCATTCTGTATTTTCTGTAATTGTACCATGATCAAAGGGCACATCCTGAATCATTCTGTATTGTTCTAGAATTCTGACCTTGATCAAAGGCACATCTCTGAATCATTCTGTATTGTTCTAGAATCCTGACCTTGATCAAAGGGCAGATCCTAAATCATTCTGTATTGTTCTAGAATCCTGACCTTGATCAAAGGGCACATCCTGAATCATTCTGTATTGTTCTAGAATCGTGACCTTGATCAAAGGGCACAACCGGAATCATTCTGTATTCTATAATTCTGACCTTGATCAAAGGGCACATCCTGAATCATTCTGTACTGTTCTATAATTCTGACCTGCATCACAGGAACAGCAGAGCAGAGTGCCTACAGCTGTGAGCAGAGCCAGCGACATCCGATGGTTCATATTGTTTGAAATGACGTCATTGGTCACACTCCATGGAGTGGAGGTTGATTGTTGTCTCTTCTGATTGTGTCTCTTCTCACCGTGCAGGGATTTTGTTTGTGGCCTCCGCCCTAGTTCTGGGTCTCACATTGTGATGTTACACCTGCCATCTCTTCCCCTGTCTTTGTACTTCAGGTGTTGACATGTTACACCTGCCATCTCTTTCCCTAGTCTTTGTACTTCAGGTGTTGACATGTTACACCTGCCATCTCTCCCCAGTCTTCGTACTTCAGGTGTTGACATGTTACACATGCCATGTGTCCCCTAGTTTTGGGATCTCGAATGTTGACGGTTACACCTGCCATCTTCCCCTGTTTGGGGGCACTCAGGTGTTGACGTGTCACCTGCCTCCTCTCCCTAGTCTTTGTGATCCAGGTGTTGACATGTTACACCTACTCCCCCCCCCTAGTCTTTTGGATTCAGGTGTTGACATGTTACACCTGCCATCTTTCCCCTGTTTTGGGATTCGGTGTTGACGTGTTACACCTGCCATCTCTCCCCTAGTTTTGGGATCTCAGGTGTTGACATTACACCTGCCATCTCTCCCTTGTCTTTGATTCGGTGTGTTGACTGTTACACCTGCACTCCCCTTGCTTTCTGGTTCAGGTGTTGACGTTTACAACTGCCATCTCCCTTCCCTGTCTGACTTCGTGTTGACATGCTCCGCCTTCCCTGATCTTTGTACTTCAGTGTTGACATGTTACACGCTCTCCCCTGTCTTTGTACTTCAGGTGTTGCATTACACTGCCATCTCTCCCCTGTCTTTGTACTTCCGTGTTTGTACAAGTTCAGTTACACCTGCCTCTCTCCCCTAGTTTTGACTTCAGGTGACATGTTACACCTGCCATGTGCCCCTTCGTTTTGTTACTTATGTTAATGTTTTTCTTCTTTTCCCCAAAAATTTGTTTACGGAGACAGTAGCGCTTAACGAGCCTCTCCCCCACGCCCACCTTCGTCTTGACAGATTGCACCTGCCACACATTCCCCCTCTTGCCTCCACGATTTCTGCAGCCACCCAGTGAAAGGGGGCTTCGGAGTTTCAGCACGCCAGCTTCGCGAGTTGTATTAAGGTGTTGCATGTTACCGCTGTCCCGGGGGTGGAGTCGTCTTCCTGTGTTGTTTACACACACACAGCTCTCACACACTAATACTTGTGTGCATGCCCTGCCTCTCCCCTCGCGACACACATTACACATCTGTGCATACACCACTGCCACGCACATTGACTACCACCGCATGTTCACCACACACCTACTCACACCTACTCACAGCATTTACACACACCATTTACACCACCATCTCTCCCCACTTACACACATATCAACACTACACACTGCCTCTCTCTCTATTTGGGCACACAGACACACACCACCACACACTCACACACACAACACAACACAGACACATACAATCTGCTGTCGTGTTTGGATTGCAGTTGTGTATTTTGGGTTTGCCCCTCTCTCCCTGAATCATTGCGATGCATTTAACATCGTGCTCCCTCTCTTTGCTGTAGTGTTACGGCTTTACGCGGCCTTTCCCGTTTTTCATCTTTGTTTAATGTTACACTGGTGTTCCCATGTGTTATGGATCTATGTGTGATGTGTTCATCTGCGTGTGTCTGTTTGGTATGTTGAGTTTGTTTTTTATAGAACGAAGTAGGGAGTTTCAGGACTGGATCAGTACTGCATTGTTTGCTTCACATGAACGGTCCCACTGCTCCCCTTCCCCACCATCCCCCCCCCCCCCCCCCCCCTCCGCCGCCCCCCCCCGGAAAAGCCCTCCCCACTCTCCACCCCAACACCACCTACCAGACTCAACCTCTTCGCCGAGCTCCGCGACCTTCGTGTTGGAGTCACTTCCTTTTTTTTTCATTTTTTTTTAACATGCGTTTTTGGTGCACAATTAAAAATTGACTACCACAGCGCCGCATACCCATAAACGCGATGTGCCACCGTAAGTTCAGCTGGTACAGGCATTCAGACGACACAAAGTAACGCGTAAAGAACTGCAAAACGAATCATGGAGGGTAACATTGCTCAAAACAACCTTGACTGACACACGCATGCTACACTCACCACATACATACCACACACACAATACACACACACACACACACACACAACAACACACACACATCAAAAAACACACAACCCCAAATTTGTGTGGTGTGGTGCTTAATGCAGTTTTGTATTTTGGGGGTGTTTTTTTTGGCACACACTCGTCTCCCATGACTCTGCGAGTGCATTTAAAAAGATCGGTGCTGCCTTCTCTTCGCGGGGTTTTTTAGTCGCGGGTTAGGGAGGGTTCTGTTCTTTCTCCCATTCATTTTATTTAAAGTTTGTGTCCATGCAAGTGTGTATGCGTATGTTTTGTGTTCCGTGCATGTGCTGGTGCATGATGCGTATTTGTGGTAAAGGTGTGAGAGAGAAAAAAAGAGAGGGAGTTCAAAAGCAGATGGGTCAGTCCCCTGCATTTTTAGCGTTTGAATGATGAAACTCCACACCTGCTCCTTTTTTTCCCCCCCCCCCCCCCCCCCCCTTTATCCCACCCAACCCCACTCTCCCCCACACCACCCCCAAAACCCCCCCCATCCCCCTCCAACTCCCTTTTCCCTTCATTCTGCCAGATCACCCATCCCTTTTTGTTTTTGTGTCCTAACAATTTTCTTTTTTTTTTCTTTTTTTTTTTTTGAAACGGTGTTTTTGATTGTTGCCAGCAATGTGAAGAAAGTGTAACTGACCTGGGAAAACGCTGCAACTGCGGATAAAGGGTTGACTTGCTGGTAAAGGTGACTGCTGGGTAACAGGGTGACTGGCTGTGTAGGGTGCCTGCTGGTAAAGTGTAACTGGCTGTAAGGTAACTGTTGGTAAGTGACTGGCTTAAGGGTAACTGCTGATAAAGGGTGACTGCTTGATGTGGTAACTGCTGTTAACAGTACTGGGTGGCTAACTGACTAATAAGGAAAAGCGACAGGTGTCAGTGTCATGGTGAAGAGAACAGGTGAATAAGGATGTGGGGTAAGGGTGACTGCTGGGTCAGGGTATTCCTATTGGGCAAGGGAACGGTGGGTGAGGGTAACTCGCTTGGTACGGGTACCTGGCTGGGGAAGAGGTTGATAACTGGCTGCTAAGGGTACTGTGATGAGGATGACTGGCTGGGAAGGTAACTGGTAAGAAAAACTGGCTGGCTAAGAGTTATTGGTAAGGTGCCAGCTGGTGAAGGGTACTGGGTAAGAGAACTGGCTGAATAAGGTTTTGGGTAAGGTTGCCGACTGGGTAAGGGTACTGGGTAAGAGTAACTGGTGGATAAGGTTATTGGTAAGGTTGGCCAGCTGGGGAAGGTACTGGTAAGAGTAACTGGCTGGATAAGGTATTGGTAAGGTTGCCAGCTGGGGAAGGGTACTGGGTAAGAAAAACTGGCTGGATAAGGTTATTGGGTAAGGTTGGCCAGCTGGGGAAGGGTACTGGGTAAGAGTAACTGGCTGGGTAACTTAAGAAAGGATGTTTGAACGTCAGTGCCCGGATTAACCTGAAGCTGATAATGGACTCACAGCCTGCCAGTTTGCTGCGCACAGACCACAACACTGTGGGCGTGGACTCGAAATTCATATGCAGTCGTCAAGCTCTAAGCCTGCTGTCCACTCGGCGGGAATCCAGGCCTTGGCGCTGGTTGAATGAAGGAAGAATCCTGGGAATCATGTTTTTGTTTGTTTTGTTGTCCGTCGAGACGACGAAAACCATCTAGTCATCCTGGGATCGGGGGTGAGTGCGTAGATGGCTGGTCAGGCCAATCTGCGCCCAGAAAGACCTATCACAGTACGGACAGGGGATGGTGGCGGCAGTTGGAGATCTGTTGACGCTGGTCTTCCTGATCACCCTGCGCTGCTCAGCTGCAGCAGAATCATAGCTGGTAATGAGGGTGTTGATGGTAAACATGTCGTTTCTTACCATGACTGTCGAATGTAACTGGAAGTCGTTTGATTAATTGTTTGATTTAAAATGTTGCTGCTTTGGCTGAAGATGATATTCATGGGTGGAAAACTGGTCTTTTTGAGCCTGCTGGGTTGGTTTTTTGTTGTTGTTTGTTTTTCATGTATTTGCAGTCGGCCATAGGTGATACCTGTTTTATCATTTTGGGATATGCTGTTTCATTCTTGTCCTTGGGATCATCTGGCTGAGTAAGGAAGTTTTTCTTTTGTTTTTGTTTTCTTTTGAGGGGGAGGGGACCATTGATAGCATCTGACATCAGATCATGTTTTGTTGAAATCCAAATGGCTTTGGTTCATCAGCTTTAAGACGCTTCCAAATGTAGTCGATAGAAATCCAAATGGCTTTGGTTTATTAGCTTTAAAACATGTCTTGGTGTCGTTGGTTGAGAGCCCGACGGTACTGGTTCGGATTATACATGTTTCAGATTGCGTCGTCGTTTATGGAGGGTTTTTGTGCGGGGTTGTGTTGTTTGTTTTTGAGAGCTACATTTAGGCTTCGAAACATGTCACAGCCTGGTCTGTAAATATTCTTTCTTCTTATTCTTCCATGTTTTTAGGAATGGGATCACCACGCGGCTCAGTTGAACTAAGTCACTTTGTGGTCTTGCTGATACCTGGTCATTGTTCCTGTGCAGCGTGATCAGTGTGTGTGTCACATGATCGGGGCTGGGCTACGTGGTAGTCAGCAGATGCAGCGGTATTCTGTTGGGATTTTCTCTGACATCGCAGTCGGTGGAACGGTGATGCTTCATGATGCTTTTGAGATGATGTGCCATCGTTGCTTTCAAGGATTCTGCAGCCATATTGAAGAGAGTGTGCCTTTGTTTTTGTTTTCTTCTTTTCCTCTCCTTTATCCTCCCCAGCTTCCTTGACCCTTCCCCTCACCCCCCCCCCCCCCCCCCCCCTTCTCCACCAAACGGTACTTACCCACCTGGTTGATTCCAGTCCCAGCTTCCTGTCTTTCCTCTGTTAGAGTCTGTTGATTTCTCCCTCCCTGTCCCTTCCCAGCCCCTGTCTACACAGCTACATCAAGGAGAGCTCTGTCACAGCTTCTGTGGATCTCCCCCCGCACAGTTTCACCCAAGGTGGTTTTGTCAGAGTCCCAGCCTTGGCTGTCCAGGGGGAGTTACGAGCATCCCATCACAACAGGACACGATGCATTGTCGCAGTGTTGTTGTTGTTGTCGTACCCTGGCTAAAATACTCCAGGGATCATCTGAACAGCCAAAGTATTTGAACGCTATGGTACAAATGCATCGCTGGGGATGAGAACATTAACATGTGTGACCGTTTTTGATTACCCCCCACGTGGGCAGCCCCACTCCGACTTGGGGGGATTTTGGAGACCGATAATGTTATGCTAGGAGCTTGTCACAGCTAAACTTAGGACAATCCCCGCATAACTATGCAGAGCATAACAACATTTTGATGTAGCCTTGGTGTTCTAGCCTATGTCAATTGGCCTGACACAGCCTTAAGCCAAGGCGGCATTGTCGCAGTCATTTTGATAGCATTTAGTGGGGCCCGTTCTGCTGTCACCTACCCATAAATCACCTCCTGGTGTGTGTGGCAGTTCCCATGCATTTGTTGTTCTTCTCTATGCACGGGTTATCTCACAGGGTCGGCGGGAACGTTGCAGCACTTTGACGCACCATTCGCCACGCAGCGACTTCCCCCCCCTGACCAAAGGAAGTAGGGTGCTAAGTGACAACCTCCTGACAGTTACGCAGGCAAGGTTGTGCACAGTTGTTAGGCAATGTTGTGCACAGTTGTTAGGCAGACAAGGTTGTGCACAGTTGTTAAACAAGGTTGTGCACAGTTGTTAGGCAGGCAAGGTTGTGCACAGTTGTTAGGCAGGCAAGGTTGTGCACAGTTGTTAGGCAGGCAAGGTTGTGCACAGTTGTTAGGCAGGCAAGGTTGTGCATAGTTGTTAGGCAGGCAAGGTTGTGCACAGTTGTTAGGCAGGCAAGGTTGTGCACAGTTGTTAGCAATGTTGTGCACAGTTGTTAGGCAGCAGGTTGTGCACAGTTGTTAGGCAGACAAGGTTGTGCACAGTTGTTAGGCAATGTTGTGCACAGTTGTTAGGCAATGTTGTGCACAGTTGTTAGGCGGCAAGGTTGTGCACAGTTGTTAGGCAATGTTGTGCACAGTTGTTAGGCGGCAAGGTTGTGCACAGTTGTTAGGCAATGTTGTGCACAGTTGTTAGGCAGGCAAGGTTGTGCACAGTTGTTAGGGAGGCATGGTTGTGCACAGTTGTTAGGCAAGGTTGTGCAAGACTGTTGTTAGGCAGGCAGTGTTGTGCACAGTTGTTAGGCAGGCAGGTTGTGCACAGTTGTTAGGCAGGCAAGGTTGTGCACAGTTGTAGCAGCAAGGTTGTGCACAGTTGTTAGGCAAGGTTTGCCAGTTGTCAGGGAGGTTGTGCACAGTTGTTAGGCAAGGTTGTGCACAGTTGTTACGCAGGCAGTGTTGTGCACAGTGTTGATGCTAGGGTTAATTTGGATGCAGTTCATCATGCAGTTGGACGTCAGCAGCAGGTTTCATCACTCTAGTCTTCCATAACAGTGGTTGTATTATGTTCTGTTGGTGCATTCCAGCCAGTGGCCATATCAGGCACTTTCTAGCCTGTTTGACGGTTCATGTGGCTTGATTTGTGTTCTAGTCATCGTGGTTGTAGGGCGTTGGGATTACATGGAAAAAAGCTTGTTAATTTAGTTTATTGTGTCCTGTCTCATTTGACAGCATTGATTTTTTTTTTTTCTTTTGATAATATGTGATTTTGAACATGATCATGAATGTATTTGTGACTGGTGAATTTGGGTTTGAGAATTTCATGTTGAGATCAGGAACTGCAATTGACAGAATAATTAATGATAACAGATTGATGGTTTTTTTTTTTCGTTTGTTCTTTTGTAGGGGGTATGTTTTTGTTCTGTTTGTTTTGTTTGACTTTTGTTGCTCATGATTGCATATCTTACTTTTCTGGTGTGTTGATTAAATGGCTGTCTCCAAGGAGTGCTCCCGTTGAAGTTTTGCTGATGTAAAATGTTGAAAAAGGTCATGTCTTTTTTCTGAACCCCTTGTGGCTGTTGTTTTTCCAATAGCATTCTTTTGAGGGCTGTACTTAACTCTTTTTCAATTATCATGACTTAAGATGAATTAAATGTCAAAATGTCAGATTACAATGTAAATGACAAATTCAGAACGACATATTCTCTCTCTGATGAGACTTTTAAGTTTCATCACAACAAAGGTAGGGTGTGTGCAAAGTTGGTCGGTCGGTGGTGATCCATTATCTTGAAAATCAGAGCTCAAAGTTCTGCTGACTTCTCGCACAGGATATCCATAGCAGCAATGAAAACAATACAACATTGAATGGCAAATAATGACAGACATGATGATGGATGATGATGAAGAGAAATTTTTGGATATGTATTGTATTGCAGAGTTTATCATAACCGTTCACAGAACTACAGTCCAGGGAGATTGGGAATGTGATCTTAAGCCTCGTCTTGAAAAGTGCCAAGAGGCACCGGCATGTCTCAGAAGTGCAGAGGAAGTGTTCAGTCCAGGTGTTTTCTTTGTTGTTTTTAATCACTGATATATCCTCTGTGTCAGCTGCCTGAAGTGGAAAGGGGAGTAATCACAGGGTTCCCATCGACGCACAAAATGCACATTATGACGCACACACACACACACACACACACAACACGCACACAAACTTTACAAAATGCATTTTGGGCAGCAGTCAACCCTTTGACGCTGAAAAACAGCAGCCACTGTACAGCACCCTTGGAATATCTGCACCAAGCAGGTCAAAGGTTGCTGCACAAGCCGCCAGTCCTTTACAGGCTTTTGGCAGCCAGTGTAAAACTGCAGGCATTGCTGCTTGCTTCCTGACACAGCCAAACACAGTCTTAGGTCAAAGGTTGCTGCACAAGCCTTCCAATCATTTTACAGGCTTTTCGCAGCCAGTGTAAAACTGCAAGCATTGGGCAATGCTGCTTCTTGACGCAGCCGAACACAAATAGCCTGCACACAATGCATCTCGTGTAAGGCAAGCTAAAAGTAGGATGCATGAGACAAGTGATGATGTAGTATACAAAGGCAAAACGGCTAGCTGAATACATGGCCTTGAACATTAAACCATTCAGCTGCAGTGATGACCCTTCAGAATTTTTTAGACCTGTTCCGCAGAAAAATCAAGGGGAGATGGTGCCTTGTCTTTCCACTGCAGTTCAGGGTTATCTTTTCTCAGTTTTATGGGTCAAACAAATAAATCCAGAGAGTCAACTATTTGATTTGAAGAGCATGGCATAATAACGACTGGCATATGGACTGTCTGATTTACTGATGCTCCAAGCACTTCGCTTCATATCCTTGTGTTTTGTATTTTCTCTTTCTGACTGAATCATTGAATTAAACCGATGGGGCAGAATTGCTTTGGGGTGGGGTAGCCATGGTGGCGTGGTGGTAGAGCTCTCCAAATTCACGGTGGGACATTGCAAGTTGAAGTCATGCTAGAACCCAACAGATTAAAACCGGCATTTTCACCACTGCTGTTCACGTGTTGTCGATCTGCTGATGTTGGTCCTGGAGTGATTGGAAGGTTTCTGCTTTCTGCAAATGATGGGAAGTCTTCCGCTTTTTGTAAATGGTGGGAAACCTTCGCTTTCTGTGATGGAAAGCCTACAGCTTTCTTTGAATGACTGGAAGTCTTCCGCTTTCTTTGAATGTGGGAAAGCCTTCTGCTTTCTGTGAATGATGGGAGGCAGTATGATTTCTTTTCTTTAATGGTGGAAGGCTTCCACTTTCTGTAAGTGATGGAAAGTCTTTTGCTGTCTGCGATTGATGGAAGATCTGCTTTCATGTAAAATGATGGAAAGCCTACAGCTTTCCTTGGATGTGAAGTCTTCCGCTTTCTTTGAATGATGGAAAACCTTCGGCTTTCTGTGAATGATGGAAGGCCTTCACCTTTCTTTGAATGATAGGAAGACTTCTGTTTTCTGTAAATTTGGAAGTCTTCCGCTTTTTGTGAATGATGGAAGCTTTCAGCTTTGAATGATGGGAAGCCTTCTGCTTTCTGTGAATGAAGGCAAGCCTTCCGCTTTCCGTGAATAATGGGAAGCCTTCTTCAAATGATGGGAAGCATTCTACTTTCTGTGAATGAACTGAAGGCAAGCCGTCCGCTTTCCGTGAATAATGGGAAGCCTTCTTCAAGTGATGGGAAGCCTTCTGTTTCAGTAAATGATGGGAAGCCTTGATTGTCTATGAATGATAGGAAGCCTTCCGTTTCCTGGGGGAATAGGAAGCCTTCCATTTTCTGTAAATGATGAGAAGCTTTCCGCTCTCTTTGAAGGATAGAAAGCCTTGCACTTTCTGTGAATGATGGGAAAGTCTTCCGCTTTCTATGAATGATGAGAAGCCTTCCACTTTCTGTGAATTATGGGTTGCCTTCTGATTTTGTTTTCACGGTGGGAAGACTTCCACTTTCAGTAAATGATGGAAAGTCTTCTGCTGTCTGCGATTGATGGAAGATCATCTGCTTTCTGTGAATGATGGAAACCTTTCAGCTGTCTTTGAATGATGGGAAGTCTTCCGCTTTCTTTGAATGATGGAAAGCCTTCAGCTGTCTTTGAATGATGGGAAGTCTTCCGCTTTCTTTGAATGATGGGAAGTCTTCCGCTTTCTTTGAATGATGAAAAGCCTTCAGCTGTCTTTGAATGATGGAAGTCTTCGCTTTCTTTGAATGATGGGAAGTCTTCCGCTTCCTTTGAATGATGGGGAAGCCTTCTTCTTTCTGTGAATTATGGGATGCCTTCCGCTTTCTGCGAGTGATAGACAGCTCTCATCTTTCTGTTGAGGAAACTGTTGATGACAAGGAAGATACACCAGCTCCCTGGTATCTGTGATGAGAAATATGCTAACAGCTGGTACCAGATACCGAGGCAAGATTTTGTGTAGCAAGCCATTGACAGATGAACCTCACTGAGCGGCAGATTAGTATGAACATCTTTTATTTGTACATATGATTTTTTATGCGGACAACTACAAATGCACAGCAGACCTTGCAGAAAAGGAAAAGCATCCAGAGATAATTAGGTGGGGTGGCATAAGACTGGGTATAGTATTCCACTCAGGTTCATGAAAACAAATGAAACTGAAGGACTTCACTGTGCTGTATGTATTATTCCACAGAATAGAGGAAGTTCACGTCTACAAGGCTGAAAAGCATGCCAGTCTAGCCTAAAACTTGAAAAAAAAACAACATCTGACTTCCAGGCCCAAATTGGCAAATCCTCGCCGTAGAGGTTGGAGCGTGTGGGATTTGTAGGCTCATCAGCCTGTGATGTCATAAAACGGCTGTTGATGTCAGGTCAGAAGAGGACCAGAACCCCAAAGGCAATGCAGAGGCAGCTTAAACGCGTTCCAACTGGATTTGGTCAAAGAGGGATGACCGTGAATGTCATAAGGCTTAAATTTTCCAGCTTAGAACAGTAGTCGGTAGCTAAGTAGATAAAACATCTGTCAACATGCGATGCTTTTTGTTTGTTTGGGTTTTTTTGCTGACCTATATTAGCTGGCAATGCTTGATCATTCAAAGAGCTTTTTGTTCAACAATGTGTGACGAGTACCATGACCAAAAGAGCACCTAGAATGTATGAACATTCAAGATCAGGGGGAATGTGCAAGTGCTCAAAAAGCGCTGAAATTGTACGAGTACTCGAGATCGCTGAAAATGAAGTAGCCCGCAGAGACTTTTGAAAATGAACAAGTACTTAAAAAGAGCACTGGATTTGCGTGAGTACTTCAAGAGTGCAGAAAATTTATGTGTACACAAAGAGAATTAAGAAATCAGTAGCATTCAAAGAGCTCTGAGAATAAATAAGTACACAAAGAAAGTAGAAAATGTGTGAGTACTCAAACGGCTGAAAATGTACGAGTTCTTGAAGACCGCTGAAATGTATGAATCTTCAAAGGCCGCTGAAAATGTGTGAGCACCCAAAGAACGCTGATAGTGTATGAGAACTCAAAGAGCACGGACAATGTATGTGTATTCAAAGAGAATGAGAATTTATCTGTACTCAATGGACCAATGAACTTTTCTTTTTTTTAAAGTATACCCAAAGAACGTTGAACATGTATACATACTCAAAGATCATTTGCTGAGAATGTCTGACAGTTTACCATGTATTATTGATCTGATGGTCAAGGCAAGTCAGGCAGCTCTTTCGAAGTCCTGGACCCAGCAGGACACAGGGAAGGACACGTGAAATGGCACAACACTAGAAGGGCACTGAGGAGAATGCAGACCTCCGCCTGTGTTGGGCAAATCCTGGGTCCGCCCTTTGATCGTGATCTGCACTTTGATCGTGACCTGCCCTTTGATCCTGACCTGTCCTTTGATCCTAGCTGCCTTTGATCTGACCTGCCCTTTGATCCCAGCCTACCCTTTGATCCCAGCCTGCCCTTTGATCCCAGCCTGCCCTTTGATCCCAGCCTGCCCTTTGATCTGACCTGCCTTTTGATCCCAGCCTGCCCTTTGATCCAGCCTGCCTTTGATCCCAGCCTGCCCTTTGACCCTGACCTGCCTTTTGACCCCAGCCTGCCCTTTGATCTCAAACTGCCTTGATCCGACCTCCTTTGATCCTGACCTGCCCTTTGATCCCAACTTGCCCTTCAACCCCAGTCCGCCCTTTTTGATTCCAATCTCCTCCAAAATGGCATGGGTTCGGCCTTCGGTCACATGGCATGTGTCCAAATGAGTAAAATGGTTCTGAGGTCATATTTTGGACAGCAAATAACCAAGGCAACAGTGTGTGGCTGAAAGCATCGTCCATGACAGGAACAGTAAAACTGTACAGGCCTCAGGTTGTATGTAGACATGTACATAGTTATAGCAATGACGCCTTAGCATGAACTTTCAGCCCGAGAGTGGATTGAAAACCCATTGACTTTTTCTTCCCGTTACAGTGAGTGTGGGGGAAAACCAGGTTACCATTTGTGACCTTTTTTTTTTTAAGATGGTGGTCAGAGAAGAGATGTTATTTTTGGCTTTATTGACTTGACACTGTGGACACCCCAAGTGAGTGTGGATTGGGGTAGTTCTTGCTGCTTGCTGTGTTACGTAGCGAACCGTTTCCACATTGTTCATTCCAGTCTGTTTGACATATCAATGTTTTCTATTGATGCAGGTGTGATTCATGTTGTCGATGCAGCGTGTTGTGATACTGAGGTGTTTTCAGAGTGGATTTTATCAGCTCTGTAGTTACAGTGGTAACGAGGATGGTGGTCTTTCATAAACAGTTGGCACCATGCGTCAGTGACCAGAGGATTGTCTTTTTAATCCTTAAAAACAGTGATGCCTCTCCTTTACAGTATGTGTATGTAAATATATGTATGTATATATGATAGAAGGTAAATTTATTTGTATTGTAGAATGATTTTTATTTTCAGGAAAAGTTCAGTTTTATAAACACAATTTTTTAATGGCATCATTCATCATTATGCATTTGTCAGTAGAAATGATGCACCGAGTATAAAGACATCAACATCACCAGTGTCATCGAAGTCGTCGTCATTCTTGTCATCATCAACACTAGTGTAGTGTGAATGAGAGGGATGAGAAGTAACCAATGAGGTGTCGGGGTCATTGCAACGAATTGCATGGCGCTTGTACAGATCATTTAACAGCGATGGAATTTCTGATGAAAAAGAAGCAGGTGCTGTTGCTGATTTTTTTGTTTTTAACTTGGGGGGGGAAAAAGGAAGAGAATGTGCATTTTACAGTGGAGCCTTCCACTAACGGGTCCTTAATGACAGGTATCTTTGTGGGCAGTCTTGTGGGTTTTTCTGTGGACGACGGCAGTTCAAGGGTTATGTCAATTATGTATGCTTGTAGCAGCTGCACCTTGTAGGGGAGGCCAAGTGTAGCGGGTTTTTTTAAAATCCAGTGGGCACACCGACGTTTTGCGTGTCTTAAAAACAAAGGGGGACGGCTGATGTACAGGATGGAAGCTGCTTACTAAGTTGAACCTGTTCACAGTGTCCATGGCGATGTCCATGTGTGGCGTGTTCATATTGCAGGGATGTGGGTATTTGACTGTGATGAGATGTTCACATGTTGAAATAGATCACCGAGTGCTTTAATGAGTCTGTCTGGTGTTGTTTTTCTGCGAGTTTGGAGAGTGAAGAAACGAGTGTGTATGCGTGTGTGTATGTGTGTGTGTGTGTGCGTGTTGCTGTTCTTAAATTTAACATCTTCCCAGTTAGTGATTGCAGACGGATTGTGTAATGGTGTATGTGTATATCACTATATGTGTGCATACTCACATGCGTGTGCATGTCCATGTGATTATTGAGCTTTGCTCTGCTGTTGAATAGGTCGTTCACAAACAACATAGGCATTGAATTCTCAGTCACTATTCGATATACAAACCGTGTCAGTAGAAACCCTGGACGGCTGAACTCGCCGATATCAGGTGGGTAGGCACAGCTCTTAAGGAGAATAACACACATCATGTCACATTGTAGGTGGCATTGTTTTTCAGGAGCTTTTTGGTCTTGTGGCCAAGATCCAGACCCATGGGTCCAAGGTTCTATTCCCTCAGGAGAAAGCCAGGTCGGATAATAAAATAATTTTTTTTTAAAATCTGATGTTCTCTTCTGTGATACATTCCATGCAGACTGCAGCTCCCTCATAGTCTTTCAGGGGAGAGTGATTGAGGTCATGTGCATGACTGGGTGCGTAAAACATCTTCAGTCCCATTTCATCGTTAGGAAGAGGCAGCCGTTGTGTGCTGGTAGAAAACAGATGATGCGACTACAGGTACATGCACACTGACGAATCTTCACAGTTGCGAAGTTGGGGGTGGGGGTGGGGGTGTTAGTGCTCTCTTTCTCCCCCCCCATCCCTTTCTGTCTCCTCTCTCTCTCTCTCCCTTTCTCTCTCTGTTCCCTTTTTCTCTCTCTCTCCCTTTCCCTCTCTTTCTGGGGGTGCCTGTCTAATGTAAAATAGGCAAGACATGATGACCAGCAAGGCCCCCTATGACAACAGTAATTGTGTGCTTGTGAAGTCAACAGGAGTGAGAATCCCACCCCATTCCCCTAGTATTCCCCCTTCCCCACCCTCGGTATAAAGATTGCCGTCTTGTCCGCCCCAACATGTCGTGAACCAACAGACACCAAAACCTTTGCCACGATCTCCCCCACAGCTATGGCGTGAGAGAGAAACCAGAGCTAAGGCCATGCCGATCGTGTGTGCGACTGTCTGGCTTCACACAGGATCAGCAGTAGAGGCCTGGGCCTTACTGAAGTCATGTAAGCCATCTAGACAGAGGAAATAAAAGCAAGGTTCAAGCATGCTCCCTTGAGGTACTCCAAGCTCTCTCTCTCTCTGGTTCATCAAAATGATCGATGTTCTGTCAGTTTTTTTAATTTCTTTTTCTCATGAGCTTTTTTTTTAGCCTCCACATTGCACTGATCAGTCCTCGCGTCTGACAAAGACTTTTGTCCCTTTTGTCAACTGTAATCTGTGTATTATAAACAATCATTTTGTCAACTGTAATCTGTGTATTATAAACAATCAACTGAAAAATAATGACCTGCATCATCATTACCCGAGTGAAACCGACCCAGTGTTTTTTTATACATAAACGAACGAAGAACAGAGAAATAAAAAAGGCACTGACGAGTCCCGTCAGGTTGCACAATGTAATCAAGTGACTGTATTAGCACATTTTCAATGTTGTTTGTAATTTCAGTGTCTGATGCTTATAACTAGCTTGTCTTTTTTTAAGTCTTAGAGTATATATATCTAAAGATATTGACTGGATGACACGGAAACGACTGACTGAACAGCCAGCTGGCAGCTCTTCAGTTGGCATTACCAGGTAGGCAGCCCATTGTGTAAACAAGTGTGGATTGTAAAGCATTTGACTAGTTACAGCTTGGTCTCTAGCGCAGGATAGGCGCTATATACGTATTCATAATAATAACAATAACATACACATACATTTAAAGGAACAAAAACAACAGTCTTTTCACGTCTTCAGACTTGAATGTATTTTCACCCGAATTTCAGATATACAGTTATTCTTTAGGCCAGAGTACAATCATAAATACTTCGGCATCACAATAAAATGGAACTCCAAATCAGGTTAGTTTTCGGTCATTTGAAGAAAAAAAAAAGAAAGAAAAAAAATGAAATGAAGCCAAACTTACAACTTTAGCATCATAGCATTCACAGGTACACACCCGTGGAAACCAGCGATACATACACAAACACATTCACAGAGAGAAAGAGAGAGATCACAGTCGTCAATCATACCGAGTGGAAAAAAAAACAACAGAGAAAGACAAACCAGGAGAGGAAAAGAGTGGGAGGGGGGGGGGGCAGGAAAAGAGAGAGTGTGTGTGTTTATGTGTGTGTGCGTGCTTGCGTATATATATATATATAAATACATACATACTCATATGTACATCCACAACTGCTTCCAAATAGCTGATGAAGTGAAATTCCTTCCATTTCTGTGTGAATGCCCACACGAAACAGAGGGCAGACAAAAAGGAAGCAAGTGTACCAGCATCGGAGAGGGTGGCAGGTGGTATGCGTGTGTGTGTGTGTGTGTGTGGAGGGGGGGGGGGAGGATAGTAAGATGCAGGGGTGGGAGCAGAACCCCCTAGCTATACTGAAAAGGCCAGGTGTCCAGGCAACCACTTTAGGCCCCCGGTGGGGTGCAGAGGCAATGCCCATGGAGGGGGGAGGGGGGTGGGGGGGTTGTACCCCCCCTAGATGCCGAAGAAAATTCATCTTGCCAAGACACTTATGTGACCTCTCCTTGAAAACAAAGTTAAAAATTAACTTCTATACAAAAAGACTCCAAATATGACAAAATATGACTTACAGCTTAAACATCAAACTGAAAATGTTATGCCAAGTACTTAGAATAAATCATTATGTGAACAGTATAAAATGTAGAGGGACAATCTTTGAGCCTATACTTGAAGATCCATTATATATATATATATACACATAATTGAGGAAAAGGGTGGGGGGGGGGGGGGGGGGAAGAAAGGGGGGATGGTCAGGGAGGTCAGGTGAGATAATGTTGCTTACAGCCCAACTGACCACAAAGGTCGGGGCGGGTCACCACGCTGAAATCAACTCACCAAGTCATTCCTTCACACAACCCCTTTAAAATACACCTTCTAAAACCACACAGGAAATGTCGAATAAAATCTTTCCTCCATTAAAACCTTGGATCAGATGAAACATGATAATCTCTTTCAGAAATTCAAAGATCACATCAGGGGGAACATGGTTTTCCATGGAGCCTGCTGTGAAATGTTTTATGTCTCGCATCATGCAAGTCCCAACACTCTAAAAGAATATGCTTCATTGTGAGTGGTATATGACATGGGAATGCGCCAGGGAGCTCCTCCACGCTTTAAAAGGTATAAATGAGTTGAAAACGAATGGTCCGATGAGTTGAAAACGAATGGTCAGAGTGTGCAGCTGGCATAAAACCGTTTCTTCTTTGCAACCACTAGGTCAGGAAAGCAGTGGTGCAACCGAAACAAACTGCAATACAGTGTGAATAATTTCCACACCTACCTAAGACCATGTTATGTACGTACGTGTCAGGCAGGAAGATGGAGATGGAGAGGACTGGAATGGTGGTGAAAGGGAATAAAACTGAATGCGGTTCACTTTTTCTTTTTTCCAAATAAGAACTTGTGCATGCATAGTGGTGGACACATGGGATGTTGTGTGTGTGTGTGTGGGGGGGGGGGGGGGGGGGGGGAGGAGCGGGTGAGGTGCGTTGGGACCATTCTGATGGGGGGTGGGGGGGGGGGGGGCAGACAGAGGGGGGGGGGGGGGGGGGAGAACTAGTATTTCATAATCCAATAATACTTTAACACTGACTATGCATAAGAGGACATGTACATACGAAGGTGGACTGGGGGAGAGGGGGTAGGGGGTTACAGGGGATGTAATGATAGCGTTTTGTGTTGTTGAGGGTTCTTTCACTCATTACATACTGAGAGAACAATGGCTGGACTATTAAAAAAAAAAAAAAAAAAATTATTCACTGGAGAGCCAGACTGCATAAGAGTCTAACCGTGCATGGAGACTAAATTGCATAGAGAAATAACCATGTCTTCACTCAGAGACAGTCAGGGTGTAAGTGAGAAAATTGGTAGCCTGCACGCAGGAAAGAATGGATGCTTATGATGAAAAGGTGTTATTTGGAGCTCTTCAACAAAACAAAACAAAAAGAGAGAGAGAGAGAGAGAGATTGGGGGGGGGGGGGGGGGGTGTTGGGCAGTGAACTTGAAGTGAGGAAGGCCAACCGCAGGACACTGGGTGTGTAGAACAGCAAATCATCAAACATCTAGGCATCCGCAAGTAAAAGCAGACTCGATATCAAACAACATACAACAATCAATACCTAACTACATGCTATACTTCGAATTTTAAATGCCTTGTACAAGAAAATAGCAAAACATTTTACAGTATTTTCATTTGTTGATGCCATTAGGAATTAAAGTCGAAATGAAAAAGGATATCTACAATACTTTTGATGAATGAACTGATTCCTCAGGTCACTTAGCGCGGGACAGCACAACACAAAATGAGCTTCATTTCCTTCGGCACATTTACAAAGCGGACATGTCAGTTCAAGTTTACTATGCTTCTTATAACGATCCTAATGAACAGAAAGATCAGAAATACCTAATCTGAACTTTGTCATCATATATTTTTAGTGATTGTACATTTCAATTGATTTATATACCGGCACACAATGTATTGATCTAAACTGTCTCTAGAAAGCAAATCGGTCACTTTCATGAATGTGACATGACCATTCTTGCCTTCTGCACTCTATCAATCTGTCCCAAAATGCACAAAGAAATCCATTTACGTTCCCAACGCTCTGTCATAGCCAAACATAGCCAAAACCAAGTTTATATGATTTAGTCTTCACGTCAGAAACCCAGTTTCTTTTCCCTCTACCATCCAAATCAAATAACATTATATGCTTTCCTGGGCAACCTTGATATTTCCATTTGTGTTATTTTCAACCAATAACGTATGCAAGCTGTCGCAAAATTCAAATATACTAGGCATCTCTTTACTTTGCTGTAGACTAAATTGTTAGGTGTTCGCATGGTCACTCCTAGGAAATTTATCAATGCAAATAAATGGACATTTTCACAATAAACAGTGGAATCATAAAGACCCCAAATTTCAGCTCCATACTGAACGATAGGCTGTACATGAGAACTGAACAATTTTATAAAGTTTCAAAGATTGGTTTTCTAATTTTGATAAGTGTTGCATGATAGATGGTAGTGTAAGCTTAGCTCTACTGGCAAGATCCTTGCATGCAAAAGTAAAGCTCAATTTTGTCAAAAGATATATTCTTGAATATTTATATACGTTGACCACAGGCATCAACACTCCGTTATAAGTCCACCTTTCTCCAATTCCTGAAAACCCACCCTTTCTTTCTAAACGCAATTATATTGCTTTTTGACATGTTCATTGTTAATTGAAGTGAAGCTGCGGATAGTAATAGATTATTTAGTGGAGTTTGTAAGCCAATAATTGTTTCAGACATCAGAAAAACATTGTCTGCAAAGAGAAGAATAAACAACTCAAGAGCATCGCAAGTAAACTGTGCACCATGTTTTCCATTTCTAACAACCTCTGATGTTAACTCATTAATGAAAAGAGAAAATAAAACAGGACTGCACACATCTCCTTGTTTTACACCAGAGGTACACTGAATGTAGTCAGTCATGTTTCCTCCACACCGAACCTTAGCTTTAACACAGGAATACATGCTAACTATGCATCTAAACAGTTTTCCATGAACACCAGCTTTTAAGAGAAAAGGCCGGAGAACAGTTCTATTAACAGAATCAAATGCTTTCTCATACTCTGTAAAAGCGACATACAGCTTACGGTTTAAAGAAAACTGTTTTTGCACCAAAGCCATCAAAGTAAAAATATGATCCACAGTTGGATAATTGCGTATAAAACCTACCTGATATTCACCAGTGATATCATTATCTTCAACCCATTCTGCAACAGGCGATTGGTAATAGTGCTGTATAATTTATTACCAGTGTCACTTTAAGAAATTCCTCTATAGTTATTAGGATCATTCACGTTGCTTTTTTTTGTACTGTGGTAGAACAATACTTTCTGTCCAATGGTCAGGATAAATTCCCTTATCAATAAGAACTGAAAAAGGTTACAAAAAAGTTCATAATCAGGTCAGTTTTACAAGCATACCTCAACAGCTCACCAATTATACCGTGTGGTCCAGGAGCTTTACATTTCTTCATTTTCTTAGAGCAAACATTACTTCCTCTTTTGAAATTGGACGACTTAAATAATCATCCTCTCCTTCATTATGATCCAATTGTAACCCACTGTTAGGATCTACGTCTTCAGTTAGAAGTGACTTAAAATGTTCGTACCAGGTTTCGATACTGATGCTGTTCACTGGTTGTCTTCTTTTTAATGAAATTCGATGAACATTCTTCCAACATTCTTTCTGATTTTCTATAGAAGCAATTAGTTCTGTCAGCTATGCCCATACAGAGAGAGAGAGAAAGAGATAGCCATATAGAAGCAAAACAGAAATATAGAGAAAGCAGATAGAGAGACAGAGAAAGAGAGGAGAGGTACAGTCTCATAGCCCAGCCGACCGCAATGAGGAACATGAGGAAATTAGAATGGAAACCCTTAGAAGAGAGAAGAGCCTTTATCAAACTTAACATCTTCTTCAAAGGCAGACCTAAACTAACTGATATTCCAATGGAACAACTAGCATTGAATAAAAGTAGCACCAGGAGTGGCGGTCAATGTTATACCATACCTGCATCAAATATTGACAGTCACTTACATTCATTTTATCCTAGTTCTGTACGGCTGTGGAAACTCACTGCCGGGTGCCATCAAGATTGCCACAAATGCAGTCTCATTTAAAGAACAAATTGATACGACAGTTTTGAGATCTGCATATTGACGATTTTCTATTTTTAACTTCCCCAGATATTTTATGGTTACCTGGGCCTGAATTTGGCCATTGCTTTTAACTTCTTGAATATCGAGTGCGACCCCTTGTTGCCAAATTTGCTCCAGGGGCCAACAGACTGAGTCGCACTATTTCATGTTATTTTATTTTACTTTTTAACATGCGCGCTGGTGACCTACTCGTTTTTGAGTGAACCAGTATTTTAGGAAGAAGAAGAAGAAGAAGAAAGGGCCATATCAGGGCTGTCACATTAAAATCAACTCAAGTCATCAAAAAAAAAAAACACACACAAAAAAAACCCTCCTTTCACACATCTCTTTAAAATACATCTTCCAAAAACTTACCAGAAACTTCATTAAAAATCTTTCTTCCATAAAATCTTAGATCAGATGAAAAATGTTAATCTCCTTCAGAAACTCAAAGATCACATCAGGTGGGACATCTCTGAACAAGGTTTTCATGGAGTCTGCTGTAAAATGTTTGTGTCTCACATCATGCAAGTCCCAACACTCTAAAAGAATATGTTTCATTGTGAGTGGTACATGACATGGAATGCACCATGGAGCTTCTTCACTCTTTAAAAGGTACGAATGAGAGAGAGAGAAAGAGAGAGAGAGAGAATGTATTATTATTTGTAATGTAATTATTAAAATAAAATGATTTTTACAAAAAAAGAACAAAATAAAGAACATGACAACTTTCTGACAAACTTCAAGAGGAATTACAGTATTCACAAGCTTACATTATCTGATTGCCACTGGAATTTCAAATTGTAGTGTGATTGTTATCTCTTTCTCTCTCTGTTCTCCTATGTCACAGTGGGTAAAGAATAAGGGTAAAGAAAAGCTCCAAGGAGCTTTTTTCTTTACGTATGCTTTCAAATACATGTCTACATTTTTGTTGTGTATACTGCAGTCTAATTTTCCTTTTATTTGTTTATTTTTCCTCCATTTCTTTTGGTCCTTCAATTCAGAATTATACCATCCTACGCAAACAAAATGCAATTCCATTTGTATTTTATACAATAAACTACATGTATCATTGGCAACTGTTTCTGACCATGTACAATATCTTTTTGGACTGAACAGAACATTGTTTTACAACTGGGTGTGGAATCCCCGAAAGTTTCAATTCTGAACATACAATTAAAAAAACACCAAAAAAAACCTTAAAAAGCAAAAATGATCTGATTAGCAAAAGGGGAAAAAACAACCAGCAACACAGTTCTGAGCTAGTTGGCCATTTTGGGGAATACGATGGGCGAGGAAGTGAAATGGGTAAAATGAGAGGGAGTGGGGAGGGGGGAGGGGTTTGAAGAGGAAGCGGCAGGAAGAGTAGTGGCAGTTTCGTTAGCGGATTTCTACAGTCAAAGTTTGTGTTATTTGCCGATCCCATTCATTATATAATATATATGGCAAGCCCCAAAAAAAAAAAAAAAAAAAAAAAAAGAATTCACAGAAACCAACACAAAATGACATCTGTGATCCGTTCATTATGTCATACATAAGGCAAGCCACAAAAAAAAAAAAAAAAAAAAAAAAAAAAAAAAAAGAAAGAAAGATAGAAAAAGAATCCACAAAAAACCAACACAAAACGACATCTGTCAGAGCTACCAAGCGACACCTGTGTCATGCGTCAGAACTACCAAGCTAAACCTGTGTCATGTTCATACCATGCTACACCTGTGTCACACCATGCCACACCTGTGTCACACCATGCCACACCTGTCTCACTGTGTCATACCATGCTACACCCGTGTCATACCATGCTACACTGTGTCACGTGTCATACCATGCCACACCTGTCTCACGTGTCATACCATGCTACACCTGTGTCATACCATGCCACACCTGTCTCACTGTGTCATGCCATGCTACACCTGTGTCACTGTGTCATACCATGCTACACCTGTGTCACACCATGCTACACTGTGTCACTGTATACATGTCACCTGTGTCAACCATGCTACACCTGTGTCATACCATGCTATACCTGTGTCACCGTGTCATACCATGCTACACCTGTGTCACTGTGTCATACCATGCCACACCTGTCTCACTGTGTCATACCATGCTACACCTGTGTCACTGTGTCAGAGCTATCCACCACACACTGTGTCATTGTATCAGAGCTACTGTGCTACACGTTTCACTGTGTCAGAACCATGCTACACCTGTGTCACTACCATGCTATGCTACACCCACGGCTGTTCAGAGCAAGTTACTTAGTTCTGTGAGGCAAGGGAGTTTACAGCTCACCCGCAGCTGTAGAGGCCAAGCCGTGAATGCAGGTCAGGGAAAGGGGTGTTTTCTGCAGGCTGCTCCCCACCAGCCAGCTAACCGCACTGTACTCGGTGAACTGAATAATTATCATCTGTGCATAGCCGGTCTGGCAGCGATGTGTTCGGCATTGTTGAGCGGCCATTACAAATGGGGCTGTCAGTTTGATAGTTCGTGGTTGTCATGAAAAATGTAACATATCTGCGCTCTTGAGATGACTGAATTGGCGAATTCCTGACAATTCTTTTAATACCAAACTCGACAAGGTTTATTTTCTGTAGATAACATAGATATGGCATGAAAGCTTGTATGCAAGTGGTCAGGCAATTACTAGAACAATGACAACACACAAAATTGTGCAAAAACCATGCTACACCTGTCTCCCTGTGTCAGCACCATCATACACCTGTGTCAGTACCATGCTACACCTGCGTCACCGTCTCAGAGCCTACCACTTCCCACATCGGCCAACAGAGCTCCCCTCTCCCCCCTCCCCCATCCTGCCACCCCCCCCTCTCCCCTCCCACCCCTCCCCCCCCCCCCCCCCCCCCCCCCCCCCCAACCCACTTCCCAAGCAGCTGCGCCCCGCCGCCCGCCGCGGTCAGTCAGTCAGGTCACAGCTTTCCCTCCTCCTTCATGAGCTCGTCGCGGACCTCGGTGATGGCGAAGCCCAGCAGGTTCTGGCCCCGCAGGTGCTCTGGTTCCAGGCCTTGCGGTTGTCCTGGGCCAGGCGATGCCCAGATGGTGTCCATGGGGCTGGCCTCCACAGCGTCCTGGGGTAGGTGGCGAACAGCCCCTTCAGCTCCGGGTTCTGGGCAAACTGACAGGCAAACCACAGGCATGTGACAAGGCATCAGAGCAGGCAGGCCTACCTCTAATGTTCTCCTGTCAGGGACACCCTGTCTCCAACATCAGAGACACATTTCATCATTTTCAGGGACATTACAGTAACTGACAGGCAACCACAGGCACGCGACTGTGACAGAGAGGTCAATCCCCCACTTGTTCTACTTTCAGGGGCACCGGTCTCTAACATCCAAGACACATTTCATCGTTCTGAGCAAACTAACCGGCAAACCACAGAACGTCACGTGCCCGTGACCGTCCAGAGAGGCCTACCCCCAATTGTTCTACATTCAGGGACACCCATCTCTAACATCAGAGACACGTTTCATCATTTTCAGGGATATTACAACAAGCGACAGGCAACCACAGGCACGTGACCATCCAGAGAGGCCAACCTGCAATCGTCCATGTTCAGGACACCCGTCTCCAACATCACAGACACATTTCACATTTTCAGGGACATCAGAAGGAAATAATCTGCAGGGTGCTCCCATAGAACATCACGTGACTGTGGCCGTGACAGAGAAGCCTACCCATGTGTTCTACTTTCTGGGGACACCCATCTCCAACATCGGAAACACATTTCATCATTTTCAGGGATATTACAAAACCTGACAGGCAACCACACACATGTGACACTGAAGAGTCCACAATATAGAGTGAAGAGAACACTATAAGGAGTCCACAATATATGGAGTGAAGAGAACACTGTGAAGAGTCCACATTGTATGGAGTGAAGAGAACACTGTGAAGAGTCCACATTGTATGGAGTGAAGAGAACACTATAAAGAGTGCACATTGTATGGAGTGAAGAGAACACTGTGAGGAGTCCACATTGTATGGAGTGAAGAGAACACTGTGAAGAGTCCACAATTGTATGGAGTGAGAGAACACTGTGAGGAGTCCACATTGTATGGAGTGAAGAGAACACTGTGAGGAGTCCACAATGTAGAGTGAAGAGAACACTGTGAAGAGTCCACATTGTATGGAGTGAAGAGAACACTGTGAGGAGTCCACATTGTATAGAGTGAAGAGAACACTGTGAGGAGTCCACAATGTAGAGTGAAGAGAACACTGTAAAGAGTCCACCTTGTATGGAGTGAAGAGAACACTGTGAGGAGTCCACAATGTAGAGTGAAGAGAACACTGTGAAGAGTCCACATTGTATGGAGTGAAGAGAACACTGTGAGGAGTCCACAATGTAGAGTGAAGAGAACACTGTGAAGAGTCCACATTGTATGGAGTGAAGAGAACACTGTGAGGAGTCCACAATGTAGAGTGAAGAGAACACTGTGAAGAGTCCACATTGTATGGAGTGAAGAGAACACTGTGAGGAGTCCACATTGTATGGAGTGAAGAGAACACTGTGAGGAGTCCACATTGTATGGAGTGAAGAGAACACTGTGAGGAGTCCACATTGTATGGAGTGAAGAGAACACTGTGAGGAGTCCACAATGTAGAGTGAAGAGAACACTGTGAGGAGTCCACATTGTATGGAGTGAAGAGAACACTGTGAGGAGTCCACATTGTATGGAGTGAAGAGAACACTGTGAGGAGTCCACAATGTAGAGTGAAGAGAACACTGTGAAGAGTCCACCTTGTATGGAGTGAAGAGAACACTGTGAAGAAACCACGATGCACAGAGTGAAGACAACATTCTATAAACAGTCCATGATCTACAGAGTGAAGACAACATTCTATAAA
>CM031623.1:37050683-37057690 GCA_018398815.1 Conus ventricosus
GTCAGTTTAGCTATCGCTTGACCACTGGTCAGTTTGACCATCACTTGACCACTGGTCAGTTTAGCTATCGCTTGACCACTGGTCAGTCTGGGACCATCACTTGACCACTGGTCACTTTGACCATTGCTTGACCACTGGTCAGTTTGGTTGTTGATATAAAGGGTACCTACCCACAACTCCCACTGGCATAGGTTTGGGCATATAGAGACGTGGGCACAAAGAGACGTGGGCACAAAATACCACTTTTTGGGCATATAGAGACGTGGGCACAAAGAGACGTGGGCACAAAGGGATGCTTCGCAACCTGAGAACTCTGACTTGATATCCGAGCTGTACACACACACACACACACACAACGTCATCATCACGACGCAGACTTGTCTGCCTTCTACGTATTAACGTTCCTGCTATACAGCAGGCGGGAGGACCAGGAGGGAAAGAGGTGAAGGGGTGGGGGTGGGAGTGGGAAACTTTGTAAGGAGATCAGTAGGCCTAGCCTACAGCAGAAGGCTTCTAGAGAAAATCGTCCACACTATGAGAGATGAAGGGGCCGAGAGAGACAGGCAGAGGGGTGCTGCAGGGTATTCCGTGGAACTTTACCCTAAAAATGCGACTGAGCTGGCAGTGGCAGAGTATCTAACAGAAAACCATAAACTACTTGAACAATTTTTCATACTGGATCTTCTCTCTCTTTTAATCTGCTTACTCCTTATTATCCAATCTTTACAGTTTTGTTAAAATTCATAAACGCAATTTTGAGCTTCAGGTATGACAGTGTGAATGTTTATACCCAAATAAGCTGCCATCAGAATCAGGATCAGGGATCTGGATAAATTCGTTGCTGGAACTTTCCCAGGTTATAAAAGCAACGGAAAATGAGAGAGTAGCCTATATTCTTTGATTTTTGCTAAAGCCCTAATCAGGCAAATAAAGCTATTTCAAAAGGGTGGCCTTGAAATTATGAAACCAGGTTCGATTCTTGCTTCAGGGGCAGGTTGGTAGCCAGAGAACTCTGACTTGACGACCGAGTCATAACACGACAAAATAATACAAAACGTCATCATCAGGACGCAGACCTCTCCGCGTTCTACGTTAAAAAAATAAAAATAAAAAAAAAAAAAAAAACCATTCCTGTCACAGGGCACGGGGAAGGTAGGCCTAACCTTTTCTTTTTTTCTTTTTTTTAAATCCAAGACAAGAACTTGCACGGCTTGGAAGGGAGGGGGGCAGGGGACGGGGAATCCACCAACTCTCCCTGGAGAAATTGTGTCATCATAGTGGGGCGACCACCCACCTGATGACTGACTGTCGGCATAGATTTCGTTGACCTACAAATGGGAGCGGCCTTTTGGACCGAAGTTATCTATCTTGAACTGAGATTGCCTATAGATCAAACTGAACTTTTGAACCGACTCTTGCTGCGCTTCAGACAACGGACAGACTTTTCCTCGAGACGTCTCACTCGTTATCATATTACGGGTTCTTTTACGTGCTCAGTTCCTTATCTAGATCTCTCGTCTGCTCAAAAAGACCAGCACTCCAACAACCGCCTTAGCAAACTGCCCCCAAGCAAGAATCGAACAGCTGACCTGGTTTTTAAATCCTAAGGCCACCCTTTTTAATTAGCGAAGTTCAATAAATAAAAATAAAAAAAAAAAAAAAAAAAAAGCAGGCATGCCAAATTTCTGAAGATAAAAAAAAGGAAAACATTACGACTGAAGTCGGGAGGGGAGGTGTGCAAGATGCAACAAAGAGGAGGGGGGGGGGGGAGAGAAAAAAAAAACCAGGCCATGCTCTACAATACCTATTTCATAGTGCAAAAGAAACATACCTGCTGCTTTCAAATAATTATATTCTCAATGTTTTCCTAAAGATTTCATGTTAGAGAGAGAGAAGAGAGAGAGAGAGAGAGAGAGAGAGAGAGATTTCTTTATTTACGAGGATAATAGATAAGCACTTATGTGCTATTTTACATCCAGTCCTCGCCCTAAGTAGGGCCAACAATGCAAAATAAGATAAGGCAAGAAAAGAAGCATGCAAAAAGTGTCTAGAACTACAATACAATATGGAAAAAAAGTAAAATGAAGAGAGAGAGAGAGAGAGAGAGAGAGAGAGAGAGAGAGAGAAGAGTATGGGTGGAATTCCAAAGACATCGAGCAACCAGAGAAACGGAAATCAGCTGAAAAATAGGAATTCTAGGGGGGAGGGGGGGGGGGGGAGGGAAGGGGGTGGGGGAAAGGAAATCAGTTGAAAAGGGGAACAACTGGCACGACAGGTGAAAAAGATGACGGTAAACTAAATTCGATACTATCGGACGCTCACTGTGATTTGCCCAATTTCTTTTTTTTTTTTTTTTTTTTTTTTTTTTAAAGAAATGTAAGGTGGCAGAATGGATCATTCCGAAAGTAGCATTCTGAACGTTTGTTTTATTTCAGGAGGTAAATTTAAAAAATTGTTTTTTTTAAACAGGATTCATTAATCGCGGAGTTTCACAGTGTTAGTGAAAAACATGACTCGGTTGCTATGGATGTAAAAAGCATACCGTTCACACTCACTGTACATTAGAAGCACTAAACGCTCTGTTGTATGGAGAATCTTCAGTAATGCCGAATTTGTGTAAGAGAGGGTTAGAGTGTATGATGTTATTGGGTTTTTTTTTTTTTTTTTTTTTTTTTTTGGGGGGGGTGGAGGTGTTTACTACCTTCTATGCGCTCTCTGTAGAATTTCTCTCATGTCTCTCACCTCAACTTCTCTCCCTCTCCCCTCCCTCTCTCAGCTTTCCTTCTCACCCCCCCCCCCTCCTCCTTCTCATCCCCCCTCCCTCCCTGACACAAACACAACAAATTATACAAAACCGCACATACACATCCTCATCCACACACACACATACACGCTGGTAAATATATACTACGTAATCAAACTTGAATTAAGCAGAAAAAGAAGGAAGCCAAACAAGATACCAGTCATTTTTGCTTGAAGATGAACAAGACAGTGTGTGTGGTTATATGTATGCATGTGTCATATGTGTGTGTGTGTGTGTGTGCACGCATAAGAGAGCATTATGTGAGTGCGTGTGTGTGTGAAGGGGAGAAAATGCATGTGCACATGCATGGGCCCACAAGCACATGCCCGTGTGTGTGTGAGTGCGCTTGTATGCGAGTGTTTGTGTGTGTGTAAGCATGTGCGGATGTATGCACTTGTGCATTTACATGTGTGTGCGTGCAATTACGACCTGATATTAATCCGACAACAATAAAAAGGACAACAAAACACACACACATGAAACAAAACAAAAAACAAAAAAACCCTGGTAACAATAAGCACAAGGACAGGCAATATTTCAGGGGTTGCACTGCTCTTCCATTTATTACCAGAAATTACTGATCACAGGATTCATTAAACTGTTACTAAAGGGAGTGGACAAGCAAAAGAGCTTCCTTTCTCGCAGGCATGCTGAAATTTGTGAAGTGTTTCAAATGTTTTGTGTGCTTTTTAATGGACCCATTCACCGCAGAGCCATGTAAAGAATGAGATTATGTTTGAGTTTGGCTCAGCAAAACTGCATCACGTTTCATGAAATTCTGAATGAAGCAATGTTACAGTTTGGCTCAGCAAAACTGCATCACGTTTCATGAAATTCTGAATGAAGCAATGTTACAGTTTGGCTCAGCAAAACTGCATCACGTTTCATGAAATTCTGAATGAACAATGTTACAGTTTGGCTCAGCAAAACTGCATCACGTTTCATGAAATTCTGAATGAAGCAATGTTACAGTTTGGCTCAGCAAAACTGCATCACGTTTCATGAAATTCTGAATGAAGCAATGTTACAGTTTGGCTCAGCAAAACTGCATCACGTTTCATGAAATTCTGAATGAAGCAATGTTACAGTTTGTCACAGCAAAACTGCATCACGTTTCATGAAATTCTGAATGAAGCAATGTTACAGTTTGTCACAGCAAAACTGCATCATAAATCATGAAATTCTGAATGAAGTGAAGTTCAAGTTCGGCAAAGCAAAAGAGGAATTCACTGGCAGCAAACATCCAGGAGGCAGGGGAAGCTGTTTGCAGAGAATCTGTGCACTGCACCCCACATGGACAAGACGGTAGGAAATCGTCACCACAGGATATAGGTCAGCTGGTGAAAACCATGTTGTGCTGACCTATAAGGGAATGTCATCATATGACCTAATCAGGCCAATTCAGCCCGTCGACTTTGACACCCTTTTATCCTGGGCAATCCGAACGTCACCGCCTTTGCTGGTTGACTTTGGAAAGTGGTTATCAGACACTTGCCCACGTTTTGCCCTCTGGTTTCAAAAGGTGTGTTAGCACAAGTTGTAAAACACATTAATTCTTTGCCTGTGATCTGCGTATTCGTTTTCTGTCTGGGGCAGCGATTCGCAGCATTTGCTTGTTTGGAGGTTCAAAGTCTGCAGTGTATAATGACTAATTCAGACTGTGCAAGTCTGCTGTTGTAGAATCTTCATACACACACATATACATGTACATGCACGCTCACCCACCCACCCACTCGAACACACCGACACACACATACACACACTCACACACACAATATGATTTTTTTTAAACCCTCAGTTTATCTCTCACTCGCTTGCTCTCTCTCTCTCTCTCTCTCTCTCTGTTTGATATCTCATGTTCTATGCCGCTAATGCCATCACACTGTTATCTTACACTTTTTCTTTTTTCATTTCTTAAGCAATTTTTTCTTTCTTTTTTTTTTTAAATATGAAAATATAATCAAATGCCACATAACATTCTATATACCACTGCCATGTCTCAGGGATCAGAGAGAGAGTGTGTGTGTGTGTGTGTGTGTGTGTGTGTGTGTGTGTATAACTAGCAAAACGGCTCTTTAAAAAAAAAGCTTCCCAGTCACTCAACTGAGCAGATTTGCAAGCATAGAATGCAACCTGTTCTTTAAGTAAAAAAAAAAAAAGATGTGTGTGTGTGTGTGTGTGTGTGTGTGTGTGTGTGTGTGTGTGTGTGTGGTGCATGTGTGTGCATGGTATGCATGCATGCACGGGTGTGTGTATGTGTGTGTATGTGTGCGCACACGTGTGCAAGCATGTGTGTGTGTGTGTGTGTGTGTATGTATGTGTGGGTGTGCGTGTGTGTATGTGTATGTGTGTATGTGTGTGTGTGTGTGTGTGTGTGTACGTGTGTGTGTGTGTGTGTGCGCGTGCGTGTGTGCGTGTTTAGTTTGCAACACGGTGACTGGCAATCATTAATAATTTCTCTCAAGCTGCTCTCAAGCGTGTGTGTGTGTGTGACAGTGTGTTGTGCATATGTGTACGTGCGTGTGTGTGCATGCGCGGGTGTGTGTATGTGCGCATGCGCGTGCAAGCATGCATGTGTGTGTGTGTGTCTGAGTGTGTGTGTTGTGTGTGTGTGCTGGGGTGGTGCGTGCGTGTGCGTGCGTGCGTGCGGTGCACACGTACGTGCGTGCATGTGTGCGAGTTTCATTTGCAACACAGTGACTGGCAATCATTAATCATTTCTCTCAAGCTGCTCTCTGTGGCTCACTCTGACTGACATCACAAATCATTCATCTCACACTGCACACTCGGATTCACTGGGACTGGCATTCACTAGTCACTAATCTCACACTACTCTGGCACACTTTGACTGACATTCATTCATCACTAATCTCATGCCACTCTTTGTGATTCAGTCTGTCATGCATATTGATCATTAACATCATGTTAATCTCTCTGATTCACTCTGATCTGCATTCGTTAAAACATTAATCTTTTACTGCACCTTCTGACTCATGTTGACTGGCATTCATTATTAACACAATCGAGTCTTGTCGGAAGCGGGTTTCCGATACTGTTCACATCGCTTGAAGGCGCGTTGGATGCATACTTCCGACAGAGTTTGACGATCTTTAAATCATACCGCCTTTTATTAAACAGCAATAAATCTCGTTTCAGGGACAGCTTAGTGCCTTTTTTTGCAGCTGCTTCCCTTAGACCATTTTTCATGTATTTTGTAGTAGTTTCATATGGATTTGAATTGCCCTACTCTCAGTTCCCACGATCACACGATTTTGAACATGATCACACGATTTTGAAAGGATCATGCATTTTGTGGTCAAATTCTTGTTTTATGCAGTTGTCATTAATATACTATTCTCTGTAGGTCATACCAAGTACTCAGAAGTGTAACTGAACTTGTGTGGGAGGATAGAGAGCATGAAGAAGTGGATTACAGTGTGCACAAAAAGTTTTTGTTTTTCTGCAAATGTGTGTCATTTTGGATTACTTGCATCATGTGAACTGTGTGGATTCCTCACTGAAGGTAAGCATTTTTGTTAAATATATAGTTTTTTTCTATCCAATGGTGCATGTTTCATGCTCCTAGGTGAAATGGTCGATTTTTTATGATTTTTTGAAATTGCAAAAATCGTATGATCTGAGGGACAAACTGGTCCATTTTGGCTGTGACTTGATTGAGTTAATTTCAAAAAGTACTTATATAGCGATTCCATCAAACAACCCAGACACACGGATCACAAGACACAACACAATGTGTCAGGCCTCTCAGGACTTCTTCAGGCAAGATAAACAACACCATGTGTTTTGACCTCTCAGGACTTCTTCAGCAAGATAAACAACACCATGTGTTTTGACCTCTTAGGACTTCTTAGGACCGGCACTCCAGGTCGCCACAATGCCCCCCACTCAGAGGAGGCCCTGCCCTGTCACTGAGGCACCACTGAATACTCACCACTTCCGGGAAGGCGTTGGCGTTCCGGTCAGTGATGCAGCGACCGTCGTGGGTCCGCTTTCTGCTGGCGGTCAGCGTCACCCTCTCCACCTCTCTGTCCGTCTCTGAGCCGCTGAACGTCTCCTCTCTTCTGAAACACATGTGGCCTGATAGATACAACAACGACCATGATTCTTTATTCTACAGCAGGGAAAGCACTGGCTCTACGTTAGCCACTGTTCATCCTTGCCCTTTCTGTCCTACCAAGCTAGC
>CM031623.1:37057790-37072790 GCA_018398815.1 Conus ventricosus
TCCATATTCTACACAGAAGGCATCGAAACGGTGTATACTGTTGCATAGTAGCACAAAACATGTGTGAACCTTTGTCAAAGGAAAGGGAAAACACCACCAAACAAAAAACAAAACAAAACAAAAAACCAATACAAATAAAACAAACACCCCCCCCCCCCCCAAAAAAAAATAATCTTAAGACACAGAGCTAGAGATCTAGTTCAACCTAACGAGAAAACTAAACATTGAGGAGCAATAAAAAGTATGAAAAGAAAAGGACTTGAAACAACAGAAACAAAGATAATTTGACGTGTATGCGTGATGATACCACAAAAAGGTTCCATCCAGTCTGACCTTCAGGCAAAAACACACAGACACACCCAGCACAACTTTCTCCTGATAAATTGCAGTACCCAAGCCTGTGTTTTAGCACTGGAGTGGTACTGGTTGTACTCACAGTGCTCTCTGACACTCTATTATTATTACTATTATCATGAATACTTATATAGCACCTATTCTCGGCTAGACACCAAACTCTAAGCACTTTACAATCCACACTCGTTTACACAACGGGCTACCTACCTGGGTAGTACCGACTGAAGAGCTGCCAGCTGGCGCTTCATTCAGTCGTTTCCCGTGTCATCCAGTCAATATCGTTCACTCAATTTCCTTACTTTCTTCATTCTTTCCATTTGTCATGCAGGGTGCAATGTGTCATCCATACCAACGGCCAAACTGGCCTTCTCTTACGAAAGTTGGTGATTGGATTTTATGTGTGTGCAAGATGCTATGTGTGTGTCCACACATGGAACCTCGGTTTATAGTCTCATTTGAAGGACTCTGGGAAATGGAGTCATGTGTAATGTGTCATCCATACCAACAGCCAAACTGGCCTTCTCTTACGAAAGTTGGTGATTGGATTTTATGCGTGTGCAAGATGCTATGCGTGTGTCCACACATGGAACCTCGGTTTATAGTCTCATTCGAAGGACTCTTTGGGAAATGGAGTCAGATCCATGTCAACTCCGAGGGAAAAATACCCTGTACCGAAACGGCCCGGCGGAGATTCAAACCCACAACCCCAGGATCACCAAGATTGTGAGTCCGGCGCTCTACCACTGAGCTCTACAGATAGAACCTACAGCTACACTCTGCCATGCAGTCACACAGATGTAGGTCTTTGATTCAGTGTTGTCAGGGGGAGGCTACTGCAGGCAGAAATCTAAAATCTTCAAAAAAGTTTAAATAATACATCTGCCAAACATGAACAAATCCTTCAAGACAAAACACGACGCGTTTCAACCTCTTGGGTCTTTTTTGGGCAAAGATAAACAATGCTCAGGACAAGGAAAATGAAGAACCAATCACTTCTCTCGTCAAATTCAGAGCAAGATGGGTGTTGTTTTGTCCTGTGATTCGTTTGTTCATGTTTGGTGGATGTATTGTATAAACTTTTAAAGATATACTTTCAGGGTTGTCACTGTGATGTGTTAGGTTTCTGCTTGCAGTTTGTAAATTACATAATTTACTACAGGTTAAGTGTTCTGGGTTGATATGCTTAAAAAAAAGAATGTTCTGTTTGATTTCAAAGACTTTCTATTCTTTTCTTCTCCATTTTAATTATATCAATGCTCATGTCCATTTAGAGACATCAGTCTACACTGCTCGTTCCGATTCCCTGCACATAGTCACAAACAGTTTTGTCCCTTCACAACCCCAGTGCCAGTGGCCCATGGGGAGTCATCATCATCAGGATATCCAGAGGCAACCCACCAGAGGAGACACTGCACAGCCGCCAAGTCATTTCAAAACTGTGCAGTGGTGCCTGTTCTGATCCAACTTACCCAAAACACCACTAAGGCTTCTTCAGACAGAAACCACCACTGACTAAGGCTTCTTCAGACAGAAACCACCACTGACTAAGGCTTCTTCAGACAGAACCACCACTGACTAAGGCTTCTTCAGACAGAAAACCACTGACTAAGGCTTCTTCAGACAGAAACCACCACTGACTAAGGCTTCTTCAGACAGAAACCACCACTGACTAAGGCTTCTTCAGACAGAAACCACCACTGACTAAGGCTTCTTCAGACAGAAACCACCACTGACTAAGGCTTCTTCAGACAGAAACCACCACTGACTAAGGCTTCTTCAGACAGAAACCACCACTGACTAAGGCTTCTTCAGACAGAAACCACCACTGACTAGGCTTCTTCAGACAGAAACCACCACTGACTAAGGCTTCTTCAGACAGAAACCACCACTGACTAAGGCTTCTTCAGACAGAAACCACCACTGACTAAGGCTTCTTCAGACAGAAACCACCACTGACTAAGGCTTCTTCAGACAGAAACCACCACTGACTAAGGCTTCTTCAGACAGAAACCACCACTTATAAGGCTTCTTCAGACAGAAACCACCACTTACTGAGGCTTCTTTAGACAGAAACCACCACTTATAAAGGCTTCTTCAGACAGAAACCACCACTTACTAAGGCTTCTTCAGACAGAAACCACCACTGACTAAGGCTTCTTCAGACAGAAACCACCACTGACTAAGGCTTCTTCAGACAGAAACCACCACTGACTAAGGCTTCTTCAGACAGAAACCACCACTGACTAAGGCTTCTTCAGACAGAAACCACCACTGACTAAGGCTTCTTCAGACAGAAACCACCACTGACTAAGGCTTCTTCAGACAGAAACCACCACTGACTAAGGCTTCTTCAGACAGAAACCACCACTTATAAAGGCTTCTTCAGACAGAAACCACCACTTACTGAGGCTTCTTTAGACAGAAACCACCACTGACTAAGGCTTCTTCAGACAGAAACCACCACTGACTAAGGCTTCTTCAGACAGAAACCACCACTGACTAAGGCTTCTTCAGACAGAAACCACCACTGACTAAGGCTTCTTCAGACAGAAACCACCACTGACTAAGGCTTCTTCAGACAGAAACCACCACTGACTAAGGCTTCTTCAGACAGAAACCACCACTTATAAGGCTTCTTCAGACAGAAACCACCACTTACTGAGGCTTCTTAGACAGAAACCACCACTTACTAAGGCTTCTTCAGACAGAAACCACCACTGACTAAGGCTTCTTCAGACAGAAACCACCACTGACTAAGGCTTCTTCAGACAGAAACCACCACTGACTAAGGCTTCTTCAGACAGAAACCACCACTGACTAAGGCTTCTTCAGACAGAAACCACCACTTATAAAGGCTTCTTCAGACAGAAACCACCACTTACTGAGGCTTCTTTAGACAGAAACCACCACTTACTAAGGCTTCTTCAGACAGAAACCACCACTGACTAAGGCTTCTTCAGACAGAAACCACCACTGACTAAGGCTTCTTCAGACAGAAACCACCACTGACTAAGGCTTCTTCAGACAGAAACCACCACTGATAAGGCTTCTTCAGACAGAAACCACCACTGACTAAGGCTTCTTCAGACAGAAACCACCACTGATAAGGCTTCTTCAGACAGAAACCACCACTGACTAAGGCTTCTTCAGACAGAAACCACCACTGACTAAGGCTTCTTCAGACAGAAACCACCACTAACTAAGGCTTCTTCAGACAGAAACCACCACTGACTAAGGCTTCTTCAGACAGAAACCACACTTACTAAGGCTTCTTCAGACAGAAACCACCACTGACTAAGGCTTCTTCAGACAGAAACCACCACTGACTAAGGCTTCTTAGACAGAAACCACCACTGACTAAGGCTTCTTCAGACAGAAACACCACTTATAAGGCTTCTTCAGACAGAAACCACCACTGACTAAGGCTTCTTCAGACAGAAACCACCACTTATAAGGCTTCTTCAGACAGAAACCACCACTTATAAGGCTTCTTCAGACAGAAACCACCACTGACTAAGGCTTCTTCAGACAGAAACCACCACTTATAAGGCTTCTTAGACAGAAACCACCACTATAAGGCTTCTTCAGACAGAAACCACCACTTATAAGGCTTCTTAGACAGAAAACACCATTACTAAGGCTTCTTCAGACAGAAACCACTTAAGGCTTCTTAGACAGAAACCACTTATAAGGCTTCTTTAGACAGAAACACCACTTACTAAGGCTTCTTCAGACAGAAACCACCACTTACTAGGGCTTCTTCAGACAGAAAACACACTTACTAAGGCTTCTTTAGACAGAAAACACCACTTACTAAGGCTTCTTTAGACAGAAACCAACTGCTAGGCTCACAAAACCACATGACTAAGGCTCTTACAGAACCACATACAGTCTTTAGACAGCACCATGTAACTCACAGACACCATGACTAAGGCTCTTTGACAGAACCACACGTGATAGGTTCTTTAGACAGAAAATACCACTGACTAAGGTTCTCAGAGAAACCACGGCACCATGACTAAGGCTTCTTTAGACATGAAATTCACCACTTTATATAGCTTCTTCAGACAGAAACCCACTTACTAAGGCTTCTTTAGACAGAAAACACCACTTACTAAGGCTTCTTTAGACAGAAAACACCACTTACTAAGGCTTCTTTAGACAGAAATAACTGCCTGGTCACAAAGCCATCATGACTGAATGTCACCCTCCAAAGGGCACAACCAAGTCCTTCTGATGACAGTCTCCATGAACTCACCGACATCCCTGACCTAAACATGAACTCATCATGGGCATCGACGTGGAGGGGTCATCAGAATTAAAGTCACCACAAGAATAAAGCACAATGGGCCACCATGTTTGCAAATTTCTTCTTCTTTTTTTTCTTTTTTTTTTGGATGATCATCAATGGGAACACAAATGACCGGGAATGAAGGTGATGCTTTGGAGTCCCACACTCTATGTTCCTTTTAATAATACATTTCAACCTCGACCAGGCCCAAGAGATACAGACACCTGCAGTGCTGGTCAGGAAAACTGAGCAACTGTCTCAGAGAAAGCATTCATTAACCGGATGAAACCCAACTGAGGGGTTCTAGTCTTCCCACTGGGCCCCATAGCACACGCAACTCTGGGCAGGAGCCCGCCAAAACCCCCAAAAAAAACGAAAAATAATGTCTCTGACGGGAATCCAAGCATGACCTCCAGCCAGCAAATCTAATATGCTAACCACTGCATCAGTTTCTCAAGCAAATGCCTCAATCACCACATACAACTTCAGTCATGAAATAAAAACGATGAAACACACACGCAAATGCATACACCCATCACACACACACACACCACACACACACACACACTCACACACACACACACACACACACACACACACACACACAGATGCATGTGCCGCATAACACACACACACACACACACACTTGCTTTTTTTCAAGTCCACAACAGTGACAGAACAGGGAAATAACCCACAAAATTTCCTGAGGGTGACCACATAATTAATGCTGACCCCCCCCCCCCCCCCCCCCCCTCCCCCCCCCCCCCCCCCCCCCCCCCCCCTCCCCCCCACCCCCCCCATCCCCAAAATGAGTAGACAGCTGTTACGTAGGTGGAAGGGGAGGGAGGAGGCAGATGGTGCAGAATGGGGGAAGGAGGGGAAGAAGGTGAGGAGGGGATGGAGGTGGGCAGGGGGGTGGGGGTGGGACAGGCAGGGGAGGAGAAGGGAATATTGAAACATATAAATGTGATAAACAAACTATATAATAATAACAAAACTATATAATCATTAAAAAAAAAAAAAACATACCATAAATGAGATAAACTATATAACCATAAAACATAACATAAACGAGATAAACTATACAATCATAAAACTAACATAAATGTGATAAACTATATAATCATAAAACATAAATGAGACAAACTATATAATCATAAAACGTAACATAAATGAGATAAACTATATAACCATAAAATATAACATAAACGAGATAAACTATACAATCATAAACATAACATAAATGAGATAAACTACATAATCATAAAACATAACATAAATGAGATAAACTATATAATCATAAAACATAACATAAATGAGATAAACCATATAATAATAAAACATAACATAAATGAGATAAACAAACTAGAGATAGTAATAAAACATAACACAAATGAGATGAACTATATAATAATAAAACATAACATGAATAAGATAAACAAACTATAACATAAATGAGATAAACTATATAATAACAGAACATAACATATATGAGATAAACAAAGTAAATAGTAATAAAACATAACATTAACGAAAAATTTTTTTTTTTTAAACTGTATAAATGACAGATGTTGTCATCACCTCTTTGTCTCTGTGCTGCTAGCCATGGTGCTGTTTCTGAAAAAGAGAAAACAAAATCGTTAGCTATCAACAAAACTGTAAATAAACGCACGGATGATTGAATGAGAAAGCATAACAATGGAAAAAAAAAAGAAAAGAAAAGAAAAACAAACAAAAATATTAAATATATGAACAAATTCTCAGGTTGTGAATAAATGTATGAATGATTGAACGATAAAGCATAACAATGGATTTTAAAAAAAAGGGAAAAAAAAACAAAAACAATAAATATATGAATAAATTGTTCCGGTTTTCTTTCTTTTTTTAAATCATACAAATGAAAGAAACAAACAAAAGAAATACCTCAAACCATAAACACGAAACAACTGCGTAAACAATACACCAACTGAACATAAACAAACAGATAAACAATACACCAACTGAACATAAACAAACAAATTATCAAAAGAACAGGATCCGTTATGCGGCAAGATCAGATGGAGTTTATTGCTTTTCTTTTTAGTTTAAAACAAAAAACAAAAAAAAGCTCTCTGTATATTGAACTATATTTGACGGACGGTGAGGGAGGAAGGGGTAGGGGGAAGGGAATGGATGGGGGTGGGGGTGGGAGCCTGGCGCAGGACTTCGACAGTTATGCACACATGCACCTGGAATGAACGAATAGTTTCTGAGCAGCCTTATACTCTAAACAGCATACCACTTCTACTCGGTTAAGGTTTATATCGCACCATCTTCAGGTCCCATGTACAACTCCAATCATCTTGAGATGCTTAGTTAGGGGCATTGTTTTTAATCTTATTATCATCTTTTTTTTTTTTAAATCAATAAGGATATTTGAAATTGATTTTGAATAGTTATTTGTCTTTGAGTTTTCAGAAAAGTGTGTGTGTGTGTGTGTGTGTGTGTGTGTGTGTGTGTGTGTGTGTGTGTGTGTGCGTGTGTGCGTGCGTGCGTGCGTCCGTGCGTGCGTGCGTGTGTGTGTAAGATAAGATAATGTTGCTTATAGCCCAGCCGACCGCAGAGGGCCACATCAGGGCTGTCACCACGTTAAAGCGTGTGTGTGTGTGTGTGTGTGTGTGCGTGTGTGTGTGTGCGTGTGTGCATGCGAGCATGTGTGCCCGTGTGTGTGTGTGTGTGTGTGTGTGTGTGTGTGTGTGTGTGTGTGTGTGTGTGTGTGTGTGTGTGTGTGTGTGTGCGCGCGCGCATGTGACATATCACTCATACAATATTTGGTCCATCAAATATCTACTTCTCAATATGACAACAGCAACAACAACAACAACAACAGCAACACTATCCACAAGAACATCAGCATCGGTTCCAGCCATTCATCTTCTTCTGCATATATCTAAAAGCAACATCATGTGTCTTGTCTGGGTATCTTCATCTTGAATTTTAAAAAAAAAAAAGGAATATGAAAGTACTGCTGACAGCTGGCAAGTCTGCAACCTCGGATCCTCTTCAGAGGGCTCGTAAGACCATGAGGCAAAAGCCTGGCCAAGCGTGAAGTTGTACGGCTATCACCTGTCTGCAAAGCAGCAATGAGTGGGGGCTGCTGGATGCGCACAGCAGTTTGCTTGATGATGATGGGGGTGGGGGTCTTCAATCGGTGGGCGCTGCAGCTGTGGGTAAGTACAGCCATGGTGATGCTTGTGTGGAGATTCTATTGCATTGCATGACATCTGCCTGGGGGGGCAGTTATGTCCCTTTGATGTCTTAACAATGGAATGCCCTGTGCATGTTTGCATCCTGTTTTAACAGGGCACTGGCTTCCTAGGGTTGTGCAGGATTGCTCTTGGCTGCTCTGTTTGGCATTTGAGGACAATGTTTGGCATTTGAGGACAACATTTCTCTGGGTCCCACTGGTATCTTTGGGTGTAATTTTTTTTTTTCCCCTGCCAAGGTTTTCTCTTCTTGTAATTTAAGAGTGCTAAATGGAATCATCAGAATTCACATAAATTCAAATAACTGTGAATGTTTTTTTTTTTTTTTTTTTTTTTTGCAGTCAGGAAAACTATTGGAAAGAAAAGTTTCACTTTTCAAAAGGGACTGATACACAAGCATACTCAATCACTGCTTATGTTACCATGCAAATATGGTCGAGTCTTGGTTTGATCATTTGTTTGCTTGTTTTCATACTGATGAGGGCTAAAACGAGGCATTTTAAAACAAACGTAAGAATCTCCAAGAGGTTGAGGATGGAGAATATTAAAATCAAACAGCAAAGCGTCAACTGACAATTTCACCAATCCCAACATACACACACTCACGCACACACATGTTCACTCACATGCATGCACAAACATGCACACACACACAAACACATGCTGTCTCTCTCTTACACACACACACACACACACACACACACACACACACACACACACACACACACACACACACACACGTTCACTCACATGCATGCACAAACATGCACACACACACAAACACATGCTGTCTCTCTCTTACACACACACACACACACACACACACACACACACACACAAGCGCGCGCACACACACAAGCGCACGCACACACACACACAAAAGACACACACAAACACACACACATACATGCTCACAACACACACACACACACACACACACACACACACACACACACACACACACACACACACACTACACTAAAGGCTTTTGATGACAAAAAAAAAGAATACTATGGATATGTAGATGAATGAAGCCATGCCAGGATACATCCAGGTAATAACAATCATTAAAAAAACAATGCATCCTGCTAGATCAGCTTGTTATACATTCTTGGCACACACACACACACACACACACACACACACACACACACACACACACACACTTGCACACACACACACACACACTTGCACACACACACACACAGACATCACATTGAAAACCACACACACACACACGCACGCACGCGCACACACACACACACACACACACACACACACACACACACACACACACACACACACATACACACACAATTACATTGAAAACCACACACACACACACACACACAACACACAACACACACACACGCACACACACACACACGCACAACGCACACACACACACATTACATTGAAAACCACACACACACACACACACACACACCACACACACACACACACACATTACATTGAAAACCACACACACACACACACACACACACTCCTAAGTGACAAGCTGTTGGAGCAGCCATTGTGATTAATGCTTTGTTTACAAGACAAAAAAAAAACAATGGAGAGGGATGGGATGGGAGGTGGGGGGAGGGATAGTGGTGGGTAGGGGAGAATTGACTGGGGGGGGGGGGGGGGGGGGGGCTTACGATTTGAGCAATGCAAAATTCTAGCATACCTATTTTTTCTTAATCTCTTTCATTCCTGTTTCATCCTCCGAGTTAAAACTGATCTTGCGTGCATGCGAGTGTGTGTGTGTGTGTGTGTTGTGTGTGTGCGTGTGTGTGTGTGTGTGCGTGCGTGCGTGCGTGCGTATGTGTGTGTGTGTGTGTGTGCGCAAGTGCGTGCGTGCCTCTGCATCAGTGCATGTGCATGCGTTGTATGTGTGAATGAGATAAGAGAGCATGCTATGTGTGTGTGTGTGCACATGTGTATGGGTGACTGTGCACGGACACAAGGATCACAAAGAAGAATACATGAAAAGACTACAGTTCTCCCACTATGATGAAAGGTTCAGGGAAGAGGTGTGGAGATCGGCACTGAATGCGTACAACTCTATAAAAGAGAAAGATAGGAATGGAGAACAGCCACTATACAGACCCAAACACTGGCAAAGAACAGACAGAAAGAAGAAGAGAAGAGCAAAGAAAGAAGACTGGTACAAGAAAGGAGGGAACAAGACAGTGATATTTGTACCATCAACCCCACACTCTCAGCTGAGGAAAAGATACCAGGATGTAATAAAGAATACAAACCTGAAGATAAAAGTTGTGGAAAGATCAGGAAGACGGTCAAGAGCATCTTACAAAACTCAGATCCATACAAACGACCTAGATGCAGCACAGAAGAGAATTGCATGGTGTGTGGAGGAGGAAGGGGGAATTGCAGAAGAGAAGGTGTGACATATGAGATCAGATGTAGTGAGTGCAGTTGTGTGTATGTTGGAGAGACAGCACGCACTGGACACTATCGAGGCCAACAACACATGACAGCCTTGGCAAAGAGAGACCATGACTCAGTGTTGTGGCGACACACAGCACAGACACACAGCAACAGTGAACCACCCCCCCAGTACAGCATGGTGATAACAAGTTACCAAGAAACTGCTTTGGGAAGACAATCACTGAAGCTGTCAAAATTAACAACACACCACCTGAGTTGAGACTCAACACAAGAGAGGAGTGGGGCCATACACGACTGTGAGAACATCACTCACCAACCTGTGAGAACACCACTCACCAGCTGATGGAAGCAGTTTTCCAACACCATACACAGCCAGACTTATGAGGGGTGGCTTACCCGACAAGTCTTGATCACAGGTCAGGGAAAGAAAGAATGGTGGAAGAGTGGCGCGGCTGAAGATAAAACTAAAACTTGGAAAAATGAGACAAAGAAGAATAATTCAAAACAAATTACGAAAAATGACATTTAAAAAAAAGAACTTAAGAGATGAAGAAACGCACACCCTGTCACTGTATAAAGGGAAAGCAACAGATACTAGCAATTATGGCCCCAAATCAAAGGGATACTTCTCCACCAACGTTCTCTGGACCACCAGCATGAGCGCATATAATCACGGATTAAGATCAACAGCACAGACTTTCTATTCTATGGGTAACCTCCATACCTCTCCAGAGACCTTTTCCTCTTGGCTGATCTTGTCGGCGGCATCTTCGATTGTACCCGTGCACAACTATGCTGAAGTCAAAGTTTTACCTGTCTTCTCTCACTACCAGTTCACTCCAGCATGAAAATTATGTTTTGGCCCGTCAGGCTCTGCAGCGTGACAACATCCCAAGCGAACAAAACACTTTTTTTGCCAGGCCCACCACCAAGTTTTATATATTGTGACACATGGTGATGACTCACAGTCCAACCTGTCAATCGCACTCCTACGACCCCTCATCATCCCCCCCCCCCCCCCCCCCCCCCCCCCCCCCCTGCCAGCTGGTTATGTTTATTGACCTCAAACTTTGAGCTGGACTGACAACGGGGCTCTGGTTGATTTTCATCTTACAGCCGCAGCATCCAGATGTACACCGCAATTGAACAGCGCAAGCTGTGGTCGCGCCTTCGGCAACGTTGCCGAGCAGTCGATCGCACACACACACACACACACACAGGTGTGATAACTCAAAACCGGGATCTCCAGGGCTGACAGTACGTACTGACACACATCTGGGTCACGGATTGATTCCGAAGCATGGGGTCGACAGTTTCTGGTGGGGAAAGATCGACTCACCTTTCAGGACTGTAACACTGGTCTATCCCGATGTCACTGGACTATTGCCCCATCGCACTACATCGCTGTTTGTTATCTACACTGGGCAGATAACAGACGTGGTAACAGCCGTGATACGGCCGCCCTGCGGTCAACTGGGCGATATAAACAACACGAATTTGAGCGAAGTGAATCTGGCTATCAAGTGTACTTTGGTACCCCAGTCAGCAGGGCCGACCTGAACACAGGGCGCAGACGTAAGCTCTAAATGCATCGCGAAGCTGACTGTTCTGGGAACAAGTTGTAGACACCAGAAGTTGCGCTACTCGATCGTAGCCAAGCGATAAATTGTTTGGTGTTCTTCTTCTTCCGTAAAGCAACCACAATCAACATTCTGATTCTTTGTTGATATCCTGGTCTTTCTAGTTCTCTAATGTTACATTAAAATAGATTTTGCTTTTTTTTCCCAGCATTGTAGGCTAATGCATGCAAGGCACATACTGACAGTGAATCTTGCGCATCGACTTATCATCTTATGTACGTGGACGGATCGTATCTATGACTGAAGATCTGTCCTAAAAATTCAAACTGCAGTACTACTACACTGCGATACAGTATGTTGTTCTGTCTTCGGTTGCATCCATGTACCAGTATGTTACATGGTTTGTTTTTGAAGGGAGAGAATTTGGTGGCATCGGCAGAATGTCAGTTGCCTTCGTTATGACTTATAGGATTTTAACAAAAGTTCCACGGTGCTGCTTCCTGCAACTATCCATGGACAGGTAGTGCCCATTCCAGTGTTGAAACTCTCATTTCCTCACAAGAGATATTTCAGAAAGGAGCATTGACCACTCCACGGCTTTTGTTTCCTGGTTGTCATTCTCTCTCTCCTCTCTCTCTGTTGTTAAAATACAAACAACTTGTATGGCTTGAGGTACTGGATGACTGGGTCTAATAAAGGCTGTAGAGGGAAAAGGGCACTGTTCAGACAGTGATGTTCTTCTGCATTAAACTTAAAGACCAGAAACTGCGGTCTATAACCCCCCCCCCCCCCACTCCCCCTTTGTCTGCCCATTCTTTCCTCCCCTCCCCTCCTGTCCCCAAATCTTTTTCCAGAGCAGGTACTTAGGATAAGATAATGTTGCTTATAGCCCAGCCGACCACAAAGGGCCACATCAGGGCTGGAGCAGGTACTTGCCAAATGACAACATAACAACTAGTATGCAGTAAGCTATAAGCAGACAACAAAAATTAAAATAAAACAAAATTCTAGAACACAGATAAGCGAGTGGACCACAGTGGCAAAAAAACAAACAAAAAAAACACTCACAAAAACAAAAACAAAAACCCAACCAACCAAACAAACAATTAAAAAAAAAAAAAAATAGTGGACTACTCTTAAAAGAAAAAAAAGAAAAGAAAACTACAATAAAAATAAAACCGAACGAAGAAAAAAAAACAGTAAAGAAAAAATGACAGAAAAAAAAAAAGAAATGACCAGGATAGAATTTCCAGAAGGCGAGGATACAATCAATATTGGCACTTACCACTCATTGAACCCTGGTGATTAATCCCATAGGCGAATACTTTGAGACAGATCAGTTCTGATTCTATTAGTACTCCTTTCACCTAAAAAAGACGAACAAAGTAAACAAACAGTCCAAGCTAGTATTGCACCAAAACACACAACCCGGCTATGCTATGGTTGCAGATTCACACCGAATTCCAATATTTCAATGTTCTACAGACTCAAAACTATCTATCTATATATCTCTCTATCTATCTATCTCATTATTGTACCCTTACCTATGAAAGCCCAGCCCTGATGTGGCCCTTTGCGGTCGGCTGGGCTATAAGCAACATTATCTTATCTTATCTATGAAAGCCATGCAATAGTGAAAATTAGTGAGGGCATGCTTTTCTTCTTATGTGGTGTTTATTATGGTCTGTTTCACAAGGTACGGGGCCCAGGACACCAAGACAGCATTACTGTTACCTCTCTCTATTGATCTATGCATCTGTCTAGATAAGATATATATATTTATCCTTCCCTCCCTCCCTTCCTCCATCCATCCATCCATCCATCTTACAGATCAATGCAGAGATTTTATGTTACAATCTATCAATACTGTCAACAAATTGCCGTCATTCTTAAACTCAACATTTCTGATTATAATAGTCCAGTACAATTCACACACACACACACACACACACAAAGACAGGTGCTGCTAAATAATTTACAGCAAATTTACGGAGTGATTCTCCCCCTTATACAGGATTTGCTTTAACAGGGCGATTAATAATATTTTTATCTGTTCAGGAAATGAAATAGCATGAAAACATCAGCCACTGGTGCTGCATACCAGTTTAATTGTCGTTTGACCAGATGCTGGTGATGGGAAATGGACTGGTCCATTTGCAGTACTTGAATGTTATGGACTGCAATGATGTAGGAAAGTGGACTGTTCCATTCGCAGTCCTTGAATGTTATGGCCTGCAATGATGTGGGGAAAGTGGACTGTTCCATTCGCAGTACTTGAATTGTATGGACTGCAATGATATGAGAAAGTGGACTGTTCCATTTGCAGATTTGAATGATATAGACTGCAATGACATAGGAAAGTGGACTGTTCCATTCGCAGTCCTTGAATGCTATGGCCTGCAATGATGTGGGAAAGTGGACTGTTTCCATTCGCAGTACTTGAATTGTATGGACTGCAATGATATGAGAAAGTGGACTGTTCCACTTGCAGATTTTGAATGATATATACTGCAATGACATAGGAAGTGGACTGTTCCATTCGCAGTCCTTGAATGTTATGGCCTGCAATGATGTGGGAAAGTGGACTGTTCCATTCGCAGATTTGTAATGATATATACTGCAATGACATAGGAAAGTGGACTGTTCCATTCGCAGTCCTTGAATGTTATGGCGTGCAATGATGTGGGAAAGTGGGCTGTTCCATTCGAAGTCCTTGAATGTTAAGGCCTGCAATGATGTGGGAAAGTGGACTGTTCCATTCGCAGTCCTTGAATGTTATGGCGTGCAATGATGTAGAAAGTGGACTGTTCCATTCGCAGTCCTTGAATGTTAAGGCCTGCAATGATGTGGAAGGGCTATTCCTTCGCAGTCCGAATGTAAGGCCTGCAATGATGTGGGGAAGTGGACTGTTCCATTCGCAGTGCTTGAATGTTATGGCCTGCAATGATGTGGGAAGTGGACTGTTCCATTCGCAGTCCTTGAATGTTATGGCCTGCAATGATGTGGGAAGTGGACTGTTCCATTCGCATCCTTGAATGTTAAGGCCTGCAATGATGTGGGGGGAATGGGGCTATTTCCTTCGCAGTCCTTGAATTTAAGGGCCTGCAATGATGGG
>CM031623.1:37079163-37095372 GCA_018398815.1 Conus ventricosus
CAATTTCATTCATTCTTATAACTACCTAAAACACATGCTCATCTACCTGTTCGATAGAAGTGCCATTCAACTTAAGTTTTAGGCAAAGAGGAGTCAACTGGTGTTTTTGGTGGGTAGCTTTAGTCATAGATTTGGTTTTGGCTGGGTGTATGACCATTGAGTTTGAATGACACCAGTCTGACACGTCGTTTAGACTTTCCTGGAGAGAAGTTTCTATTGTCTGTAGATAACTACCATTCGTTTGGAGTGACGAGTCATCAGCAAATAAATCTGTCATGACCTTTTCTTCTGATACGGACAATGGTAAATCATTGATGAAGATGCAGAATAACAGGGGGCCTAGTACTGAGCCCTGTGGGACTCCATGTCTGACAAAGTCTGAAGCGGAGGTTTTGCCATTAAGCACCACATACTGAGTCATATCGTTCAAGTATGATTGGAATAATGAGATTGTCGGAGTATGGTTCAAGCAGGCAGATAGTTTCTTCAGAAGAATGGAATGATCAAAAAGATCAAACGCCTTTTTGAAGTCAAGAAAGACAACCCCTGTCATTTGCGATTGGTTCATATTGAAAGCCATGAGTCACACATTCGTGATAATGCTGTGTGGCAGGAATGATTAGATCAGAATCCAGATTGGAGTGGGTGAAATAGTTTGTTTTTCTCCATGAACTGAGATACGTGTGTGTGTATACATGTGTCTTTCAAGGGGTTTGGATTGAATAGATAGTAAGGATATAGGTCTGAAATTATTTGGATCCGACAAATCATTTGATTTTGGATCAAATCATTTGATCACTTTGGCGTTTTTGAACGCCTCAGGGCAAACATTAGTTTCAATGGATAAATTATATGTATGTAAGAAGAGACTCAACAATGTAAGGTAGAGCGAGTTTGAGAAGAAATGCGGGTATGTTATCAGGACCCATGGATTTTTTATTCTTTAATTGAGCTATGTGCACTCCTACTTCACGTACAGCAAGAAGGGGGATTTTGATTGAGTTACTGGATCCTTGTTTTTGTTTGCAAAATGATATTAGGGAAGTCGGGCATATATATTCATTTGGTGCTCTTATAGTTATAGTCTGTGAAGCTTGAGTAAGGGTATCTGATAATGACAGAAAGTGGGTATTAGATTTGTCCGGGGTGATGTTTGTGCTTGCATTTTGTGAATCTGTACGCTTGTTGCGTACAATAGTGTTTTATTGCCCTCCACATTGGCACTGTGGATTTTGCATCCGTTATCATTTGACTGAAGTAGTCTCGTTTGGCTTCTTCAACTTTGTTTGAAACAAAGTTTCTCTGCTCTTTGTATTCGTCAAACAAATTTGCTGCCTCGAGTTGGTCATGTAGAACCATTTCTTGCAGCAATTCTGGTGTTAACCACGGGTTCATCTGCGGAGGCCTAACTCTTTTTTGATGCAACGGCGAGTGTTTATTTATGATAGTGAGGAATGTTTGGTACCAGAAGGACAGTGCATCATTGACATCTGAGTAATTATAAGTTAAGTGAAATGGGGAAATGTTTAAGTCATAGAGGTATGCTGTTTCAAGAGAGAGAGAGAGATGTGGATCGTGTTGAATGTGTAGGGCTGAAGGGTCAACAAGGCGGTCACACTCGTGATCCTCGGAGTCAACATTAATTTTGTTCTGACTCCAAACCATAAAAATGGGCATTCGAATGATGACCCAGGTTCGGCTGCCATCGCTCGCAAACCCCGCACGTGTTCGGAAAAATAGCGCCCCCCCCCCCCCCCCCCCCCCCCCTGTATGCCCGGATGGTATGGATGACCCATACACATACATTCTGTACACCTGGGAATGATCTGAAACAAAATTGCTGAGCACGGAGCAATAGGATCCCCTACTGGGAGAACAATAGAAGAACACAACTTCAATAGAAAAAAAATGGATTGAATTGATCGACACAACCGACTAGCACATAGTGCTCGCTTACCTGTGTGTATTGATCGCAGATGTCGACAGCTGCGAGAAACACTAAGCCTTGTTCTAATATCTTATTTGTGTGGTTCAGATAAATCTCCAACTGCACATATCGATCTCTGATCAACTGAACAACCCTCGCCTCAGCGTGGATGTCGGCGAAAAAGGTGCCAATAAGTGTTACGTCATTAGAATGTGTGTAAACACGTGTGCTTTGTCCTTGGCGGGTAAATGTGTCTCTTTATACAAATTTAGTGCAATATCAGGTAAAGTTTTCATCATCGTGAGAACAACGTTGTTGACGACAATAATGATGCTGCCCCCCCCCCCCTCCTCTCTCTCTCTCTCTCTCTCTCTCTCTCTCTCTCTCTCTCTCTCTCTAGCGAATGGTGCAGTGATAATCATGTCTTTAAATCCCAGTAATACTAAAGTCATACTCATAACGACCCGTCAAGTGAGGCAAAACGTAAAACAATTATCTTCTGTGTTTCTCAACGATGTAAATGAATCAAAGAAGTGGACAATCACCATGTTCTCGGAACACTCAGACCACAATCTTTCATGGACAGCTCATGTCAAAACATTATGCAAAACAGTATCCAGACAAATACAAACAGTTATGCCGGATTAAGCACTTTCTAAATTTTGAGGCCAGAAAATTGTTCCTGAATGCATACGTACTCTCTTCAATCAATTACTGTTCAATGCTATTTGACTCGGCAGCGGTTTAACTCAATGAAACCTTCAATTAGCATGTACAAACGTGCCCTTAAAACAGTTCTCCTGAAATCCTCAAGGCTTACAGAATCAGATTGTGTTCAAGGTGGAGCCCTACCATTAAAAGATGATTACTATCAATAAAGGAACGTTCATGCAATTTGTTTTTAAAAATCTGCATTAGCCCCACAAACTATTCGATCCTAATTTAACGTGAATTCTAGAAACTCTACAAGACTCTAGGTTCCCATACCTCGAACCGACCTATTTAAAACAAGTCTTTGTTATTCTGATCCTCTTCTCTGGCACTCACTACCAACTGATATTAAATGCCATCGAAGTTCAGCATCTTACAGAAAAAAGATTGTTTACATAATTTGCAGACTCACTGATTACGTTGATAAGCAGAAAAAAGTATGTCATCGGTGGGAATCCACATGCACGCTGTTACTATATCATCACCAACATACAGTTTTCCCAAAGTAATTATTGCAAGTGCTTCAAATAAATTTGCCATTGTAAAATCATTGGACACACTATACCAGTGCATACAAACGTCGGTAAGTCAATATGTGAAAGATTTATAATGTACTCATGCAATGTATCTGTGTAAAACAGCGTACTGCCTAAATTACACCCCCCCCCCCCCCCCCACAACGCCCGCACCCCCACCCTCCCCCGTTTCCCCCTTTTTTCTGGGGAGGGAGGATAGAGGAAGTTTTTTTTTCTCTCTTCTTCCTCTTCTGCTTCCTTTGATTCCTTCGCACTTTCGCTTTTAGCTTTCTATCTTTATCTCTGATTGCATTTTATATTTTTATTTCATTTTTGTGTGTGCCTTTTTAGAAAATAAGGCATTTCTAATCCCCCCCCCCCCCCCCCCCCCCCCCCCCCCCTAGCAACAACTTATCTTTTCCACTCCCTCCACTCGCTCTTCTTCTCTAACAAGGTCTCTTATAAATGCCTTGCTAACACATGGTTGACTCGTGTTTAAATTACCTCCTAGCTACTGTAATATACTTGGTAAGCGTTTGACTTCGTTTCCCTTAGAATAGTACATTGGCCGATTAATGGCCTTTTACTGCATGCCAGCTTGTGGGACATTCATCGGTCCAATTCGTAGATGTTTTTCTAATCATAATTCCCACTCTTTGTAAATTCCTATTTTTGGAGGTTGTCTTCATTGATATCCTTTGGCTGGGACAAGGTAATGAAAAATCGAAATACATACAAAACATATTTGTACAAGACCGATTCGTTGCTAAGTGCGCTAGGAATGAAGTTTCCTGAATAGTTGATTTTTTGCTATATGAAGAACATTCTTTACGACCAGTAGTGTATCCAACTTCTTCCAAGCACAAGTGTGAAGAGCTGATTGGGAGTGAAGGATTCAAGAATATCAGGGAATGAATGCTAAAGTCAAGAGTGTTCGGGGGTTGGTGGGAGAGGCATGATTTTGTGTAAGAAACACCCATCAACCATCTTGAGATGAGTCTTCACCGTCCCAACCCCCCCAAATCAACTTGGATGTTCTCTTAAGTTCGAATACAGGCTGAAATGCCCCAGGCGCAGGACCCATTAAGACAGCCTTTATTTGTTTTTAGGGAAGTTATGGCACAGAGCAAACGATTCTTCGTTCTTCTTGGAGTAATTAGTAGGCAGACAACTTCCATAATTTTTTTTTTTGCAATGGCATCTGGTTTTTCCCCACAAATACATGTTTTGCTAGTCTATATGATGATAAAAAGAGGCTTACATCTGTCGAACAAAGCGTCACAACAAACGATCGAGGTGATGCACACTAAGACCAGTCACATGGGAGACGTGTGTCCATCAGTGGAATACAGGTATAGCAAGAATGAGTGGTGTAATGCAGTGTGGTATGATAAAAAGGATGAAAATGAGTCATACAGCTAATGAATGAAACGTAAAATTTCACGGGTATTTCTTTTATTTTTTTATTTATGACAAAACCAATGCAATTTCAAACTCAAATTTTCTCCCTCTGAAAGATGACATATTATTCTAAGTTTAGGCACATTTACTTTGTCTGTAATCAGTTTCGTCTATCGGGAAATGAGGTGGTCTCCACATACTTTGTGATTTTTTTTTTCGTAATCGGCGGCCATTTTGGATCACATGACCACCACATTAGCATAAACCATCCGGTAATATATAACATCCGATAGTTCTTCCACTAAGCTTCAAGAAAATATATAACACTCATAGGTTTTGACCATTGCTTATGTGAAAACAAACACCATTTCTGAACACACCCATTATTCTAAAAATTAGTCTGCCAATTAGGTCATTTACATATGCCATAAATAGGGTTAAGAGTTACCTCCTCAGGCTATGCTGATAATACTACTTTGGTGTAAGCTGCTTCTATATCTTCTTTCGGTGTAGGAATAATACATTCTACATGTGTGTGTGTGTGTGTGTGTGTGTGTGTGTGTGTTGTGTGTGTGTGTGTGTGTGGACAAATATTACAGTGTGTTCCTTTTTTTTTTTTTTTCTTTAATGCTAATATGAATCACCACTCTTCTTGTTTAAATTAGTTTTATATTGTGTAATGGTTGTTCTGCATTGATATCCTTGGACCCTGAACTGGGACAAGGTCAGATTGAAAAACAAAAACAAAACAAACAAACAAAACAAACAAAAAAAACCCCATTCTCTTGCTTATCTGTTACCCTAGGAAATAAAGATTTTCAATCAATCAGTTAATCTCTCTCTCTCTCTCTCTCTCTCTCTCTCTCTCTCCTCTCTCTCTCTCTCTCTCTCTCTCTCCTAACTGCCGACCAAGATGTGAAGCAGCTGAAAAAGGAAAGAGCAGTTGTAAACTATATATTTATATCGCTGAAGAAAACGTAAGACAGTTTCTCATTTCCTCGGGAAGAAGTGTTCTTGATGTGTGTTCAACTGAATACACTCTCCATCAACCATCTTATTGAGTGAGTTTCCTTCACCCCCCCCCCCCCCCCCCCAATTAATCTTTACTTTTGCTTCTCACAGTCTCTTGAAAGCGCATAACAGACTCTAGGCGCTGGTAAGGACAATTTGAAGGCTGACAGCGCCTATTCTTTCGGTATTAGGGAAGTAATAGAGAGGCACAAGCACGTTCTCTTATTCTTTCGGTATTAGGGAAGTAATAGAGAGGCACAAGCACGTTCTCTTATACATGTAGATTTTTTTTTTCAATGTGCAATCTGTTTTTTCCCCCACATAATCACATTAGTTGTTGTTTTTTTCTTTTCTTTTTTTATAATCAGGAATTACATTGACGCAAGTGCAAGTTAACCTCATTTTCATGAGTGTATTTCAACATCAAGTGTGTATATATGTAATATATATATATATATATTATATATATATATATATATATATATATATATATATATGTGTGTGTGTGTGTGTGTGTGTGTGTGTGTGTGTGTGTGTGATGGTAGTCCTTCGGATCCGAAGATGACGTTAGCGTTTCTGCAGCTCATCGATGTACGCGGAATCAACAGGTTTTGATATTAACCCATCAACCTTCCATGTCAAGAAAGCAAAAGGTTTATGAAGAGAAGAAGAGAAGAAGACATCGCGTCTTCTTTTATATATATATATATATATATATATATATATATATATGTGTGTGTGTGTGTGTGTGTGTGTGTGTGTGTGTGTGTGCACGTGCGTACGTGTGTGTGTGTGCACGTGCGTGCGTGTGTGTGTGTGTGTGTGTGTGTGTGTGTGTGTGTGTGTGTGTGTTGTGTGGTGTGTAAAATACAATAACAGATTTTTCCAGTCGAGTGTTGATTTCAACATTTAACCATAGACCAATTAAATAAGGTCAAAATCGCCAGTGGTGTGAATGCGGACAAGTGAAATCATTTAAAGAAATGAGCCAGCCCAAGTGATCCTTATCTCCCATGAGGACTAAAAACCTACTGGCATCGGACCTCGATTAAAGATCTTCTTCATCCTTGCTGTTGTGTCTGCTGTTGGGACTCTGTTGAAACCAAGGCCATTTTGATGTCTCTGGGGCAGTGGTCAACGGCAAGAAGGAAAAGCTAGCCATTGTACTGGGAAGAAAAAAATCTGCAGCAATCCTGGACCAGGGGTCTCTCAGGAAACGGTGTACCCTTCTGGGGCTCCACCCTGGCCACCCTGGCATATAAATATTATAGAAAATAAATTCGTGTGAGTACTGACAAATGAATATTGATAAACATGAATTTTTTTGTGTGTGTGGATGCGTTGTTTGTTGATGTTGCAATGGCTTTTGATGTTATAGACCACACGTCATTATGCAAGAAAGAAAAAAAAAAAAGATAAATAAAAACCATTGTGTGGCATAACACGAAATGCACCGCAGTTTCATCATCCCTAGACAGTCGTTAACAATATGTTTGTCTAAATTGCTCAACACCCAATATATTACCTGTCAAACATGGAGTACCCCAGGGCTCAGTTTTAGGTTGCCGCCTGTCTCTTCATATTAAAGACTATTGTGAACGTTTTTGTGATGACACGATGATCTACACAAACAGCTCTAACCTTAATTCAGTGTATGCCTCATTACAAAAGTCTGTAGACATCCTAAGTGGATGGTGCTATGTGAATCATATGTAACTAAACCCCAGCCAGATCAGCTTTATACTCACTACAGCCCGTCAAAAATGGCTAAACACGAAACAGTTACCTTCTGCGTTTGTCGACAATGTAAGAATTGAAGAAGTCGCCAGTCATCGTGTACAAGGGATAATAATTGGCAACAATCTTTCTCATGGACTTGCTCGCATCAAAACATCATGTAGAAGAGAATCCAGACAAATCCTTATATTATGCAGGATAAAGCATTTTTCCAACTTTAATGCCAGAAAAATATTCCTGAATGCATTCATACTCTCTTCATTCAAATACTGTGCGAAACTATTTGACTCAGGCAGCATAAATTCAATGGAACCGTCAATGAACATGTACAAGTGTGTCCCTAAAGCAGTTATCCTGAAATCCTCGAGCCTTACAGATTTGGATTATATTCAAGTTGAAGTTCGTGCACTAAGGAATGTGCTATCAATAATGGAATGTTCGTGCAAAAACAACAATAACAACAAACCTGTATCTGGAATAGCTCCACAAAGTATTCAATCCAAATTCAGCATGAATCATTCAACGCCCATCTTGCGCCGAATTTGACGAGATAAGTGACTGCTCGTTCTTCGTGTTCGTTGTCCCCGAGCGTTGTTTATCTTGCCTGAAGAAGACCTAAGAGGTCGAAACGCGTCGTGTTTTGTGATATAAAAAAAATGTTTGGCGGATATAGTGCTTGAACTGTTTTAAGAACTGTTCGTTGTGTCAAACCTGTTTGACAGAGCTGCCGGCTGGTTGCACGTGTAAATACACGACGTACGCGATGTCTTCTTCTCTTCATAAACCTTTTGCTTTCTTGACATGGAAGGTTGATGGTTTAATATCAAAACCTGTTGATTCCGGGTTTATCACATTCCTTTGTCAGTTTGACGTTGTCTTTTTAACTGAATTATTTATGGAATAATGTCGTGCTCATTTTTTTTTTTTAATTGGGCACAAAATATTTTGCAAGTCTGCAATTAAATTCACAAGACAAGGGAAACAATCTTGAGATGTGATCTGTGTAGTGGAAAACGAATTTATTCCCTTTGTTAGATTGATTCAAGTAAACAATCCAAATTGGATTGTGTTCTTGACTGACAAAACTTTGTTCGGAATAGAAAGGGATGTCTTGCATGTTTGCTCGTATATTCCATCCGAAGAACCTCCTTTTTTATGTCTCTTTTGATGTATTAATTCAGTGGAAGAATGTCTAACTGACCTTTTGATAATAAATTATTTCAAAGTATTTTTGAATGGTGACTTAATGGTAGCACTTCTGATATCATATCTCTCAGGAATTTTCCCGAGTTTATTCTTTTTCTTTTATAGACAGCACGACAGCCTGTCTCTTAGCATTTTTCGATGCTCTCAAGATAAAGATCTAAACAATTACGGGAAACTGCTATTAAACATGTGCACTGTTTTGAATATAGGCGTCCTAAATGGTGCAGACGTATGTTTAGGCTACATAAAAGGTTGTTATACGTATGTTTCTGACTGTCGAAGCGGTGTGAATGCTTACTCAAAATCGGCAAATGAACTTTTTGCTCTTTTATGTGACGTTTGTAGAGTACAGTTATAGAACATATATTCTGATCATTTTCCTGTGTCACTTCATGTTCGTTTCTTTTGTGGAGACTTAGTGGACATTAGCACAAAAAATAAAATATAATAAAATAAATAAAAATAACGAAGGTATAGAGAGAAAAAAAGCGTGGAATGATCAATGTGCTTCTTTGTTTTGTGATTTCGTATGTAACGAAAAAGCGAGTTAAAAAAAAATTACATTGCGATAAGTTTAATAGATACTGATATACATGAAACACTAAATTTGTTTGACAAATGTGTACCGGAATGTGCTGACTATATGGAAAAAAAACGTATGACATTTTCTGGGTAACCTGACATTGAACATTATCCCAGGTTACTGCCCGACACCTACTATGTCTCATCACATTGAAAATCACTCTGGACTACTACTGTGTGATCTTTTCTAGGTCACTTTACGTCTTGTCTTTTCTTTCTTTCTGCGTACGCAGGCTGATACTCCTGCGGACACTGCCCGTATAGATAGGCGGTAAAGTTTTGTGTGTGTGACCGTTTTTTTATCCTGCCATTTAGGCAGCCATACTCCATCTTCGGGGAAGGTGCAAGCTATGTGCAACGTGTCATCCATACCAACGGCCAAACTGGCCTTCTCTTCCGTAAGTTGGTGATGGGGGTTTTACGTGTGTGCAAGATGCTGTGCGTGCATTCACACACGGAACCTCGGTTTATAGTCTCATTCGAAAGACTGTATGGGGAATGGAGTCAGAACCAATGTTAACTCCGAGGGAAAAATCCCCTTGTACCGAAATTCGAACCCGCAACCCCAGGATCACGAGTCCGGCGCTCTACCAACTGAGCTATTCCGGCCCCCACTTTACGTCGAACATCCTTATGGTGAGCATCACTCCGAGTTACAGTATGACCTTTTCGGGGTCTCTTCAGTATTCAGCATCTCTCCTGGTTTCAGTCTGACTTTTTTTTTTTTTTTTAATAGTCTCCTTACATTGAACATCTCACCAGCGTATTATGCAATAATATTCAGGTTGAAAATCTCTCGTGGTTGTTGTCTGACCTTCCTTTTTCGTTTCTAGTCTCCTTGCATGGAAAAATCTCACCAGCGTATCGTGCGTGTAACAATATTCTGGTTGAACATCTTTCTTGGTTTTAGTCAGACATTTATTTCTAGAGTCCTTACATTGAAAAACTCACTAACGTGTTGCGTAATGATATTCTGGGTTATCTAACACCCAACATCTCCCATGGTGACTTCATGACTATTTCTGGATTACCTAACATTGAACATCTGCTTTGAAAAGAAATTATAGTTAATCCGGCAGATTACAGGGACAAACAAAAAAATTACAAGACAAAACACGACGCGTTTCGACCTCTTAGGTCTTGTTCAGGCAGATAAACAATATTCAGGACAATGAAAAGGAAGAACGAGCAATCACTCGTCTTCTCGAATTCGGCGCCCATCTTGCGTTTTCATTGTCGTGAATGTTGTTTATCTTGCTTGAAGAAGGCGTAAGAGGTCGAAACGCCTCGTGTTTTGTTTTGTAATTTGTTTGTCTTTGTTATCTACAGGACGCACTTTGATTTTCTTTTAAGAAATTGTTTCAAATTCCTCCTGCAGTCACTTCACACTGCCATTGAACATCTGGCTAAGTCACTGTTTGGCCATGAAACATTAAAGATCATTCTAGAGCTTTTCTTGGTCCTTCTCTGGGTCACCTAATACTGAAAATCAACCTGAGTCACTGTTTGACCTTTCTTGGAGTAAGCAAACATTACAACATCACACTGAGTCACCATTGGAGCTTTTCCGGGTCATCTAACGTTGAACAGCGCTCTGGCTTACTCTTCGACCTTTTGGGGGTCACCTAACATTGAATATAGCTGGGGTACTGTATGACATTTTCTGGGCCAGCTAATATTGACCATAACTCTGAGGTGCCATATGACATTTCCTGGGCCACCTAGCATTGACTATAACTCCAGGGTACTATATGACATTTCCTGGGCCACCTAGCATTGCCTATAACTCCAGGGTACTATATGACATTTCCTGGGCCACCTAGCATTGACTATAACTCCGGGGTACTATATGACATTTCCTGGACCACCTAACATTGACTATACTCCGGGGTACGATATGACATTTCCTGGGCCACCTAACATTGACCATAACTCCGGGGTACCGTATGACATTTCCTGGGCCACCTAACATTGACCATAACTCTGGGATACTATACGACATTTCCTGGGCCACCTAATGTTGAACATCACCATTGGTTACTGAATAATTTTTCTTGGACGGGGAGGGGATGTGGCCTCATGTCGAACATTTATTGGGATTATTTGACCATCTTATCTGTGTTTTCTGGCAATGAACATTTCTCCAGATAACTGTAGGACCCTTTCATGGTTCACACAACATTGAACATCACTCCGGGTCATTGTATGACCTTTTCGTATTCACGTTACATCACGTTTCATGTAACATCATTTTCTGAGTCACCTTACATGGATTGTGGGAATATCACTCTGGTTTATTGTATGACCTCCTTTGTTAATCTAACATTGAATCCCGCCCTGTTCTTCTGTTTGATCTGATTCACGTAATAATGAAGAGTACCCTGGGATACTGCTTTACCTTTTGGGGTCACCAGATGATGAATTTTTACGATGCATTATCTCTTGTGGGTCACCTGGCATTGAACATCAATTGTATGACATTTTCTGGGTCACCTAACGTTGAACATCACTCTGCGATACTGTATGATATTTTCTGGGTCACCTAATACTGAATATCACTGCGGGCAGCTGTATGATATTGTCTGGGTCACCTAACGTTGAACATCACTCTGCGATACTGTATGATATTTTCTGGGTCACCTAATACTGAATATCACTGCGGGCAGCTGTATGATATTGTCTGGGTCACCTAACGTTGAATATCACTCTGCGATACTGTATGACATTTTGTGGGTCACCTAACACTGAATATCACTGCAGGCAGCTGTATGATATTTTCTGGGTCGCCTAACGTTGAATATCACTCTGCGATACTGTATGACATTTTGTGGGTCACCTGACACTGAATATCACTGCAGGCAGCTGTATGATCTTTACTTGGTCAGCTCACGTTGAACATCCTTCCAGTGAACGTCACACTGATTTACAGTATGATATTTTCTGGGTCTCTTTATTATTGAACATACCTCTTGTTTGTAGGCTGACCTTGATTTTAGTCTCGTGACATTGAAAATCACACCAGCGTGTTGTGGAATATTTTCTGGGTTACATAACTCCCAACATCTCCCACGGTAACTGCGTGACAATTTCTGTCTCTGTTACTGTTTGAACTCTTTTTTTTTTTTTTTTCTTTTTTCTATTTTTTTCTTTTTTTCGGGGGGGGGGGGGGGGGGGGGGGGGGAGGGGGGGGCATGAAACATGCACAATCATTTTGAGTTTTTTTTCCCCTCCCCTTTACTGGGTCTCCTAACGTTGAAAATCAGTCTGAGTCACTGACCCTTCTGGGAATAATCAAGCCTTAAACATCACCCTGGGTCACGATTGTACCTTTTCTGAGTCATTTGATATTGACCAGCACTCTGTGTTCCTGTTGGACTTTTTCTGGGGGTCACCTAACATTGACCATAACCCTGGGGTACCGTATGACATTTCCTGGGCCACCAAATATTGAACATCACCATTAGTTATTGTATGAGGTTTTGGTAGGGAAGAGTGGGGGGAGGGGGGTGTCAGCTTATGTTGAACATTTATTGGGATTATTTTACCGCCTTTTCTGCACTTTCTAGCAATGAACATTACTCCAGATGACTGTATGACCTTTTCTTGCTTCACATAATTTTGAACATCATCCGGGTCATTGTATGACCTTTTGTGGGTCAGGTAACACTGAACATGACTTCGGGTCATTGTATGACCTTTTGTGGGTCACATAACATTGAACATGACTTCGGGTCATTGTATGACCTTTTGTGGGTCAGGTAACACTGAACATGATCTCGGGTCATTGTATGACCTTTTGTGGGTTAGGTAACAATGAACATGACCTCAGGTCATTGTATGACCTTTTGTGGGTCAGGTAACACTGAACATGACCTCGGGTCATTGTATGACCTTTTGTGGGTCACATAACATTGAACATGACCTCGGGTCACTGTATGACCTTTTGTGGGTCACATAACACTGAACATGACCTCGGGTCATTGTATGACCTTTTGTGGGTCACATAACATTGAACATGACCTCGGGTCATTGTATGACCTTTTGTGGGTCACATAACATTGAACATGACCTCGGGTCATTGTATGACCTTTTGTGGGTCACATAACATTGAACATAACCTCGGGTCATTATATGACCTTTTCTGCGTCACATAACACGGAACATGACCTCGGGTCATTGTATGACCTTTTTTTTAAAATTCGCGTAACATCATCTTGCGTTACTGTATGGCCTGTCTGAATCACCCGACATTGAACATCACTGTGGATTAGTGTATAGTCTCTCTTGGGTCACCTAATATAGAACATCACTGTGGGTTATTCTATGACCTTCTCTGGGTCTCCTAACATTGAGCATCAGTTTGACTTACTGTGCAAACCTTTTTTTTCTGAAAAAGCCTATCATTGAACATCACTGTACGATGTTTTACAGGTCACACCTAACATTGAGCATCAGTTCGGGTTATTGTGCGACCTTTTCTTTTAAAACACACACACACACACACACACACACACACACACACTAACATTTAACGTCACCATGGATAGGTATATTTCTTTCTTTCTGCGTACGCAGGCTGATACTCCTGCGGACACTCCCTGTATAGCCAGGCAGTGGAGTTTTGTGTGTATGACCCTTTTTTATCCCGCCATTAAGGCAGCCATATTCCATCTTCGGGGAAGGTGCATGCTATGTGTCACGTGTCATCCATACCAACGGCCAAACTGGCCTTCTCTTCCGAAAGTTGGTGATGGGATTTTACGTGTGTGCAAGATGTTATGCGTGCGTTCACACACGGAACCTCGGTTTATAGTCTCATTCGAAAGACTATATGGGGAATGGAGTCAGAACCAATGTTAACTCCGAGGGAAAAATCCCCCTGTACCGAAATTCGAACCCGCAACCCCAGGATCACGAGTCCGGCGCTCTACCAACTGAGCTATCCGGCCCCCGGATAGGTATATGACTTTCAGGGTCATTTTACATTGAAATCTGTTTGACCTGTCTGGGTACCTGAAGTTTAACATCAGTCAGGGTCCCAGTAGGTCTTTTTCTGTGGCATTTAATACTGAATATCTCTCTTGGTGATGATACTTTCTGGGTCACCTAACATCAAGCATCATTCTGTTGATGATATTTTATGAATCGAATCACATGGAACATTACACTGGATATAAGTATGCCTTTCCTTGGTTTTCCAACGATCAGCATCAGCTCGGGTATCTCAATCACCCTTCAGGATGATCTAACATTGAACCTCACTCTGGGTTACTGTATAAGTTCAGATTTTGTTGCAGGAGCTGTCTGTCTTTCCCCCGCCATGCGTTACTCATCCTCGTCCTCACCCTGCCTCGCTCTACCTGGCGCCTTCTCTGTGATTGGAGCAAGGAAATGACTGCCGTAGCCTGCCATCATGCCCTCTTCTTTCTAATACTCACTTGCCGGGGCCGAAATAGGTCAGTTGGTAGGGCGCCGGACTCGTCGTAATCTAAGGGTTACGGGTTCGAATATCCGCTGGGCCGTTTTGGTACGGGGGGGGGGGGGGGGGGTTCCCTCGGAGTTAGCATTAGTTCTGACTCCATTTCCCATACAGTTCTTGGAATGAGACTATAAACCGAGGTTCCGGTTGTGAACGCACGCATAACATCTTGCACACACGTAAAACCCATCACCATCTTTCGGAAGAGAAGGCCAGTTTGGCCGTTGGTATGGATGACACGTTGACACATAGCATGCACCTTCCCCGAAGATGGAGTATGACTGCCTAAATGGCGGGATAAAAACGGCTATACTCACAAAACTCGATCCTCTCCCTTTGTTGGGTAGATGGGATTAATACTTGTCTGTCCATACAGGGAGTGTCCGCAGGAGTATCAGCCTGCGTACGCTGAAGAAGAACTCCCTTGCCCTCCCCCTCCTGCCCTCTGTCAACCGCTCCCCCCCCACCCCACCCCCCCCCCCCCCCCCGGGTCAGGCGGTATCCTAAAGGTGTGCAATTTTTCATGCATATTTTTGATAAGCCCTATGGTCATAGATCATAAAAAAGTATGATAACACTTTGGATCACACAACTTTCTATGTGTTATCATCATTTTCTATAACGCCGTTTCCGATCTTAGATTTTGGGGGTAAGGAAGATTGGCCATCTGTTAAACTACGGTAGCTATATGTCTAATTCTGCCCAAGTTTCCACACACATTGTCCAAACATGTAACTTTCATAATATAAAGCATCCATGTGAAACAAGCCAGGTGTTGGAAGCTTATATGGCTAAAAGTGGCCTCCAGTGATTAATTCGTGATTGCGAGTATACATAACTTGAAGCCAATATATTTATGACTATGTAGACTGCTTTTTTAAAGAAGGAGCAGGAATGGTGAGAGGACGCAACCCTGACAGACTCCTGTCTTCACCTCAAATCACGTGTTGCCTGTTCTGCGTGAACCGCCTGGAAAGCTATTCCTTCATAGGGTTTCTGGATCAAATTGGTGATCTTTGCTGGTACTCCATAGTGCCGTAATAGCTGCCACAAGCTGTCTCTGTGCAAGCTGTTGAAGGCTTTCTGAAAGTCCACAAAATTTATGTAGAGTGAAGTGCTCCATTCTAAAGTTTGTTCCACGATAATCCTCAGCGTGGCAATCTGGTCTGTGCAGGAGCATTCTTTCTGGAAGCCTGCTTGTTGGTCCCTAAGTGTTTTGTCCACTTCATCCTTCATTCTCTCTAAAAGAATCATGTTGAAGACCTTGCCTGGTACTGACAGGAAAGTGATGCCTCTATAGTTTCCGCAGTTGCTGAGATCTCCCTTCTTTGGTAATTTATTGATAAGCCCATCCTTCTAGTCTGTAGGGACCTCTTCATGTGTCCATATCTTCTCAAAAAGTGGTTTAAAGAATGTCTGCTGTAGTGTCGATGTCAGCTTTTAGTGCTTCTGCTGGAACTATGTCTGGGCCTGCTGCCTTTCCATTCTTCATTTTCTTGATAGCACTGACGATTTCTTCCCTGGTTGGTGGATCACAATTGATTGGGAGATCAATTTCTGCCACTGGGATATGTGGAGCGTCTTGTGGTGCTGATCTGTTCAGTAACTCTTCGAAGTGCTCCGCCCATCTGTGAATTTGT
>CM031623.1:37095472-37105472 GCA_018398815.1 Conus ventricosus
TTTAACTATGTACATCAAAGAATATGTTATTTGCCAAGGTTCATCGAATCTGAAGGCGCAGACAGACTATCGCTTCCCTCCTCCCCTACAACCGATTGTCCAATTCTTCCATACCACTCCTATCGCCCCTCCACCCCAACTCCACCCTCCACCCAAGATCCATCTCCCTCATCACTGCCTTCTTCTTTCTTTATTCCTTCCTTTTCTTTTGAGATTCTGAAAGAGATGAATGTTTATTCATCTGATCTAAGAGTTGACGGAAAAAAGTTGTTTTTTTAACGTAGTTTCCGGTACGTTTTTAGAAGATGTATTTTAGAGAGATGTGTGACAGTTATTTTTCTGGGGTTTTTTTTTTGTTTCCTTTCACCTTTATCTCCCTCTTCCTTTCATCTCTCTCTCTCTCTCTCTCTCTCTCTCTCTCTCTTCTCTCTCTCTCTCTCTCTCTCTCTCTCTCTCTCACACACACACACACACACACACACACAACACACACACACACACACAGGGGCCCCGCCGCGCGCGCGCGCGTGCGCGCGCGCACACACACACACACAACACTCTCTCTCTCTCTCTCTCTCTCTCTCTCTCTCTCTCTCTCTCTCTCTTCTCTCAGCTTTATCTCTCTCTTCCTTTCAGATTTAACTCTTCCTTCCTTTCAGATTTAACTCTCTCTTCCTTTCAGATCTATCTCTTCCTTCCTTTCAGATTTAACTCTCCCTTCCTTTCAGCATTATATCTCTCTCTTCCTTTCAGCTTATCTCTCTCTTCCTTTCAGATTTAACTCTCCCTTCCTTTCAGCATTATATCTCTCTCTTCCTTTCAGCATTACATCTCTCTCTTCCTTTCAGATGTATCTCTCTCTTCCTTTCAGTTTTCTCTCTCTCTCACTTCTTTTCATATGTATATCTCTCTTCCTTTCAGATGCATATCTCTCTTCCTTTCAGATGCATATCTCTCTCTTCCTTTCAGATGCATATCTCTCTTCCTTTCAGATGCATATCTCTCTTCCTTTCAGATGCATATCTCTCTTCCTTTCAGATTTCTCTCTCTCTCACTTCTTTTCATATGTATATCTCTCTTCCTTTCAGATGCATATCTCTCTTCCTTTCAGATGCATATCTCTCTTCCTTTCAGATTTCTCTCTCCCTTCCTTTCAGCCCCGGCCCTCTGACTCTGGAACATTGATCGGAGCCAGCCAAGCTCCCTGTCAGACGATCTTTCCGACATCTATACGATACCCAACGTCTACAACCTGCTTCCGCTGCTAACAGACCACCGAGGAGGGTGGGGGGGGGGGGGTGTTAGTTGAGGGGGATGGGGGTGGGGTGCGAGGTGGAACCTATTTACTGAGAAATCGTGATGTACGCCAACACAACACAACTCTTTCTGTTTTCCGGCAAATTTCCGCCCGCATGCATGAAGTCCTGGCAATCTATATGACGCGTTTCTTTCGTGTGGTGTTCAAAAAGGTTCTCATGTTGCGAAGGGACTGGTGGAAACGAGAGCGAGAGGGGGGGGGGGGGAGGGGGGGGGGGAGAGAGCGAGGAGTAGGAGGACATGAGGGGTATGTGTACATGATACATGAGATGCAGAGAACTGGGCGTATGGCTGTGTCTTGTGTAGCCTGTGTTTACTGTCTGGGCGTGTGGCTGTGTCTTGTATAGCCTGTCTTTACTGTCTGGGCGTATGGCTGTGTCTTGTGTAGCCTGTCTTTACTGTCGGCGTGTGGCTGTGTCTTGTGTAGCCTGTCTTTACTGTCGGAGAGACACGGTGCGCGTGATCCTCCGCATTCCGTGCAGAGAGAAAGACGGATCGCCATGTCCGGCAGCTGCAGACGGCGAGCCGTCATGAACCTCTTCCCCCAACAGTCATTATCATTATGCCGTCATGAACCTCTTCCCCCAACAATCATTATCATTATGCCGTCATGAACCTCTTCCCCCAACAATCATTATCATTATGCCGTCATGAACCTCTTCCCCGACAATCATTATCATTATGCCGTCAAGAACCTCTTCCCAAACAATCATTATCGTGCGTCATGAACCTCTTCCCCAACAATCATTATCATTATGCCGTCATGAACCTCTCCCCAACAATCATTATCATTATGCCGTCATGAACCACTTCCACAACAATCATTATCATTATGCCGTCATGATCCTCTTCCCCAACAATCATTATCATTATGCCGTCATGAACCTCTTCCCCAACAATCATTATCATGCAGTCATGAACCTCTTCCCAACAATCATTATCATGCAGTCATGAACCTCTTCCCCAACAATCATTATCATGCAGTCATGAACCTCTTCCCCCAACAATCATTATCATTATGCCGTCATGAACCTCTTCCCCGACAATCATTATCATTTATGCCGTCATGAACCTCTTCCCGACAATCATTATCATTATGCCGTCATGAACCTCTTCCCCGACAATCATTATCATTATGCCGTCATGAACCTCTTCCCCAACAATCAATATCATGCCGTCATGAACCTTTCCCTACAATCATTATCATCATGCCGTCATGAACCTCTTCCCCGACAATCATTATCATTATGCCGTCATGAACCTCTTCCCCGACATTCATTATCATCATGCCGTCATGAACCTCTTCCCCGACATTCATTATCATGCCGTCATGAACCTCTTCCCCAACAATCATTATCATGCAGTCATGAACCTCTTCCCCCAACAATCATTATCATTATGCCGTCATGAACCTCTTCCCCAACAATCATTGTCATCATGCCGTCATGAACCTCTTCCCCGACATTCATTATCATGTCGCCATGAACCTCTTCCCCAACATCATTATCATGCAGTCATGAACCTCTTCCCTGACAATCATTATCATTATGCCGTCATGAACCTCTTCCCGACAATCATTATCATTATGCCGTCACGAACCTCTTCCCCGACATTCATTATCATGCCGCCATGAACCTCTTCCCCAACAATCATTATCATTATGCCGTCATGAACCTCTTCCCCAACAATCATTATCATTGCCGTCATGAACCTCTTCCCCAACAATCAATATCATGCCGTCATGAACCTCTTCCCCAACAATCATTATCATTGCCGTCATGAACCTCTTCCCCAACAATCATTATCATGCCGTCATGAACCTATTCCCCGACAATCATTATCATTATGCCGTCATGAACCTCTTCCCCGACATTCATTATCATGCCGCCATGAACCTCTTCCCCAACAATCATTATCATTATGCCGTCATGAACCTCTTCCCAACAATCATTATCATTGCCGTCATGAACCTCTTCCCCAACAATCAATATCATGCCGTCATGAACCTCTTCCCCAACAATAATTATCATTGCCGTCATGAACCTCTTCCCCAACAATCATTTATCATGCCGTCATGAACCTATTCCGCGACAATCATTATCATTATGCCGTCATGAACCTCTTCCCCGACATTCATTATCATGCCGCCATGAACCTCTTCCCAAACAATCATTATCATTATGCCGTCATGAACCTCTTCCCCAACAATCATTATCATTGCCGTCATGAACCTCTTCCCCAACAATCAATATCATGCCGTCATGAACCTCTTCCCCAACAATAATTATCATTGCTGTCATGAACCTCTTCCCCAACAATCATTATCATGCCGTCATGAACCTATTCCCCGACAATCATTATCATTATGCCGTCATGAACCTCTTCCCCGACATTCATTATCATGCCGCCATGAACCTCTTCCCCAACAATCATTATCATTATGCCGTCATGAACCTCTTCCCCAACAATCATTATCATTGCCGTCATGAACCTCTTCCCCAACAATCAATATCATGCCGTCATGAACCTCTTCCCCAACAATAATTATCATTGCTGTCATGAACCTCTTCCCCAACAATCATTATCATGCCGTCATGAACCTCTTCCCCGACAATCATTATCATGCCGTCAGCCTGACTGATTCGGGCATGTATTTGAGGTGACCCCTGTCCTGGACCGCTCCAGGGTGTAAAGGAGAGGATGGACATGTATCTTGCATGACTTCGTGTCCGAGACCACTTTACAGGATAGAGTAGAGGGCAGAATGTATCTTTCAATAACTCAATGTCTAAGACCAGGCTACAGGTACAGTGGAGGGTGGACATGTATCTCCCCATGACTCCTGTCCAAGACCATTCTACAGTACAGTGGAGGGTGGACATGTATCTCCCTATGACTCCCTGTCCAAGATCACTGTACAATGTACACGCGCGCGTTGTGTGCATGTGCGTGTGTGTGTGCCTGTATGTGTGTGTGTGGTGTGTGTGTGTGTGTGTGTGTGTGTGTGTGTGTGTGTGTGTGTGTGTGTGTGTGTGTGTGTGTGTGTGTGTGTGTGCGTGCGCGCGCGCGCGAGCAAGCACGCATGGTATGTACGTGCGCGTAAACACGAGCGCGTACTAGCATAGGGCAATGCTGAGAAACACTGAGGCAAGTCTGTGCATATACAACGAGAGGAAGCGAGGCAGAGGAGCGGGAGGGGGGGGGGGGTGAAGGCAGGGAAGACAGAGAAGGGAAAGAGAGAGAGAGAGAGAGGGAGGGAGAGAGAGAGAGAGAGAGAGAGAGAGAGAGAGAGGGAGAGAGAGAGAGAGAGAGAGAGAGAGGGCAGGGGGGATGAGCAGAGAAAAAAAGAGTGAGTAATGTAGACAGACAGATACACAGGAAGTTTCTGTCTCAGTTTCAATTTCATTAAGGAGGTGTCACTGCGTGTGTGCGTGTGTGTGTGACTCTGAACCGTGTTCACATGGCAAGCAGCAGCACAACTTTTGAGCTCCGTTAAAATACCATTTTTTGTTAATTAGTGTGTTTAGTTTTGCCTACTGACAATGTCAATTGGAACACAGGACCACAGATCGGCTATTGGCATTTTTGTGCCAAGTTTTGTTAAAACTATTGAAAAGAAAAGCGTCGATTTTAGCCAAAAGAACTCGAGGTTTCAAAATCTTCAACTTCGCTGGCCATTTTACTGTCACAACACTCTTTGTCTTTCCCGTGATGTCGGGCATGGAACTCAGCCCTGGCCCAGTGACCGGACAGAGCGTAAACAGCAAAACTGAGCACGATCAGAACGCACGAGAAATGGACACGGAACAGTCTCCTCTACAACACACCTATACGGTCAGTGCAAACACTTACAGAATCCGTTAACAGAATTGAAGACCGACTGGAAACAAATCAGAAAATTTTTTTATCAAGAAAAGATAGCAGAAGTGGAGACTAAAATTGACGCTCGCTTAGAAGAACTGTTTGAACAACAAAAGAAAATTGTAGATGATGCGAAAACATATCCGCAAGTAACAACATATACGCAAGTAACAACATATCCTTTCTTTCAATATAACAGTGTAGAATTACAATTTCAACTTTATCGACACTTTTTCTTCCTTCTGTTCGTGCTTTAATTCTTTTGGCAAGAGGGGGGTTTAGTATTTTCTCTTTTTTTTTCTGCTCACCGTATTTTATTCAGCAAGACGTCCAAAAATTTTTTTTTTGTTTTTTATACACATTTGTTAAACACTGTTTCACAAAAATATTATACACTGACCTCAATTCTTTTCGCCCCTTTTAAAAAACCTTTTTTTTCGGGTTTTTCCAAAACCCATTTTTCCCTTAACTTAAATTTACAATACCTTCGGGGTTTCCCATCCCCCCCAGATCTCTTAAAATTTTCCCAAAAGGGGGAAAAAAACCCCTCTTTCTTTAAAATCCCCAAAAAAGATACATTTTTTCCCAGAAGAAAACCCTTTCTTTAAAAAAAGATATATTTCCCTTTTTCAAGAAAACCAAAATTCCTTAAATTTTCAAAAATCATATATTTTTTCCCGTGAGGACAATCTTTTCTTTAAAAATTTTCCAATTAGTTAAAATTCGAAATTTCTCTCAACGGCAGACATTTTTTCCCAGGGAGAAAAATTTTTTTAAAGCCCGTAAAATTTGTGCCCCGCTAAACCACCCAAAAACCCTCGAAAAGTTATAAGGGCTTTAAAAGGGGTTTGTGGGGGGCCCCGCGCCCAAGTGATCCCTAAAAGTACAGGAGCGGGCCCCTTAAAAGGAAAAGGGCCCTCGTTATTTAATTACATTGAAAAAACTTATTTGGGAAACTAATTTTGTGCGACCCGATCCCTTGGTGGGGGGAAAAACACCCCCGAAATGGAGTGGGGTTCTCTTTTGACCCCAACCCCACAGACCCCAACCGCTTTTGCCCCCTGGTGAGTCCGCCCAGCGGCCCAAAAGGCCTAGGAGAAGGCAAACATAAAAGATCTCCTTCAAGGGGATTAAAAAGGTTCCCACATGCAGCTGTAAAGGGTTTTCATATTCATTTTTTCCCTTTTTTTCCGGTTTCTTCGGGCCCCCCCCCCAATTTCACCCCAAAATGAGACGTTTAACAAACCCAACGTGAAAACTTTTGTGCTGATGGCTGGGGAAAACCTGGGACCACCAAAGGGCTGGAGCACAATTTTCCCGGTCTTCATCAAAAACCATGCCGAGGCGGATCCCCCGCACAGGTGGCCGAAAAAATTTCCCAATTTGAGAACCAACGGAGACCCCTTTCAGAATCCGAAAGTGGAAGGGGAAAATCGGACCATCCTACGCGAGGCCGGAAAAAACCCCACACGGCAGGCATGGACGGGAACCCTCAAGGAAAAGAGAAAGCGAGGCCCCCAGTGACAACTTGGCGTAGAAACGCGGGGGCCAGGGGAGCTGAGTCCCATCAAGTTTTCCTGGGTGGGGAAAAGGGGCAGCCAAAAACCGAAACAAGGCTGGAAATTGCAGTAAAGGCCCCTTTGCCCCGATGGGCAAAGGGGAAACAAGTAAGTAAGTAAGCACCCCCCCCCCCCGCCCCCCCTTTTTTTAAAAATTTCAAGTCTTTGCCCAAGTCTTTAAATATAACGATGGAAAAATTTGGGTTAAACCTGACTTTTTTTCCCCCACAAACTAATTGTTAAAGCTTTATATAAAAAATAAAATCTTTTATTTATTTTTTAAATTTAAAAAACCCTCGGGGGAAATTGGGGGGGGGTTTTTTATTTAAGGGGGGGTTGGAACGGTTTTGGTTTGGTCAATCGGTGGGCGGGGGGCATCTTTAGGAAAATCCAAGAAATCGGTTGTTCTCCCAAAATTCTTACCCGCTGAAAATCTTGGTTATTGAACAGCAGGGGCTAAACCACTCAAAACTTTTCCCATATCTTTTAATCTCCCTTGGGCACCCCTTAAAATGGATCCTCAAGCTGGGCTCAAAGAGGTCCCCTTAAATTTTACGCTTTTTTGCTATGTTTTTATTTTTTTCAGCAACTTTTTTTCCACTTACCCTGTCATTTTTTTTAAAATTTCTATTACCTTTCGCGGGCCCGGTTTTGGGAGTGCTGTTGGTTTTTTTTTTTGAACCCTTGGGGGATGAACACCCCCCAAAATTTTAGGGACTGGGGTGTGCTCAAATTTGACGCCAAAGAACAGACAAAATCAGCTGTGTTCCCCCCAGATCCGATCCAGGGGAAAGAAAGGCCTAGGGCAGGCGATTCATAAAGATCTGCCTTTGAGGGGAGTTGCGATGGTTCCCTTATGCAGGGTATAAAGGTTTTTTTCCCTTTTTCAGTAAAACCCTTTTCCCCCTTTCTTTCCCTTTTAACCCCCCCCCCCCCCCTCCCCCTTTTTATTTTTTTTTTCCCTCCTTCCCAAATTTTTTGCCAAGTCTTTTTCAAAAGATGGAAAAATTGTTTAAAGCACTTGTTCTTTCCCCCACTACTTAATTGTTTTAGACTAGATATATTTTAAAATATATTAATATAATATTCCTCGGGGGCATTGGAACTTTACAGGGCACCCTTTCATTAAATTTTTAAGTAAAAGCATTAATGCAAAAAAAAGAAAACTCCCGGGATACAAATTTTAAATACGCTATTTTGTTATTGGGATGGGGGGGTATTTGGAAACTCTCTCCGCCCCCAAAAAAGGGGGGCGGGGTTACGGTTTTTTTTTTTTCTTCTGTTTGGGGCAATGTCGAAGCGCGCGCGCGCGCGTGTGTGCGTGCGTTTGGGGTGTGTGGTGGGTTTTTTCGGGCGCATGACGCACCTACGCCCCCCGGCGCGCCGGGAACACACGCACCATACACCCCAAACACCACACACCACCACAAACACACACATCGACAAACCCGTCTCCATGATAACGCTGTTTTTCCACAGTAACCCGGAAAAAAAAAAATTTGAAAAAAGCCCCAAAAGCGACAAAAGATAACGTTTTGCCCACTCCAAAGTTTGCACTGTTTGGAAGGGATCAAAGGGCTGCCCCAGGGGGAAAGCTATGACGGGCTTCCCTGAGCGTCATCCCGGGTGACATCACAAAAATTTGGGTTTCCGTTAAAAGTCTAATTTTGGGACCCGCCTTCAAGGGTGGGGGAAAGTGGAGCATTAATGAAAAAGACAGAGCATTAATTAACTAAACCCTGGGTGAAAATTAGACGGGACCCTGAAATTCATGGGAGTTTCTGCTGGGGGAAAGGAAGGGAATGATTACAACCCGGGTTTTAAAAAACAAGGTTTTTGGGGATTACAGGTGACCTTTTTGAAAGGGGTTTTGGGGTGTGTGTGAGTGTGTGTGTGTGTTGTGTTGTGATTTTTGTGGTGTGTGTTGTGGGTGTTGTTGGAAGGAGGGGGAGAGAGGGGGAGAGAGAAGGGGAGAGAGAGAGAGAGATGAAATTGTAAAACAGTTTACAAAAAGGGGTAAAATATCACAGTAAACATCGATTCAACCCCACACCCACACACACACCCACACACAAAAACACACACACCCCAAAACACACCACACCCCAGAGGCAGAAAAGAGAAACAGGGCGAAAAGACAGAAGGGGAGAGAGGGGGGGGGGGGAGACAGAGAGGCAGAGACAGGGCGAGACAAAACACACACACACACGCGGGGCGGCGCGCCCCGCCCCGCACGCCGAAAGAACCCCAGACCAAAAAAAATAACAGACAAGTCAGCAGACGACAGCAGACAGTCCCACACAATAGGGGCAAAATGGCAGACGACATAACATAGAAAACAGACTGACACCCCCCACAGAGAGGGGGTGGGGAGGGAAAGGGGGGGGGGGGGGGGTATAAAACGGAAAAAGAGAAAATAGAACGTTTTGTTTTGTATTTTTACGTGGATTTTTCTCTCCCCTCTCTCTCTCTCTCTCTCTCCTTTTTCCTCTCTCTGCTTTCCTCTTCCCCTCCTTCTCTTTTCTTCTAAACCCCCCTCTCTCTCCCCCTCTCTCCCCCCCCTTCTCTCTCTCCCCTCTACCCCTCTCTCTCTCTGTCTCTCTTTTAGAAAGGGGAGAGAAGACCCCTCTCTTGTCTCTCTCTCTGTCTCCCCTTTTCCCCCTCTCTGTCTCTCTCCCTTTTCTCTCTCTCCCCGTCTCTGTTTTCTCTCGTCTCTGTCTCCTTTTTCTTCTCTCTTCTCCCCTCTAAAACTCTCTCTCTCCCCTCTCTTGGGAGATAACAAAACCAAAAACAGCAGTGGGGCGGACAGACAGACAGACAACTTAAAATGGTTTACAGAAAGGGGGCAAACAATAAAAACAGACAAGGGTGTAAACAGACGATTAGTGTCCCAAACCCCCTCACCAAACCAAAATCTGCAAATGCCAAGGCTGGGAGTGACCTTTTTTTTTGTATTGGGCTGTCGACGAGGGTTTTGGGCCCCCTTTCCCCCGCTATCATCACAAAACACATAAAAAAGGATCAAAAATTTTTCAGGGAACCCGCCACACCCAGAGAGAGAGAAGAGAGAGAGAGAGGGGGGAGAGAGAGGGGAGAGAGAGAAGGAAAAAGAGAGAGAGAGAGAGAGAGGGGGGGGAGAGAGAAGGGGAGAAAGGGGGAAATTAAAAAGGCCACAAACTAAAGACAGCAGAATAACAGGGGGAGAGAGGAAGGAGAGAGGGGAGGGGGGGAGAGGGGGGAGAGGGGGGAGAAGAGAGAGAGAG
>CM031623.1:37110472-37112972 GCA_018398815.1 Conus ventricosus
ACACGCAATGACCCTCCATGATGACATTGAAATGTCTTCACCATCTTCTTCTTCTGCTGGTTCATCATCATCACCATCATCATCTTCTTCTTCTTCTTCTTCTTCTTCTTCTTCTTCTTCTTCTTCTTCTTCTTCTCGATTTCATCTTCTTCTTCTTCTTCTTCTTCTTCTTCTTCTCGATTTCTTCTTCTCGATTTCTTCTTCTTCTTCTTCTTCTTCTTCTTCTTCTTCTTCTTCTTCTCGATTTTATCTTCTTCTTCTTCTTCTTCTTTTCGATTTTATCTTCTTCTTCTTCTTCTTCTTCTTCTTCTTCTTCTTCTTCTTCTTCTTCTTCTTCTTCTTCTCCTTCTCGATTTTCTTCTTCTTCTTCTTCTTCTTCTTCTTCTTCTTCTTTTTCGTCGTCGTCGTCTTCTTCTCTTCTTCTTCTTCTTCTTCTTCTTCTTCTTCTTCTTCTTCTTCTTCTTCTTCTTCTTCTTCTTTTTTTCTTCTTCTTCTTCTTCTTCTTCTTCTTCTTCTTCTTTTTCGTCGTCGTCTTCTTCTTTTTCGTCTTCTTCTTCTTCTTCTTCTTCTTCTTCTTCTTCTTCTTCTTCTCTTCCTCCTCCTCCTCCCCCTCCTCCTCCTGGCTCCTCTATTTTCTTGATTTTCGTCCTGCTTTTTCCCCCCTCTGTTCACTGTTTTCTTTATCCAAAGCTGTGACAGATTTCAAAATAAATCATTTGGCAGAGTTATAAGTATGAATAAAGATGACCGAGTAATAATTAGGAAAAAGATTTATAAGATGTCTCTCAATAAATTTTAGATTTAGACTTTCTAAGAGAGTAATGTAGAATGAAAAAGGTAAGAAAGATACAACAACAACAACAACAACAACACCACCAACGTAGACGATGATGATGATAACGATGATGATGATGATGATGATGATGATGATGATGATGATGATGATGATGATGATGAGGTAGTGGTATTCATATGTCACTATTCAAGAGATAGACAATCTTTTGCCTTACGTACGCAACAAATGTGTATTTGATCATGCAGTTCCGGTTGTGTGTGTGTGTGTGCGTGCGTGCGTGCGTGCGTGCGTGCGTGCGTGCGTGCGTGCGTGCGTGCTTGCGTGCGTGCGTGCGTGCATGCATACATGCGTGTGTGTGTGTATGTGTGTGTGCGTGAATGTGTGTGTGCGTGCGTGCGTGTGTGTGTGTGTGTGTGTGTGTGTGTGTGTGTGTGTGTGTGTGTGTGGTGTGTGTGTGTGTGTGTGTGAGGGATTGAGTGGGTGAGTGAGTGTTGAGTGTGTGGGGGGGATGGGGGAGGGGATGGGGGTGTGCATGGCAGTCTTGAACGTTGGCCTTTCTTCAGCAAGTACAAACAATAGTATAGTCACACTTGGCAGAATGATCAATATTGTTCAGATTTTCCCAGCTGTCCCATGCGTGAAAAAGTCATCGAACAGCAACACCCATAAATCTGTGATTAACAACTTCAACAGTAAAATCTGTATTACAAAACTCATTTTCCTATTTAAAAAAAAAAACACACAAAAACTATGATCACAATAATTGCTGCCTTATATGCTGATAAAGCACGTGTTGAATGATGTTGTAAGAAAATACTCTGTAACAAATATATAATTATAGTCAAGGCAAGATCAAGCCAGTTAATGCAATGTTTACAGTGCAGAGACGGAGATATCCATAAATACATTGATCGATGTAAGACAGAGTTGGATCATATACATATATACAGCAAATGTCATGCATGTTTCGTCAGAATATTATTTCACGCTGATGATGCGCATGTTGAATACGTAGGCGGCGTGCTGGAAAGAAACTGAGAACGCTATTTGATAGCAATAGATCTTTGGGATGGGGAGGTACCTATAGGTCTATTCCCTTTAGGTCTATTCCCTTTAGGTCTATTCCTTCAAGGTCTATTCCCTGTAAGTCTACGTGCGGCTAACCCTAACCCTAACCCTAACCCTATCCCTAACCCTATCCCTAACCCTAACCCTAACCCTATCCCTAACCCTAACCCTATCCCTAACCTATCCCTAACCCTAACCCTATCCCTAACCCTATCCCTATCCCTAACCCTATCCCTAACCCTATCCCTAACCCTAACCCTATCCCTAACCCTATCCCTAACCCTAACCCTATCCCTAACCCTATCCCTAACCCTAACCCTAACCCTAACCCTATCCCTAACCCTAACCCTAACCCTATCCCTAACCCGTGACTTAACGAGAATAGACCTGGAAGGAATAGACTTAAAGGGAATAGACCTTGAAGGAATAGACCTAAAGGGAATAGACCTAAAGGGCCGCCCCCTTTGGGATGAACTTTTCAACCAGCGAGGCGTGCAGGTTGCCATTGCGTAATAAGCAGACAGAGCAGCGGTGATCAAGGCCGGGACATTTCAGATTGTTGTTATCGTTGAGGCAAAAGAAAAGAGTCAAGGACAGAATGCTGGGATGGAAGAATGGGGAGTGTCGGAATGGGGG
>CM031623.1:37125472-37135472 GCA_018398815.1 Conus ventricosus
AAAAGAAAGCTTGTTATCCAAAACTGTACCCAGGTAGCGGTATTCATTCACCCGTTCGACAGTTTGGTCACCAATAACAAGCTGGGGTATTGTAGTGGGGGTTTTACGAAAATCAATAAGCATTTCTTTTGTTTTGACAACATTAAGGTCTAAATAATTTCTATTACACCAAGATGCAAACCTTTCAACTTCACTAAAATAAATAGAATCTGAGTTGGATAGATCTTCGATAGCAGAATCATCAGAATACTTTATGACAGGTGTTGTTTCAGTGCCAGTGCAGTCGTTTGTGTACAGAGTAAAGAGGACCGGAGATAGCACTGTGCCTTGTGGTGCACCAATACAAGTAGAACGTTCTGAGGAAGTTGCAGAAAGGAAGCGGACAGACTGGGTTCTGTTGAGGAGAAAATTGACAATCCAAAAAGTAAGTTTGGGGTCTACGTTCAGGTCTAGCAGTTTCAGGGCCAGCAGATGGGGCTGGATGGTATTGAAGGCAGAAGAAAAGTCAATGAACAGGATGCGAACAAAAGAGTCAGGGGTGTTCAAATGAACAAAGGCGTTATGAAGTAGCGTTAGTATGGCATCGTCTGTGCCCGTCTGGGGTTTGTAAGCGAACTGAAAGGGGTCAAGTTGCTGCTTAGTAAAGAACAAAAGGCGGTGGAGGACTAGTTTCTCAAAGCATTTCATTACAATGGGTGTTAAGGCAACAGGACGGTAATCGTTCAGTGCAACAGGATTTTTCTTCTTGGGGACAGGGATTATAGTAGAATTCTTCCAGATAGCAGGTACAGTACAGTCACGCAAAGACCAGTTGAAAATAGAACAGAACACGCCACACAATTCAGTGTGTGTGTGTGTGTGTGTGTGTGTGTGTGTGTGTGTGTGTGTGTGTGTGTTGCTGCTGCTACTGTTATTGTCGTTGTTGGGAATTTAGCGACTAGACCACAACAACAACAACAACAACAACAACAACAACAACAACAACAAAGACAAATCAACCACTGTTTATATGGCTTTTTTGTTGTTTGTTTGTTTGTTTGTTTGTTTGCTTGCTTTACTTAAGTACTTTTTATTATAATCAATTTTTATGCTTTGTAATCCTGCGAAGGAGAAACTGTATGGAATGGCCAGCGCCTTCAGAATGGCATCGCCACATCCGCATAGTAATGTCAGTAACTTAGCTACCAAGTCATCAATGGCTTTGGTGGTTTATTATTTAGGATGTAGCATTTTTTTCAAGGTGTGACTCCCCCCCCCCCCCCCCACCCCCCACCCCCACCCCACCCCAATGATTTCAACATCCCTGAAAAGCCATCGTGTGCTTGGCTGGGCTTTAAAGAAAGTTTAAGAAGTAAAAAAAAAGGGGGGGGGGGGGAGAAAACAAAAAAATGGAAAAAAAAAAAAGTTTCTACACCGTTTTCAAAATGTTTGTGAAAGAAAATAGTTTTGAAATGGTGGTGGGTAGCTGGCCAATAACTCCCATCCTATCAGAGTGCTATACTTCAGCTGATGAAGTTATCAGCAAAACGCCGACGGGCACTGGACATTGTTTAGACCTACACGAAGGTCGTTAAGGCTTACGTCACGCGGGAATTGTGAAACGCCACTTCGCGCCGCAATGAATGGCGTGCAGCTAGCACGCTAGGCCAGTTTCCCCAGTTTTCCGTCTGACCTGCTTTTAGAGAATTGGGTTTCGTCGCCATTTCTCTCGTGCCTTCCTTTCAGGATTGGCTCCCGTGCGGCAACATGTGACTTGGATTTCACGTCATAGGCCAGTGATTGATGCCGCTGGTAGTCACGTGACTGCTTCGTTTTGAAAATCGATAGCAGACGAGAATTGGATAGACCCCCCCTACAGTTTAATCGGCACTACGTCCCGTCATTTTGATGTTATGCACTCATGTATATTTATGCGTATTTAGTGGGTCTGGCGGACAGTACAGTCCTGTGTGTCTCACAGTCCCACAGCAGTTAATGAGGTAATCCGATGGCATGGTCCATGGTTTTCACACACCTGTGCATAGGTGTCAACCCAATTTTCCTCATTTTACAACTTCCCATATTGAAAAGTACTTTTTCCCTTAGTCCGAGCCCCAAAACCTTATACATTACAGAAAAAGCAACAACAACAATCCAGCAGAATGCATCACTTGAGACAGTTTGTTGATCAAATCACACACCCTATAGTGAAACACTGACAATGATGCAGAATTAAAACTGTTTATAAACCCATTGTTTACACACTCTTCCACTTTACCTACATCATGAGTCCATCAAAGTCACAAACCAATTTGTTCAGTGCACTTTCCACTCCTACCAACATAATTAGTCCATTGAAGTCAGGAGTACATCATTACTTACTGTGATCCCCAAAGTTTCTATTCCCAACCAATTTCCCTTTCACAAGATCGGCGAAGTTATCAGAAAGTAGAACTGGCAGACCATCACTTCAAGAGAAATGACACCGGGGTCTTCTTCTTCTTCTTCTTCTTCTATGTCTTCATTGCGCACAGGAAAATGTTCGTTAACGTTTCAGAGCTAAGTATCCGTGTCGTCTGCTATGAAAATTTGTTCACCTCGCAATTTGCCACAGTGATTTAAGATTTGCCCGTATAAATCAGTTTTACCCGTATTGAAACTTGTATACGGCCGTACAGACCCGAAATCGTTGGTTTCCCGCACAGCAATACGGAAAAAACGTATAGGTTGACACCTATGCCTGTGCCTGTTGAATGGAGAACTCGAGGGCATATCCCTACGTGTGTTTTGTGGCTCTTACAGATTGATGCCTGCTTAAACGGCAATTCAACAGCATGACCTGTGCCTGTTGAAAGGACAATTCGAGGGCATATCCCAATGCGTGTTTTGTGGCTCCACCAGATCGATGCCTGTTTCAATGGCAATTCAACGGCATGACCCTGTCCCTGTTTCGTGGCTATCGCAAACCCACATTGGTTCTTGGAGCTGTGGAGCTGTGTGCTCCTGTGTATATATTGTGGACCGATCGATCTTATAGGGTTTTTGGTTTGTTTGTTTGTTTGCTCTCAATCTTCTTTTCTTTTAACCTGAAATTTGGTTGATTCTTCCCTTCGCCACAGATAAATTCCCTGCTTTTCATTTCAGATTCTCGTCTTTCATTATTATTTAATGAGTAGAATAATCATGAGTGGATGAGTGAATCCACTCTGGTAATCGTTGGTCGACTAACTATTTGGCGCACCTTGCATCGACGTGAATGGTACGTCACAGCTCACTGGTACTGCCCAACTCCAGCCCTGATGTGGCCCTTTGCGGTCGGCTGGGCTATAAGCAACATTATCTTATCCTACTGCCCAACTTGAATCCCTTGGACGCAATTCTTTTTATCAATAGCACTGGCCAATAATTTTAGCTAAATACTGAAACTTGACCGATGAACACAACCTTCTTGTGCCCAATTGGAGGAGATAAGTGATTGTTCGTCCATTTTCGTTGTCTTGAATGTTGTTTCTCTCACCTGAAGAAGACCAAAGACGTCGAATCGCGTAGTGTTTGTTTGTTCAATTGTTTATTCTTTCGTTTAGGCGGCACAGCAATTCTTATTTTAAATGTAATTTAGTTTCTGCCTACAACCACCACACTTTGAAAACCGCTTTGTTTCGAGTCTTGTTGAGAGGTTAGGGCTATATATATATATAATATATATATATATATATATATATATATATATGTTCTTTTTAGAATTTTCAAAACTTCCCCATTCCCTCAGAGGGAAAGGAAGGGCTAATGTACACTCTGTCTGAACCAAGAGGTACTGGCCTCTAAACTGCTGTGAGTACTGGTCAATCGAATCCACGTAATTTGATTTTTAGTCTTTTTGTTGATTACGTAATATGTGCAAGTAAATCTAGAGGATGCTTGTTTAGTATTTGATATTCATCTTACCGGAGTGTTCACAGATTCAACCAAATATTTTTGTCACAAAGGAAGCAGTCCTAGCGCAGTTCTCAGGTGAGTTTCATAGGGTTTCTATAGAAAGGATTAGGGCCTGTTTACAGTTCAGAGTCGAACTTCGTGTGTGGTAGTTTAAAAAAAAAAAAAACAGAAAGAAAGAAAGAAAGAAGAAAGAAAGAAAAGAATAGTAACACACGATTAATGACGTCATGTCGCAGATTTTTTTTGATTTTTTTACACAAAAGAACACGATCTCTGACACATTGTTTTTACGTCACATGAACGATTGATAGAGGCATCGGCTTAGGCCTACTTGTCTGTTTTGATTGAGCGCTGAGGCTAGAACTAGGCTAGTAGGCCTGGTGTAAAGACTTAGGCCCGGCTTGGGGGCTCGTGTTGGCATGCATGTTTGATACATAACCTGTTCCTTCATCTCTCCTGCCCCATCTTTCTCAATTGTTCGGTCGGCTGACTGGTTCTGTTAATATTAATCGTTTATTTTTTGAGTTTTGATGTGCGTGAGATTCTGATTCTGGTGTTGTTATCATTATGGTTTCATCACTGCGTGTGTGTGTCATAGTTTTGGTGCTGTTGAAAAGCTGGTGTGGGTGCTGTTATGAATATGGTCCCATGGATCTGTATGTGGACTGGTATGAGGTGTGCTGTTTTAGACTGGTTGTTGGAGCAAATGTTTATTACAATAGATAGATAAATAGATAGAAAAATAGATAGGCAGGTGTGAGTGCGCGCACGCGCGCGCGTGTATATATATATATATATATATATATATATATATATATATAAATATATATATATATATATATATATATATATGTGTGTGTGTGTGTGTGTGTGTGTGTGTGTGTGTGTGTGTGTGTGTGCGAGCGCGCGTGCGTGCGGTGTGTGTGTGTGTGTGGGGGGGGGGGGGGTCATTTAATGAGTTAAGATCATGATAGACCCTTGGACACACATTTCCTTGCGTTGAGAGTGAACTTGTTAGATACACCTCTTGGTCTCTAGGATCCCCACTTTCTCTATGTTTGAATTAATTATTAATTACGGTGAAAGACTATTATGATGCAATATATATTTCTTTTCCTTTGTTAATGGAAAGAAACGGAAGTATTAGCTGATGATCCTTGTTATTGGTTGACAATATGGTAGAGACTGCATGGTGTAATTATGACCTGGTATGTGTGACTTGTGTAGTACTGGGACGAGTGCGCTAGTCAGAAGAGACTGACCGAGTCACGTGGCAATGGTGTGTTAGCATCTCGCTGGCTAGTCTGCTAGGTGATGTAATGAAAGTTGTGTAAGACCAGTCACTGGCCGTTATTGAACTCTCTCTCTCTCTCTCTCTCTCTCTCTCTCCTCTCTCTCTTCTCTCTCTCTCTCTCCTCTCTCTCTCTCTCTCTCTCTCTCTCTCTCTCTCTCTCTCTCTCTCTCTCACCTGCCCCCGGTACATGTACTTTTTGTACTCCCAGTTCTTAAAGAACAGGGAGTACTTTAGAATGGGAACGAAGAAATGCTGTCTGTGTGTGTGGTGTGTGTGTGTGTGTGTGTGTGTGTGTGTGTGTGTGTGTGTGTGTGTGTGTGTGTGTGTCTGTCTGTCTGTCTGTCTGTCTGTGTCCGTGGTCAAAATGTGTTCCACTCGCTCCAGACAAAACTACTGGTCGATCTTTCTGAAAATTTGTAGGTATGTTCATTATGGGTCAAGGATGATGCCCGACGTTTTAGTTTACCGTTACAGCCGTTACTAACGGCTGTAACAGCCTGTGACGCTTTTTCTTCTTTATGGAATATCTCAGAAAGTACTTCGCCGATCTTTCTGAAAATTTGTAGGTATGTTCATTATGGGTCACGAATAATGCCCGATGTTTTAGTTTATCGTTATAACCGTTACTAACGCTGTAACGGCCTGTAACGGTTTTTCTTCTTTATGGAATATCTCAGAAAGTACTTGGCCGACCTTTATGAAAATTAGCAGGTATGTTCATTATGGGTCACGGATAATGGCTGATGTTTTAGTTTGCCCCGTTATAGCCGTTACTAACGGTTGTAACGGCCTGTAACGGTTTTTCTTCTTTATGGAATATCTCAGAAAGTACTTGGCCAATTTATAAGTGGTTTGGATGATCTTGTGACAAATCGGATCCTCTGTCCATATGTAAGTGATGTAATGCTGAAAATGGATTAAACAACCGTTAAAAACCGTTATTCTGCCGTTATTTCTTATATATAGGTGGATTTTAATGAAATTTTGTATATAGAAAGGTTATCACACACAAATGGCACTTCTATATAGTGTTCCAAAATTTGACCGTTAAAAACCGTTATTCTTGACATATTGTCCAATTTGGATGAAATTTGGTATGTACACAGGCTTTAGCCCAGTGGGACTAAAATACCGGTTTCAAAAGTGTATATCGGTTATATAACCGTTAAACCGTTATTTTGCCGTTATTTTTTATATATTGGTGGATTTTAATGCAATTTAGTATATAGAAAGGTCATCACACACAAATGGCACTTCCATGCAGTGTTTCAAAATCTGACCGTTAAAAACCGTTATTCTTGACATATTGTCCGATTTGGATGAAATTTGGTATGTACACAGGCTTTAGCCCAGTGAGGACTAAAATACCAGTTTCAAAAGTGTACATCGGTTAAATAGCCGTTAAAACCGTTATTTTGCCTTTATTTCTTATCTCACAAAGCACTTGGCCGATTTATAAGCGGTTTGGAAAACTGGGAGTACGTTTATATGCTTCGCATCTTGTTTTTCTCTTTCAGTGTTTCATTTGTGTTTGTTAAGGTGGTAGCCGTTGTCTGGTACTTTTGTATTTAATGGTATTGCAGCATGTAAGCGTGCCCATTGTACTACTAGCTGGATTTGTTGGTCGACTGTTAATCTATTCAAGATCATTTTTATTGACAAGCTTGTGAGGCTGCTGCTGTTTAATGGGGATGGGCGGTATGATACGAGACTAAATAAAGACAAAATTGGAAATGAAATGAGGCAGGGAACAGTAAACAATAAACAGTAAACAAGTGGGGTAACGTTTGCTCCCATAAGAAAACTATGAAGACAGTTCAGTTGTTGGCCTGCGCTTGTTTTCCCCCCACTATTAAATTGTTCGTCTATATATTTGTCTGACTTTAGTCAAGTTTAAAAGGCTGTGCCAGTCTTGAATAAAAGTTACTCTGTGTTAGGTTTTCTTATGGGAGCAAACGTTACCCCACTTGTTTAATAAATCAAGACAGAAACTACAAAAGAAGAAGACAGTTTGAAAGATATGGAAAGAGTGGCTACACCCTCTGTAAACTTCAGTGCATAATTACTGCTTATTCTGCAGGACCACCCGCTACCATCTCCCCATATCCGCCCTCAGACTATACATGGATATGAGTTCAGAGTTGCTTGTCACTGGTTATTTGCACGAAAAGAATAAAAACTACTCAAGTGCTTCCTTAAATGATCAACGAACTTTTAACACTCTTTTAGAACTGTGGGTTCTTTTCATGATGAGAATGTCTGCGTTTGAGTGTTTAATAATAATAATAATAATGAATACTTATATAGCGCCTATTCTCAGCTAGAGGCCAAGCTCTAAGCGCTTTACAATCCACACTCGTTTACACAACGGGCTGCCTACCTGGGTAGTGCCGACTGAAGAGCTGCCAGCTGGCGCTTCATTCAGTCGTTTCCCGTGTCATCCAGTCAGTATCGTTCAATATCGATCACACATTTTCCTTACTTCCTTCATTCTTTCCATTTCTCACGCAGGGTGCATGCTATGTGTAACGTGTCATCCATACCAACGGCCAAACTGGCCAACTCAAAGTTGGTGATGGGATTTTACGTGTGTGCAAGATGTTATGCATGCGTTCACACACGGAACCTCGGTTTATACTCTCATTCGAAGGACTGTATTGCTCTCAGTGTCCGTTTCTCACTCCCCTTTAGTTCTGTCCACTGGTTGTAGGCTAACTTGCTATGTGTTCTGATCCGATGAACTCAGACTGCAGTCATACTTCACATCAAAGCAGTCAGTGATTGAACGATCATGACCTTCACTGCTTCGTCTACACTTTAAAGAACATTCCAGGACAGAAGAGCGCGCTTTGCTCTTCACAAGCGTAATCGTGACCTTTTAAAATACCAATGGTGTTTCTCCATTCTCATAAATCCCAACATCACTTGGCATTTCCATGGGAGTTCCTGTCACGGCAAACAGGGAGAGTCTGAAGGAGTCTTCCATTCAGGTCAAGAGTGCCAGATTTGGGCACTAGTTGTGGGTCGTCTTGTTGTTGACATACATTCTTGTGAAGCTCATGCCTCTGCTAGGTATGCTTTTTGTACAGGCAAGAACAGCATAAGATGAAGTTGCTGACACCGAAAATGTTGTCATGAATTCGGCACAGACAAAATTGCGGAAGATGAATCAAATCTGAGCTCTTCTTGAGAACAGAGTATGGTTACATAATTTGATTATTTTTAAACGGTTAAGGAGAATTTCCATTCTGATCTGCGACTACATGACAGACTAGTATGTGACCACACCCGGGATATACAGACACCTGCATTGTTGGTCAGGACATTCGAGCAGTACTCTGAAAAAACGCTTCCCTCAAAAGATGATTCACCTGTGTGGCCCATATTTTTGCGCCCATACAACGCTCAGCAATGCCGGTGAGAATCCCATATGGGCTAAAACAAAAGTCCATAAATATGCGCCGTATGGGATTCGATCCAGCAACCTCCCGTCCTATAAACCTGTGACACCACCATGACGCCATAGTGATTGATTAGTTACTGAACTATATATATCGTCACATTTGACCTTTCTTCCTGATCCAAAGAGATGGCTAAGACCTACTGGTTCAATCACAACATTCGTCTGCAGTCCCATCTGACGAATCAGTCCAGCTTCTCCCAAGAAAGACTCAGCTTTCATGGTGTCATTATTGTCTATGTCTTCTGTCAAAGCAGTTCTGCTTGTCCAACTTCTTGGACATGTTTTGCAGGAAAGGACATCTGTGAGGAAATAAAAACAGTTGTTTATCGACTATAACAAAACAACCAGGAATGTATTGCAGTTCAAAGGTTTTGATACATTCGTCCCACGTGATTCTGAAAGGGGACGTCTGTCCTCAAATGGATGTGTTTGTCGTCAATCACATATCTGCGCAGTGGTACAAATCTTTTTTGCTGGTCGTTATTGATCTGGCTATTCCACAATCCTGTCCCAATCCATCGCCGCTGAGTTTCTCTTATGTCACATTCTTCTTTGTTGTCTTTGTTCACTCTCTTGTCTGTCATTGTCTTGGTCAGGGTCGTGTGGTGTGTGTGTGTGTGTGTGTGTGTGTGTGTGTGTGTGTGTGTGTGTGTGTGTGTGTTGTGTGTGTGTGTGTGTGTGTGTGTGTGTGTGTGTGTGTGTGTGTGTGTGTATGTGAGAGAGAGAGAGAGAGAGAGGGAGAGAGACGGAGAGAGATAGAGAGAGAGAGAGAGAGAGAGAGAGAGAGAGAGAGAGAGAGAGAGAGAGAGAGAGAGAGAGAGAGACAGAGACAGAGACAGGAGTGGCTGTTCGTGCTTCGTTTTCATTGTCTTGAATGTTGTTTGTCTTGCCTGAACAGGACCAAAAAGATCGCAAGGTTTCGTGTTTGTCTTGAAGTTTGTTTTGTTTCTTTTGGTTGGAGGCAATGCAATATTTTTCTTTTCTTTTCAAGTTTGTTTTAATTTCCGCCTGCAGTTTTTCCTCACTTTGAAGCGAACTTCGTTCTTGCCAGCCCTCTTGATGAGATGACGCATTCCGAGGATTGACATGTCATTCACAGAACGGTCATTACCACAGCTGGACAGGCTACATCTTTGTAAAGAACCGGTAGAGGTCTGGCATCGACTAAACCAGGCACTTTTCCATGAAATGATGTTGGAATTGACCACGACCTTGTCATGATGAACTTTGAAGTACGTTTAAAGACACAAGAGGAGTGTGAAAAACAGCCGCCTCAATTTTAGTACTGACGGAATGGAGGATCCTGACATTGCTGAACACTCCCAAGC
>CM031623.1:37145472-37197914 GCA_018398815.1 Conus ventricosus
CCTTTTCGAAAACCTGCTTGGTTATTTGGGATTATGTTCCGTTTTTCGCAATAATACACAAGACGCTTTTCAATATTTTTTCTAACAATTTCCCAGCATGCGAGGTTAGAGCTATTGGTCTATAACTTTCAACTGAAGACCAAGGTTTACCTTTTTTAGGTATAGGTATCACAACTGTCCTCTTCCAGATGCTTGGCTGAGTTTCATTTTGCCAACATTTTTGGTAAAATGAGTGAAGTAACACCTTCCAGGTTTCGGGCAAGTGGGTTAACAACTGGTATGAGATACCATCAAAACCAACGGCCATTTTGTTGGAAGAGAAGGATTCCAGAGTTTCACAAATTCTTCATAAGAGATAGGAGAATTTAAATAGTGTTGTTGGTCTGGAACAGGATCTTCATATATGGATTGTTCCTCTTCTTTTTCTCTGTAAGACTGGATGTCTGAACTTAGATTAGACAACAAATTATTTTCCGAGAATACCTTTACAAACGCCTCTGCTTTGTCCATGGATGTTGGTACAACATTGTTTTTCTAGTTTAATGGGAAATGATGGCAGATTAAATCTATTCTTCATTTCTTTGACTTTTTTCCACACCTTATGTATATCTTTTGAATCCGAAATTTCAGATAGACAAAAACCGGAAAAATAGACCCGTTTGGCTTTGGCAATCACCCTGTTGGAATTATTTTTAGCACGTTTCATTTCTATGAAATTTTCATCTCCTCGGTCTCTTAGCCATATTTTATAGCTGTTTTCTTCAGAGACACTGCTTCTGCACATTCTTCATTCCACCATCCATTACCAGAGTATTTATTTTCTTTTACATTATTACTACACTTAGGAATCGATTTTTCAGCTGCTAATAAAATAGCGTGGCTCAGATTGTCGTAAAACACATCAATATCATCATGCTGTAGACTGTTGTGATCCATTATTAACAATGAGGACTGATAGGCAACCCAATCAGCTTTGTTGTAAGAAAATTTTGGAATTATATCGTCAATATCCTTATTTTCACCAATAACCTTTTCATTCAATTGTAAATAATAGGAAAATGATCACTACCCAAGGTATCTTCACCTGTTAGCCAGCATGCATTGACTGCTAAATCTGGTGATGCCAAAGTCAAATCAATAGCAGTGGGTCCATGAGTAGACACATCCGGTACTCTGGTAACGCTGCCATCATTTAACAGGACTAAGCCAGAATCCACTATATTTTCAACCAGACGATTACAAGTTGTTTGAGAACATCCAGGTTCCCAAAACGGAGCATGCGCATTGAAGTCTCCTAGGACAATAACTTTTTAGTTAGTCAAGGAAAGATGTTTTATCCAATCTGAACTGTCAGCAGTTTGGCCGTTAGGATAATATACAGAGATAACAATAACACTGGTTTCCTTATTAATCTTGATAAATGCGGCAGTAGAAAAAAGCTCTTCAGTATTATTGGGGATATCTAATGCATTATACGGAGCCTAACTCATGATTGACCTTAAAAAAGCTATTAAAGAGAACTGAAAAATCATTTCATGAATGGTTAACTTCCTCATGTTTTGCTTCCTGTCACCTTTAAAATACCCTGCGTATGTGCGTTTACATGAATGTAGACTATGTATGCTTGTGCGCACGGTTATATATACAAGTACATGCTCGTGTGTCTATAAGTAGCAGGGGGAAAGGGGTATGTGCATAAACATAGTCCCCCCTGCCAGTGCATGTATTGTATGTCACTTCATTTCATTTTACTAGTAATTCATTCAGGTTGTCATTTCGTGGTTTTGTATTTCTTTTTCTTTTTTTTTTCTTTTCGAAAGAAAACATGTTTGACGTTTAAAAAAAAAGCTGAAGTCTTGTTTAGTCTCACAAAATTTCATGACTTAAAACGACTGGATAATAACAGAGTGGACACACCACTGCCGTAACCTGCCGATCCACAACATTTTTTGTTCTTGGGGTGGGTGGGGGGGGGGGGGGGGGGGGGGGGGGGGGGGGCTGAGATCCATTTACGACCACAAGATTTTGAAGAAGACAGCATCTTCCTGATGCCCCCACCCCCCTCCCATCCCCTCCCCTCTCGCACCACTTTCAAACAGGACACCGGTGACGACCTAGTTAGAGCACCTCAACATGCTACAACTGGCACATACCTCCCTCTGGGCCCCCTTCCTTCTGGTCATCACAGCGGCGAAGACTGTTCGTTGACTGACCCTTCCCCATCCTTTTCACGGTCCCCCTGGCCATTTTCCTGTCCAATTATCCTTCACTGTGCACATTGATTACACCCTGGTCTGCTCTCTTGGCCCCAACCGTACGTGGGAGAGACATACTGACACAGCCCTGGACTCATTGATACAACGCATAATATCACAACGTATTCGTCTCCATGAAAGATGAAACAATGTTACAATTTTCGGGTGTGTTCTCCACTGAAAATGTAACATTGTTACTTTTTTTTTCAAGCTTAATGCTTAGAGTTTCCGTTTAAGCATTGATTTAGTTTCAGTGCTTTGAAATTAGGTATAGTGCTTAAAGGTTACAAAAATAAGCTAGAAAATAAAAGTTGAAAAGATGAAAGTTAGGCATGTAGCTTAAATAGAAGTAACAAAGTGTTCCTTTTTTCGTTGGAAAATAATACATCAGCAGCAGTTATAAGAAATTAGAATTGACTGTTTTGAGCGCTGCACAACGAGGAACAAAATAGTGTGCGATAGCCTCAGGGGTAAAATGATATTCAGAATTGATCATTGGGATCGAGTAATAAGTACAACATCCCGTGACAAAAGGGTTTCTGTTATTCAAATGGACAGCAAAAAGCGAAATCGGATCAATGTGAGCATTTACGCACTGTGTAAGAGTTCAAACAGATTGAAAGAAAATATCTTGTTACATATTAACAGCAAAAGACTAAAACCTCATATTTCTATTGAATTTGATAGGTAATGATCAATGAAACTTTTTTAAAAAGCAACCAGTTTGACAGCAACAGCAACAACAACAACAACAACGGTGACGACGACGAAGCCGATGATCACAACAACCAAGGGAAACAATTGTTATTTTACCCGTGCATGCCACACGCAGATTGTAACAACTGTTACCATTTTTGTATACTGTGCACGAAAAAAAAAGTAACAATTGTTGTGTTTTGCAGGCAGACTGCTGTATCGCTGCACTTTCGTGAAGACTGCTGCATTGATATACTTCACATTGTGTCAGCGCATACCTTCCTTTCTCGTTGATGGGCACATTAGGGATATAACAAGCGTTCCTCACAGGAGTGATTCTGTCACCGGATGTTTTCAACCAGCCAACCAACGGCTGTACTGGGGACTGGTCAGAATTCATCTTGAGCCGCTAACGACGTGACACCCTTACAATTTTGCATGGGCGCAGACTGACAGCTTTGTATAGGTAGACAGTGGCCATCACACACACACACACACACACACACACACACGTGCGTGCGCGCACACACAAACACACACCACACACACACACACACACACACACACGTGCGCGCGCGTGCACACACACACACACACACACACACACACACACACACTATTGATGAAATTATGTACATTAGCTGATTATCTGTAACGTTGACAAAAACACAGAATAAAAAGCAATCAAAGAAAACGCTGAAAAAGTATCCTCAATTCCTCAGCTTTATTCTCTGTCACCTTTAAAATATCCTGCATGTATGCATCACATGAATATAGGCTATGCATCTCTGTGTGCACGATTATGTATGATCGAGTGTCCATTAGATACAGGAGGAAAGGGGTATGTGCATAAACATATTCCCTCTGCCGATGTATGTATTGTATTCAACTGGATTCTACTTTCATATGAGTTTATTCATTTGGGGTTTTTAGTTCTTCTTATTTCGTTTTTTAGTTGTTGTTTTTTTCTATTAAAAAAAAATACATGTTTAATATTCAGGAGAAAAAAAAGCAAAGTCCTGTTTATTCAGTATCACATCTCACAAATTTGACGACTTGAAATGACCAGATAGTAACAGAGTGGACACATCACTCCCATAACCAACCTATCCACAACATTTTTTTCTTCATTTTTTTCTTCTTTTTTTTCTTTTTTTTTTTTTTTGGGGGGGGGGAGGGGGCGGGGGTCCATTTGTTACCGCAAGATTTTCTGATGCCACCCTTTAGTCACTTTCAAACATGATACAGTGTGACGACCTAGTTAGAGCACCTCACCATGCTACAACTGGCACATACCTCCCACTGGGCCCCCTTCCTTCTGGTCATCACAGCGGCGAAGACTGCTCGTTGACTGACCCTTCCCCATCCTTTTCACGGTCCCCTGGCCACTGTCCTGTCCAATTATCCTTCTCTGCGCGCATTGATTACACCCTAACCTCTTCTCCTGGCCCAATACCGTACGGGGCAGAAACTTAACTGACACAACTTACAACTCGTTGACACAACGTAAAATGTTACAAGTTAACTATCTCCACGAAAGATGAAACAATGTTAAAATGTTCCGGTGCGTTCTCCTCTAAAAAATATAATATTGCTACTTTTTTTTTCAAGCATAATGCTTCAAGCTTACAAAATGTAACTTTTAGCATTAAGCTTGCAACAACAACAACAAAACAAAGTAACAATTGTTCCATTTTTTTTCGTGGGTAAATAATGCATCAGCAGCAGTTTAAGTACAGAAATTGACTGTTTTGAGTGCTGCAGAACGAGGAAGAAAACATAGTTTGCGATAGCCTCACGGGGGGGGGGGGGGGGGGGGGGGGGGGGGGGGAGGGGATGAAATCCAGAACTGATCATTCGGAAAGAGCCATAAACACAACATCTCGTGAGGAAAAGGGTTTCTGTTAACCAAGTGGACAGCAAAATGAAAGATAGAATTAAGAACCACATTTAAGCGCTGTGTCAGAGTTCAAATTGATTGAAATGATATATTGTATTAAGTATTACCCCCCCCCCCAAAAAAAAAAAAAAAAAAAAAAAAAAAGACAAACACAAACAAACTAAAAACAGAGAGAGAGTGAGAGTAGATGAGAGAGAAGGAGAGAGAAGAGAGAGAGAGAGAGAGAGAGAGAAAGCAATGTGACATTACCCATGCACCTGATCGCAAAATGTAACGATTATCACCATTGTCGTATACCGTGCACGAAAATAAGGAAATGTATAAAAATTTTACGTTTTGCGTCCAGATGCTTTCATAGTCGTATTTTCGTGTAGCTGCAAAAATGCTTGGCTACATTTTGCAGTTTGACTGCTCTGTCGTCATATTTTCATGGAGACTGCATGCTACATAGCTACACTTTGCCATCAGACTGCTGTGTCGTCATATTTTCATGGAGACTGCATGCTACATAGCTACACTTTGCCATCAGACTGCTGTGTCGTCATATTTTCATGGAGACTGCATGCTACATAGCTACACTTTGCCATCAGACTGCTGTGTCGTTATATTTCATGGAGACTGCATGCTACATAGCTACACTTTGCCATCAGACTGCTGTTGTCGTTATATTTTCATGGAGACTGCATGCTACATAGCTACACTTTGCCATCAGACTGCTGTGTCTACATATTTTCATGGAGACTGCATGCTACATAGCTACACTTTTGCCATCAGACTGCTGTGTCGTTATATTTTCATGGAGACTGCATGCTGCGTAACTACATTTTACCATCGACCTCTGTATCGTGACATTTTTTCGTGAAGATTGCTGCATTGACGTACTTCACCTGCATCAGCACACTCCTTCCTTTTCGGCGATGGGGACGGTGAGGATACAAACAAGCGCCCCCCCCCCCCCCCCCCCCCCCCCCCCCCCCCCCCACCCCCCCCCCCCCCCCCCCCCCCCCCCCCCCCCCCCCCCCCCCCCCCCCCTCAGAAGAGATTCTGTCGCCGCGTGTAATGACTGCAATGGATAGGGATCGGCCAGAGTCTGTCTCTTGGGCCGCTAACGATCACTAAGGCCCTGACATCTTCGCATGGGCGCATACCTGACAGCTTCTTGGGGGGCAGACAGTGACAATTATCACATGGGTAGATGGAGATAGACAATTTGCACATGGGTAGATAGTGGCTGACAGCTTCACCTACCTGTATCCATGTCCACCATTCCTTTATCCATGTCCACCATATCTTTATCCATGTCCACCATACCTTTATCCATGTCCACCATACCTTTATCCATGTCCACCATCCTTTATCCATGTCCACCATACCTTTATCATGTCCACCAACCCTTTATCCATGTCCATCATACCTCATCCATGTCCACCACACCTTTATCCATGTCCACCATACCTTTATCCATGTCCACCATACCTTTATCCATGTCCACCATACCTTTATCCATGTCACCAACCCTTTATCCATGTCCACCACACCTTATCCATGTCCATCATACCATGTCCATCATACCTTATCCATGTCCATCATACCTTATCCATGTCCATCATACCTTTATTCATGTCCATCATACCTTATCCATGTCCATCATACCTTTATCCATGTCCATCATACCTTATCCATGTCCATCATACCTTTATCCATGTCCATCATACCTTTATCCATGTCCATCATACCATGTCCATCATACCTTATCCATGTCCAATCATACCTTATCCATGTCCATCATACCTTTATTCATGTCCATCATACCTTATCCATGTCCATCATACCTTTATCCATGTCCATCATACCTTTATCCATGTCCATCATACCTTATCCATGTCCATCATACCTTTATCCATGTCCACCAACCCTTTATCCATGTCCACCAACCCTTTATCCATGTCCACCATACCTTTATCCATGTCCACCAACCCTTTATCCATGTCCACCATACCTTTATCCATGTCCATCATACCTTATCCATGTCCATCATACCTTTATCCATGTCCACCATACCTTTATCCATGTCCACCACACCTTTATCCATGTCCACCATGTCTTTATCCATGTCCCCCAACCCTTTATCCATGTCCATCATACCTTATCCATGTCCATCATACTTTTATCCATGTCCATCATACCTTTATCCATGTCCACCATACCTTTATCCATGTCCACCATACCTTTATCCATGTCCATCATACCTTTATCCATGTCCACCATATCCATGTCCACCATACCTTTATCCATGTCCACCATACCTTTATCCATGTCCACCATACCTTTATCCATGTCCACCATACCTTTATCCATGTATGTATTCATGTCCACCATATCTTTATCCATGTCCACCATACCTTTATCCATGTCCAGCATACCTGTATCCATGTCCACCATACCTTTATCCATGGCCACCAACCCTTTATCCATGTATGTATCCATGTCCACTATAACTTTATCCATGTCCACCATATCTTTATCCATGTCCACCATATCTTTATCCATGTCCACCATACCTTTATCCATGTCCACCATACCTCTTTATCCATGTCCACCATACCTGTATCCATGTCCACCATACCTTTATCCATGTCCACCATACCTCTTTATCCATGTCCATCATGTCTTTATCCATGTCCACCATACCTTTATCCATGTCCACCATACCTCTTTATCCATGTCCACCATACCTCTTTATCCATGTCCACCACACTCTTTATCCATGTCCACCATACCTCTTTATCCATGTCCACCATGTCTTTATCCATGTCCATCATACCTTTATCCATGTCCACCATACCTTTATCCATGTCCACCATACCTTTATCCATGTCCACCATACCTTTATCCATGTCCACCATACCTCTTTATCCATGTACACCATGTCTTTATCCATGTCCATCATACCTTTATCCATGTCCACCATACCTCTTTATCCATGTCCACCATACCTTTATCCATGTCCACCATACCTTTATCATGTCCACCATCCCTTTATCCATGTCCACCATCCCTTTATCCATGTCCACCATACCTTTATCCATGTCCACCATCCCTTTATCCATGTCCACCATTTATCCATGTCCATCATACCTTTATCTATGTCCACCATTCCTTTATCCATGTCCACCACTCCTTTATCCATGTCCACCAACCTTTATCCATGTCCACCAACCCTTTATCCATGTCCACCATATCTTTATCCATGTCCACCATACCTTTATCCATGTCCACTATCCCCTCTGTCTATGTCTACATACCTGTCTCCATGTAAACTTCACATAGGCAGATAGTGACTGACAATCCATGAGCAGACAGGGACGCTTTCTTCTTCTTCTTCTTTAACTCTCTGAAGAGTCATTTGGGCATCACTGAAACACAATTCGCCAGGTTCGCACAGTTCTGTCGATTGTGTTATGTCCCAAGGCTTGGGTCTCTGCAATTGTTTTCCATGTCCACTCCGCAATGCTGTTAGCCCATTTTTTCTGTCTTTCCCTCCATCTCCCTCCTTCAACAGTTCCCTAGAGGATTCTTTTTACTTTTTGAAATCAAGATCATTGTGCTTGTTATACGGCCATACCAGCACACTTTTCCACTTTTCTTTTCCTAACTGGTGTCAGTGAATCTTCGCATGGTCCGGATAGTTGGATGCACTTTGTTGATAGGTGATGTAATCAGTGTCTCTGATGTTTAGTATCTTGCACTCAACATCTCATTTCCGTGGCTTGGATTCCTCTTTCCAGAGCCGCCACGAAGGTCCATGTTACGTCTGCGTACAGGGAGATAGAATATACCAGTGTATGTAGGAGCCTGATCTTGTGTTACATAGAGATGTTCTGCCTGATCTTTGTTACATAGAGATGTTCTTGTCATAAAAAAGCAGGTTTTAAACTGGATAGAGCTATGGTGTGGATCTTGTTTTTGTTTTTGTTTTTTGCTGTCATTGAAAGAATTTGCGTTTGGGATCTCTCACTGCTAAATTTGGATCCCATGTAAATGGATGGTTGAACGGATGCTAGCTTCTGCAATTGGACAGTTATATCAATATTGATGGTGGTGTTGTGGCTGGCCATCAGTCTCGTCTACTCGGCGCTGATATCTATGCCAAACCTAGTTTCATTCAGTGGTTGAACAAGTTTGGCGAGTTCTTGTACACTGCCTGTCAGGCCATCCTTGTTATCTGCACATCGAAGATTTGTGTTGATACATCCTTCAATGCTGACCGTGCTGAATGATCTTCAAGTGCATCAGTCATGGCGAGTGTTAGGAATATCTTGAAAAGTGTGGAAGATAGAAGGGACCCTTGACGAACTCCAACCAATCTATAGAACCATCCTCCAATAGCACCCTGTAGGAGCACTTCTGCCCGATGTTAAATTTCTTCAGTGTGGCTTAAAGTGCCTTCTGTCAAATCCTCTTGTATGCCTTCTTGAGGTCTATGAAGACTAAGTAGAACTCCCCTGATGCCAGAGATAATTTTCACAAAGGGCATGCAGGTCAAAATCGTGTTCAATTGTACTTCTGCTTTGCGCAGTCCAGCGTATTTACTATCCGTTTATTAGATTTCGTCAGGCGGCAAGTTTCCCATTGACTTTGCCGAAAGTTTCGTGTGCTGTACGTTGCGGGTCTCTACGACCTTCTGAGATGTGTCTTGCTGATCTGGCTTTTGTAGTCTTGTTTTACTTATTTATGTATTTTAATAACTGTCCTTTCTCGATTTGGGTTTAACTTGACTCATGGTGGCTCTAAGTACATGACTTCCATTGGCGTTTTTTTTTCTTTCTTTTTGTTTTAAAGATGAATACATAATTTGTAATTACTGTCTTTCCTGGGTATAGTCTTGACTTAGAGTGGCTGGTTCATACTTTCATGGGGTTTTTTTTGTTTTTTTTCCCTCCAAATTACAGATTAAAAAAGTGTGGAGAAGAAAAGTTCATGAAGCCAAAAAACAGTAGAACACACACACACACCACACACGAAACACACACACACACATGGCAATCGAGTGGCAGACAACAAGAAATCGCTACCACAGAACTCCCGGAAAGTAAGGAAGTTATTTATACTGAAAAAATAAAAGCCTCCTGCAGCTCCAACAGGGATTATGGCAACAAAACATCAACATCCTCAAACAGAAGAAAGGCAGGCCCACATTCAAACCAACCAAACCCCACACAAAAAAAAGAACAACCCGCGCCTGCATATTCCACGTCCTTTTATTGTCATTCTTGTCACTGCTCATCATGCAGAAGAATAAAATCAACAGTTTACTTACATTTAAAAAAAAAAAAAAAAGAGAAGAAAAGAAAGAAACAGTCAGGTCATACTTTGTACAGATGTCACACTGGCTAGAATCCGATTGTGTGAGAGAGATGGAGAGAGAAAGCAATGATATTCACAATGTTGTCACAAGGATGCTGCACTCGCTACTGCTGCATGGGTCTCTCTAAACCTATCAATGTGGGCATGGGGAAAAAAAATTCCACACAAAAGTCAAGCTATCTGTGAAGTAAATTTGGGGAAAAAATAATAAAAACAAACAAAAACGCCATTCGTAAGTTTAATCTTCGAAAGAAAGCTCACCAAAAAAAAACCCACAAAAAACCTGCATGTTGCTACTACTGGTTAAGGAACAGTTTTATGCCAAACATACACACACAAGGTCAGAGAAGGACTTTCAATGGTGATGCGTTTTTACTCACCATCAGGCAAAGATAAATTAGATACAACACCTTCATGTTGCGTCTTACCTTTCAGTTCCTGCCGACACAAAACAACAACAACTTTGTCAAGCAAACCATTTTTGCCCCCCCATCCAACTACCTACTTCCCCAATACGAAATATTAAAACAGGTCATGACAGATAATAAAAACTGCTGATCTCGGATGTTCCTTCTTGACATGAATCATTTTATTTTCTTATTCCTTTATAGCTTTTTCACTTAACTGTTATCACAGAGTTTACAAAGAGAGGTGTGAGGGGTAGGAATAAACCCAATTTTTTTCACCCACACACATGCCACAAGACAAGTAATAAACAACACAGTTACCTTGTACTGATTTTGCAAAAAAAAAAATTTCCAATAATGTTATGAACAAACAAAACAAGCACTAAAGAAAGTTAGATAAACCAATAAATAATTCGATGACAGAGACCTTCTCTTCTTCGTCTTTGATAAAGGTGAAACCTGGAGGTCCTTTCAAATGCCCCGAGAAGATTTCAGACACACCAAGAGGAACCTATCCCACACTGTGATCGATTGACCTCTTTTTCTCTCATGCTGAACAAATCAGGATACCGAGGTCTGAGAGTTAAACGAGGGGGGTTTCTGAGACAAGGGGAAGTCAGAGGGATGGTGCACTTGGGGAAGGGGAGAGAAGGGGGGGGGGGGGGAGGGCGCTGATGGACTGCACAAACCTCTGAAGTTCTTTACGGGACTTGGTGGACAGCGTAAACCTTTAAGTTCTTGATAGAATCAGACACATGCTGTGAACCACTGACATTTCTTAACAGTGTCTGGCATTTACTGTAAGCCTCTTGAAAACTCAAGATGCTTTCGTTTGTAGTATCTAACAGATACTGTACGCCTCTTCAACAGTTCTTTTCAGTATTTGACAGTGTTACTTCTCGACAGCTGTTTGAAACATCAACAAAATATTGTCCGTCTCAGACAGTTCTTCACAGTACACGACTGATTTTGTAAACCTTTGATACTTATCGAGTTATTCACGATACCTGACGGATTCTTCACAGTATCTGACAGTGTCGGACTCCGTTCTTCATGGTAAAATTGTCCCATGAAAGCGTTTCATAAACATCTTCTGTCATCACTGTCAGACAGGAACACTCTCCAGACAGTGCCTGTCATTTCTTCTCCAAAATTCACAATCACTTATATTCCATGACAGTCCGTCCAGCCTCACACTCATCCTGCATCATCACAGTCCCGTTTCTACATCCACAGCACAACCTTCCAACACTTTCAATCAGCTGGTGGTGGGAAAGCTGTCTGGATATCGGCAGTCAGGGAGGAGGGAAGGAGGCGGAGTCTTCTCAAACGCTGCCCCAGTGGGACGCCTCCCACACCCCCACCTGACAACTCTGAGGTGAAAAACCCGCGGGACCTGGAAATTCTATGTAAGACGGTCAGACTCGTATGGTCTGCAGGCACAGACATCTAGCATTCCACAAGATGAGGTCATCACTTCAGAACATGATTCCATGCTTTACTTTCCATCATCATTTTGGGACAAAACAATGCTTAGTTTTCCTTCGAAAACCTGAAGCGACCACTGAATTTGTTTGAGCCAAACATGAACAGAACCTGTGGAAATCCGACACAGACCCGAGTGTTAGCTCCCCTGTTTTGAGTTCAGTGCTTGAGAGTATACACACACATCATTAATTCCCAACTTCACAGTTCAGGACAGTAAAAAAAAAAAAAAAAAAAAAAAAAAAAACTGACCCACTAACATCAAGAGACAGGTGTGCAGACTGTGTGAGGCTTGCAGATGTGGCTCTGTGCTGGTGATACAACAGAATGGCTTTGACACACGCACACAATGGATGGGGGTGTGGGGAAGAAAATAAGAATCAGTCTGACTATAAATCAACTATGGAAAAAAGCAGCAAACGAGCCTTTAGACTATTAAAAAGAAAAAAAAACCACACACACACCGTCTCAGAATCATTAATAGCATACCCAACCAACATCATCAACATGACATCTAAGGACAAATAATATTTCACTATTTCAACACTCATCCATCCAGCATACCATACCATACAGTGTCTCACACAGTTCATGGCACAGACGATTATGTTTTAACAGATATGGAAACACTGTAATAGTAACTCCCCTTCCGGAAAGATCAACTGTTCCGTTCTCTTTCAAGTATGGTGAAGTATCAAAATAAAGACAGTTTCCTTTACTCTGTTTTATAGTTTTCATCTTCAATGGGATCTCAGAGTCTAACAAAAACAAAGCTAGTTTTCTTTTATTCAATTTTAAAGTTTTCGTCTTCAATGGGACTTCAGCCTCCCGGCAGTACACCCTATACCATCACCGACGACTGAAAATCTCCGTAAAGGTTTGCACTTCAACACTTTCCCCATGACCTTCCACATCCTGTTCCAGATTCCTTGTGTCCGTGACGGATCCTACCCCTTGTGAATCAGGAAAGTCATCACTTGCTGCCATTGGTCACCTAATCTAGAACTTGAGGATCACGTTTTTCGAAGAGCATCATTTGAATTATTCCCGACCAATGATGCTCATCATGGTGACTCAGTTTCAAGAGCTGTAATCGAATATGGCAATGGGTATGGGTCACAAGTGACCTGCATCATCTATCAAGGTCTAAACTCTTTGATGAACTACGTACGAGTCTTGTATGACCCACGTGGTTGGAAGGGAGATAAAACCCACTTAAGACACACACACAGTAAAGCCTATGTGGACTGCATGGTCGTGGGCATCCAGCATCATGAGAAGTGTCAAAAGTGATGTCCAGTAAACATGCAGGACTTTTGAAAGCTGAAACAGGGCAAAAAAACTGGGCACATCACACAAACTGGGGAGGAAATATCAATTTCATGTAGAAATGTTCAAGGCATGTTCAAGACAGTTTTTAGTTTCTTATATAATTGGCAGCATTCTTTATCTTCAGAAAGACAAAAAAAAGTCTTGCCACAGGTTAAATATCACAAACATTCTCACTTCACTACCGAGGAACTGTAATTTCTGTGTCAGCATCTTTTTATGATGCAGTAACAACAGCACACACATTCAAGGCTTCAGCTTGCTGGTTATTTCAACAAAACCCTGGGGGACGACCGCTATACCCTATTTCAATCCACCCTAAGCTGACCCTGAGTTCTGGGACATGATTTAACAGCAATTTTCCATCCTCTTGGGGTGGGGTTACATTCAGTCAAGATCCCACTTCAACAACTTAACATATGAGGACATTTTGGTATAAATTCAACTGGCACACTCTGGTATCACCGTCTACAAAGGCTGATTCAAAGCATCCTCCATCGAGGAATACCTATCAAGAAGCGTATCCAATAAAAATTATGTAACTTTCCACACCAGGAGTACATCCAGTAAAATAGTTAACATAACAAAAATGTATTTTTCTCCTGTTAAGAATCCTGAACAGAAATTATTGTTCAGAGTTTAGTAGAAATGTATTATTCTCCTGCTAAGATTCCTGAAAAAAAAAAATCAGAGTTTAGTAAAAATTATTGTTCAGAGCTTAGTAGAAATGTATCATTTTCCTGCCAAGATTCCTGAACAAAAATTGTTCCGAGTTGAGTAGAAATGTATTATTCTCCTGCTAAGATTCCTGAACAAAAATTGTTGCTCGGAGTTCAGTGAAAAAGGATTCGCCTACAACTTGATACATCAAAGCCGACTGTTAATCAATGCGACTGCCATGAACTGCAGAGCGCAACATGCAACCAGTGATTACTCCAAGTGCAACCGTTGGCCCGTTTCCTCTCCTTCCCTGCCCTTGATGGGACTGCAACCAGGGGAATCAGAAAACCTCTGACCGGACCCTCCTGCTCCACTGTCACTGGTCCATCTGGTTCCACCTCCATGCTGACTCGCCTCACCATGTCAACACAGTTCCAGTCTGTGGGTAAAGCTCTCACTGAGGAAAAGCAAAAATCCCTCAACTTCTTAAAAGGGGGCATTGGTCAAGAGCAATGTTGACACCTGTGTTTAAAAGTGGAGCAATCTCACCCACAGCTCCCATTCAGGGGAAAACAATAATCCCTAAAATTCTAGAAAGAGGGGGTTAGAAAGAAATCTTTTGAACTTGTATCTTAAAATGGAAGAATCTCATCCTTACGTGAGCCTCAAAGAGGTGTATCAGGTATATCACCCACTTTTTTTTATCCAGCCATTACGTAGACCATGTATTCGAAGAGCTTCTGTCTTTCATTTTTGCAATGTCTTGCTGACGCATGACATCAGAATTCAACATCATTTTGCCATATCACAGAAAATGGCGACTGCTTGCTTTCGCAAGAAGTTTACACAAGATCTCATGAAGTCAGTGCCGTCTGCATGTATACAACGTCATTATCTGTGCTTTTCAGACTCCACTGCCAACTTTATCTCAGGGGTCAAAATGGTCCTCCATAAAAAAAGAGGAAAAGTTGACCGAAGTGGCGAAGCCACAAGTGCGCGTCTGCGTAAGCAGACGCGCCCACTTAGGGGGGTCGGGGGCATGCCCCCCCGGAAAATTTTTAAAATCTAGATCAAAATCTGTGCAATCTGACGCATTCTGAGCTTCTTTTTAGTCATTTAGAGACAGAGATATATATATCTGAAAGTTCAACTGATCTTGAAGTTGAGGTAAAACCGCGCAACTTGTAAACAATGTCAGCTGGACAAAGCACGCATCGGGCGGTTCCAGATAAGTGTACTTTGCGGATGTGTTCGCCAATCATTCAAAGGCATCAGGATTTGACTTCACTTTAACCGATTTTTCGCACCATTCCATCTCCACTTATTTTTTACACCAGTTTCGTCATATTTTTCTCCACGAGAGACAACACGCACTTCGCCCGACGCCATCTTGAAAAACTACATCCGCTCAAGTTAACAACAAAGAAAGGTTACCAGCTCGCGAACCGCTCCGTTTGAGAATCGCAACTTTTGAGTCTTTTTTCGTTTTTTGGGGGGGGTCAGACTTTTTTTTCCCGAGGAAAGTGTATATTTTTTTACGAGGAAATTTCGAACATTACGCGAATTTCCTCGAATCGAGGAAGATTTTGACCCTGTTATCTCCCCTCTCTCCACTCCATTTCCCCTTTACTCGATCCTGAATCTTTTTCAAGAAATTTTTTTTTCTTCTCACAGTTGTCATTTTAACCCTTTTTTTTTTTAAACTTTGTGATTTTTTGGTGAAAAAGTGGGAGCCGGTGTATGGCCTATTTTCTTTCACGATATACCTCCCTCCCCTTCCAAATTGACTAGACCTAGCAATGTCAATGCAGTGCCATCCATTTATGGCCTTTCTTCCTTCGGGATACCCTGTCCAACAGCCAGGATTCAGTGTATAACTAGTGCAGTGGAACTTCTTCACATAGAGCTTCACAGCCCTTAAAAATGGGGACCAAACTTTAGGGACTGTTTTTCCTTTTCTTTCAGAGGTAAATCTACAATATACGAAGAGGAAAATGGTCAAGAAAAACAAGTCTTAAAGGCAGGCGAACAATCTAGCATACATCAAGAGAAAATAGTTGAGAAAAAAAGTCTTCAAAGGGAGGGAATTTTTCTTAGACCACAGTCTGGAACACACAGAGAAAAATGTCTCAGACAGACCAAAATTAAGAAAGGAGAATTTTACGTTTGATTTCATCTTTTTTTCTTTCTTTTTTTCTATTACCAGTCTGTCCACTGAATTCCTTCTTCTTTTTTTTTCTAAAAGTAAGCAAAACTGATCTCCACACACAAAAAAAGTTTCATTTTCACGATGACCGCTCGGGGCAGGTCATACCTGGTGAAGCCTTTTCCCTTTAACAGACCTGTTTACCCCAATTTCGTGTACCTGTAATGTCTCATAAAAAAACCTGTAATTTCAGAAAAAAAACTGTAATTTTCATAATCGCAATATTTAGCGACTTTTTGCACTTACACATGTATATCAAATGTAAAGCATTTATACCATAATAACAAGACTTTGGTTAATTATACAATTATAGTATTTAATTTTTAATAACACTTTACTTACCAGTTACCTTCAAATTGTTCAGCTACCAGGCACTCTCAAGTCTGTTTCTTGCTTGAACTTGTAAACACCACAACTGGGAGTGGGAGCACCCTTGTATTTCATACACACAAATCATTTTATGATGAAGAACCCACTCTTGAATACTGTTTTTAAGTATACTAATGTTGCAAGTCACTATATGTTGTTCAGCTAGCAGGCACTCTGAAGTCAAGTTCATGCTTCTTGAACTTGGAAACACCACAATGATAACATCAGACACAGACAATGGCACGTTCATTTTCACCAAGGTTTCCGCTACCATTGCTTCTTATGACAGACAAATCATCGAACTCCTTTTTGGTATTCTTCTTTTCAGTCGTGAAAAACGATGTCAGTTTCTGTGAAGACTCGGCATCTTTCTTCGTTTCAACGTACTTCAGGTGTTTTTTCGTTTTGCAGTGTAACTCTATGTCATACTGGCCTGAATGCGCGATAGAAAAATCCGATGAACAGTAACCACAGAAGGCATACTCTTCGCCAAGTGACGATCTCTGTATTCCAGGCGTATTCAGGTATGATTCACGGAATGTTGCCGAACTTTTGCAACTTTTGAACATTTGGATGAACCAGCCATGGGCGCGCGTGTTCGCTTCGTCGCCATCTTTGCAAAGGAAAAAGACGCAAGGCACGCTGGGAAACGCTTCAATGCTGTTTGCCTTTTGACCGGAATCGTAGCAAAAGAAACTTTGCGTTTAAGATTTTTTTTTTTTTTTTTTTCCCGTAATAATTTTTTTTGGCCGTAATTCCCCTAATTTCGATTTTTTCCCGTAAAAATTACGGCAAAATCGTAAGAGTAAACAGGTCTGCTTTAAAGAAGCCCTTCCTATCTCACGATTGTTACAGTAACCGGACATACACCCAGACTGTGTGGTTTGGAGTGTAGATAATTCTGCAATCATCCAGTCAGTGTTTTGAACACCCCAAGACAATCGCCACTGTGGTAGGAACATCACACAACTGTGCAGTACACGTTGATCACCTCCAAGATGGGGGAAAGCAGGTCTAAAAATAATTCCGCAAAAACAGACTTGTGTGTGGTTTGTTCCAGTAAAGAAGCATCGCTGCTTTAGGACAAATTCATCATTTGGGCTACACCCCATGAGTCAAACTCTGAGACTAAAGTGTGAAGGGTTCACAGGTAAACTACACCACATAAGTCAAAACCCTGAGACTAAAGTGTGAAGGGTTCACAGGTAAAACGAAAAATGAATAGGGAAAGAGGGTTTGATGGAGGAGACTTGCCAGGTGCCAGGCCTAATCATTCATCCCATGTGAGGTCAGGCCTTGGGTGCTTAGCCAGGGTGGTCTGTGCCACAGCTTTGTGTGTCCCGGTGTGTTGGGGTTGCGTGTGCCCCGTGCGCCCCTTGCTGAAAATGTAAAATGGGGCCCCCCTATGTACCCCTTGTATTTGTTTTGCATATGTTTATGTGAATTTGCATATATCCCATGCAACTTTCAAGAATGTCAGCAATGCATGTTTTAAAAACAAATCTTTTTTTTGGGGGCAGTTTGGAGAAAAATTTTTATCTTAAACGGGGAATAAAAAAAAAAGGGGGGGGGGGGGAAAGGGGGGGGAGGTGGGGACAGAGAGTAAAGGTTGAGCGTATCAATACGGAAAGAAGATTTAACATTAACCATTTACGTCATTTTTCCCATGTGGGTTAACAAGTGCCCCAAACCTTTTTCACGGGCCATCTCTTTTTACCTTTTGTGCCCTTAAATTTCGCTATCTTGAGCAGAGAATAGCGGACTTTAAACCCCTTTTCACTCCCATCTCAAATTTGGGTTAATTTAAACCCCTTTCCTTGCCAAGAAGGGGGAAAAGCCATTTCTTTAAACCTGTGCAATGCTCCCATCTTCCAAAATGTGAAAAAAAACCCTTTTTCATTTCCCAAATCCCTAAAAGCGCGACTTTAAAACCGAAAAACCCGCCATAAATTTGGTTTAAAACATTTAAAAAAAAACCTTTTCACTCTCTTTTAAAGTTGCGCAACGGGGGACATTTCCTGCCATTTCCAGTTTTTTTCACCCCCTGTGTAAACACTGACCTTTTAAACTGCCAACTTTTTAGAAATACAACAACGTAACATTGCCCTTTTTAAACGTAGTCTCTCCCGAGTGGTGAAAACAGCCCCACACCCTGCCATCTCTAAGGGGTTTTAACACCCCAGTGTTTTTAAACCTGTTCACTGCGAACTCTGAGTAATACAACTGAAAACCTTTGGGACCTTTTTCTGAAAGTCTCTGTAGTGGTCAACAGCTCCCCACCCCCCTCCCAAACTTAAGGGGGTTAACCCCAGTGGGGTTTAAACCCCTGTTCACTGCAAACCCCAAGCAGGTTAACACTATCTAATTTTTAATATCAAAACAGGTGTTTTTGCCCACTGACGGGGTTCCTACACACCCCAAGAAAAAAATTTCCCAATTTTTTTTAAAGGGAGTGTTTATTTAAAGGCTAAAATTTCCTTTTCGAAAAAATTTGAAAAAAGAAAGGGCATTTTTTGATTTTTCTGGGGTTTCGGGTTTTTATGAAAAAAAAATTTTTTTAAAAAACAAATTTTACAGACATCTTCGCGATCCTGGATTGTCACTGCAAACAAACCCAAAGGGAGAAAATTTTGTTACTTCATCAATGGTTAAGCAGACAACAACCCCGGATTGCGACATTTTTTGTAAAAATTTTTTTTTTAAATTTTTTTTTTTTAAAAAACACGAAAAATCAAATTTCCCTTTTGTTTTTGCCACATTAAAATTTTTTTTGGACCCCGAGGGGCTAAAAATTTTAAAAGGTTTTTCCCCAAGGGGTTTGGTCAAAAAGAACCACATTTTATTGTTTTTCAAAGGTTTTAAAGGGTCTTGAATTCGCTGTCAAAATTTTTCAAGGATTTTTCAAGGAGCGTCAAAACCCTGCCACTCAAAGAGCGGGCATTGAATTGGTTAATAAACATAGGCTTTTAAGCTACTTAATGGGCTAACAGGGAACAAAATTAATGTCAAACCCAGTGAACAGTTTAAAATGCAACAGTTTTAAAACCCTGTAGATGACTTTTTCACTGTTAATGTACGCGGGTTAATTACCCTTTGCTGCGACCCCCATAAACAATTTGGCAGTGAGCATTTTAAACCCCTCACCGCCAATTTTTTTGACTGGTGTAATCCGCTGTGACGTTTTTTAATCCTGTTCAATGCCAAATCTAAGAGGTTGCAACAGTTTTGGGATTTTAAACCCCCTTCACTTTCAACCCCTTTGAGGGGTTAAACCAAACTCACTCCAACTCCGAGGGGTTTTAACACATAATTTTTACCCTGTTCAATGCCAAAATCTAAGAGTGTTGTAACGTTTTTTTGAGTGATGGCACAGAAACGACGAAAACCTTTACAATAACAAACCGAGAAATTTAAAAACAGCGGGGCACTTAACCAACCCATTCCCAAAGAGTGGGTGTCACATTTTTAACATTTATACCCCCTTTTCCTGCTAGCTCCTTCAATGGTTTACTGCTGGCAACATGAACTTCACACGATGAATGTACTTCAACACTTTTTTAAATTTAAACACAGAAATTTTTTAAAACTGAACTTCATTTTAAGTGTGGGAAGACAGACTTCTGATGTTTTTTTTTAAAAACCCGTGGGTGCCAAAGTTTAAGCACAGTGGAACAGGGAATTTTTCTTTTTCTTTTAATGCACAAAATAAGCATAAACTTCAATCCAGGGGAAACCCACATACCTGTGCCTATTTTCCACAAAACCAACAGAAAACAGGGGGTTTTCTCTCTGATTGTTTATTTTAAAAACAGTTCAAATTCTGCACTTTCTCAAAACAAAAAATTGGGGACCCAAGACACTTCCCCTTCCTGTGAGAGGTGATCGACCATGTGAGAGAAAAGGATTTAAACTTTGACCAAAGTTATAGAAAACAGAAACATTACTTAAAACAGGAAAATCCTGTAGTTCTTCCCATTGCACTTGCCACGGACAAAAAACCCAAAATTAAAAGCACAAAAAACCTTTCACTTTTTCTTCTTTTTTTTTTTCCCGAAAGAAACTTCCCCCAAGGTGTAACTTGGGAATGTGTTTTGGGAAACGCAAAAGGGAAATTAAAAAAACATTTGAACTTAATACATTTGTAGGTGTTTGATTTTATTTCACCTGTCCCCCGTCCCTTTGCGGATGAAAGACCCTTTGGGGAAAAAAATAAAGGGGGATGAATCCCAAATTAGTCATGCTGGGGCAAGGTTTAACCCAAAATCTAACTGCAGTGAAGGGGTTTTTCCGTCGGGGAACACTGGGAAAAAAACTGTCGGGAAAGTTTTGCCTCAAATTTAGGCCGTAAAAGTGCAAATCCTTCCGCAGAAACACTGATTTTGGGTGTTTTTTTTTAAAAAAAAACACAGCAAAAAGGGGGAAAAATTTGGAAAAAGTTTGTAACTGATGTTTTAAATTAAAAAGTAAAGGGGGAAAATTTTTTAACAGGACGTTTTGCAATTTTAGAGAGACAAAGACAGAATAATTTTTGGGGCACTGGGGGGTTTTGAAAAACAAGGGCAAAAAAAAGAAAGAAGCAAGCTTCCGTTTAAAAATAAAAACCACAAAGATAAACCCTTTTGGGTTTTAATGGCGAAAAAGATACAAGCTGGGGGCAAAAACTCCCCATTAATTCTGTTGTTTAAATTTCCCAAATTTCCCCAGGGCACAAAAGCAACTTCATCCCGCTGGTGGAAAAAGGCAAAACCCCAAACAACAGTCAACTGGAGGGAAGTACATACAAGCAAACTTTTTCACCATGAGAGCAGAAGGTACCCTTTGTTTATTGTTCATTGTTTATGTCTCTCTCTGTACATATGATTCCCTCAATAGTTTCCTTCCTGATCTTAGACACAAGAGCTGCCAATGGCCTCATTTTTTTTTTTTTTTTACCAAGACAGAAATCTTGCCATTATCATGCAGACTTGACTTGATCTACACTGAATTGAAATGGCTGACAGCGAAATCAATCAATAAGGAAGCAAAATCATGACCTTTTAGCAATTTTTCTTCTGCTTTTCCTTCTCTTTACTAAATGAATTTGGCTATTTTTTGACCAAATAAGTTTATAGTCTCAAGATCTGCTTTGCCACTGCCAAGTCTATGATGCATTTTTTGTCTGTTTTTTCCCGCACAGCTTTTCATCACAAAGTGTCACAGTAGTAGTACCGTCAACAAAATCGAAGCATGCTAACACTTAAAGTGTAGCACTAGGCAACATACATTTCTACTTATAGATGTTTTGTGCTGCTGACACTTCTTCAAGACTTATGTCGCTGATAATATTTGAAGACTTGCGTTGCAGTTGATCCTTCATGCTTTAGTAGTCAGAGCACAACAAAACCAATACATAAAGCTTCTTCTCGACATTTTTTGCTACAAGAAAAGGCATCACAGATACACCATGACAAGAACACAATATCCCTGTAAAATACATATTTCTCTATGTTCTCTTTTCTTCCCCATCCTATCAAGACAACAATTTGTACAGAGAGAAAAGTTCTAAAAAAAAAAAAAAAAACATTTACCAAAAAAAAAAAAAAAATCCTCCAGTTCTTTCACTTTGTTTCTCATCTCGACAATGTTTTCTTTTTTTTTTTTTTTAATGTCGAACTGAAGATTCAGAGACAAACACTGGCATTTCTCCATTACACTGAGAGCGCAGGACAACCATCGGCGTCCTGAGTTATCGACAGAAACATACTTCTCCATCCAAACCATTCCACACACAAACTCTAAAAAATCATGCACCTTTAGCCAAGTGTCACAATAAAAACAGTCACTCGTCGCCAACATTCCTCTACAAGGGTCCACAACGTCCCAGGACCTAAGCCGATGGTGTCGTGAGGAGGCTCGTCAATGCCAGACACGAGACACTAACGGCAGCGACGAGTCGATACAATGCACAGCACTCCTTCCTCACGCGTCCTATCATGTCGCACACTTGAGTCACCTCCAGAGTTCCAAGAGAGAAAACATGCCGGGACACAGAAGGGAGAGGGCTTTGGTGTGGGGGACTGGGTGGGGGTGGGGTGGGGAATTAGAAGTTGGGTGGAGGGGGATGGGTGGGGGGGGGGGGGGGGGCCTAGGCCCACACAAAGGTTATACTGTCGTGCTGGTACCTCACGACCTTGAACTGTGGGTCGTGCATATTCTACGAAGTCATCGATCAGTACAGGCCAGGCTCCTGCCAAAAATAAAAGGAAAAAAAAATTATCAATCAAAAATAGAAACAGTGAATACAAATTTTTGCAAATCATAAATCTGGTTTCCCAAACAACTGTTTTAAAATTGACCCAATACCCAACGTATTTTAAATATCCACGACTATGAAGGAACACCGACACTTTCTGCGTACGTGTGTGTGGAACCTACCTCTAATGCTATTGAAAGCACAGTAATGAAATTGGTATTCACAGATTCAGCAGTCAATCAGGAATCTGAAAATGTTCATGTCAATACAAGACAAATCTCATTCAGAGTCTTTTACTTTACAACTGATACCAATCAGTAAAACAATTTTTTTTTCTTTAAATGTACAAGCATCTGTACAGCCAGCTGAGAGCTTGATGTAATTGGAAATGTACAGATCTATATATTTTGTTCTACGTTGGAAATGAACAGATCTATATATTTTGTTCTACTCTGGAAATGTACAGATCTATGCATTTTGCTCCACGCTGGAAATGCACAGATCTATATATTTTGTTCCGTTTTATGACTGTGGGTCTCTGAACATGCCTTACAATTCTCCTCAAGTTCTGCAAGCCTCCACCTGTTCTACAGGAGGTCCAATCCGACTCTTTGACAACCAAAGTGGAAGTCTGAATGGAAGACGAAGTGCGCAGATACTTCATAAAATCAGAGAACGGCCACTTAAATTTTCATTTTTCACCTCTTTGGTCCATGAAGGTAACATCAGTGAGATCAGGCCAATGAATCCGGAACTGGACTGACATAAAATCCATCATCAAAGAAAACTGGTAAAATCCATAATAAAAAAAAAAACCCTGGCAAATCCATAATCGAAAAAAACTGCGAGTGTTTGTACTTGGTAAAAAAACTGAAAGCTGAGAAAACATCTTCAGAAGAACTAAACCCTAAAACAGTTTCCAGCTCTCCTGTTTCTAGTCATCAGCAGCAGAGCAGCTTGAATTTGTGGTTGTGATTCAGAGCAAGGCACAGGGTGGACAGCAGCAGCAGCAGATGAGAATGTTTACAAAAACTCTGTCAAATCTGAATCCTGCTGCTCAGGTTGCAGGTTTGGAGAGGGGCAGCGTGGCATTGATGAACTGTCTAGAAGAGGCACTGGATTTCAGGAGCAGTTTTTTTTTAATGATAAAAATGCAACTTTTCCCCCCCAATATTCTTTGTGGAAGTGGCTCTGGATTTTAGGCGTAGTTATTTTCCTATGATATAAATGCTTTTTTTTTTTTTTTTAACATTCTCCAAGCCCTTGGTTTTATCTAAATTTATATACTAATGGATTCATATTACTGCCTGTGACAAACTTCAAATGGTAATGACAAGACTGCATCAAATGGTTTCAAAGTTGGGTGACGGCAGGCGGAAATTGAAAGAAGAGCAAAAAACAGAATTACTGTGCCGCCAACCATAAGAATAAACAAATAACAATGCAAGCACAACGCCTTTCCACCTGTTTGTCTTCTTCAGCCATGACAAATAACACTGAAGACAGTGAAAACACAGGATGAACAGTGACCTCTCTTCTCTAACTGGTGCGGAATTTGGTCAGGGGGAGTGAACACCACCACAGAATGGAACCAAAGGCCAAAGGGGAGACAACATAGGTGACAACACCAACAACAGTAATGATCATAAAGAAAATACTCCTACAATTACTGTTATTAGGTATAAATACTGTGATTATATAATGATAATACTGACAATCATGACAGTAGTAATTGTAGTAACAGTAATAATACTAATAAAGTAAAAGGAAGGACAGAAATGAGATTGTTACAATAATAGGGTTATGGTGGCAATAATAATAATAATATATTATCAATGATAACAATAACACTATGATGATGACAATGATAATGTTGATGATGATAATGAGAGGAGGAGGTGAAAAGGACAATTAACAGAAAGGTAGTAAGATAGAATCTAAGAAATATACAAATAATTATACTCATAATTGCGATCAAAAAAGACATTGTTAATCATGATATAGGAATTGGGAAAGGTAGTAAGATAAAATCTTCAGAAATATGTCAACGCACAGTAATTTAGAAAATACAAATTGAATGAAGTTCATCATATAGTACGAATGATGAAAGTGTTGACAATGCTAATAATCACATCAACAATTATACTACTACTACTACTAGGTGGAAAGGTATAAGAAGTGTTTCAAGTGTGTGAAATGCCTCACCAACATGTCATATCATTAATGTTATCATTACCAGTAGTGGTGGCAGTAGTAATAGTTATTATTATCATTTCTACTATTATTATTACTGGCATCATTCTTCTCCTTACTATTATTCTTAACACTTTCATCATTCATACACAAGATGAACTTTATTTTATGTGTATTTTCTAAATTTCTATGCATTGGTTTGTTTCTTCTGATTTCATCTTACTACCTTTCCCCATTACCTACATCATACAATCATTATCATCATTTTTTTTTTAATCACCATAACTTTGGGTACATTTCTTAGATTCTATCACATCATCTTTCCCATCCCCTATATGGCATCCATGTACTCAAACTCTCCTCTGAGAAGGTTTATCTGAACACTCAAAAGCTTCCCAAACGCCTCAAATGGGAACGATTGTGGGTTCAACGTTGAAAGCTAAACCCTTCTCTGTCCTACTATCAGAACCTTCCCATACAGATGTACTGCTGGGTGGAAGGAAATCCTTTTCCATGCTGTAAGAATCTGACCCATGTAAATGGTTAGAACACATAACTCTTCAGTTCTGCGGCTGAGCGGACTATTTGCCTATGGACTTGGGCATTGCTTTATCTTGTTTGTTTCAATTAATCAATGGTTGTAAAAAAAAAAAAAAAATAAATAAAATTTTTAAAAAATCACACAGGTTTTCATATACCTTCTTGGGGGCCGGAATAGCCTAGTGGTAGAGCGCCGGACTCGTAATCTTGGGGTTGCGGGTTTGAATCTCCGCCGGGCCGTTTCGGTACGGGGGATTTTTCCCTCGGAGTTGACATTGGTTCTGACTCCATTCCCCATACAGTCCTCGACTATAAACCGAGGTTCCGTGTGTGCGCACGCACAACATCTTGCACACACGTAAAATCCCATCACCAACTTTCGGAAGAGAAGGCCAGTTTGGCCGTTGGTATGGATGACATGTTACACATAGCATGCACCTTCCCCGAAGCTGAGTATGGCTGCCTTAATGGTGGGATAAAAAAAACGGTCATACACACAAAACTGCACTCCTTTTGTTGGGTAGATGGGATTAAACCTTCCCTGTCTACACAGGGAGTGTCTGCAGGAGTTTTGGCCTGCGTATGCCACCCCCCCCCCCCCCCCCCCCCCCCCAAATTTTTTTTACCTTCTTCATCGTAATTACTCATGTCGTCGTTGATTTGGATGCAGAAGTCCAGCAACAAGTTCCATGTGTCCTTGGGGATGGACCGTTTGGGGTTTTCCTGACACACAAAGACATTTTAACTAGTACCAATAGCACTGAATAAAAAGAGTGATTTTTTTTTTCAATCTACAAATTAAATATGTGTTGATTAATGCTCAACACTTCTGCAAGACAGAGAGAGAGAGAGAGAGAGAGAGAGAGAGAGAGAGAGAGATTGAGAGAGACAGAGAGACAGAGAGAGACAAAAAGAGAGAGAGACAGAGAGAGAGACAGAGAGACAGAGAGAGAAAAGACAGAGAGAGAGACAGAGAGAGACAGAGAGAGAGAGACAGAGTGAGAGAGACAGAGACACAACAGAGAGAGAGAGACAGAGAAGGGAGGTAAGAAGGAGATACAGACCAACACACACAGGAATAATTTGGCTGAGTGAGAGCTTTGTTGAAATGGAGAATATGGAACCTACCATCACTCCAGCTGTTCGTGAAAGCTTCTGCTTTGTGTTACTAACATTTAACCCATCTTTAATGCGCTTGAAGGAAGACAGGCTTGCTTTAGTGCGGTTCTATTTTGTTTAAACGAAGAAAACCTTCCCAGGGACACATTTGGTGACGGTCATCATGTCAGTGAGCTTTCTGTCTTATGTCCTTTTCTCTGATACAACACAATGTAAAGTGATGGAAGCTGAATTCTTTACTCATACTTTCCTGTCCAAATAAATGCTTTATCCCTCCTCAGCATGGAGCATCTCTATACCATCAGGATCCCCCAAAAACTGAAATTGGGAGAGCAGGGAGCTACTCTCCCCTCCTTACCCACTGGGGGCAGTACAAGTGACCGCTTTTAGCGAGTTCACTTCATTTCACCTTATACAATAATAGTTAAGATTTCTCCTTTTCCTTGGCACGGAGCATGTCCTCCTAGATTCTTCAAATTTTGGTCAGTTTTTCCAACACCCATTGGATCCTCTCTCGAGCGGTCTTGTACGCTCGCTTTCATTTTGGTTGTGGAGGCTTCTGTCGTTCTTCCTTCAAAGAAGAACTTTGTCTGCCAATGCCCGCAACTCGTGCTTTTTCACTCTGTCTCTCCAGCGTTTGGCTCTGCTGTTGAGCACTGTGCAGTCTTTTGCCATCCTCCATTCCCTTTAGATCGGATGCAGAGTCAAGTGACTGGTCTCTGTGTTGCTGTTAGTTCCTTCAATTTCACTCACGTGACCTGTGTCATTTGCTCATAATATTCCCCTCCAATCTTACAACTCAAGTTGTGTGGACTGTCACGACAGTCCATCAGTTTTGGCTGGAGAGACACTTGCTTTTTGCAGACAAACCCGTTCATTTTCGGTCCCAAAGTGCGAAGACAGTCCAGCATCTCTCCCCTACCTGCCCCTCTGTGCTAGTAACTCCTCATCGCCTTAAAGGGTGATATGGAATGGTTGGGACGATTCATTCATCTGGGATGTACATAAGCCCCCCCCCCCCCCCCACCCCCCCACCACATACACATCAATCCCACCATCCCCTCTTTCCCCAGATTCTGGGAAGATTATAGGTTGGCCTCTTAGTTAACACTTTTACAAATACAAACAATGAATGCAGTGCTTGACACTGTTAAAAACAAAAACAAACCAAAAAAAAAAAAACCACCAACGGCAGTGCATCCAAAAACTGTCAAAGAAAAGGACTGTGAACCCTCATCAACTTTGTGAACCCAGACAGGGTCATGAACTTTGTGAACCCAGACAGGATCATGAACTTACTTAAGTCACTACTGCATTCTTTCTCTCCTAACTTAAAAAAATTAGAAGAGGCTGTGCAATTCAAATCCCCCCCCCCCCCGAGTTAAACGTGTTCAGTTTACCTGTAGACAGAAAGGTGCTGACAGTCTACCTACAATGCCCCTACCTCCCACCACTGCCGCTTACCTGTAAAAACTTACACCAGAGGTCCAGGAAACGAAACCTGCCAGCCAACACGATGTTCCAGTAGGCCAGTGCCATGTCCAGGTCTGCTCACAAATCAATGTACACCACTTCTTCATCCAGATCAGGAAAAAAATAAACGAATAGAAACTGCGTGCACATGAACATACTACTTGTATGTAGTATGTGTCAGTGTACAAGGAGTGTTGACATAATGTGCCAAACCACCAAAATAATTTCCTAAAGCATAGACAAACTCATGAAACTGTGATTTCATTCACACACACACACACACACACACACACACACACACACACACACACAAGCTGCACATAACTTAATTAAAAATCAACTAAAAGCAGTTGCTTGATGTACGTTGGTCAGTCAGGGCTACCATTTGTACTGACAGATGGGGGTCCCAGGGACTCCTTCACTGATGCTATAGAGGGTCCCAGAAGGGTATAGAGAGTCCCCATGAACAAAATTAACCAATACAGAAAATGTAGTATTTCTTGCTTTTTTAATTATCAGCTTGATAATCTGAACATTTCAGAGTAAATGAATCTCTCTCTTTCTCTCTCTCTCTCTCTCACTGAAAACATTTCTTAAAAATGAGGTTTTTAACTAAACCTAGTTTATATTAAATACTTACCATCTCATTAAATATTGCTTAGATCTTCGGACGAAGTCGCGATGGTCGACTATCGATTTGTATCGATTCTTATAAAAAGACAACCCCAGTCCCCCTCTCCTGCGCACTTCCTCTTCCGGTGTTCCGTCTAGCGTCACTTTTATTTTCCAGGCTATCTGCCTTAAGGATACCTCCCTGCTATTACGGAACACAGTGCGGGACGGCTGGGAGGGTTTAACGTTTTAATGAGATGGTAAGTATTTAATATAAACTAGGTTTAGTTAAAAACCTCATTTATATTTCATACAACCATCTCATTAAATATTGCTGACTATCAGCAAGGAAAGGGGGGACTGTGTGTCTAATGAATCAATAAACATTGCCTGAACTTCCAGTTATACTTCCAAAACAGGAGATGGGGTAAGGTACACTCCATAACAAACATTTGTAGACTTACCCCTAGTTCCCCTGCATTCTGCCCTTCTTTAGTGTCTCGCCGGACTGCTGCTTGGGCCGCAACCATTGCAGGTAGTCTCAGCTTGCCATCTTCAGACCTCTGGGCGATATCCCTCAGGTAGTGTCTTACGAAGACTGAAGGTGATTGCCAATACGCCGCTTGCATGACGTGTGCCAGAGATGTTGTGGTCGATGCCATAGTTGTCGCCCAGGCTCTATCTCATGTGCTCTAGCCTTCAGGTTTTCTTGAACTCGCACGAGATTTTGACCCATCCTCCAGGTTGAGAGCTACATACGCTTGTTTGATTGTAGTCTTTAACCATCTGGAGAATGTTGCTCTGGAGATATCCGATGTGTAAGAGGTGTTGATCGAGAGAAACAGTGCCCTTTGTGAAACCGATCGAAATTTGCTTGATCTAGCTCTGTATTCTTTGAGCGCTTTCACTGGGCACAACGCCACATCCAACCCTTCCGGATCTATGTCCCTTGAGAGGTTTAATCTGGATGGTAGGCGGAAGTCCTCTGGATTCTGGTTTTTGGCCAAAAACTCTGGCAAGAACTGGACGCTGATTGAGCCATTAGTTGCATGTGCCACCCCGTTCTTAAGGCCAGACAGGTTAGTGATTTCTGACACTCTTCTGCCCGTCGCCAGTGCACACGAAATGCCGTTTTATATGTGAGCTCCTTGAGAGGAAGTAGTTTATTATCTTTGAAATTTCTTTCCCTTGAGGTAGTTCAGAACCACTGCTAAGTCCCATTGGGGTAAGAACTGTGTGACCTTCTTGGTTAGTTCGCTGCTCCCCTGATAAGATCTGTCACTGCTTTGTCTTGCGTCACGTCCTTTGTTGACGCTGCTCTTAAACCGAGGCAATGGCTGCTCTTCTAGTTTTGAGAGAGACTGCCGAAAGGTTTCTGAGTGGAAAATTTCTGCCAAATGGTTGACAATGTGGCGTGTACATGGTTTGAGAGGGTCTCTGACCTTGTTTCTAATGCACCATTTTCTCCAGTCTTCCCAATGGTGGTGGTAGACTCTCTGGTTGAGGGTCTATGACTAGCTTCTATCAGCTTGATAGCGCCTTTCCCCAGTCTCCTTTTGAGCAAGTACTTGCGCATAATTTCCATGCGTGCAAGTTGAGTGTTGCTGCGTTGCCGTGCGTTATCCCCGACCTTGGTTGCCTGATGTGCTTGTTTCGTAGTCTCAGGTCCATTGGTTGTTCGTGACAAGCCTTGAGTAGCGTGGGGAACCACTCTTTTGTCGGCCAGAAGGGGGTTACCAAGATGAGGTTTTGCTCCCTCCCTCTTTTGCTTTCTCTATCACTTGGGGATGAGATTCAGGGCGGGTAAGCGTAAGCTAACAGGCCCTTCCAGTTGCACTCCATCGCGTCCACTTTCCATGCCTGTGGGTCTGGGACTGGCGAGATGTAGGTGGGGAGCCTCGCATTGAATTTCGTCGCAAAGAGGTCTACATGTGGTCTGCCCCACTTTTCCCAAACCACCTGTAGTTTCTCCTTGACTATAGTCCACTCTGTAGGGATGATCTTGTCCGGCGGCTCAGAAGGTCCGCCATTATGTTTGCACTGCCGGCTATGTGTTTCGCCGACAGATTCCACCCCTTGGCATGCGTCCACAGTAACAACTGTTCCGCTCTGATTGAGAGATTGGGGGCATGAGTGCCTCCCTGTTTGTTTATGAGAGACACCACTGTGTTGTTGTCTGACCTGACTAAAATCTCTCCTGGCGGGATCCAGACCTGCAGCTCTTGGAGGGATAGGGCTACGCCTCTAATTCCAGTCTGTTGATATGGTAGCCCTGCATATTCCTGTCCCATGTCCCACTGACTGTGTGTTCGTTCATGTGGCCTCCCCAACCGTGCTCCGATGCATCTGTGTACACTGTTGCCAGAGGCGGAGGCAGAGTGATTGGAGACGATGCCTTCAGCCAATCGTGGTCGAGCCACTGTTGGATTGTGTCCTTGAACCAGGGTTGTATACTGATTTTCTGGTTCCAACGATCTCTGACCTGGGAGAATCGGCTGGCTACTTCCCCGTTGCAGGGGCCTCTTGTAAAGTCTCCCCAATGGTAACAGGGGGCTAGAGACTCCATCCTGCCTAGTACTGCAAAGAGATTCCTGGCTGAGACTGACTGGAGTGGTAGTAAATTGGTTAGTTGTGCCAGAAGGGCCTCCACCCTGGCCTTGCTGGGTTGGACCGTGTAAGCGTTGGTGTCGAATTCCATCCCCAGATATGTAAACTTCCTGGAGGGAGTGAGTTCGGACTTGTCCAACCTGATTACAAAGCCTAGGTCTTCTGTAAGCTTGCGTAAGACCGTCATTTGGTTGAGGCACTCTGTCTCCTTCTCCGCCAGAAGTAGCCAGTCGTCCAAATAGGTATGTAGCCTGATCTTGTGTTTGTGTGTATTGGCTACAACCTCCTTCACCACTTTGGTGAAGACGAAAGGTGATAGGCTCAATCCGAATGGGAGTACCCGGTACTGGTAACATTTGCCCCCCCATTCGAATCTCAGCCATTTCCTGTCCCTTTCTTCTGCACCATTATATGGAAGTAGGCATCCTGAGGTCTAATGAAGTGGCCCAATCGTGTGGCTGTATGGATCTCCTGATGTTGTCTGGGGATTCCATCTTGCATTTCACCTCCTGAGAAGGCGTTGAGGGAGACAAGTCCAGAATGGGACGGTATCCTCCTGAGGGCTTGGGAATTGCGAATAGCCTGCTGTAGAAGCCGGGTGATGACATGTTCTTCACCTCTTCTATAGCCCCTTTCTTCATCATTTCCCCTACTTGCTCGTCTAAAGGTCTTGTTGTTCCCTCGACTTTGGACGTGGGAAAGATATAGGGCTTCTTTGCAGTGTCGGCTTTCCTTTTTCCCAAAGGAGCGAAACCCATTCTGAACGATGTTTAATGCCCAGGCTGACGCTCCCATGTTCTTCCACTCCTTGTACCTGAGTACATAGGGCCTTGAGTGGAAGCAGGAGTAGTGTTCGTCAGTCCACCTCCTCCCCCCCCCCGCCCTTTGCCCTTGTGAAAATTTCCTTTGGGTTGAGGGGTAGAGAAGCTGGTGCTTTGTTGCACTCTTGGGCCTGTAGGTGTTGGTTTGTGGTTGGAACTAGGCGCACTGCTCCGGTAAGAGGTACTGAGGCGATTTTTGAAGTCCCGTACCCTTTTCGTGTGGCTGTTGTAATTGGACGACCCGAGGAACGTTCCCTTTTTCTTTCTGGGGCGTACCTGAGGAGGGAGCGAGTCGTGGCCTCAGATTCCATGTCCCGTTTTGCTTTCTCCATTTGAGATTCTTCAAACAGTTCCTTAGAAAACACACTCGATTTTAGCAGTGTGTGTCTGATTTCCATAGGAATGTTAGTGGATTCCAGGGCTTCCTCTCTCATCTCCATTAAACTGGTAGCATGAAGGTGACCTGTGAGCGTCGCCGCCGTCTCCGCCGCCTGGTGAATGCTTTTCATGCATTGCGTCAAAAACTCTGCGCTTGCCTCCTTCTTCCACTGTCTGTCTGCCCCTTGTATTCGGGGCAGTGGTGTTGGAGAGAACTACTACCTTGATCATTTGCTCTATATGAGTCAGAGCACTCTGTAGGCGAATAGTGGCGTCTTGCTGGACCCTATTTCTCTTGAAAGTCTTGGAGGGTTCTCGTGTCGGATCTCTCTTCAAAAAGTTTTGTCTCAGATTTCTCTCGGGGCAACGAAGAGGCGGCCATCATCCACCAGGAAAGGTGAGTATTTGTCCCATGCTGGAAATAATTTCACTCCTTTAGGGGTCTAGACTGATTGCATTTGTCCTTAACATAACACTCGAACGTCTTTTTGATGCAGTCGTCAATTGTTTCACACCTCTTGAACACTTTCTTGCTGGTAGAAACCTCTTCCCCCCACACCTGTGCCCATTCCATCCTTAGTTTTCTTCTCCTTTGATTCTTGGGATGTCAGGACCTCTGGCACATTTCACCCGCCTTTTCTATGATGTGAGCCATAAATTCCTTATGTCTCCTAAAGACGAGTTTTTCTGCCAAGGATTCCTGTCCATCTTTTCCGCCTCTAAGAGCTCTGAGCCCCTTCATCGAATTGTGACTCACACTCCTCTTCTTCTTCCGACCTATAGTGTGTTTCTGGTCCCAAGGTAGAAAGTCCCTCTCCGTAAGAATCACCATATTCATCTGGGATGTCTTGCGTGAAGTCTGAGTAGGCCCCTGGTTAGTCTAGTCTGATCTTCCCCTTCTTGCTCCGAATCCGATAATGGGTCGCGATCAGCGACTCTGGGAATCTTTGCTCTACTCTGTGTCCCTCTCGACTCTCCTCTATTGGAATAGAGGTCGTTTTAGGGATTTAGATGTGGTGTTGTTCTCTGGCCAGGCTACATAGCGCACTCCGTGAATCATCACCTCTGTGTTGTCTCCCCTGGACACTGGCTCAGAACTGTAGGCACGTGGTTCACTTCGCCGAATGTTCTGGAAATCCCTGTGAACCGGTCGTGTAGGCACGTGGTCTCTTCGTTGCTCATAGTGCCCACCCAGCCTTCGGGAGAGTTCGCTGATCTTCCCAAGGCACTCCCCTGTTGGTCAAAGGACACTGGCGCTGGCTGATTCTCAGTAACTCTTCCAAGGAGTACAAGTCTTGATCACTCCGTGGCGTAAGTCCTTGGCTCCTCAGTGCCTGCTCATAATTGAAGAGTCCCGGACGTGTTTCTGTCTGTCGTAAGGGAGGTTATCCCGCAGAACTGGACTGCCATTGTAGTTGTGGAGAAAAGCATCAATGTTCGCTCTTGAGCGTGCTTGTGAATCCACTCGTTTGACTACTCTCAAGTAGTTGAGCCAGTGAGAGTGCACGCGCCCTTTCCAGTGCGTCCGCACTAATGGTGGCGTGTGCACTGGGATCGTATCTGTGCGTGAGAGCATGTGCACTTTGACCTCTTCTCAGTGCGCCCGGACTACGGTCACGTGCTAGTGCACTAGTACCCTGGTCAAGTGCGTTCGCACTGGTACTGTGACCTGTCCCATGTCCCTGTGCGTGTGCACTAGGGCTTCGGTCGAGCGTTGGTACGCACGCACTCTGTTCTTGCGCGACGCGCTGGCGCTTCGACCGGTATAGACCCTGGCAGGTGCATGTCACTCTGCGGTCCTGGGTGCTCGTAGGCACCGGTCAACTGGAAGGGCTGTTTCACCAGAGGATCTCTCTGAGCCCGTACGTCAGTATGACCAACACTCGAACTTTGGCTATTGTCTGGAAAGTCCTCATCAGACCTGTCGCCATTGAGTGTATCCGCCATATTACCTGATTTGGTTGTCGATGATGGCGCGTGCTTCTTTGTAGAGGTGTTGGTCATTTCCCTTGCCCCCTGTGAAGACTCTTCTAGAACATTTGCACCGGTCGTGGGGGCACGTGTCTGTTCTGATGCTTTAGGTGTAGCCATTTTCTTTTCTGGATTGTTCTTCTTCTTGCCTTTAGATTTGGTGGGCTGAGTCGTGGACGAGCTAGACCCCTCTACACCCAGTAGTGACTGAAAGGTGTCCGTGATTTCCACGTGGCTACTACTGGTTCCTTCTGCCATTATTGTAGTTTCAACCCAACAAACTGACACTATAACAACAACATGAGAAACACAATACTCTGAAGTACTGAGGAGTTTTGAAAAGACTAACTTGTGAACACACTCTTTTGTGACACTAGCTCTACTGGTACACTAGAATACAGCGAAAGAGCGAGCGACCGACCGGTCGGTTTCACACTGTCACAGAGTCGCTGGATCAACACTCAAAACTACACCGGTCATGTCCACAGTTGTCTCTTGACGATTCTCAAACACGATCTGTGGATACCATTCTCAAAATTTCTCTTCACAATCAAAGAAACATAATGAACGATCTCACCTGAGTTCTTGGTCAACCTCGTGTTCGTCTGGAAAAATGAAGTTCAGGGCTTATGATAGTACCACCGCGTGTAAAAACAGCTCCGTACGGTAGCTGGCCGAAAATAAAAGTGACGCTAGACGGAACACCGGAAGAGGAAGTGCGCAGGAGAGGGGGACTGGGGTTGTCTTTTTATAAGAATCAATACAAATCGATAGTCGACCATCGCGACTTCGTCCGAAGATCTAAGCAATATTTAATGAGATGGTTGTATGAAATATAAATAAACATTTCTTGTTAGGTGGTGTTGCTGTAGATATTTCTTTAGGAATCGACGATTCACTGTCTGTAGCATCTTCAGAAGATGTTTCTTTGCGTTTTTTAGGAGCGCCCAACCACTGAAGCAGCAACATATTTGCGAGATGTGATAACAGTGAACATCCTTTCTGCTTCGTTCGCCTAGGCTTGTGCACGCGATTGTTACAACTTGTGAGTCATCGAATTGGTTAATTAGTGGCGGCGGGCGCCACAATCTGAATAAGTCAACCGGTCGACTGAGAAACCGTTCAGTGACGTGGGCCACAAGGCGAGCCTATCAGTGTTTACGCAGCTTCTTACTGTACTTTCGCGGGCACACGCTGTCCTGAATTTGACGGCAGGCAATCGCGCGCGAAGCTTGTGGTGTGCTCAGCTTTGATCACCGACCGTGGCACGTTTTGGGGTTTGCCTGATTTTGTAGTGCGTCCCGCAGGACTCGCTACACGTTTTGTTAGTGCGTCCTTTTCGCTCATAGTGCGTCATGGACGCACATATGTGCGTCATTAGGAGCCCTGGGTCTGCTGATATGCTGCCGATGTTTACGAGTGACCCCTGTTAAAAAAAAAACAAAACTCCTCTGCACTCACTTCACTTCTGTTTTCAGTGCAGAGGCAATCATTTGGGGGAGGGGGGGGGGGAACTTATCGGAAAAAAAAAAAAGGAAAAACAAACAAATAAACTAAAGAATACATACAAAAATGATGAACGTGACAAAAAACATATCTTACAATAGGACAAAAGTCTCAAAACCTGATTCTGTTACCAAATGAAAGAAGACTCTCCGGCAGATATCTAATAATTTGAACTCGGTCCCACACGATTTCAGATAACAAGATCAACTTCCCTGCGCTCCCCCAACCAACAAACAGACCCTAGCGCCTCAAGCATACACCCACTCTTCGCTTACGGAAAAAGCCATGGATCTCTCCTTACTGTTCAAGCAAAGCTCCCCACCTACCTAGCCCCTTCTGGCCAGGGTTTTTGGCATAGTTGAAGGTGAACTGATAGAAGTCTTTAAAGCGTGCAGGGTCCACAATCTCTTGTTCCAGCCCCCCGCATTTCACTCGCAACTTGTCGATGCTGTCGCACCTGAAACAAAACGCACAGCACTGTCAAACAATCTTGACGTCAGTACAAGGCTCTTCTGCAGTCTAATCACGTAATTTATAATTCTAACCAGATGCTTCATCGCAATAAATTTTAAAATCTGCCTGTGTTGTTGCAATCCTCTGAAGGACTGAATCGACTTTCATGAATATGTAAAACTCTTACTCCTGTCTTCTATGATAACAGATAATCAATCATCGTGAGGTTATGAGTACTTTCGGCCCCATGTAATCATTAAGGCAGTTTTTTTTGTGTGTGTGTGCATACAATGAACTTCTCTTAAATATATTATGAAGATGGAAGCAAGACTTACGGTGACAAATGTATAAGGTAAGTTTTTCTTGAGAGGAGAGACCGGTTCCCACAATTATGGGTAACACTCTTTGAACACACACACACACACACACACACAAACTGTAAAGCAGGGGTCCAGGGACTGCCCTGGCCTGCACATGGTTCAAGGGCAGGTCACGTCTTTGGCTCAGGAGACCAGTACCCTTCTGTCGCTGGGGAACATTTGATTATTGAAAAAGAACGCTGAACTGATTTTCAAGGAAATATCTTCACGCTGTTTAGATGATCAGTTTTGGAAGAGTTCATTAGCCCATTTTTTCCATACCAATTCGTACCTTATCTCTGCACAGCCAGCCATAAACACAAGCCAGTGCAAACTATCTCCACACACCACTGCTGATGCGGAGAACTGTCAGCATCTTTTTTTCATTTAACCTTTCCCACCTTTATTTATTCTTCACAGTCTCATTAACTCAGAAATTTCAACTTCCCCCATTGCAGGTGTGCTTCAGCAAGCCGTTTATGAACTTACTAGTGTAAGAAAACTGTGTGAAGCCATTAATTTTGAATGGTCCTCTCGAGGAGTACATGCCACAGAGGGTACAGAGCATGGGTTTGTTTCATTGCCAAGACATTCATTTGGGGAATGGGGGTGGGGGATGAGGTGAGCTTCAGTGATTTAAAAAAAAAAAAAAAAAAAAAAAGACATACATAGTTTAAAAAAATCTTCCATCTCCAAGAAAATGTCAAAAACTGATTCCATCCCTATCGGAAGAAGATTCACTCAAGCGGTTAGTCTTACATTCCCCCATCAGCTTGTTCACGACAATAAAACATCATGTCTTTTTAAGAAAACTACACATGCCAAACACACTGAGAAACCATGATGCACACGCCTTGACACAGACATCATCCAGTTTCAACATCTAGCCCCCCTACTTGACCTTCCGCTGGACTGACCCCATTTCAATCATGCCGTTGACAAACTCTTCCTTGGTGAACTCGCACTGGGTGGCGGCCTTGAACCTCCACGCCAGGATGAGGACGGTCAGGGACTCTGGGTTCAGCTGTAACTCCTCCAGAAACTTCATCACTCCGTCCACCGTCATCTTGTCGTCCTCGTGGGGATCTAGGATTTGTAGAACAACTACATAATTAAAGGCAAATAAAAGCATTTTCTTTTTTCTCCCAAGTTTTTCACTTTCGAAGAAGTGTAGAATCTCTGTAAGGCGAGTGCATGATACATTGCATGCTTAAGTTTGAAAGTTAACATTGTTTACATGTTTTAGTTGATGGGATGCTCATGTATGATGAGTATGTGCATGAATGCGTGCGTGTGTGTGTGTGTGTGTGTGTGTGTGTGTGTGTGTGTGTGTGTGTGTGTGTGTGTGCGAGTGTGTGTGTATGTGTGTGCGCGCACACATGTGTAAGATTTAAACAACACAAGTTTTCATTATGCAACTATCCATAGTCTCATGTAGAACACTTTAAGTTCTAAATTATAATTTTTTTTTTCATTTTGCCTGTGCTTAAAACTAAAAGCAGTTAAACTGATATATTTTTTTTATTCATTATGTCTTGACTTATTAAAAAAAGTTACTTCAGCAGTTAGCCTCCACTTACTTCAGCAGTTAACCTCCACTTACTTCAGCAGTTAGCCTTGACTTCCTTAAGCAGATCAAAGCTCAATTCACTTTAACAGAACAGTACCATCAATAGTATTTACATGATTAGTAAGGGGAAAACCTCATTTCAAAACCGCTCTGGATTTTAATGTCACTATCATTTCCTAAGAAAAGGAAGACATTTCAGTGCTAATGTTCTCTAATCTGTCAACAAGGACATCGCCACCAGCAGTGGAAGATTGTATTTTATTTTACTGTTTCTGCAATTTTTCAACATCAATAAAAATGCAAGACAACATGTTAACATTGATGTCTAAAATGTCTAATGTGTCGCCAATGATCGCATCATTATATCTGTTTCTAAATCATAATCACTCAGAGATTGGTACTATTACTAAATACATTATTCACCTAGAAATATCACACCCTTTAATTTTACCTACTGATGTCGAACCAGCCAGCCTGCTGTGGGTGATACTACTTTCTGTTTCTATGCTGACTGTCTTGGAAGTAATGAGCATCCATAAATATTATTTTGGACACTAGCCATCAACTCTACGTCTTACGGATGCAATGCTTTCAATTTGAATCAGAAGTTTTAAAGCTTTTTTTTCTTCGTTTTTTTTAATTTGTTCTTTTATCAAGAGTGAATGGCAACAACAATGAAAGAAAGTGATCAATGACAGTCCATGTCATGTGCTGCAGCTCAAATGTCGTATTATTGATGTGTTTCTTCAACAGAAATAAAACAAAACCTACATAATAATGAGTTTAGTGACCAACATGTGATAACTTTGATGTTTTGGCTTTCCCAGAACCAGTCACTCAGCCCCAGAACCGGTGAGTGACCATGACAGTCAGTCGAATATGACCGACATCAACAATCCACTACATAAATCAAACTTCATTCCCTACTTCTTTAAATTGCTTCACCCTCAAACTATAAACTTAATAAAAACAGATGAACCAAATGCACAGCCCTGATGTGGCCCTTTGCGGTCGGCTGGGCTATAAGCAACATTATCTTACCTAACCAAATGCAGATATCCAGTTGTTGTTGGTATGAGTGGCTCACAAACAAAGCAAATTTATAAACGATTGCAGAATATCACAAGGGAGACAACTCTCTCTCTCCAAGACACTGCAAATCAATAATATCCACAGAACTTCATTTGAACAAAAGAGAGCTGACCTAAGAAAATATCAAATGACAGTGTAGTCTGTTACTGTCAGAAATCCTGAAAACACGACAGCACGCCGAAACCAATAAGCTAAACTAAACTTCAGGGTTTACAAGTATAAAATAAAACAATCTTGTTTTACCAACAACTGATCTTGAAAACTACACGTGCATGTTGGATGGCCGGTATCTTTTGTGTGCTTGATTGTTCAGGGTGTCCTTTCTAATCCTTTTAAATTACATCATAGGGACTCTTTCAAATCTAGGGGTGACCATCAAAACTTTACCCTGGGACCCTAATAAACTCGACTTGAAACAGACATTCACTGAAATTGAAAACACACTGTGCATGTCATGCACACTGTCTTCCAACAAAAATTTATCTGGCAATGTAGAAGCAAAACTTTTCTGAGCAGTTGTGTTATTGATATTTAATATTACTGTTGTGTAAAGTGTTGCAGTGGTAACACCAGAAGTTGGTAACATTAATGTTTGGCAAGTCAGGGACTGTGTGGGGGTTGAATGTAGCTTATCATCTGCCAGTTTCTAGGCCGTAGGTATCTCACCTACATGGACGTCCAGACAAAATTGTACTCAGAGAGTTAATAGACACTACATCAATCATCAGCTAATGAATGAGATTTACTGGGGGTGTTTTTTTTTTTACGATGTTGGTTCAGTTTCTAGCCTACATAAACGTAAATTTTCTATACACTAACACTAGTAACACTGGGCATGCTGGACTAATTTTTTTTATATTTTACCTTTTCACTTTCAAATCACACTACCATTGGACTATTGCCAGATACTGAAACTAAATAAAGTTCATGAGTAAATCCAGAAGGCTGTCCTACTTCAAATCATTTGTGTAGTGTTTTGCTTTTATTAATATCAAGAGATGTACAATACAAATCCACGGTATCATTCTCACCTCTGTAACGCTGCCATAACGCCTCTAGTTTTCTTCTGTCGACTGTTAAACGAGGTTCGCTATTGTATCTTTCAGGATTTTGGTAGTAGTTATCAACTGCAACATCAAGTTTCCAGTCGTGAGCCTCGAGACAGTTGGTGGCAGTTTTCTCCCGTGCCTGTGTGAAGGCGATGAATTGACGGACTTTATCCCTTTGTGAGCCCTTCAGTTTATGCTGGAAATAAAGAGTATATTATTGAGCTTTCATAAAACACACAAGAGCCACGTTTGGTCAATTATTTCATAACATTTGAGAATATCAAAGAGAAAGAAACAAGTCTTACCATGATGCTCCTACTCGCTCCTGGCAGCACTTGTCGGAAGTTCCTGTTTGGATTTGCCATGCGCACGAGTTGCGTTACGAAAATAGCAATAGCTTCAATGTTAACTTTGGGCACGTCCAAGACGTTCACTTTTCGTCCCCCAAAACAAAACAAAACAAAGACATGAAAAGCTGAAAGAGATTAGAACTGGAGTCAACACCGTTCACGAATTCAACCCAGCTCAACTCCTTTTTGAGGAAACAGAACTCGCAAAACGCATGTTGCGGAACAGCTGCTCATCATGTTTGTAATTGATTGGCAACCTGAAAAAAAGAATAGACCAATGATAACTGAGAACCGATAAAAGTTCCAATCGGATATGTCGTATAGTCACATGATACCATTTCCCGCCGTTTTGGTCCTGTTAGGTGTAAGGACGCTACAGAAATCTGAATAGTATTTTATTTGTTTGACACGTCTACAGCCATTCACCGTAAAGATTGAAAATGCCACCAAGAGATTATGCAGCTGAAAAAGGTAAGTTTTAATAACCGGTGTGGTTGTGATGGTATTTGAGCTTTAGTGGCATCTTGCAGTGTTGAATGTAGACGAAGAGTTACGTTGTTCGTTCTGCCGTCACGCATATGATGACATAGGCCTAGAGGAACTGAAATTTAACATAACGATGCAACTTCATACATCTGGGAAGTCCGCGACGATCATCACTGCGTTGTCCACCAGGGTACTTTTTCCAGAACTCAGACCTAGCGTGGAAGCCATTTCCAACGGTGTTGAAATGTTTTCACTTTTTGTTGCGTAATGCATTGTTCCCTTATTTAAAAAGGGTGACAAACAAAAGCAGAGAATTATAGACCTGTATCTCTTACATCCATATCAGCTAAATTACTTGAACACATAATATATAGTAGCATAATGGACCATTTTGACAAATATGATTTCTTAAATAACGCCCAGCATGGTTTTAGACAGCGAAGGAGTTGTGAGACTCAACTTATAACAACTCTCAATGATTTTAGTAACTGTCTTAACAACAGACAGCAAATAGATGCAATTTTATTAGATTTTTCTAAAGCCTTTGATAAGGTTGACCATGAGGGCCTGCTGCTTAAATTAGAACACATTGGCATTGGCGGTTCTTTGCTAAAATGGGCTAGATCATTCCTCGTTGGGAGAACGCAGAAAGTTGTTGTGGAAGGGTCGTCATCCCATTGTAAACCAGTCTTGTCAGGTGTACCACAGGGAACTGTTCTGGGGCCCTTGTTTTTCTTAATTTATATAAATGACATAACTCAGTAGAAATCTCTCTCCTGGAACTACTATAAGGCTTTTTGCAGATGACAGTTTAGTATATAGAACCAGTGTTGATTCTAGAGCGCGCCCTTGCGGGATTCCCGCAATATTTTTCTGAAGGCCGCAAAAAATCGCGAAAGACGCGGCCCAAAAGCCGCAAAAAAAAGAGAACGAACGCGTTTTTGCACAACCAGCGCGGCTTCGCCGCTGCCGTGTGTATAGCCTCCTGAGCAATTCCTTTAGCCGAACGCGCGTTCTACCAAATTTTTTCATTGGCCGAGAAGCAGCAGTTGAGCCAATCAGCGGTAGGCTACTGGCAGTTCAACAGTCCTCATGTCGGCTTCAACGATGAAGCGCGCGAAGCCAAACACTCTGTTTTCTTTCGCCTTCACGAAGAAAAAACGCACTGATATATCTAAAGATCATCAGCTGGAAGCCGATAATGAGTCTACAGCCACCGTTACGGCTACTCAGTCAAGCGATAGCGTGTCTCAGCCGATCGACGCCGGAGGCGAAACGGTTGAAAGTGCCAGTGAACCCGAAGATCAGCAAGATAATGAAGATGGTGAAAACGAAGCCGACTGCCGACTGTGAGCGTGGTTTCAGTGCCCAAAATGCCATCAAGACAGCCAGGAGAAACAGGCTGAAAGAAGACAGCCTCAATGTGCTGATGACCATCAAATGTGAAGGTCCTCCCATCAATGACCATGACTTCACAGCTGCTGCAGCAGAGTGGAAGCAACAGAAGGATAGGAGGATCTACAAGAAATGAATGGAGTTCTGTGGGCTGTACATATGTATTTAAAGCTTTTCAGTTGTGTATGGTGAAGGTGTACACAGTGACTTTTCACAGTTAAAGGGTTTTCTTAAGGTGATACTGATGGTATATAAATCTTGACAATAGTGATGGTCACTTCATATAAAGAGACTGAATTAGCCTAATTGTGGGGTAGGCTTAGAGTTGCTGGATTCTATGATGAGGTGACAACAGACTTGCTCACTTGCTGTATGACTGCCAAGAAGGGAGCTCAGCTGAGTACATGCACCACCAGAAAAAGACAAGTCTTCTAAGGTATGTCAGAATGTGTGTGTACTCTGTGTGTGTGTGTGCGTTTCTGTAATAAAATGTAACTCGTTTCTTGTTTCTTTTTGTTGTTTTAGTTTACTTTGGCCATAATGTAATCATTGTGATTAAGCTTTAAAATCTGAATTTTCACGCGTTTTGAGGGCCTCCCATTTTCACCCTATGGGCCCCCTTTTTTTTATGTGAGGGGGCCCTTGGGCCCCCTTTTTTGAAATCCTAGAATCAACACTGTAGAACAATTAGAAGCAAGAATGATACACGCATTCTACAAGAAGATCTAAACGCTTCACAAGAGTGGGAAAGAACTTGGAAAATGGAATTTCATCCTCAAAAGTGCCAAGTGTTGCGTATATGTAACAAACGCTCACTAATTAGATCAGATTATTCTATCCATAATACTATTCTTAAAGAAACTAATGCTGCAAAATATTTAGGCGTGATTATAGATAGTCGTCTCAAATGGAAAGAACATTACAATTTAGTATGTAAGAAAGCAAATAACATCTTAGCTTTCTTACACAGGAATATCAATGACTGCCCCAAAAGGTTAAAGACGACTGCTACAAAACACTGGTTAGACCAGTACTGGAATATGGTTGCTCAGTTTGGGATCCTTACCATCTAAAGGACATTGATAACCTTGAAAAGATTCAGAAGAGAGCAGCACGGTTCGTAACAGGGAACCACATCAGAGAAAAGGGGAATACTAGGAAGAACATGAGGAAATTAGAATGGAAACCCTTAGAAGAGAGAAGAGCTTTTATTAAACTTAACACCTTTTTCAAAGGCAGAGCTAAAGTAATTGATATTCCAATGGAACAACTAGTATTGAATAAAAGTAGCACCAGGAGTGGCGGTCAGTGTTATACAGACCTGTTTAGTCTACACATTTGGCGTAGAATTCTACGCATTTTGACCCCAAATACGCAAATACGCATTTAGGAACCTCGCTACGCATTTCAGAATTTCGCCGGTACGCATTTTCGAAACTGAAGCTATTTTGCGTGTTGCCGTCTTTTGACAAACTGGACGCGCCATACAAGCAGCCTGACATGCTGCTGCGTTCAGCTGGACTGCCCGCCCGCCTCTTGTTAGTTACTTATTTCCCTTTACTGCCCAATAACTTTAGGGGGCAGGTTAGAACGGCTCGCTGAACGCGTTACGGTCGGTTTTCATTTTCGATCAAGATGGCTGACAATAATTCGTCGAAGCGCCAAGCTGATTCTTCCGACTTTTCTCCCAGCAAAAAGAAGAGAAAAGTTGCCGATCAAACCTTTCTGTCATCATACCATCAACGCTACCCGTGCCTTGTTTCATCCAGAAGAGGGGAGCATTATGCTCATTGCACATTGTGCAGGAAAGATTTCTCGATCAAACATGCCGGCATGTTTGACTGCAAACGGCATATCGAGAACCAGACTCACAAGGACTTTGAGAGTAAAGCAGGAAAGCAGTCATCTCTGGCTAGTTTTTTTTGCAAAGCCTTCACCTTCGAGCAGTGAATCTAGTCTCAATCAAGATGTTGTGAGAGGAGAAGCCATCGTGTGCCATCTCGTGGTACAGAACAACTTGCCGCTGTCTGCTGCTGACAAGATCGTTCGGGCGGTGAAGGCCATTTGTCCGAACTCGCCTATCGCCAAAAGTAGGTCACTTTTCTTCTGAAAAGCACTGTCACAGAACAGTTCTCGCTTTACCAAGCTACCGATGTCAGCAGCTGTCGCAAGGACAGAATCGATGAAACTTGGAAGGCCATTGGGGAAGTGGAATATGGGCAGTTCAAGGAGCTGTCTCTGGTGATGAGGGGCATTGTCACCATCCCTCATAGCAGTGCCCACTGTGAGCGCATCTTCTCCTGTGTGAGGAAGAACCGCACAGACCAGAGAGCCAGCTTGGCAGACAGCACCATGGAGAGCCTGCTGGTCCTCAAGTCAGTGCCCCAGGAGCCTCAAGATGCTGTGAGGAGCATGACTACAGAGGATCTTGCTGCACTGAAGAGTGCCTACAGCAAGAAACTCAACCAGTAAACTGCCATGTGAAATGTGTAAATAGTGTATATATTGTGGTTCTTGACAATTAATCCAAACTGGAATAAGTGACAATATGTATAGAGAGGACATGAACTGGTAGTGTTACATGAATCAGAAGATATTCAACTCAATGCTTGGATATCAAACAGCTAACAGGTGAGCTTATTTTATAATTTCTTTTTGACCCAACGGCGTCACAAACACACACACACACACACACATGCATACACGCAATACACACACACACACACACACACACACACACACTTATTAGCATTTTTATTTAGATTAATGTGCATGTTAATATTTTTTTAATAGTAATACTATCTTGTGCGAAAAGTAGACTACACATTTGACATGGCTGACTACACATTTTGGTCATCTGACTACACATTGGTCTCGAAGGGGGTAAACAGGTCTGGTTATACCATACCTGCATCAAATATTGACAGCCACTTACATTCTTTTTATCCCAGTTCTGTACGGCTGTGGAACTCACTGCCGGGTGCCATCAAGATTGCCACAAATGCAATCTCTTTTAAAAAACAAATTGATACAACAGTTTTGAGATCTGCATATTGATGTTTTTCTATTTTTTACTTCCCCAGATATTTTACTGTTAACTGGGCCTGAATTTGGCCATTGCTTTTAACTTCTTGAATATCGAGTGCGACCCCTTGTTGCCAAATTTGCTCCAGGGGCCAACAGTCTGAGTCGCACTATTTTATGTTATTTTTTTTACTTTTTAACATGTGCGCTGGTGACCTACTCGTTTTTGAGTGAACCAGTATTTTAGGAAGAAGAAGAAGAATGCATAATGATGTTGGGAGATCCAGACTCCGGGACACTGTAGCCTGGCAGCTTAGACAGAGGGAAGAGCAGTGACGGAATTACAAATGAAGGATTGAGCAAATTGCAAAAACAATGCATTTTGATCTATTGGGTCTTCATCAGGCAGGACAAACAATGTTAAAACAGAAAACAAAGGTAGGACAGTTAACATTTTTTCGATCTGGAATTGTATCCAAGACCAAATATGGATTCAGATCAAAGAGATTAGGGACTGTTGGCCTATGACCGTAGACAGGCGACTTTTCAGTGTTGGTAGGGGAGGGGTGAGGAAAGATTATGGAGGGGGGTGGGTGAGGGGTGTTGGTTCCACTGACATTTGCACCTTTGTAGGTTTGTGGTCCGTGCAGTCCCCAGGACAAGCTCAGAACCCTTGTGGGCATTCTTACCACAGGGGTTAGGATGGAGGTCAGGATGTGTGAGAGGAGGATGGAAGTGGGTAAGAAGCCAGTCTGTTGCGCTGCAGGAGCAAGCCTGGTTTGAAACAGATCCAGGGACCAGGTATGTGATGAACTCATGGGCAGTCCATTCCACTCTGCATCAGTGGGTAATCAAGTCGTTGATTGCATCGTGGGTCCGTGTAGTAAATGTGGGAAAAACAATCTGGCAGTGAGTCAACAGTTTTGAATGATGTCTGCTGATATCATGGCAGTTTTACAACTCTGGTTAGCAGCAGAAGAAAAATGCTGATTAGAACAGTGCATGAAACTATTGAACGTGATGTCTGCCTTTGGCAGTATCCACATTACATGTGCTCGTGTTAATTTTTTTTCCTTTTATGTGATGTAGCTGGGTTCCTGTTAGTTTTTAGATTTATCTGGAAACTAAACAGATCGTGTCAAAAATTTCCATCAGGGCAGATTTTTACATATCACTGGTCCAAATTTCTTTTCCGCAGTTGTTGTGCATGACTATCAGACACCTCCATGCTAGCTATCTGCAGCAGCAGGTGACAAGATACAAAGACTGGAGCACAGGCCAGCCAGCTGTAGTTGAGAAGAAAATGTAGCTCGTGAAACGGCGGCATGATTTCCAGTTTTGGTGGAAGGACAGGTCTGGACGTGTTCCTGCCTTTCTTTTGCTCCAAAGTGCAGATGAGCTCATGACGTGTCATGGAAACCTTGCTAATCCAGTGAAATGCAGCGTGAGCCCTCTTTACATCAGTTGCATTGCCCCAAAATCTTCACTGCTATCGGGTGTCTTGTCTATCTGGATGTTGCCGTCATCAACGTCAAGTTCCTGTCTTTTGGCCCTTTAATCGTATTATGATTATATGCAAGGCATGACACCTGACCACCTGCTCTCCCTCCCACCTTCTCACCTACCCACTCTCCCCCACCCCTGTAATTTTTCTTTCCAGAATCTCTTTTATAGAGAGAGACTGTAATGACAATCCTTAAACATCTGTCTGCGGTCAACTGGGCTGTTGTAAACAACTTGAATTGAAATGAATCTTGCTTTTGGGTGACCAACATTGTCATAATGACAGATTGTCTGCTTTTTCCTGGAGTTGCTTCTGTTGCATACAAAAGGAAAAAGGATGCAGCTTGCAAAAGATTCATTGGAAGTCGGAATTTTAAGACCAGTTCTTGAATAGCATGTTTCTGTGATCTTTTCTTTGTCCATACACAGAGAAAGTGACGTCCTTTCTGAAGGAATATTACCTGGACGGTGATGATGGCGGTAAAAACTTCGTGTACGGACAGCAGTTGGTAAGTTGCACATTTGGGGATTAAAGGGTTTCATTTGTTTTTGTGTGTGTCTGTGTATTCTTTTTTTTCCCCCCAGTTAACCTCTTTTTATTTGAGAAATGCACTTCAGCGCGGAAGACTCGTAAACATTGGCAACATTCCCGGCACATTCATTTATGCACCAGAAAGTTGTCCGCAAGATCAGCTAGCCATTTCTGTTTCCAGCAGTACTTGTTGAATTCATAAGTGGGGGGGGGGGGGGGGGGGGATGTATTATAGGTCAGATGGCCAAAAACACTGTCAGAAACGACTTGAGATGGGTAGTGCTGGGTGAACATGGTGTTAGTAGAGTGGTGCTTGAAGGTGTCTGGAAGAAGATCATGCCATATGTTTTCACTGTGTACCATATGGTAGGACGGTGGCTGCCTGATGTTGAAGAAGGATTAGGGTGGGAAGATCATTGACTTGATTTTAAGATTTGGTTCATATAAAACCATGTGCTGCCATTGTCCAGAATGCAGGCATGGGAATTGTCAGCGAAAACGCTGATTTCCGCGGCAGTAAAATTTGCTTTCCGCGAAAACGAAATTGCGTCCGCGAAAAAAAAAATCTGGGGTACAAAAAATATAAAGCATCGGTTTTTAGCTGTTGCTGAACTAGTCTCGGCTGGCCTAGACCAAGTTATACTAACGCGAGCGTTATCTCGTTCTCTGTTCTCTTTCTCGCGGAAGTTTGGGTATGGACGATCGAGACTATTGCGGAACGCGAGCGTACTGTGTTTGCGTGCTGCGAACGCCTGCCTCAGTTAGGCTAACCCGAATCGCCAGCAACAGCAGCTATTAACTCTCGCGGGCAGCCCAAATTTGTGAATGTCGTGACTTTCTGCGCATGCGCAAACTTTGAACAGGCGTGTTTTCAACATGGCGTGCCTTGGTCGTGTGGTAAACTTCGGCGAACCGTTCTTAGACAAGTGCCCAAATAAATGGAAAGGGGAGTGGATATTTGTAGTTGTGGAGGTGGAAATCGGAGATGTAGTAAAGAAGGAGCGCCTTGGGACGCGCTTTCGCAAGATAAATATCAGTGGAGCTGCACGGTGTATTGTCTGCAACAAAGACGTATCTTACGCCAGTCGTGGTGTTTCAACACTGACTGACCATCTCCGCTCAAAGAAGCATCTGGATAAATGTGCGTCTCTGGAAAGTAATCAACGTTTGCCAGGTAAGATGTACTTCAAGTATTATACTAGTTATCCGCTTGCATGTGTGTAGCAGTAAACAAGGGAGCTGCTTGTATGACATTCTTCTCAGTGACAGCAGTAAACAGGGGAGCTGCTTGATACTATGACATTCTTCTCAGTGACAGCAGTAAACAGGGGAGCTGCTTGTGTGACATTCTTCTCAGTGACAGCAGTAAACAGGGGAGCTGCTTGTGTGACAGTCTTCTCAGCAGTAAACTTCAAATACCTTCCTGTTTTCTCTTCAGAGATGCTTGCCTCAGCTCTAGAGGTAATGCCTGGTGCCAGTGTCTGTAACCAGTTTCAAGTGAATGTGTGCAGGCTTAACTTTTCTTTTGTGTGTGTGTGGGTGTTTCTTGTTTGGTTGGTTGACCAGTTGGTTGATTGGTGATTGTTTGGATTGGTTGGGTTGGTTGATTGTTGTTTTGTTTTTGTTGTTTGTTTTGTTTGTTTTTTGAGCCTGTGTGATCTTTGTAGTCAGCTGGAGATAAACTCATAGAACTGAATAAAAACATTTTGTGTGAAAATTGTTTTTGTATGTTGTTTTAATGCTAATTTACTTCATTTTTTTTTTACGTTCTTAAATCCATAAAAATGAAGTCAGGATAGCCCAGATTGCACAGATTTTGATCTTGAAAAAAAAAATTTCCGGGGGGCATGCCCCCGGACCCCCCTAGATTTCAGAGTTTTCACTTTCAGTCAATTCCCATGCCTGAGAATGCTAAGCTCGAGGGTGGGATGGGCCCACAACACGAGGTTTATTACAGATGAAAATGGGGAAACGATCGGATCTGCAAGATCAAGAACCTTGGAATGCTCTGTGTGTGTGGTGTTTGTTTGCTCAACACTGTTGATCTTATCCCATAGAGAATCGGTTATCTAAGGTATCCCATTATATTTTTATTTGTATGTCATTGAGTATTAACTTTGAATCCACATTATTTTGTATATGAAGAAATAAACAAGACAAAAATAATGTTACCATTACTGGTCTTTGGACAGTTCTATTTTCCAGCTCAGAGGAATGGCCCCAAAGCTATTTCAGTGTCGAACGAATGGCCACAGTCTATTTCCAGATTAGAGGAATACCCGCAGTTTTAAATTCTGAAATTGGAGAAATGGCCACAATTTACTTACAGGATAGATTCGAAGAATGGCAGCAGTTCTATTTCAGAGCAGAGGACTATTAAATTGCACCATCAGGTAGTAAAAGAAAAGAGTTGTGGTTAAGGTGATCAACCAACACTATTTTTCCTGCCATTCTCAAATACTTTTCTCTGCTGTTCGGATAGAATGAAAATCAGAAAATGCATTGCACACTGTCAAATGTTAATGCAAGACGTTCAAAAACCAAAGGAGGGAGTTGATATTCGTGTGCTCAACGGCGTTTCTTGTTTACACAGGTGAAAAGTAGCATTTTTTGGTCATTAAGCTAATCTCTGTGTGTAGAATGTAATGATTGATTTGTTCGAGAGTAAAGACCTGAGGAATAAAAGTGAACAGTGTGTTTATGGCAGGGTGGAGGAAGGTTGTGGAGGGGGGGGGGGGGGGGGGGGGGGGGGGGGGGGGGGGTTGGTACCCAGTTCCACTGGCATTTTCACACCTGCAGATGCACCAGGTTTGCTGTTAATGCAGTCCCTACCACAAAGCCAGGTAACATTTAAAACTTAAAGACAATGAAAGGGATTCAGGGCAAAGTAAAGGCATCTATCTCTTTTTTTCTTTTTTTTTGAGGGGGGAGGAAGAATGTTAACTTGACCACAGCTTTTTTTTTTTTTTTTTTTTTTTTTTTTTTTTTTTTTTTTTTTTGTACCAACCCACATAACTTGTGTGCTCAGTGGACATTGTGTTGCATAGTCCTGGTGGTACAGAGTAGTGTGTACTGCTGTGCTGCGTTGCGTGGTGTAATTGATGTTGCTGACTGTGGACATGGCGTGTCCGGCAGGCCAAGGTGGCCCACAGGGAGCAGGTGGCCCTGCACATCGACCTGGACCACGTGCAGGACTATGACCCGGACCTGGGGGACGCCATTGTGGAGAACACCCGGCGCTACGTGTCCGTCTTCAGTGATGCCGTGCAGGACCTGCTGCCAGAGTACAAACAGAAGGAGGTGAGCCCGGCCTGAAGTCTCTCTCCCTCTCCTGTGTGTGGGGTGGGTGGGGGGGGTGGGTGGAAGCCTCTCTCCCTCTCCTGTGTGTGGGGATGGGGGGGGGGGGGTCTGAGACTGTCAACCAGTGTATCTCTGTGTGTGTGTGTGTCTCTGTGTGTGGCGTCTGTTTTCAGACAGGCAGTTTCAAAGATATGGATACAGCTATGTTTGTTGTGTTTAGTTTTTTCGTTTTGGGGGGGGAGGGGGGGGGGGGGGGGGTTCACGAGTCCCTGCTAACCCCTAAATTTTCTTCCATCAGACTCGAGCCAGTACAGCAACAGCCATGAGACAAAACCAGTCGTTAATATTACAGTTAATGAAGTTGGTCAATTTCATGGTGTCTTCTTATAAACAGCAGCAGCACAGAAACGAGAAATTCTTTGCTCACCAAATTGTGTCCAAAGACCCAAGAGGTAATCAACATGAAACATTTGTGGCAAATTGTGTTCAAAGATGCGCTAGATGTTGCATCCAGGGTGTAGTGTTCAAAGCCCTTTGGGACTCTACGTCAGTGTTGTTTGTTGCAGGTTGTGTTCAAAGACACACTGGATGTGTACATCGAGCACCGCTTGCTGATGGAGAAGAAGGCACACCCCGACGGACAGGAAATCACTCGTGACCCTCGCAGCAAGTACCCTCCGGAGCTCATGAGGAGATTGTGAGTGCAACCTTCTGTTGTCTGCGTCCATTTAATTAAGGAAACACTTGGCAACTGTGAGGAGATTCATTCGATCATTGGAAATAAGTTACACATGTACACTTGTAGTTGCTGCAGCTTGAAAGGCTGTTTGTGTTTGATTTATCCAGAAAATGTCAAATTTGTTATGCATATGTGTGGATGCTGAGAGAGATCTGCTGTGCTTTTCCTCTGTTGAACATGTTGCATAGCAGAGAGTGGCACAGAAAGCAGTCCGTCGAATGCATTCAAATCTGTCGACATGAACCAGTGTTTTAATGTGGATGGGACCTCGTGCAGGTGTACCACTGTCCAGTCTTGGGCCAGAAAATCAGTTTCCGGCCGAGCGAAAATGTGCTGTTCCGTTCTGTGCAGGCCTGGGGGAAATTGCTTCCGGCTTTTCTGGCGCTAGGTGTTCACTTTTCGGCTGAGCAAGATCGTCTACAGAAAAATAATCGCATGTCAAGATCTATTTACAGGGAATTTTT
>CM031623.1:37204567-37272067 GCA_018398815.1 Conus ventricosus
CCAAGTCTCCTCATTTTAGATTGTGCTTTGTGACCGTGTATGCTGGTACACCAGATGCTAAAGGTAATGGTAACCAGGACGCCAGAGAAATTGTAAAGGTAATGGTAATGTAACAGGACGCCACGTGCTAAAGGTAATCGTATCAGACGCAGAAAGTGTGGGTTAAGTGTAACAAAACTGTTTTTGGGGTGTATCTCCTCCTTTAGAAGGCGCCACTCCATTAATCAAAGAACAGTCCTTGTGAACTTCCTACAGAAGGTTAAGTGGAATTGCCACAGGCATGGACGTGGAGATGAATTGGAGTTGAAGGCTTCTCACGACCCTGAACAGGACTTGTAGTGCAGAGACTGGAACTCTGCAGATGAGTTAGGAGAATTTTTTTTATCACGTCTGTTGAAAAAATGAATTGATTTTGGAGCCAGGACATTTAAGGGTGTTTGAGATTGTGAATTTATTTTTTCTTCTTCCCTGCCCCCCCCCCCCCCCCCCCCCCCCCCCCCCCCCCCCCCCCCCCCCCCCCCCCCCCCCCCCCCCCCCTTTTCTGTGGAAAAAATCTGGATTAATCGGCTACGAAAAACTGTAAAATCTTACTCTCTTGGAAACACATTGCTCGTAGAACAGTTGTTTCTCTCTGTTGATGGTAGAAAGCTAATGCGGGCAGTGCTTGATGGGTGATGGCCCTTTTCCAAGGTGGCAGAAAGAAACATGAACAACGATGCTGTATTGGACAAATGATAGGCTGGAAAATTTGTGGAAGTGGAGCTGAGTGGAGACACTTGGTGAGGGAAAAACACCTGGCATAAGACATTAGCAAGATTGTGATGGACTGTGTTTTGTGTTCTTTTCACTGCAAGATGGTTTACAATATGCGAGGCTGAATCACACAGGAAGCACAATGTTGAGACTGCAGGGCGCAGGCAGGGAGGCGAGGGATGTCTGGGTGCTTTTTTTTTTTTTTTTTTTTTTCCATGTGTGGGATATGTTAACAATTAACACATTTTGCCACACTGATGTTCACCTGTGTGTGCAGAGTGATCAAGTCCCGTGGGTAACATTCCTCGCTCCATGACGGTGCTGTGTCGAGGGGAGATAACCCGTCTGGCCCCGCCCGGCGACCATGTCGGCATTGCTGGTGTATCCTTGACCCGAGTGCAGATGGCCAATGCCTAACCATGACGATATACTGCCATGTTGATGCAAGCTTTGGAATGGGTTTTGAACAGACCAAGGTTGATGTAGGTCTTGTTTTTGTAGCAGGGGTCTCCTTACTGCGTTCCTTGAGGGAATGTGCAGACATGCCTACTGTCACAGAAAGCCGTATTTGTTATGGAAAAACATCAAATCGAGGTTTGTTACGGTCAGGGATCGTATGTTCCGGGGGGGGGGAAACGAAAATGAAATCAAACGAGTGGACAATTTTTCACAGAGGGACAAACCGGATGACGGTTAGGACCCTTGAATTGAAGCGCTGTGCGCATGCTCACACGGCCATATCCGTCGACGAAAACATACCGAATGGAGCCCAGGTTCAGAAAAAGTGTGCTCAACCATCAAACATGGCTAGCATCAAGACTGCGAAGCGAGTGTGCGAGACAGATGATAAAGATACTCAAAATGGACCCAGCGGCAGCCGCAAGAAAAAGAAAGATCGCCGTCGGAAGGTTGAGTGTTCCTGAAAATTTTTGAAATTTTCAATTTTGCTCCTGATTTTAATAACATCTGTTCCTGATGGTAAGATTTTGTGGTAGGCATGTCTGTTAGAAAGACTCGACAGCAAAGCGAAGATGACAGGGTTGTGTATCGTGTGGGAAGGGGATTAGCCACCTCTTTACTGTGGAATTGAGCTGAACGGGGGCTGTGAAAGAAAAGATGAACTTTAACCAAGGTTGATGTTGGTCTTGTTTTTATAGCAGGGGTCTCCTTACTGCGTTCCTTCATGAAATGTGAAGCGAAATGATACAAGGTGCAGTGAAAGGTCAGAGAGGAGATGGCCCTTGACATTCAGAGGAATCGGGCCAGTTTAAGAGGTAACTTTCCGAGTGTTCTGCTCTCATATCTTTTTTTTTTTTATCCTGGTGTTTGGCGTAGTTCCACGGTGAGTGTGGATAAGCCACTTGTTAGGTAAGAATATAAAACTATTAGTAGTAAAATTCATGTGTTGAGGTACAGAAAAGGGGAACTTTCTGCACGATCTGCAGCTGCATATTGTGATTTTATATAGGTCCTGATGGCAATGCTGAATGCGAGTGTGCAAACATGCGTGCATATGCATCTGCATCACTTTTGCAATAATAAAGCATGTTCTTGAAAATTCTTGAAAACGGTGGTTTGTTCTGGATTCTGACATTGTCGGGTCCTGCTGGAATGAATTAGGGGTTGGCATGTCTTGTCTCCATGGAAACTAAAGATGATAAACCAGAAATGTTGAAAGCGACGTGGCGGTTGTTCCTTAACAGGTTTCAGATCTTCCTGCCGATGCTGAAGCAGGGGTTCCACCAGGTCATGCAGGGCCTCATGTCCGACACTTTCTTGGAGGCGCACGTAAGTAGAACACTGACCCATACCCCTGCCTCCCCTTCTTCGTTCTTCTCCCCCTCTTTCCCGTTAAACTCTCCCCCTCCATTCGCCAGGGTGAGATCCGTGCATGAAAATACTGTAGAAAAAGTGTTTGTGCTTCTTGCCGGAAAGATCTCGTTACAGCGTTATGAATTGGGTGTTTTGTGGGCGAGTGTGGATACATCTGTGTGAGATGAGGGTTTTTTGGTATCATTTTGTCTGCTTGTTGAAGATCCTGATGATAGAGCTTTAAATTGGCTCTTGCAGACCTGCAAACCATTACGCATTTCGTGTAATTTATTACGCCAAAGTGATAATTCTTACGCATTTAGCCAAAACATTACACCTTGAAAATTTCCCCCCCCCCCCCCCCCCCCCCCAAAAAAAAAAAAAGTTGAAAAAATCGGCTTATGTATAGACACACACGGCGTCGTGCGTATAACCAGTAACCTTTAAGAAGCGTTTCGGTCATGCGCAGTTCGTTTACACCATTTCAAGATTTGCCGAGGATAATGTTTGTGTCTTTTGAAAGAGAATTTTTATCTCTTTGGATAATGAAAACCTGTTGACAGACAGACAGGGGTCATTGTGCATGTTATTCACAGTAGGATACAGCTTGGAACTGAAGCATGCTGTGGAACATGTGTTTGCGTGTTAACAGTCTCGCAACACACATGCACACACACACACTTTGTGAGAGTTCCTTGGTTCACTGTGGCTAGGAACTGAAGCATGCTGTGGAAAAATGCAGACCTGGCCAACCATTACGCAATTTCGCGTAATTTATTACGCCAAGTGATAATCTTACGCCTTACGCATTTAGCCAAAACATTACGCATTGAAAGTTTTCAACAAAAAAAAACAAAAAAAAACGGACGAAAAAATCGGCTTATTTTACAGACAGGCACGGCGCGTGCGTATAACCAGTGGTCTTCAAGAAGCGTTTCCGGTCATGCGCAGTTCGTTTCACCCTCTTTACCATTCAGCGAAGTTGGCGTTGTTTTGAAGTTTTAGCTACGAAAATGTCGAAATGTGGAGTTGAAAGTTTTGGACAAGATGCAAAAAGAAAAAACTTGGTCAGAAGTTCCGAAAAGAATACTCGGAAAAGTTCCCCTGCATACGACTTCGGCTAAAGGTGTAAAATTGTGCACGGTGTACCACTTGCGAGTCGGACTTCACAATTTCCAATCGCGGGATGGTGGTATGAAGCGTCACCTTGAGTCACGCAAACACATCGATTCCTCAAACGCGCCGAATTCTTCCAGCATTACATAGTTTTTTCAGACTGTAGACACCTCAAAAGAGGATGAAATTAGGAAAAGGGTAATTCGGGCTGAAGCATTGGTGGCCGGATTTTTCGTCGAGCACAACATCGCTCTTAGTGCAGCTGACCATGCACCCCAGCTTTTTAAAGAAGCGTTCTCAAATTCGGAGATCACCAAACAGTTCAAGAGCAGTCGAACAAAGACAACACACATTGTAAGGACCCTTCTCATGGAAGCCTAAACTGCTGCTGCATCTTGACTGCAGAATGGACCGTTTGTGTTGGGGGTTGATGGAAGTCAGTAAAGGGGGGGGGGGGGGGGGGGGGGGTGACAAATTCTTTCCTGGGATGGTGCGATACTTAAAAAAATGACACAATCACCACTGAGCTGATAGCCAACCCCACATGCACAGAATCAGCAACAGGGGAGAACATTCTTTTGGGTTATATATTTTCTTAATTTCATGTTCCCAGTTTCTCTCCATCTTCGAACTCGCCCCCCCCCCCCCCCCCCCCCCCCCCCCCACAGCCTCAAGTCAATCTTTGCCAAGTCATTACTATCAAGACAGTTGAGTTGTTGGCCTGCGCTTGTTTTTCCCCCACTATTAGATTGTTCGTCTATGTATTCGTCTATGTATTTGTCTGACCTTATTCAAGTTTAAAAGGCTGTGCCAGTCTTGAATAAAAGTTACTTTGTGTTAGGTTTCCTTTTGGGACAAACGTTACCCCACTTCTTTGCTGTTTAAATTGTTTACTGTTCCCTGCCTCATTTCATTTCAATTTTTTAGGTTGTTTCTGGCGTCATTTATCAAGCCTTGGTGTGCCATGCCATAATGGTTTAGGGGATTTGTGTGTTTTTCCCAGTGTATTCTACATTTTCATAATTTGTAGAGATTTCTTGTGACACTTAAAAGAAAAGCTGTTTTTGAAGAAAAGAAAAGTTCACAAAAATTTTGTGTACAATTTCATCGCATCGTGTTTGTTTGAAAAAAGGTAAATGTCGCGCTTGATTACTCTTAGCTCTCAGAAATTACACATTTCTGCCTCACTGAGCTTCAATTCTTACTCATTGGTCTCTTAGGAGGTTGGCAGGTCCTGAACATGTGTTTGCGTGTTAACGACTCGCACCACACATGCACACACACACTTTGTGAGAGTTCTTGGTTCACTGTGGCTGATAAAAAGTGGTCCTTAGCAAACCGTTGAGGGGCGGACATTGTATGTTTTGTGAGAGATGAAAACAAATAAAACGTGGTCTGAATGGTCTGAATTGTATTCGTATTCCACAGCATGTGTTGAAAGACATGCACTTGCTTGCTCATTGGTTGGTTGGAACTTTTGTGTGCAGCGGATCACCAAGATGAACAAAACAGAAGACGACGAGTTGGACGACGGGGGTCTGTCGGACTCCGAACTGAGACAGGTGGCAGGTGTGTGGCTTGTGTCGTGGATTGAGAGTGTGTGTGTGACTGGTGCAGAGCTTACTCTAGAGCGCGGGATTTGTACAATCCCCGAAAATCTGTTCCTTCCCGCAATTATCGAGTCTTAACGCGGGCAGACTCCCGCACAGTTGCAGGACTGCCCGCCCTGTTCACTGATCGTTGCGGTGCTCGTTTGTCGTCTGCTTGAAAAACTGAAACTAGAACTGAGCAGGAGCGAACGATTTCTTGATATTTCATTGGCTGTTATGTGTAAATCAACCAATCGGTGGTGTTCATATCCTCCTCCTCGATCACCGACGAGAAGTTGAGATAGTTTAAGACGCCATATTGGATGTTTTCCCAACTGAAGCGTGCACCCACCCTATTTGACTTCGACTTTCGTGGAAGAAAAGTGAAAAAAAAAGATTCTGTGCCATGCGAGGGTGGAGAAGATCATGAAGAAACCGCGACTACATCCAAAAGCTCGGAGAAGCAGCCCGAAAAGAGTGCCAGTGCAAGGGAACACTGGCTTCAAGACGATTGGCTGAAGAAGTGGCCCGGGGGGGGGGGGGGGGGGGGGGGGGGGGGACTGCCCCCCTTTTTGAAAAATCCTAGATTAAGCTCTGCTGGTGAGAAGAGACTAACCCTGGCTTTGACCTGATCAGTCCAGTTGGATCTTCAGAGAATGTGTTTGAAGCCAAAAATACGCCACCCATCAGCCCTCGCACACCACTAAAAACACAAGCGTGCATGTTCTCATACCTCGCAGTTGGCAAAGAACCAGAAGATGATGAAGAGAGAGAGTGGGACTGGCAGACCTGTTTACCCTTACGGTTTTGCTGCAATTTTTACGGGGGGAAAAAAATCGAAATTACGGGAATTGCGGCTACCCCCCCCCCCCCCCCCCCCCCCCCCCCCCCCCCCCCCCCCCCCCCCCAAACAATATTACGGGGGAAAAATCAACGAAAGAAAATTGTTAAACATGAAGTTTCGTCTGCTGCCGTTTCGGTCAAAAGCAGTAAGAAGACATTTCCCAGGGTGCCTTGCGTCTTCTGCCTTGTCAAAGATGGCGACGAAGTGGTCTTGCTTACCAACTGCTGGCTCTTCTAAATATTCAAAAATTGTGAAATTGTTGCGATTATGAAGATTACAGGTGTGTGGTTTTTTTCTCTCCAAATTACAGGTTTTTGTCGGAGATATTACAGCTACACAAATTTGGGGTAAAAGGGTCTGAAAAACACGCAAGCGCACATATTCTCATACCTCGCAGTTGGCAAAGAACCAGAAGATGAAGAAGAGAGAGAGTGGGATTGGAGATGATGACACAAAAACAAACATAGAGCTTAAAAGAAAATAAATGAAGGTAAAGTGTTGGTGCATGCTGTTTGGCAGAAATATTTACGTGCCGACCACTGCATTTGAATGGCTTGGTAATTTTTTTTTTTTTTTTTTAATGACTCCTTTGTGATCAAGCGGTATTGAAAACGAAAATGTTGTGATGAAAAGATTGTTTGTGGATTTTACTGTCGTTGACAGTGGATAATGGATCCAGGGTCTAGCATTGTAAGCCTTTCGGCGTATATACGCCGATTCATAGACCCCCATACGCCGATTTCGATTGAGCGTACGCCGAAATCGTTTTTATCGCGGAAAAAAAAAAAAAATTCGCATCCGGCGCGCTTCTTATTCGGTACGCTGTCGCCTATTCCAAATCGGTCGGGCTCGCCGCCATCTTTGTACACTTTCCCTTGTTAACTTACAGCAGCGAGTATCATGGCGCGAAGAGTCGATGTTGTTCAACGCGGAAAGCCGTTTTCTGACCAAGGATGCCGCTACCAATGGAGATGGGACTGGCTTGATGCCGATTTTGTCATTTTCGACGACGACGGAAATGAAAAGAGCAAGTGCCGATATGGTGAATTTTTCAGGAAACTGACTTGTGCTGGCAAGGCCCATTGCACGTTGTGCGATAAGGAGATCGCGTACTCAAACAAAGGTTTCGTTGCGCTGAAAAACCACTGCGAAACGGACATCCACAGAAAGAGGCTGAAGGAAAAAATCAGCCTAGGCGGCCCCTGGACCTCGGCCGAGTAAGCCTAAATCACTTTTTCCAATGCTAGGCTCTGGGATCTTAAAATCATTGTCATGATTACCAAAGTTGTTTGGTTGAAAAGTAACAAAAAGTCTGGAAAACTGACTTCTGTCAACGGTTTAATTAAGTGTGTGGTACAATCAGGGATGAAAACTCCTCCGCCGTCTCCGCCGTTATTTTTTCGCATCTCCGCCGAAAGAAAAAGTCTCCGCCGAAAAATTATTCGAAGAATGATGCGCAGAAACGATCTACACTTGTCTGCACAGCGAATTTCTTCTCTGTCGGTAATGTTCTCAAACGGCGTAGTTTCTATTCTGTTTCCTTCCAGTATCATTTATCATCATGGCGTCGATTCACAGTGAGAGTTTACCGCTAGTGAGTGCAAACAAAACCAAAAAAAAAGAAGAAAGAAGTATGTGAACCACTAGAAGACCGTAGTGGCAGCAGAAGGACGTGTGTGACCACAGAGTCGCGGATGCAATAAGAAAACATGACAAAGACGGCGAATTTGAAGTGTTTGCGAGCCTTGCCAAAAACGTGTCTACTTTGGTAGTGGCTTTGTGGCAATCAGAGATCACATCGAGCGTCCCAGTCACCAACAGAAATGTGTGTGTTTCCCACACCATTACAGCATGTTTTCAGATCATTGGGTATGCAACAATCTACGTTTAATTTCCAAAGATAGTTTGACTCCTACTCTAAGTACTTCCACTCGTAGAGTCAGTCTTCAAAGCAAGGGAAAAACGTCAAAGTGACGAAAAGAATATAAAAGAACAAATGACATCAAAATAAACTGATGTCACAACAGTATTGTGTAACACTTTTCCCCTGGTATAATGCAAACGTTTGCTACATTTGTTAGGTGTCTGCTAACAGCCCCCCTATGAAATCCTTTTCCACCAGCCCACTCCCCCCACTACCTATATACTTCCTCTACTCCTCCTCCTTCTCCCCCAACCCCCACCCTCACCCCACAACACACATACCCCACACACTTCGCCCCCTCCCCCCACCCCCGTCCCCACCTCACACACACACACACAAACACCCCCCCCCCCCCCCCCACACACACACACACACACAATCACCCCCCCCCCCCCCACACACACACACACACACACACACACACACTTGTCAAGAGGGGGGGGGGGGGGGGGGGTGATGTGATTTAGTTGTAAGAGGGAAGTTGGGGGGAGAGGGGTGTACTGTTGTGACATCAGTTTGTTTTTATGTCATTTGTTCTTTTATGTTCTTTTTTTGTGTTTAGTGTTTCCTGACGAAGGGACTAAGGCCCAAAAGCTTCAGGTTTTTTTTAAAGGACTTCAAAGTAATCATTTTTCATATTGTGTTTATTGAAGTCCAGCAGTCGTTTTCATACATCTGATTTACTTAGTTTGATTTCCCACTCTGATTTACTTATCTACAGGCCTTATTCTTTATGTCCTGAAAGCACTGTTTGTCAAATTTTCTTTAGCTAGAGTTCTGAGGATTCATCATACTAAATGTTTGTCTCAATTGACATAGTTTCTTTCCACATCAGTCTCAGTCTTCATGGTGTTGAAAGCTGATCTATAGAATGAGTTGTTTAGAAGCAAGAAAGTGATTTCTAAAGATTTTTATGCCATATTTAATACAAAATATGCTTCAGCGTCAGGGGGCGTCGCCCCCTGACCCCCGCTGGCCTGTTGCTCATGTACCCCACTGGGGGCCCATGGTGAACCCCCAGATCCCCGCCAATCTCCTCTTTTTTTTGAAAAACTGTTTTCATCCCTGACAATGAGTGATGCAGAAAATTGAAGAGAATGAAGAAATCGGCAAAGGATGATTCCTATAAGTGATAAGGATTGAGGATGCTGTGTGATGAATGGCAGGAGATGGTTCTTTGGCTCTACACTGTTGACCATATTCTCTGTGGTAAATAGCGTAAGCCAAGAAAAAAGGTCTGTTTGAGCTTTTGTTAAATTTTTACTTGTGTGGATTATTGTGAAGTGGGGGGGGAGGGGTTTAGTAAAATGTTATTTCCTTTCGGTGAACTGATCATTTGTAATCTGTATCAGGGTTCGTACGCCCCTTGAAGACCCCTGAAAACCCTTTAAAATACAACTGGGTCAAAAAGGCCCTTGAAAACCCTTGAATACTGCAGATATCCCTACCACAGAGGTTCCGTTAGACCGGCATATGCCGGTTTTTACCGGTAAATATTTGCCTTGTACCGAAAAAAATAAAAGCCGCCGGTACCGTGTACCGGCAGAACATCTGAGCGCTTTAACTCTCCTCTGTCTGTCTCTCCGCCTGTCAGCGGGTGAGCGGGGATGGCAGGCAGGAAATAAGCCATGCCATGCCGACAACAATACATCTGACATCACTCCTCAGTCCTCTTTCCCCCTTCCTTTCAGTCCCAGGACCTTTGCCCCCCTTTTTTTTCAATGGACAGCGCTGATTACTACAGCACTCGCGTCAAAATGGACGGTTCCATTTTTCTTTGAGAACCCCAGGTTCCCTAGCGTATAGCCAAAGTTTTGTGTGTGCGAGTCATGCCGACAGTCTGACCCTGGATTGAACTTGCGGTAATCCCCGACCCAGTTTTCAATTGACTGTCGCTGTTTTCAACATCACTTTGAGTAACTGCATGGTTCGATGACGAACACTGACGGAATTCTTTCGCACGTGTGGATAGGTGAGTTTGTTTTGTTTGTTTGTTTGTTTGTTTTTCTTTCAAGTTACGTTTTGGTTGGTTGGTTTTGTTTTTTGTTTTGTTTTGCTTTTTGTTTTCATTTATGATTTTTTTGCATGTTACTCTCTCCGTCGACTTTTCTGTTGAGTTCAGTTGACTGAAGGCTGTCACTGACAAGCCTGTTACCTGCTATCCGTGCCGGTAGGCCGCTCGCTATCGCCCGTTCGCGTGACCCAGAATCGCGTTTGAGTGTGTAGTGCATGGCAGGCAGCCAAGCGCGGTACCGGCTGATTTAAGACTTGTACCGGAAATTTTTGTTGTTGTCGGTACCAAGTACCGGCAAAGTCTATAGTCTAGCGGAACCTCTGCTACCATCCCTTGAAATCCCCTTAAAAATCGTTTTCGGACCAAAACTGACCGTAACATTTGAAGACGAATCGGAGAACAAACGCGAACAAGACTTCAGACATCGATTTTCGCCTCTCGAATCGTTCTGTGTGTCGTCTGCTTTTCAAGTAAAGGGAAGCAATTCAATAGTTGGTTATTGTTTGCGCATGCGCAGTTCGACTTCCGACAAAGTGCGCCATGCTCCCTAATCTTCGGTGAATGCCAACACTGTTGCGTCTGTCATCATGCCTAAGGGAAATTGCGCATTTGATCCGTTGTGGTTACAAAAGGAAGAATATCGAAGCTGGATCACTGAATGCAGAGACAACAAACATGCGTTTTTCCGTAAAGTGTGCAAAAAGACCGGGCAGTGGGCGAATCGCGGTTGCAAGTCACGGAAAGAGGAAAAATATGTGGAATTGGAAAACGCGAGTAGGCTGGTAGTTAGTCTTACGGACTTCGTTCGGCAATCATCAAATTCATCAACATCAGGTCAGACCCTTTCCTCAGTAAGAATCGTCAGCCAATCCACAATAACAGCAAGTGGGACAGATGTGTTAAAAGTTAAAAGCTGAAGTGTTGTGGACGATTCATGCCATCAACAATCATCACAGTTTCCGATCTGCTGAAGACGACACGAAACTGTTTGCAGCAATGTTTCCATATTACTCGATTGCGACGAACTATCTGCGTGGGGAAACTAAAATTAGATATTTTGCAACTTTTGGCATTGCTCCTTTTTTCTGTTAGAACTGAAAAAAGAGTGAAATCATATACTGAATCATCAAATCAATCGTCAAGTCGTATCCATAGACTCTAAGTGACTCGTGTGTGCACATTTGTAATTTTTTTTAAAAAATCCTACTTTCTTGTTTAAAAGACAGCATTCATACCTACCCCCCCCCCCTCCCCAACTTACCTACCAGCTAGCCTACACACACACACACACACACACCACACACACACACACACACACACAGAGAGAGAGACACACACACACACACACACAGAGAGAAAGGCGCACACACACACACGCACACACACACACACACGCACACAGAAAGAGAGAGAGAGAGAGAGACACACACACACACACACACACACACACACACACACACACACACAGAAAGAGACAGAGAGAGAGAGACACACAGATACTCACACACACACACACACAGACACACACACACCAAACTAAAAAACGGTTCAAAAGGCCACTCTTGCTCCCGCATGTAATCAAGTATTTAGTATTTTTGTGTTACACTACATATGGTTGATATAGGTCTTGTTTGCCCATGTACTCTACACTTTGTTTTACAGCTTGTTTGTCCAACATCCAAAACTTGATTTAAAGCATGTTACTGAAAGCATTTGAAGTCACGCACAAACCCAACCCAATCTCTCTCTCTCTCTCTCACTCCCCCACTCCCTCCCTCCCTCTCTCTTTCTCTCTCTCTCATACTTTTTTTCTAGCTTTATATTTAATTCACTTATAATGAATATGATTTCTTTTGTGTATTTGTTATTGTCATTTTGTTTAAAGCAATTAAAAAAAAGGTAAAAAAAAAACAAACAAACAAAAAAAACAGTTCAGTGTGGAGCGGCAGGAAGGCTACCCACGTTCACCTTTTCAAGAGGGGTTATCCCGCTTCCGATCCTGCCCCAGAACAAGCATTAGGCTAGTCCAGGCCCGCCAACCATTCACACACACTTCCACACAACACATACAGTGGCTGTATTTTAAAAGTAAAGTTTGCAGAGCTCCCTCCTGAAATGTGCCAGAGAGGGGGCCTCGGCTGCAGCTGCCGGAAGAGAATTAATGAATATGTCATGCTTTTTGATGAATCATTGACTTGAAACAGAAGCAGCTGGACATCCCATGTCAGATACTGGTCCAGAAAGCAGATTGAAAGTTTTCTTTTTCTGATTTCTCAGTTTCTGTATAAAGACTTCATCAAGTACTCACTGCGCCATTGCTGTCATACAGAAATTATAGTTAAAAAACCTCTGTACAGTAAATATAACTTAAAGATGTTGCACCAGTCTCGAATCGTCCAAAAAACAACAGAGCGTCTGGCCGTGTGGTGGCTGACTAGTTAGGGCCTAGCCCGAGTCACAAGGCAAAGCGTTGGGCGAACTGAATGCAGTCGCTGTGAGTGTGCGGGCGCCGCCGTGTCCTTTTCTTGATTCAAGGAAGGGGCAAAATTTTCTTTTTGGATCGAGAAGTCTGCCGCTCTTTGCTCACACCCTAGATCTGGCTGCTGTCCATATGAATGCAAATGGGGGTGGAGTTGTGACGGCCCTGAACACCATCTGTGTGCATGGCTGGGCAGTTGTCAGAAACCGAATGTTGGTGGACAACATGGCCGTGAGGAAAACAAAGTATGGATAGGGCATGGGAATGGAAGAGGTGTGATTGGGTGTTCAGATCGAGGATAGTTGCTTGCAGATATTCTTTCCGTTGGTTATGGAAGATATGATGTTTAACCTTCGGGATGCCGTTGGCGCACTGGTACGCCGAGCTGCCATTGTAGGCCGAGACGGCTGCAGGCACACTCGTGCGCCCATTGAAGGGTAGTGTAAGCAGTAAGCTTGTACTTGATTGGCTGAAAAGAACCAATCAGAATGAAGCAATCCCATGAAGCAGCGGGCTTGTAACTCCTTTGCCTTCTTGTGTGAGCGCTATTTTCCATGTGGTTTGCCGTAAATTTTCAGACTTTTTCGAAGTTTTGAGTAAAATTTCAACATGGACACTGGCGATAAGCAATTCTTGCAGGAGGTGTTTTTCGACTCGGACTCTAATGAAGAGTTTTTAGGGTTTAACCCTCTTGACAAGTGGACTCTAATGAAGAGTTTTTAGGGTTTAACCCTCTTGACAAGTGCGCGCCCGCTAGCGCCCAACCGGAAATCACACGGCCAAAAGGCTGAGTGCCTGCCAGCGCCCGGTAAAACACGTGGCAACAATGGGCACCGCCATGTTATCGTAGAAAAGGAAGTCTCGCGAGAACATGACTTCCTTCTTCCTGTGGCCATTTACTTCCGTTTGCAAAAAAACCGCGAGTCGATACGTGCCGTAGTTCTCGAATTACGAATTTTTTAAGTTTTGTGGTCGAAATGCTGTTTTTCACCATCGCTAACCTTGATTGCTGCCATTCTATAACGAGATTTAGTGATGAAGATACTGTGATTTGTAGGATTTACGGCATAAGACTTGGTGAAAGTGCTGGTAATGAAGCTTAGAGTGACCTAGATTTCGACTGGGATGAGGTTCCAGGTATGATGAACAACTATTCGGAAGAAAGTTCTGAAGAAGATTTTTTTTTTTCCCCGAGTAAATGGCTTATGTGATATTCTTCAAACTTACGATATAGCAACATATATATTCGTAGGAAGTTTTAAAATTATTTTCATTTCACTATTTCCTTTCCTCTCTTTTAAATTAATTTTTAAATTGGGTAACCATGTTCAAATTACGGAGTTACTTACTTTGCCGATGGTTTTCGGCGTAACTAAGCTCAGGTAAGTGCATACAAAAGAAGGTTAATTGTGGAGATATTGAGAATGTTGTGGCAGAGTGGGAAAGGGCTGATGCAGGTGAGGAGGAACTGAGAGACGATAGCAAGACCCTGCGCACTCCAGGGCTCCATGAGTCGTAAACACCCATTAGGCATGCCTTTTGTTGTTTTTTTCATAATCAAAGCATACACAAAGCACATAATAGTTGGTATTGGCGTGGGTTTTTTTAATTCATTCCTCTACATTCACTCGAAATTCCATAACTGCACAAACAATAGAAAAGAAATTACAGCAATTTGAAGAAGGTAGGTGTGCAGATTTTTTCAGTCGCCTAAAAAGAGTACAGCTGCAGGCGGAAGTTACCTCTCACAAATGCGGCTTCCTAAAGGGTAAAAGACTTTTGTACTGTTCTTGAAATTCTGTGTGTTTGCCTTGCCATGCTTTGTTTTGTTTTGTTTTTTGGGACGGTGATCTGCATGGGCTGTTCTCAGCCTTTTGTTGCCTCTTCACAATTTATCATTTTTTGTCGTGATCGCATCCGTTCCACTTGTCCCTCTCTGAATCTCTACTCCTTATAGTCATGTACAGGGATGAAAAACTCCTCCGCCGTTTCCGCCGTCTCCGCCGTTATTTTTTCGCATCTCCGCCGAAAGAAAAAGTCTCCGCCGAAAAATTATTCGAAGAGTGAAGCTCGGAAACGATCTCAACTTGTCTGCACCGCGAATTTCTTCTCTGTCGGTAATGTTCTCAAACGGCGTAGTTCTCATTCCGCTTCCTTCCAGTATCATTTCTTATCATGGCGTCGATTCACAGCGAGAGTTTGCCGCCAGTGAGTGCAAACAAAACGGAAAAAAAAGGGAAAGAAGTATGTGAACCACTAGAAGACCGAGTGGCTGCAGAAGGACGTGTGTGACCGCAGAGTCGCGGATGTAAAAAGAAAACATGACAAAGACGGAGAATTTTAAGTGTTTTGCGAGCCTTGCCAAAAACGTGTCTACTTCGGTAGTCGTGGCTTTGTGGCAATCAGAGATCACATCGAGCGTCCCAGTCACCAACAGAAAATGTGTTTCCCACACCATTACAGCATGTTTTCAGATCATTGGGTATGCAACAATCTACGTTTCATTTCCAATGATAGTTTGACTCCTACGCTGATTTTTCTACAAGTTCCATTTCCATGATAGTTTGATTCAAACTCTGATTTACTTAATATGAAAAGTGAGTACTTTGAAGTCCTATTTTACAACAACAAAAAAGAAGATAAACATTCAAGCTTTCGGGTCTTAGACCCTTCATCAGGAAGCACTAAACAGTAAACACAAGGGAAAAACAGGATAACAAAACAACGGAGGGGAAAAAAAACTTCGAACCCACTGGAGAGATGAGGAATTGAGTACTTCCACTCGTAGAGTCTTCAAAGCAAGGGAAAAACGTCAAAGTGACAAAAAGAATATAAAAGAACAAATAACATCAAAATAAACTGATGTCACAACAGTATTGTGTAACACTTTTCCCCTGGTATAATGCAAACGTTTGCTACATGTGTTAGGTGTCTGCTAACAGCCCCCCTATGAAATCCTTTTCCACCAGCCCACTCCCCCCACTACCTATATACTTCCTCTACTCCTCCTTCTCCTCCAACCCCCACCCTCACCCCACAACACACATACCCCACACACTTCTCCCCCTCCCCCACCCCCGTTCCCTACCCCACCTCACACACACACACAAACACCCCCACCCCACCCCCACAAGCACCCCCCCCCCCCACACACACACACACACACACACACACACAAACTTGTCAAGGGGGGCGGATATGATTAGTTGTAAGGGGAAGTGGGGGGGGGGTTGTGTGTGGTGTGCTGTTGTGACATCAGTTTGTTTTGATGTCATTTGTTCTTTCTTGTGTTTAGTGTTTCCTGACGAAGGGTCTAAGGCCCAAAAGCTTGAGTGTTTTTTTTTTTTTTTAAAGGACTTCAAAGTAATCATTTTTCATATTGTGTTTATTGAAGTCCAGCAGTCGTTTTCATACATCTCATTTACTTAGTTTGATTTCCCACTCTGATTTACTTATCTACAGTCTTATTCTTTATGTCCTGAATGCACTGTTTGTCAAATTTTCGACAGCTACAGTTCTGAGGATTCATCACACTAAATGTTTGCTTTGTCTCAATTGACATAGTTTCTTTCCACATCAGTCTCAGTCTTCATGGTGTTGAAAGCTGTTTTATAGAATGAGTTGTTTAGAAGCAAGAAAGTGATTTCTAAAGATTTTTATGCCTTATTTAATACAGAATATGCTTCCAGAGGTGATTCTAGAGCGCGGAATTAGCGGAATACCGCTTAAAAAAATCGAAAGACGCAAAACCGTAAGCCCAGCGCGGCCGCTGCTCCGCACACGAACAAGAAATGCCGCGCTCGCCAGTCGTGACTGCGCTAATTTTTTTTCACTCCCTTGCCTTTTTAATCTCGCGTCCGCTTGGCCTAGTAATCTACCGAGCGAACCAAGCGAAGCTGTCATCGAGCTATCAGCTATGTCAAAGTCAGCCTTGTGCGCATGAGCAGTAGGAACTGAATGTAAACGCATGTCTGTATAGTCAACTGCGATTGGTTGGAAAGTTTGCTTTCAGCCAATCACAGCTCGCGGTACGGCAGCCCTGCGTTTCTGCCTGAGGTTCCATCATGGCGAAACGAGGCACGTTGTTGGATTTTTCTTTTACCCGAGGGGCGAAGAAATCGAAGAGAGGAGGAGAGGGAGATGATTCTTTGGATGTACAAAGCGAGTGTTCGACCGTCACTGAGCAGCCGCCTAGTTATCCTTCAACGAGTGCCAGTGCCGACAGTGGAGATGTAGATACGCGATCGCAATCAGACTGTCAGTCGGACCGGGTTAGTTCTGTTTCGTCATGCGAGCGGGAATCGCAGCCTGTGTCAAGTTTCTGTGATCATGATGGTGGTTCGGGATTGTCGTCATCAAAACCAGACAGTGTTGTGTCTGCAAGCGACATGCCTGAGACTGAGTCAGGACCGCTTCAGAGACGCTTGTGGACAGTAGTACAGCAAAGCCAGACACAGAGGAGACAAACACTGCAGTCACAAAGAAAAAATTTCAAGACAAGTGGCTCAAGAAATGGTCATGGCTCAAAGTCAGTGACACCAGCGCTCGTGGCATGCAGTGTAGTTTATGCTTGAAACACTCCAAACCCAACACATTCACAACTGTTGATGGATGTACAAACTTTCGTACTTCAACTCTGGAGCGACATGCAGAGGCAGCAGATCATCAACACTCACTTCAAGGAGAGGCTATGCAGAAATCGTTTGCCCAGGCAACCCATACGGCTGTGCAGAAGAGCCTGACAGGTGTAGATGAAAGTGTTGTGGCTGCACTGAGAACTGTACACTGGATGGCAACCATCATTTTTTTGCAGTCTACTGTTTTGTCACTCTCTCAGTCTGGCATGGACTCATTCACTTAACACATGTAAATGTAAAAACTAAAATGATTAAATCAACGAATCATTGAATGTGGTTGTCTGCATTAATCCTCTGAATGATTACTAATACTATGATTTAACAATTTATAACACTAGTAGTACCTGCCGTTGAAAAATATAGAAATTATATTGTTAAAATTTAGGCCCCCCTGGGGGCCCCCTTTTTTACACTGAGGGGGCCCTTGGGCCCCCTTTTTTGGAATCCTAGAATCACCTCTGTGCTTCAGCTTCAGGGGGCGCCGCCCCCTGACCCCCGCCGGGCTGTTGCCCATGTACCCCACTGGGGGCCCATGCTGAACCCCCAGATCCCCGCCAATCTCCTCTTTTTTTTTAAAAACTGTTTTCATCCCTGCATGTAACACTTCTCACAAAAAAAAGGTGTGTTTTCAGAGGACGACTTCTACGACAAACTGGCCAGCAGTATCGCGCCAGAGATCTACGGCCATGACGACGTGAAGAGAGCCTTGCTGCTCCTGCTGGTTGGAGGCGTGGACAAGTCTCCTAAAGGCATGAGGATCAGAGGTGGGTGGGCAGACCCGTTCAAGCCAGATTTGAAACCATGCGAGATGCTGTAGTTTTCAGTTACCGCTTGGTGAACTGCAGGATGAATCGCATGATGAAGTCGTTGAACGTGTATAGCTAGTAGATCAATTAGGTGAGCATAGTTTCTGTTTCTAAACAGGTATAGTGTCAGCTGGACGCCAGATACCTCTTGCCAGTCCACAGGAATGTTGACCCCCCCCCCCCCCCCCGAGGAGCAGACAGCTCGCCCGAGACTAGCCAGACACCAGCAGCGATATGAACAGCCCGGTTTGGCATCTGGCGTACTGTTGTGTCTGTGGAGGAGATGGAAGAAAAAGTATATAAATAGTTGAAGTCGACGTCTTCTTGCATGCATTACCTGAGCACTGGAATATGACGGAAATTTTCTGCGGTTCAAAGGTCACTATTGGTTAAAGCAATAAAGCCAAATGTGGGGCCCTGAACAGTCCAGCAAGACCAGCGAAGATGCCATGTTTTCGCATGTCTTGATATGAACAGCGAAGTTTTGGAGTATGTGCTAAACAGATACACGGCCATGCATCCACACGTGCGCGCACTCGCACACACACACACACACACACACACACACACACACACACACACACACACACACGTGCTCGCTTACAAATTTTGAAAGGTGAAAGACTGCCAGATATTTTCGGCTTGTTCCATTTGTTTGGTGGGTTTTGTTTTTTTGTGGTCTCTTTTTGTTTTGATTTGTTTGTTTGTTTATTTGTTGTGTTGTTGTTTTCACGCCTGGGTGGTTTCAGGCAACATCAACATCTGTCTGATGGGGGACCCCGGCGTGGCCAAGTCCCAGCTGCTGTCCTACATCGACCGGCTGGCTCACAGAAGTACGTCCTGACCACTAGCCTGCGTGCTTCCTCTCTCCTTCTCATCCACTTGTGTACTCTTCGAAATGATTTTGAGAATTCACACAGCAGAGGGCACCGCTGAACAAGTGTACACACTGATCTAGCCGCATGAAACGTCGGTTAAAAAGTGTTGTATTGAATATAGCCGACAGAGACTTTCAGTTGGTCAGTTAGTGATAGAATGAAACATTGGTTCAAAAGTGTTGTATTGAATATAGCTGATGGAGACTTTCAGGTGGTCGGTCAGTGATCGATGAAACGTCTGTTAAAAAGTGTTGTGTTGAATATAGCTGACGGAGACTTTCAGTTGGTCGGTTAGTGATCGATGATGAACGTTGGTTCAAAAGTGTTGTATTGAATATAGCCGACGGAGACTTTCAGTTGGTCGTTAGTGATTGATGAAACGTTGGTTCAAAGTGTTGTATTGAATATAGCCGACAGAGACTTTCAGTTGGTCGGTTAGTGATTGATGAAACGTTGGTTCAAAAGTGTTGTATTGAATATAGCCGACGGAGACTTTCAGTTGGTCGGTTAGTGATTGATGAAACATTGGTTCAAAAGTGTTGTATTGAATATAGCCGACAGAGACTTTCAGTTGGTCGGTTAGTGATTGATGAAACGTTGTTCAAAAGTGTTGTATTGAATATGGCCGACGGAGACTTTCAGTTGGTCGGTTAGTGATTGATGAAATGTCGGTTCAAAAGTGTTGTATTGAATATGGCCGACGGAGACTTTCATTTGGTCGGTTAGTGATTGATGAAATGTCGTTCAAAAAGTGTTGTATTGAATATAGCCGACGGAGACTTTCAGTGGTCGGTTAGTGTTCGATGAAATGTCGGTTCAAAAGTGTTGTATTGAATATAGCCGACGGAGACTTTCAGTTGGTCGGTCAGTGATAGATGAAACGTTGGTTCAAAAGTGTTGTATTGAATATGGCCGACGGAGACTTTCAGTCAGTCGGTTATTGATGATGAAATGTCAGTTAAAAAGTGTATTGAATATAGCCGATGGAGACTTTCAGTCGGTCGGTTAGTGAAAGATGAAATGTCGGTTAAAAAGTGTATTGAATATAGCCGACGGAGAGTTCCAGTTGGTCGGTCAGTGATCGATGAAATGTCGGTTAAAAAGTGTTGTATTGAATATAGCTGATGGAGACTTTCAGGTGGTCGGTCAGTGATGGATGAAACGTCGGTTAACCCTTTTGTATTCAGATTCTCTGAGGCCAAATTCCCCCTAGTTTTCAGATTTTTTTGGTGAATTTAGCCTTAAAATGGGTATGTATGGTTCATGCTTCACCACAACCAAGAATAAACCTCTAGAGCTACAAAATTTCGCATGTATGGTCACAAGGCCTTGTTCTATACTGTGAGCAAGATTTTGTGTGTCTTGAGGTGAAAGGTCGTGTCACTGTCACCAAAATGTCACCAAATGTGTCACATGCGATGGTGACAATTCTAATACAGCACACCAACATGCAGTTATCCCATGCACATGCATGTTAGTGTTGTAAAATGAAAGCTGCGGCCTAAGTGAGATGATCTGTCTTCTGTCCGCCTGTTCAGTCCCCACAGGTAATCCACAGAATGTCACACACAACTAGTGTCAATTGTCACTGCTGAACAGTTACTGTAGATTCAAGCACAATTCCTCATTGTTTTTCTGTCACTGTTCTAAGCACCGTATACATGTCCATATGTACTTACACAATGTATAGCTGTGAAGAAATTGAGTAGAGTGTCACTGCCAAGTGTCATCAAAGCACTGTCACCATAAACTACAGGTAAGCATATATACCCGTACACACAGAGAGACTAGCAAACTGCCCTACTGTTGAGCCACTTTCTGCGCATGGTAGTCATGGAAACAGTCATTCTTATGAAAGTATAGAGGCACCTGGCAGAAAGAACACATAATGACGTTTCTACGCGTCATCCCTTAGTTGTCATACGGAATAATCGGTACAGAGACAGCCCCGCATTTCGTCAGGTGTTGTGTCGAACCAGAGGGGGTCAGGTGTGCCCTTAGCTGCTTGTCTTTGTTGAGCGTATCTGTTTCTTCTGCTACTAGTTGGAAAAATGTGAGAGGTAGAAAAAAGAAATAACCTAGTGCGGTGGCAGTGTTCGGCAGTGAGTGCGCTTGGCCTGTCGGCTGTTGGAATGCGACCACATGGGCAGGATGTGTAGCCGGTCGCCATTATTTTGCAGAACGGCGAGTAGCGCGTTGTACTGAGGGTCGCTTTCACCATTTTCCTCTCCTTCATTGGTGCCGATTTCAACATAATTCTCTTCTCCTAACTCTCCATTTTCATACTTCTTACTTCTTGCATAATTTGATCCCACTCCTCCGCTGAATACTCAGGAATATCACCAAACTCGCTGTTGTTAGCAGACGACACCATTGTGAAAATCGGTCAGTCTCATGCACAACTCTTCGCTTGCAGTTTCTCCTCTTTCTTAGTGAATGGAAGTGGTGCCAGCATCCAAAAATAGTGCTGCCACATTACTGGGCTATAGTGGGAAATCCCCAACAACTTTTAGTGGCTCTCCGAGTATTTTCACGGAGTCAGCACGTGATGGAAAAGAACCATACACAGGCGGCGGGCAGCTCCGTCTGCGCCCGTTACGAAATCTAGCGCGCTGTCTCAGCGCTCCCGTCTGCACCCGTTATGAATACAAGAGGGTTAAAAAGTGTTGTATTGAATATAGTTGATGGAGACTTTCAGGTGGTCAGGTAGTGATAGATGAAACGTCGGTTAAACAGTGTTGAATATAGCTGATGGAGACTTTCAGGTGGTCGGTTAGTGATGGATGTTGTCCAGCTGTCTGATATAGCTGGTAGTGTGCTGGATAGAGTTTAGCTGTTCGGGAGTATATTGATCTGTGCCAGATCAAGTATATCTGTAGTATATTGATTTGTGAGTGATCAGATATGTCTGTCATGTATGTGTACAGAGTATAGTGATCTGTGCGTGATCAAGTATATCTGTCGTGTATGTTCACAGAGTTGGTAGAGAAGTGCTAGAGTGGGGATAGCTGTTGAGGTGTTGGTAAGGGGCATGTAGAACAAGTGCAGGGTGGAATACAGCTGTTCAAGGCATGGCTGTAGTTTGTAGGAAGGGTGGTAAATTAAGCACAACGTCCACAGCAACTTGGGCAAGGTGAAGAATCTGTAAGCTGCTGAAATTCTGGATGTGTGTTTGTGGGAATGCCATGCTGTTAGAGCCGAAAAGTTTTTGAACAAATGGCGGGAGGTTGAAAACGTGAAGCAGGGAACTCGGTTGTGATTGTAACCAAAGAGATGGGTAATTTTCACCTGAGTGGGGCGTCTATGATGGGTAGGCTCTAAACAGCATTACTTCTTGCAAGAGCTGGTGACGTTTTCATGTTTCAGTCTGCCGTCGTGCCGAGTGCGAAGTGAAGAGCTACTGAAAGTGCTGAAGTGAATACAAGTGCAGTGCTGAAGTTGGGATTGCTAACCTTAAAATGTCAAAATACTGCATTTTGTGCTTTGAAGGCCATGATAGCTTTAAATGTCAAAGTGCTACACCTTTTGCTTTGAGGCTGGGTAGCTTATGTACACTGCAAACCGACCCACAGTTCATACAGTGCATCCCTGTTCTCAGGTCAGTACACCACAGGGCGGGGGTCGTCAGGCGTGGGTCTCACTGCCGCTGGTCATGAAGGACCCCATGACAGGGGAGATGACCCTGGAGGGAGGGGCCCTGGTGCTGGCTGACCGCGGCGTCCTGCTGCAATCGACGAGTTTGACAAGATGATGGACGCCGACCGCACCGCCATTCACGAAGTGATGGAGCAGCAGACTATTTCTATAGCCAAGGTGAAGCGCTCTTTTTCGTTCCTCGTTTCTTTCGGGTGCATGCTGATCTCCACCCAATTCCAGTACACGTAAGTAAAGATGGTTCTTTTTTTCTTTCTTTCACTATTCCCAGATTAACCCCTTCCCTGCCACAGTATAAGTGCTTTTCTGTATTGCTGTGTGCCGGGGCCAAATTTTGCTTTTTGCAGTAGGTTCACTCATCTGTTCACTACTCATTCATTTATTGAGATATCTCTTAGATTTTTTGCATGTTTTTTTCTTATACCCTGTGCTATGATGTGGTATCATAATAATTTGATTTGGCTGGTCATAAGTATGATAAAAATCAATATAATCAACCATTTTTGTAATAAATTGACACTTTTTCTGCATACGCACACAACATTGCAGCACATCAAACCAAAGAGAAAAGTGAAAAAACTGGTGATTTTATTGACTGAACATTATCAGGGGTGGGATTTTTCCGCGGATCCGCGGATTTCCGCGGTAGATCCTTGTTCGTTCCGCGTAACAGCGTGTCAGTTCCGCGGAAGCGATCTGTGATTCTCATTCATGTCTTCAAAAACATCGGGTGTCATTTATCCACAAACTGTTCGACATTCTTAAACGGCTTGGATTCGCAGTTAACTTGGTAACTTTCTCCTTCCGGTTTTGCAATCTTCAAAATGGCGACATGTCGAAGAGACGTCGTTTCACGCGGAGAAAATGTTTCCTGCGACAGTTCTTTGAAGAACAAGTGGAAGTGGGAGTGGTTGGAGAGTAAGGTGGATGATGATGAAGTGATAGGCCAGTTCATAGCCAAATTTAATGCCTGTGGCCTTGCTTACTGCAATCTTTGCCGAGTGCAAATAAATTACAGTTCACGCGGAAAAGTTGCTTTGGTGGATCACATTAAAAGCAACAAGCACAAGACAGCTCTGGATCAGCGGACAAAATTAATGCAAGATGTCTAGCTCCACACTTGGAGCTGGACATCTTGCATTAATTTTGTATGCCATTAGGTTGAAAAGGAACTCCTCTCATCTACACTTGGTCCAAGTTGTGAAAGATAGTAAGTATTAGTATAGTTGATTTTTATAGCTTTTTGGTGTTAAAAAAAAAAAAAAAAAAGTAAATAAGTGGGGTAATGTTTGCTCCCATAAGAAAACCTGACACAGAGTAACTTTTATTCAAGACTGGCACAGCCTTTTAAACTTGAATAAAGTCAGACAAATACATAGGCAAACAATCTAATAGTGGGGGGAAAAAACAAGTGCAGGCCAACAACTGAACTGTCCTCATAATAATGACTTGTCAAAGATTTGGACTTAAGGAGGGAGCAGTTTGAAGATGGAGAAACTGGGAACATGAAATTAAGAAAATATATTACAGATATGAAAACTCTTCACTAGCTGCACAAGGGAACCATCGCAATCCCTTTTGAAGGCAGATATATTTGCCTTTTTTATACAAATATATCTGCCTTCAAAAGGGATTGCAATGGTTCCCTTGTGCAGCTAGTGAAGTTTTCATCTCTGTAATATATTATCTTAATTTCATGTTCCCAGTTTCTCCATCTTTGAACTGCCCCCCCTCCTTAAGTCCAAATCTTTGCCAAGTCATTGTGAGGACAGTTCAGTTGTTGGCCTGCACTTGTTATTTTCCCCCACTATTAGATTGTTCGTCTATGTATTTGTCTGACTTTATTCAAGTTTAAAAGGCTGTGCCAGTCTTGAATAAAAGTTACTCTGTGTCAGGTTTTCTTATGGAGCAAACGTTACCCCACTTGTTTATTGTTTTCTGTTCCCTGCCTCATTTCATTTCCAATTTAGAAAAAAAAAACACAAAAAAACAATATTGGCTTTTACCTTTAAAATTTGTTAATTTCAGTCTCAAAATGCACCAGATTGCACAGAATTGAATGTAGCAACACAAAATTTTCCGGGGGGGCATGCCCCGGACCCCCCTAGACTGTTTCCTCTTTTTTCCTTTATGGAGAGTCCCACCCCTGATTATACAAACATCTGGTATTCATATTACTGCCAGCAAATGTTTTTCTGTGTGTAACACATGCATAATTAGGGTACCCCAATCCCAGGTAAAGGGACAGAATTTTGCTTTAGTGGTAGGTTCACTAATCTGTTCAATACTCATTCATTTATGGAGATATGTCTTAGATTTTTTGCATGATTCTTTCTTAGTGCCTGGTCTATAATGAATCTCATAATATTTTGATTCTGTTGCCAAATAGTTTGGTAAAAAGTATTATGATAAACCTTTTTGAAATAAAATAATTGTTTTTGAACATACACACACACATTGAAACACATCAAACCACACAAAACAATGAAAAAAATGGTGTTTGTATTGGCTGAGCATCATACAAACATCTGGTATCGATATCATTCCAATCAAATGTTCTTTTATGTGGTAGTACATGCATCACTGGGTTACCCCAATTCAGGAGTAAAGGGACAGAATTTTGATTTTGGGGTAGGTTCACGTATCTGTTCACTACTCATTCATTTATTGAGATATCTGTTAGATAGTTTGCAGTTGTCCTCCTAATAGCATGAGGCAGGGGGAAAGTTACCGCTCGAAATCGGAAAATCCTTATTTTGGAAATTTACAAATCGAATTTCCTTAATTTCGAAAAAAATTTTTTATTCCGTTCCGTTTTCCGACCAGCAACTCCACTACCGAATCAAAGTTTCGACTTCGCGCCGTTCCGTATTATCCGATCGACCGACCGAAGTTGGTTTCCGTTTGTTTTCGCCAGTGCCTGTGACCACCACACGTGTTCCTTCGCCTGTTTCTTCTATGTGTTGGATGCTTTCGCGGAAAAATCGCGATGCCTTACATAAATGAAGGCGACAAGCGAGCCAGTGAAGTGGATAGCGGCGTAAAAAACAAATGGAGGTGGAATTGGCTGGACGAGAGAGGCCCAAACAAAGACGGCGAAATCGGCAAAGGGGAGGAACATCGTGTGTGGTGTCGGGAAAAAGGAAAGGCCCGGAGAGTGTTTTTGCGTCGCGTGCGGGAAGGTTATCAAATACAGCAGCACTGGAAAAAGGCTGCTTTGGACCATTCCAAGCATCCCCATCTCAATTCCCATGTATTCCTCGGGTTTGTTGCACTTGAAAAGAAAAAAGTCTCTGAAACCCCTGGCATAATGTGGTCCAATATTCATGGGAAGTGTCTCCCTCGTGTCCTGAGACAGGATGGGACCAAACCACTTTGGGTTTGTCGCCGAAGCAGGTACCTAAGGTCAACCTTGAGAGAAAAGGAATCTGTAAAAGAAAATCAGTCACAAAAGAGTTTTGATAAAAGAAGTTTTTTTTTCCAAAAAACTAGGCAAAACTGAATAATGTTGTGCAGATGCTTTATTATTCATGATGTTTGTCAGCTAAGCCCAAAAAGCACTTTTTTAATTGATGCATTTCTTGATTAATTATTCTGTATTTTGACTTTCATTTAAGTTAAAGTTCTAGCTCTGAACTTTTTTTTATTATGACTTTTATTCAAGTTAAAGTTCAAGCTCTGAGTCTGAGATTGGAATGAAGGACAAGTAGCCAAACCTTCACAGGTCACAAATGCTGTATCTGCTCAGGTACAAGTTATAATTATAATTTGTTACGTATGTGAACCTGTATTAAAAATCAAGCTACTTTTTTTACTGATAATTGAGTATGCTTTTAGTTAAGAAACTGTACTCAAGAGTTGGATTTTTGGTGTGTTCTATAATCATATCTGTAGATTCTAGTTTTTTGGGGGAGATATATCTCAAGGTGATCATTTGTGCATGAACTCATTTGCATGTAAATCATTAATTTTTAATTTTTTTTTAAATTTTTTTAAATTTTAAATTTTTTTCATATTTTTATGAAAAAATGATTTGGTAAACTAATAGAAAGGTTATTTGTATATTGCTGAAAGTTTTGTATGAGCATGAAAAGGGGGGAGAAAGTGATTCACATGTCTCAATCCTTATAACATCTTGTAAATTTTATTTCCACAGAGAAATCAAAAATTTAAACAGTCAACTCTGTGGAATCACATTTATAGGCTGTGTGGGGATTAAAATTTAAGTGAATATTTGGTTATGTCATCCATGTTGGATCAGTGTGTGTGTGTGTGACTGTTTACTCGAGTGTAAAGGTTTATTTGTGTTAATAATGCAGTATTGAAATTATGGAAATAGGGAAAAATCTTAAGACTTACTGTATGGTCAAGTGAAGTTAACCTTTACCTAAATAATTGGTACTCATATTATTGGTTTTTTTAGCTGGAAATAGCATGAAATTGCTCCAAATGGTAGTACAATTTTAAAATTTGCTTCAGCTTTGCGCCCCCTAAACCCCCCACAAGGGGGCGCTGCCCCTTTGACCCCGCCAGGGGCCTCTGTGGCCCCCTGGACCCCCGGCATACATTTTCCTTATTTTCAGGATTCCCAGCTTCCCCCTTGCTTGAGGTATTATTGGTATCATAATATTTTGATTTTGGTGGCATTTAGTATAGTAAAAGTAACACAATCAACATGTTTTTGTTTATAAAATGACAGTGTTCGAGCACACACATACACACTGCAACACATCAAACCACACAACACATACAAAAATTGGTTTGAGTATTGCCTGAACATCATACAAACATCTGGTAATGATATCATTGCCAGCAAATCATCTTCTTTGTGGTAATACATACATCTTTGGGGGTACCCAACCCCAGGGTAAAGGGGACAAAAATTCGGGCTTTTGCAGTAGGTTAAACTCATCTGTTCACTACTCATTCATTTATTGAGATATATCTTAGTGTTTGCATTGTTTTCCCCTTACACCTTGTGGCATGAGTGATGTCATTACATTTTGATTTTGTTGATAGTAATATGGCAAAAAGTAACATAACCAACTTTTTTAGAAAATGAAATGACTGTTTTTTGGGGCACACACACTACATTGCAGCTCATCAAACCATACAAAACAGGGAAAAAAAATGGTGTTAGTATTGATTGGACATCATACAAACATCGGTTTTTGGTATCATTGCCAGCAAATCATCTTCTGTGTGGTAATACATACATCTTTGGGGGTCCCCCAAATCCCAGGGTAAAGGGACAGAATTCTGCTTTTGACAGTAGGTTACTCATCTGTTCACTACTCATTCATTATTGAGATATCTCTTAGATTGTTTGCATGTTTTCCCCTTTGCCTTGTGGCATGATGTGATGTAAATTACATTTTGATTTTGTGATAAGTAATATGGCAAAAAGTAACATAACCAACTTTTTTAGTAATGAAATGACTGTTTTGGGGCACACACACATACATTGCAGCTCATCAAACCATACAAAACTTTGAAAAAATGATGTTAGAATTGACTGAACATAAATAAACATCTGGCATTGATATGAATCCAGCAAAGTCTGTTCTGTGTGATAATACATACATATATCATTGTAGGTACCATAATTCCAGACTTTAAAGGGACCAAATTTTGCCTTTTGCAGTAGGTTTACTAATGTGATCATTTACTGACTCATTTACTCAGACAAGTCTTACATCTTTTGCATGTTTTTTTCTTGCATCTTTGGCTAAAACCCTGATGTAACTAATAATCAGATTTTGTTAGTAAACAGTAAATTTGATGAAAATCAAATCTCATGACAGTTTAAAAAGAAAAACAGTCATTTTGCGTATATAAAACCACACAAACACAAGAAAAACTGATGTTAAGTGTTCACTGGATGCGAGAGAAACATCTGGTACTCACTCAGTACATGTCTGTAAACTAATCCATACTTCTTTCTGTACATCTCGCAGGTTTCTGGGGTTGTTCTTGGGGGGAGCCCAAGAGCTCACTAATATAACCCAGTCTGATTATTTCCACCATTGAACAGTTTCAAAAAGAAACCCCCACCATGAAGATGAAAAAAAAGAAAAAACACACAGGCACTCAAGAATATAAAAACACAGAGATAAAAGCACGCACTGGCTAATGAAGAAGATCTATGAAAAAAAATGCACTCAAAACTAAGCTGTGCTACAGGATTTCCCCACTACTCCCAGTGGTTGAACTTAGTGTGATAATCATGTAGCACTGTGGATAGCACAGTGCAGGCTTGGAGGGGCAGTGGGACCGCACATCACGCCTGATCTTCAGCTTCTTGGTGCAGACCCTGCAGGCCCTCTGTGGTGCTGCCTTGTTGGGTGTTGGTGGGATGGGGAACATGAAATGCCTCTCCATCAGCCTCACTTCATCGGTTTGACCGGTAGCAGAGGTATAACTTGATCACGAACCTGACACGCTTGAGGGGGATTATTGGCGAAATATAAGCCTACCCTTCCAAAGGAGTAGGCTTTCATCCACACACACCACCACCCCTGGCTCATACACCTCCTGATATCTTTCATGGAGGTGGTCCAGTACTGGGCGGGTCTTTTACAGCCGGTCATACTGGGGATGGTCTGGTGGTGGCCCCGCAGAGTTGTGAAAGTGGATAAATTGTTAGGATGATCTGAATAGGATTGAAAACATTTGATCAGTGTGTGTAAACAAGCAAACGCACACACACACACCCACAACACACCACAACACAAAACACACCAGAAACAATCAAGTACACATACAAACATTTGTACACACACACACACACACCCCACACTCACCACACACACACACACCACACATCATAAACAATGACACAACAAATACACCACATAGAAGTATACCCACCTACACACCACATAGAAGCACACCATACACACACAACACACCTAAACAATGACCACAAATACACCACATGAAGCATACACACTACACACCACATAGAACACACACACACACACACACACACACACACACACCCCACACACACACACACACACACACCCCCCAGAAGCACACACACACACACACACAAAACAGAAGTGCACACACACACACACATTACAGAGAGCACACACACACTCATCCCCATCTATTGTATGCTAAAAAGAAAGACTTCACATAGAAAGGAGTTGGAGAGGGAGGTGGAAGGAAATTTATGAGAACAAGTAAACAGAGAGAGAGACTCAGAGAGAGTAAAGAAACTTACTTGAAATCGTTTCTTGTCATTACTGAGCTGAAGACTGGATGCGGTACAGCACCTTCTTCGACCAGTAAAAGCTCAATTGCAGGCAGTCGCACGATTCCCATCATCCCATGATTTGCATTGGAATACTGGAGCAAGATTGTCGAGCTCCACGCCCTCTGCCACGCCCCCTTATTTGATGCTGTCCAGTGCCTCTAGGTCTTCCCTGCCCCTAAACCCCGACCTCTCATGACAGTAGAGGGTGCTGTGCTGGTGCTGGGAATCGGCTCTGGTTCTGATTCTTGGTCGGATCATGGCCGGTATCGCTCTTGACCAAACATCACGTGGGTCGAAGTCCGGGCCCTTTTTCTTCGTGACCACCACGAGTTCCCACAAAAGGGGGATGGTGCTGGTTACCGTCCGTCTCTCCTCATCACTATCACTGTCACCTGATGCTTGGAAGTCTTCGTCACCACCATCATATCATTCAACACTTCATCTAAAACTTTCCAGTGCGCTATAACGCTTCAAAAACAGGTCGCTGTGGGCCCAGCTTCCGTCTCTGATCCGCCATCTTGATTATGATAACAGCTCGACCCCACTTGGATACTAAACCGACCATTTTTCTAATACTTCAGTACACCGATAAGGGATAGAACTCTTATTTAAAACCCCAGTAGAGTCAGGGACAATTTCTAGGGTTTTTCCCGTACCGATTTTCGAAATTTCGATGACGAAGATACCCCGTAATAGACACGGTTTTACGGCGTACAGGATCGCCCGGGAAAAAGACCCGTAATGACACGGGGCAAGCAGGGAAGAGGTTAAGAAAGGTTCAATCCAAGCTTTACAGTTGTTGGGGAGAAAAGTCGGAGAAGAGCTAGGAAGTAGTCGGTCAGAGGAAGCCGTCTCATGCTAGTGTTTCAGCCCTGAACTCCCTATGCTCTGAAAAGACACGGAACTATACAGACTGTTTACCCTTACAATTTTAACCGTAATTTTTACTGGAAAATGTAAATTACGGCCACCCCCAAACATTACGGGAAAAAATCAAAGACAGATGATTCTTAAACGCGAAGTTTTGTCTGCTACCGTTTTGATCAAAAGCAGTAAAAGGACATTTGCCAGTGTGCCTTGCATCTTTTACCTTGTCGAAGATGCCGACGAAGCGGTCTTACGCGCCATGGCCGGCTCTTCCAAATGTTCAAAAGTTGCGAAAGTATTGCGATTATGAAGGTTACGGGGTTGGTTTTTTTTTTTTTTTTTTTTTCAAATTACAGGTTTGTGTCTGAGATATTACAGGTACAGGAATTTGGGGGAAACAGGTGTGCAGATAGGTCGTGACACCGGCCTGACTTCTTGTTGCTGCCTTCTCTTTTCCCTTGCTTCTGTGGGGATTCAAACCTGCATAGTTTGAGGCCAAGATGTGGAATTGAAGGTGAAAAGGTTAAAGAAGTAAGGTTAGGATGTACAGTCGAGTACTGAAAAGACGAAAATGAAAGAAATGTCTTTAAGCTTTGCAGATTGTTGCCGGGTTTAATAGACGGATGTGAAGATCTGCTAGGGTTTGAAGTGCTGTGAATGTAAGATTCTGAAATGCCCTGACGCCCGTTCACATGTAGGGTTTCAGCATAGTCTGTGCTTGAAATTTGTGAACATTTGCTGAATTTTGAGGGGGGCTTGGGGGTGGAAAGTGTCGGAAATAAAGTTTGTAGTTCTTGAGTGGTGATTGCACTTGTGAAATACGGCCATGATATTCATTTAGCACATTCAGGTTTCGTGACTAGTAAACTACGGCTTTTGCTTATTCACTTGTGTGAAATCTTGTTCAGTCTAACCTCTCTGATGATACGTCTGAACAACTTGGGGCTGCAAGCCCTGAACCAAAAGAGAGGAATTTTTTTTTGGAAAGTATGCTAGCAAACCAACTACTCGTTACAGAATCTTCAGTAGGGAAAGCCCTTGCTCACTGTAGTACTTTGCATTAACGTCACTATTTGTCATTCTAGCACATTTTGACCCCCACCCCATCTTTCCTCCCCGTCGTTTGGCAAAGATCCGTAAAGACTGAACATCATCCTAACATGCACTAACTAAGAGCCAGACCATGTTGATTTTTTTGCTGGTACAGTTTTTTGCACCTGTGAGATGCCAAGTTTGGGGAAAAGTATACCATCAGCATGTGTAGGATCAGTAGGTCTTCCACCCATTGCGTGCTTACGGTGTATGATGTTAGGTTGCTGTAGTGAACATACAGTGTGATGCCTGGCTTTCTGTTAAGAGAGATGACGGATTTCCATGAATGCCAGGTAAAGGGAGATGATTCAACACTCGGGGATAGGTTCGGTGATGCAGTTTTTCCTTCCCTTCAATCAGTGTGGCTGGATGGCTGCAGCTTTTTGTACGATTTTTGTTCAGTTTTGATGAGTTCTGCTTGTACAGCACTGTCATTGGTTTAGTTCTCTCTCTCACACACTCACACACATGCACACACACTTACACACACAAATGGGCACACATGCCTGCGAGTGCTTCTCCTGATTCCAGGGTTATTCATAAGTAATGAAAGGTTTGTAATCTACTGTTGTTTTCTTATTTTAGTATCATTGTTTTTTTCTCGTCGTAGCCTGTGTAAAGTAAGATACGAAGCTGCTTCTATCTGCAGTCATGCGTGGTAGTAAGAAGTGAATGTTTACAGTGGCATGGCAGACAACTTGCATCTTCTTTGATATCCAACAACACTCTGCATTTTGAAATGGATTATGCTTATGTCAGAACCGTTGCACATGAAAAATTGCGTGCTTTCATTGAATTAAGATGTCTGATCATAGAGCAAAACTACCACCATGTCAGTTGTCTCTCTGTTGGAGACCCCCCCCCCCCCCCCCACCCCCCACTCCTCTCTCTCTCTCTCTCTCTTCTCTGTTTGTTCCTCTTTATTCATTTCCTGAGATGTTTGTCATCAACCTGCATCCAAGTACAAAGGGGAGATAAAATTGCAAAGGTATGGATTAGTAGCTGTTGACGACGAATCTTGGGCTGCAGCGGAACAAATGCTAGAGAAAGGTGGCATGGGGAATAGCCAGACACCAGATGCACTTTTATGTAATCGGCGCTGCCAACCATTCTGCTTTCAGCAGAAGTTATGCCCAAACGCCCCCTCTTTCCTGCTTCACAAACAAAAAAAAAAGGGGAAAAAAAGTCTTTTAAATTGAAAGTTTGCACTCGGGCCATTTGGTTTTGCCAAAGAGCTTTTTGGGGAAAATTTTTTCCCGTTCACCTTCTTCCGCTGCCATCATTTTCCAAAAAGCCCCGCGGGACCTTGCCCCCAGAAGGGGAAAAAAAAAAAAGAAATTAGAACAGAAGTGCAGTTTTCGGGGTTTTTAAAGGGGAGTGCTGCTGTTTTCCCAGGCAACAGTTGGGCCTGTGAAAGTGTTCCCCCATGGGCAGGAAGAACCCTTTCAGGTTTTTTATCCCTCCAGAGTCAAGACACTACAGAGGCACTGATGATTCTCCCGTTCCAAAAAGTGCCCCCCCCCCCCGACGAAGTTTATTTACGGAAGGGTTCAAAAATGTAAAAAAAAGGGGGCAATGGATTTTGGGAGAACCCTGTTTCCAGAAAGCCCTTTACAAAAAGGGAAAAAGAAAAAAGTGCCTGGAAAGCCCCCTTGTTTTTTTTGGGGGACCTTTTGTGTAGGTATTCCTCCGACGTCAAAAATTCCCCCCAGTTTTCAAAAAAGTTCCCCGCAAGTCTCCTCGGAGGTTGGCAGCTCTGCATAATCACTGTAAAGGAGATGTAATCACTGTAAAGGAGATGTAATCACTGTAAACAGATGTAATGAGGGAAAGGAGATGGAATGGTTGCTGACTTTCACCCTCGTCCTGCAGGCCGGCATCATGACCAGCCTCAACGCCCGCGTGTCCATCCTGGCTGCCGCCAACCCTGCCTACGGCCGCTACAACCCCAAGAAGTCGCTGGAGCAGAACATCCAGTTGCCAGCCGCCCTTCTGTCTCGTTTCGACCTTCTGTGGCTGATTCAGGACAAGGCTGACCGTGAGAATGATCTGAGGTGAGTACACGGCTGACGGGTTCTTGAGGCAACACATCAGTGTTTTGATGTCTGCGTTCAGGTTGACTCCGACAGTTGCCATCGTACACTTTTGAATTATGTAGGAAAAGTTTTTTAGTCTGTATGAAAAAGCTTGGGTTTCAGGTGTTGATCTTTTTATGATTTCTGCAGAGAATGTTGCAGGGGCTTTCTGAACATGTGATTTTACACGTTTTGTTTACCTGGTATTCTGCTAAAAATGACGGTAATGGAAGCCGCAGATACCAGATTCAGACCTGTTTACTTGTACGCTTTGGGCGTACAATGTACTCTTTCAAGCTCAGTTGTACGTTTGTACGACTGGACGTCAAAATCTCACGCTTTTTGAAGCCACAGCGTCTATTTTGGGTTTGTTCTGTTTGATTTGTGCGAAAAGTCAGTCGGTGGACCGGACAAACCGAGACAACTACCGCGATGAAAGGCGAATTCTGATTGGCTGCTTCGTTTCTGTGATCCAATCAGCTTCAAGTTTAGCTAGCCCCATCAAATTGGGTGGCCATGTTTTGCGCGGAAACTTAATTTCTGAGAGCGTGTTTTTTTCGATTACTGAGCAAGATGACAAGCAAGCGTCAACTTCGGGATCACGAAACGGATGACGAGGATGAAAAGACAATGCCCGTGTGATATCGAGTACAAAGGAAAAGAAGAAAGTGTATAATCAAGTCTTCAAGCGAGAATATGAAGCAGCGTTTTCATCGCTTTGTTTATCGGCGAAAGGGTCACATTTTGCGCAAATCTGCAAGTCCGATTTTTCCTTGGACATGGTGGTCGTTACGACTGTAAGAAACATTGTGAAACAGCCTCGCACAAGGCATTGGAGAAATCAGCCAGGAAGACCCCAACTTTGACTGCATTCTGCCAGCGTCTTCGTCGTCCCTTTTCAAACCAGTGACAAAGCTGAAGCGATGCTTTTGGGCCTTTTTTTGCGAACAATTTTCTTTGTCGACCCAAAACATTGACAAAAGCACTCCAAGAATTCCCGGGATTCAAAAAATCCCCCAAAAGGGTTTTTTGTTACTTGTCACTTTGTGATGTTTACAGACCCCATAAAACAACACCACACCTTCACACACACACACACACACAAAAAATTGGAAATTTTTAAAAAAAAAGATTTTTTTTTAAATAATACCGTCTACAAAAGAAGAAGGGGAAGAAATGGATTCCACTTCTGATTTTTTTTAATAATTTAAATCAATTCATTCCTTTTTTTTTTAAAAATGATCAATTTTTAAAAAACAGGGGGGGGTTTCGGGTTTAATATATTATATGAACAAAAAATTTTCAATTGTGTAAAAAAAGTCTGGCATGGGGTTTGATGTTCGGGGCCTTTCTGAAGTTCAGAAATTAAATCCATTTTGGGAAACACAGAAGAAAAACATACAAAATTACTGTACAGTGACGTACGGGGTTTTTTTTTTGCTTGCACTTTTTTAACCTTTTGACATTTTAAAAAAATCAATTTTTTAAACCATGATTTTTTTTAATCAAAATAAGAAGAAGAAAAAAAAAAAACCCTGCCTCCCCACTCGGGCTGCTTGCAAAAGGGGATTTTCTCCAGGGTTCGCAAACGTGCACAAAAGGGACGATCCCAGCTTCGGGACACTACAGGGGCCCTCCTTTTCCTCAAAGAAAACCGGCAGCTCCTGGATGCAGACGGAGTTGTCAGGGAAAATTTGGCTTCAATCAAGTCGCCATTACAACCGTGAACAGTAGACAAAATGTTGATTCAGTGGGGGTTGCGGTGATTTTCCTTTAATAAAAAAATATAATATATAGACCGGGTGCTAACGTGAATATTTTTTTTGTTACCTTTCATGGGTAAAAATTTTTTTCGAGAGTTAACTTCCCCTTTCCCCCTGGGCAATCCCTTTTTTTTAAATTTTTAAATTCTTAAATCAGAATACCTCAAACCTAAAATTTTATTCGCGCGAAATCACAAAAATTAATGTTTTGATTTATTCAACCGACTGGGGTGAGAACCCATTTTTCTCTAAACTGGGATTTCACAGCAATCTTGGGGGCCATTTTCAATTTTCTGTCGAAAGAAGTTTAATAATTCTTGATTTACAAAAAAAAAGGGAAAACCGAAAACTGAGAGCATGTTAAAATAAAGTCCCTAAGCTTTCTTTTTTGTAATCGCATGCCTATGATCTTTTTTTGTACAAGCGCGACAAAACAAATACTGACAGCGCCGATCCCTTTTGGGTCGCCTTCTTGTTTACTGTCATTTTTATCCAAATTATCTTTTTTCGAAATTCGGGCTTCTCGATCGAAACTTGCTTATGACTCCCTTTCTGTTAAGAAAACAACGAAATTGTAAATTTAAATTTTACGACCCTTTCAACAAGTATTTTTCAGTTGAAAAAATTTTGGGCAAAAGGGGGCCGACGGCCCAGCAAGTGAAAAGTCAGCTGTGTTTCTATAATTTTTAAAACAGAATTTTCCCTTTTAAACGCCGAAAAAAGAAATTTATAGTAGAAAAGAGGAAATGCCACTATTATTCATTTTAAAATATTTCACGCTGTTAGTATTTTTCAAAACGAAATAAAGGAAAATAAAATAAGCTTGTTTAAAAATGGGTTCACCCCCGGGGCATTAATCACAATATTTAGTACAGAAAAAAATTTCAAAGTGACTTACTGCATTTTATTTTCCTTTTGGGTTTTGGGTTTTCATCGATAGTAAAAGTGTTTTATAGTTTGAACGGACAGCGAGCCAGACAACACGGAAGCTGCCATAGAAAACACAAAATTCTGTTGGTTCGGCCTCGCGAGGCTCGTTCCGTCTTCGGCACCGTGGTGCTGGCTTTGCGGTCCGGTACGGTGCTATAAAAGAGTGCGTGGTGTGAGAATGGAGCAGTGTTCCCTGATGTGAGCGACTGGCATGGAAGGCAAATAAAAGGAGAAAACTCCACTTCGTCCACTGCGTCTTCTTGACTGGCTGCTGTCCCTTGGTTCCTGCACTCCTCACCATCTGCCTGTCTTCACCTGCACACCCCTTACCCCTCCACACCATCACATATATATATATATATATATATATTTCATGTCTAAATCTGTGTGAGCTGTGGTTGTACTCCTTTGGGAGCAATTGTACTCTTTTTGGACATCAGTATACTCTTTTCGATCTCTGGGGGTAAACAGGTCTGCAGATTGTACGCTTTTGGATCATAGTAAAGACTAGTAATAACAACTCATTGACCTTTACCAGCCGTGTCACCCACTAGTAGGTGACAGGATTTCTTTTCCTCGAGCCGCGTCGCCCAAGGCTAGGTGACGGGCAGACAGTTAATTCTGCTGTGCCACCCTCTGTCTGGTGTCAGGAACATAAAAAATCCTACACTTTCCATAAAATGATCCAAGGGAAATAAGCTCAGCAACTAGTCTTTGGGATGTCATAGCAAGTTGTAGATCTTACTTTCAGTGCTCCATCGTGAACTTGGCTGACCCCAGCAGCTTTGAAACAACTGACGGCACCGGGGTTTGCCGCTTAGCGCGCACGGAACGAAGGGGTGGTAGCGATTTCTCGCTCAATGGAGCGCTTGAAATCATATTACAAAGTGGATCTGATGATGAGGGGAGTGGTAGAGAGATAGAAAACTATGAAAGAGAAGAGGGAATGAATTGTTTGAAGATGCAGCCATCCCTTCATCTTCTGATTTGGTGTTGTAAAAGACACTGCTTTTTGGTGGGTTGAAAATGAGAGTAATGCAAGTTGGGGCACCAAAGTGAGATGATCGATGTATTGTGATCTGTCATGACTTTTAGTTCCTTGCACAGCACAAAGGGTAGTATATCCAGTAGTGCATTGTCGTCTGTTTCGAATGGGCAGAACCCTATATATATATATATATATTATATATGGTACTATTTGTGTTTACTTGTTTTTAGACTAAACAGTACATTAACCTATCGGAATATGACCGACACTTTGTGGTTTTCAGGCTGGCGCAGCACATCACGTATGTTCACCAGCACAACGTCCATCCTCCTCTGCAGTTTCAGCCTTTGGACATGCGTTTGATGAGGTGAGAACTAATACTGCATTAGATAACGGGTAACTGAAATCAGTGCTTTCTCAGGGTCTGGCATCCAAGCATCGGGAACAAACAGAAAGTTTGTATTTGGGGTTGTTCTAGATCTTCAGGATTGGTTAGATTTTGTTGGGATAATTTTCGATTCCTAGACATTTGAACAAAAGAAGTATCCTGTTTTTTTTTTAAATCTTTGTAATTAATTGTATGTACCAGAGAGAGACTTACCATGAACACTAACTGTTCAAAGCTTTCCTTTTAGTTACTGTGGAGTTAACATGAAGCAAAGGTGAAGTGCAAGGAAATGGTTCCAGGAGCTTGTCTTTGTTTCATGAGAATTTCCAGGGTTGCTGAAATTCAAGATCATGCTCTGGGACAGTTTCCCACCTGTATTCCTGAGAGTCGAGGGAAATGAGAGAGTCCTGTGTATCTAGGAAGTTCAGATGAATTTTGCCCTGTTGGTTTTCCATGTTTATACCTGCTGTGTGAGATCTCTGTTCCCTGGCGTCCTAAGGTTGATCAGATCAGACTTCCTGTGGTGTCTGGTTAGTTGTGTGGTTCATTGTCGCAAGGGACTTGAGAGAAATGTCTGTGCCAGTTGTAACTCAACATCGGTTTTGTGGATTGATATGTGATAGGTGCATAGCGGTTCAACATGTGACCAGGTTATATGTGGGTATCTGTACATTGACTCTTTGTCTGTCCCTTTGGGTAATGAAAAAGCTTTCGAGAGGTTTCAGAATTTCGGGGGGGGGGGGGGGGGGGGGGGGGGGGGGGGGGGGGGACACACGATCTTCAGGCATTCCAAAGTAACATGACCTGAAGCTCCGTTGTTCTGTCTCTGCAGACGATACATCGCCCTGTGCCGCAGCAAAGACCCCACTGTGCCCGAAGGCTTGGCGGAACTACATCACGGGGGCGTATGTAGAACTGCGCAAAGAGGCTCGCAACAACAAGGACATGACCTTCACCAGTCCCCGCACCTTGCTGGCCATCCTGCGACTTGCCACTGCTCTGGTCAGTGCTTCCTGGCCACACACCTTCATTGGATTTTGAGTTTAATCACTCGTATGAATTCAGGTATGGGAATTTTCCGCCGAGGCGATTCGCCGATTTGGAGGCTCCAGGGGCTGTTTTTGAGATCGATGTAAATCATGCATTTCTGGGGTGATTTTTAGATACTGAAATATGAAAAATGCTCAGCTTCAGGGGGCTTTGCCCCTGACCCCCACCGGGGACCTACGGCGGCCCCGGACCCCCGCCTAATTTTCCTCCTCTTCCACCTCTGATGATCAGTATAAGCATTTTGAGGCATATCCAGACCTGTGCACTTTTACGATTTTTGCGTATAAATCTCACGAAATTTAATACAGCTATACGATTGTACGTTTCAAAACCAAATTGTAACGAAATTTTGATGAACGAGCTTACGAAAATGTGCTGAACACGTAATCCGGCCGGAGTCCAAGAGTCTGGTCCAACTTTTAAAAGTTCCGATGGCGCATGCGTACTTCTGCCTCTATGAATGCATCAACATTGCTTCTCACTCGCTTCAACTCGCGCGCATGAAACAGACAACGAAAATTCAGATTCATTGTAGAAGCTGTGATCAAAAGAAAAAGAAATATGAACAGAAGTACAAACCAGCGTATCATACTATTTTCAAGTTCATTACTGCGTGCAAAGAAGGGCGATACGTTCGCACACAGCACCACATGTAACTGTCAAATCGCGATTGCTACAGTGGTCGCTTTGACATTCAGCGGCACATCAGTAGCAAAAGCCACAAAGGAAACAGTGATTCTGGAAAACGGCAGGCAATGAACATTCAAAGCTTTTTTTTGTGAAGTCGAGTTCTGCAGGCACTTCTGATGAGAGACTGGAACATCAGACTACTCGCGGGGAGAGGGACAAAAAGCTCCAAAATCCCCCCCCACCCCCACCCCCGGCCCAAAGGAGGCTGTGAAAACGGAACCGATACATCTTCCACAACCCAAACCGTACTTTTGCAAGTTGCAAGAGTTGACAGATGCCGACGCGATCATCTGAAACGCGGTAGGCAGGCCTATAACGCTAGGCCTATCAGTGGGCTTTCTGTTTTAGTAAGCTTATCTAGCAGACGACGCAAAAGCGACAGTGGCTTGTGTCTTCTGCTGGTGCGTTGCTACAATCCAGCTTTTTTGACGTCACGGGTTCCACAGTGCAGACGCGGTGCTAATGTTCGCGGCATATAGCTGACTTAACATTTTCGCTCATGCTATCTATGTTAAAATGTTCCCTTATAGAAATTCATTTGAAGAGTGGGGCAATAATGATGAAAATATTATTACCCAAATAAATATAGGTAGATTAGGAATAGAGTTTTTAGAATTACCGCCAATGACAATGACAAACAAAGCACAAGACAAGACACGATGCATTTCAACCACTTGGGTCTTCATCAGGCGAAAAAATAAATCACATTTAACATGTGGGACAGTACAAACTACGAAAAACAAAAAAAGAGAATGAAAAATGACTCATCCGTTATGTCCATGAAGGCGGAAATGACATGAGGCCAGGGGGATTATGGGAGAGGAAACAGAGGGGGGGGGGGGGGGGTTGCGTCAGGGACCGGAGGTGTGTGTGTGTGATATGATAGGGTTGTGTGTCTAGTTTATTAGGTGGTATGATATCTTTGTGATGGTTGTGGTAATGGTGGATAGATAAAAAAAAAAAAAAAGGGGGGGGGGGGGGGGATTTAAGGGGAAGGATCAAAACAAAATTAAGATTAGATAGATGGAGGGTTGCTGTAACTACTGTATGAAGTGAGTGAAGGGGATGTGGTGGTGGTGTATGTAAGTGTGTGTGTTGTGTGTGTGTGTTGGTAGGGGATATTGCCAACTGATGTGGAGAGGTGGGTATGTGTGTTTGGTTATTGTTGGATATTGATGCCTTGGGGGTGTAGTGTGCCCAGTTTGGAAATGAGATGGGATTCTTGAGTTGTGCGTTCAAAGCTGTCACTCTGTGACTGCCAGAGTGCCATAACTTTGACATGGTCGATGTTGTGTTGGGTGTGGTTGAAGTGTAGGGCGACGGGTTTGGGTCGGTGGTGGCGGATATCAGCCAGGTGTTCAGCGATGGTGTTTCAAGTGTGCGTGACGTTTCCCCTATGTAGATCTTGCCACACAGCTGGCAGTGGATGGCATATATAATGTTGCGGCTCTGACATGAGAATGTGCGTTTGACTGTGAAGGAGTTTTTGGGGCCCTGTAAGATGGTGTCTGGTTTGGTGAGGGGGCAGATTTTGCAGTTGGGTTTGGAGCAGGGGTGAGTACCTGGTGGTGTAGCTGTGGTTCTGTTCAAACTGGATCGCACGAGGAGGTCTTTGAGGTTTTTGTCACGTTTGAATGTGATCATGGGTTTGGTATGGAAGGCGGGTTGTGGTTATGTACAATGTGCCAATTGGATTTGAGGATCCTACAGATGGGGAGGGTGTGCGGGTGGTAGAGGAGGTGGGCTGTGGGTCTGTCTGTCTTGGTTGGATGCTGGGTGTCCAGAGCAGATGTTCTGGATACAGCTATGGTGCGGCGGAGTGCTGCATTGGGATGATGGAACTGGGGTATCCGCGGTTGGTGAAAAAATTGTGACATTTTGGCTGCTTGTATAGTGAAGTCTTCCTCGCTGGAGCAGAGTCTGCGGAGACGGAGAAAATTGTGAGTATGGGATGCTGTCTTTAGTGTGTGGGTTGTGGGAGGATGAGTAGTCTAGGTATGCATGTGCGTCGGTGGGTTTGTAGAAAATGGAGGTTTTGAGTAGGCCTTCTTCTAGGGAGATGGTGATGTCTAGGAAGTTGACCGACTCGGAAATGGTGTAGGTAAGTCGGATAGATGGATGGAAGGTCTGGGCAGACACACAACCCTATCATATCACACACACAACCTCCGCGTCCCCTGACGCAACCCCCCCCCTCTGTTTCCTCTCCATAATCCCCCTGGCCTCATGTCATTTCCGCCTTCATGGACATTAACGGATGAGTCATTTTTCATTCTCTTTTTTTGTTTTTCGTAGTTTGTACTGTCCCACATGTTAAATGTGATTTATTTTTTCGCCTGATGAAGACCCAAGTGGTTTGAAATGCATCGTGTCTTGTCTTGTGCTTTGTTTGTCATTGGCGGTAAGTTCTAAAAACTCTATTCCTAATCTTGCTTCGTTCGCCGCCTTCAGTCACTCCATTTTGAAATTTTAAATATAGGTACATAACATGACGGATTGCGAAACATAACAAGCAGCTTGGGGAACAGCTATATGCTGAGTTCTTGAGTAACATTTACAGGATAGATTCCTTTTTCCGCCTTGTCTACTCCTCCCCCCTTCCTCCATGTTGGCAAAGGTCCTTTTAAACTGATATTAAAGGTCATTTTTTGGCCTCATGCCCATCACCTGGGAACCCTGAAGGAGTGGAATCGCCAAAGTCTGAAATAAAGTTCACATCATATTGTTATGCTCTTCAGAAAGATGGTTAGCTTATCAACAGTGAAAAAGTGCCCATTGTAGCATATGAAAAATAGATTACTTCAAGATTTTTTTTCCAGTTTATGTCCATCAGTACAGTAAAACGTGAAGAGAGAGTTATTTTAAAGTGTTATAAAAGAAATTCACATCAGTTAATGTTCTTGTTAATTTCCTGAGCAAAGGTTTTGCCCATCAGAGGATACTGGCAAGGAACTTGGATTAGTTTGACAATCATTGATTGTTAAAGAAGCCAATTTAATGCATTTCATGAAAATACATCTTTTATAGTAATAAATTTTCAGTGTTTCTAATGTCTGGAATCCATTCAGTATTGTTTCCTACGCAGCTACTTTGCGCTGCAAAAGCTTACACATTTTACACACAATTGTACACATTTTTGACCCAAAACCTACACATAGAATTTCTGAGGGTAACCAGGTCTGCATATCATACATTTGAACCAGAAATTGCCATTAACCCAATGCCTACCAGATCGACCGTGAGATTTCCTCTTGCTGAATCGACCAAGATCAACCTCTGAATACTCGGTCAACGGCTTTCACTTTCACCGTCTCGTATCCCAGAATGCAGTTGCGACAGAAGTCTTCCATTTCTGGACGCCATTTTGGTTTTTGTTGCATGAGTTTTTGTGGTGTAGTTTCGCTGCTGTGAATTTTCAAATTTGAGATTTTTTTTCGTGAAGATTTTCTGGGAAAATGGCGGATCAAGTAACTATGCAACTTGCAGAATTCATTTTCTGAAGTGATAATGATGAAGAGAGCGTATTTGCAGGCTACACTTCTTGAAGAAGATTTGAAGCAAGACAATTTGGATGTCGATCTTGACCTAGTTATAAATAAAGATCGACTGCTGACTGATTTTGAGGCTGGAATCGATAATGATTCGGGCGACGATAATGACGACGTCGAATAGCCCATTGCTGCTGGGCCCAGACCCCCCAAAAAGAAAATTTGAAAAACAAAACTTGCTAGAGATTCTTTAATTGTTGACTAGAGTGGTTGGCTACAAGAAGTGAAGCCCCCCAAAAGTTTCCCTTGTTTTGACAGCCAGGAAACCGGGTCAGTCAGTGGGGGTGTCCCACGATTTGCCTGTTGGAGCATCACCTTTAGCCGTTTGATTTCAGAAGAATTTTGGTAGACTTCGAGAAACAAATTTATTTGCTGCACAAAAGCAAGCAGAAAAGGATGAACATAAAGTCTGGCCTAAAATGAAAACTGCCTGTTTATCAAAAAGCAAAGAGGAGACGGAAAAGAGGTACATCATCACCACAGTGTGTGTGTGTGTCGGGAGGGGGGGTGCTAAGTGCACTTGAGCGAAAGCGCATTTTTGTTGAATTCCATCACAATCTGAAGTCTAGTATTGAGTAATCTGTTCTTTTTTTTTCCCCAGTAGTTAGAAGACAAATCTTGTATGTGATGCCTTCAGTTTAACAAAATTGTTGAAGTTTGGGTGGTTGTTTTTTCTTCACAACAAAAGTTGATTATTTAGTGTGCATACCATACAGAATGACTTTATTTTGTTCCTGAAGGTTTCAGTACTTTGTTTAGACTTGGAAAATCACTCTGTGGTCCTAATCCATGACATTCTGTGGGTACAGTGAATTTAGGGAAATTGCTTTAGCACTGAGAACACCGAAGTAGAGTTAGTTTGTTCGGTTGGTTTTTTTTTCCTCATGTACCAGTTCACTATATATGGGGGAAAATGGCTGTTTTGGATGGAGTGATCCGTCTTTGAATTTTTTTCATTACTTTTAAAGAATAGATAAGTTATAAAAAAAATTTTTATTGAGATTTCTTTATGGCAAGTGTGTATGTGTTGCAGAGTTACCTCTCTTGGCATGGTATTCACATAGTCATATAGCACAAAGTCATGCGGTAGGCAGAGGGTTAAACTGACAAAAGTTAGAATTAACACACGTCAGAATTAACACACGTCAGTCCCCCTTACCTTCTTCCTCCTCCCCCAATCATTTGACTTGTTTTCAGGGTTTCCTGCACATGAAATCATTCACAGTCAAGAAGTATGTGAGCTGCCCTCTACCTGATGTTGCAATTTAGGCCTTCACACTCGCTGTGACCCTGTCTTGGCAACATGGTGGTTTCCCCTAAACAGTACATATTCCCTTGCTTTTAATCCTGTCTGCTTGGAACCAACTGACTGTGCCTTGGTGGACATGGAAATGAAGGCAGGTCAAGTTTCAGACGCTAGGAAATTCCGTAACAGTATAATGGGTGCCTATCTTTAAACTATGCTCTTAAACCGTTTGTAGTATGCACTTACTGAGCTTGTTACGCCGAAAACCATTGGCAAGGTAAGTTAGTCTGTAATTTGAACATGGTTACCCAATTTAAGTTAATTAAAGAGAGGAAGGAAATAGTGAAATGAAATAATTTTTAAAATTCTAGAATATATAGGGTTGTATATCATAAGTTTGAAGATATCATATGGAGCCATTTACTCGGGGGGGGGGGGGGGGGGGGGGGTGGGGGGGGGATCTTCTTAAAGATGTTTCTCCGAATCATACCTGGAACATCATCCCAGTCGAAATCTAGGTCACTCTAAGCTTCTTACCCAGCACTTTCACTAAGTCTTATGCCGTAAATCCTACAAATCACAGTATCTTCATCACTAAATCTCGTTATTGAACGGCAAAAAATCAAGGTTAGCGATGGCGAAAAACAGCATTTCGCCACAAAACTTTAAAAAATTCGTAATCAAGAATTTACGGCACGTATGGGACTCGCGGTTTTTTTGCAAACGGAAGTAAATGGCCACAGGAGAAGGAAGTCACGTTCTCGCGAGACTTCCTTTTCTACGAGAATATGGCGGAGCCCATTGTTGCCACGTGTTTTTACCCGGCGCTGGCAGTTGCTCAGCGTTTTGGCCGTGTGATTTCCGGTTGGGCGCTAGCGGGTTTTTCGCCTGTTAAGAGGGTTCAGCAAGGCCTGGCGCATAAATTTTTGGCGTGAAGCCACTTCTGTTCCCACCTGGTTTTGTTCGTATTGCCCCAGGACCTGCAGTTTCGTGTGCCTTCAGGAATGCTCGGGCCACCAGAGGTCTCCCATTTTTTCATCTGATCTAATGTTTTTTTCTGGAGAATGGTTTTTAATGAAATTTCATATGTATTTTTAGGTGTAAATTTGATGTGTTTAGAATTTTTTTTTAATTTTTATTTTTTTTATTTTACAAGACTTGAGAGTTGACTTCAACGCGGTGACGGCTCTGATACAGCCCTTTGCCATTGGCTGGGCTGTAAGCATTATCTCCCTTTATCGCAGTAGTCCTTGGTTATGAGCAACAGGATAGAGGAGCATTGCAGTTCACTCCTGTATGCATCCGTCTGCCTCTGGGACGTCTACCCTCCACTGTACCCTGTAGAATGGTCTTGGACAGGAAGTCAGATTGAGATACATGTTCACCCTCCACCGTATCCTGTAGAATGGTCTTGGACAGGGAGTCATGGTGAGATACATGTCCACCCTCCACTGTACCCTGTAGAATTTCTTAGACAGGGAGTCATGGTGAGATACATGTCCACCCCCACCGTACCCTGTAGAATGGTCTTGGACAGGGAGTCATGGTGAGATACATGTCCACCCTCCACTGTACCCTGTAGAATTGTCTTAGACAGGGAGTCATGGTGAGATACATGTCCACCCTCCACCGTACCCTGTAGAATTGTCTTGGACAGGGAGTCATGATGAGATAACTGTACTCTGTATAATGGTAAGATACACGTCCCTCTCCACTGTACCGAATGGAAAGATGTTGGACAGAGAGATGTGGCTTTTGAGACGGGACTATGGTCGTTGATTACTGCAACTACCCGTCTTCCAGCATGAAGCATCAACAAGTACAATTAGCAAGTGTTTGAAAAGAGCCCACTTTCATGTTGAAAGCTCTAGCCACTTGGCTAATTTTGTTAGGCCAAGTTTTCACAGTAATGCATCAAGTAGAGGTCAGTCCCGTCATCATCTTCCATGTCTACAGCTCAGATGCTTCTTCCTCCCCCCACCCTCCCCTTCATGCAGGAAGTACTGGTGTGTTGACCAGAGTTATACATAACAAATCTCTAAACATTGGTGTTTGTTTGGTTTTATGTTTGTGTGTTTTAACAGTAGGGGGAGAAAGTAAGGTTCATGAAACAGGATATAACGAAGCTGTATGGTGTGGATGCAGGCTCGTTTGCGGCTTGGAGCAACGGTGGAGAAGGACGACGTGAACGAAGCCATGAGACTGATGGAGATGTCGCGGGATTCCCTCAACACTCAGCATGACGGACAGACCAGGTCAGTTGGTGCACACGCGCACACACACCTCGATGATTCAGAGATAGACAAGGTTGCACACACACACACACACACACACACACACACACACGCTCGCTCAGTAATCGAGGGATCAGTTGAGCTACGCTGCACACGCCAGTGATGAGGGACAAAACCAAGGCCCACGCTGCACACACCTCGATGATGGAGAGGGAGGTCCATTGCCACTCGCATGCCACCATTGAGGGACAGAACAGGTCGAAAGTCTCACATCTCCATGATTGAAGAGCTGAAGAAAAACAAAAATTACGACTTTGCCGCATTGTTGTATGGTTTCTTCCTCGGCCAGTTTGACTTTTTTGCAGGATACTAGCAGCTGCTGGATAGATTGCTACATCTTGGACCGCCATTATGTCGAGTGCACTGTGAAGTGCAACTGAAAGTGATCAAGTGAGGTTGCATACGTGTGCTGCGTTTGAATTATGAATGCTAAACTTCACATGTCAAAATACTACACTTCTCTGCATCAATGTGTTCCCTGTGTGGGGAAACTGTATATAATTAGCATCCATTTTGGAGAAAACTTGATGTTCCCAGTTGGCTGATTTCTCAAAAGTTGTTTCTTTCTTCAACTGTGCAATTCATCTACTTCTTGCCAAATATGTCCGGTATTTCTTTGCATCTTTTACAGGTTACCTATTTCTTTCTTAAAGTGTGTCCAGTGTTCTGATTCTGAAGGACAGTCATCTGCAGTCGTGTTCTTTCTTTGGCAGTCTAGTTGCCACATGAATAGTGTTGACATTGCCTAGGCCTGCATGGCTGGGTAATACTTCAGATTGTGAATTACTCGTCCTGGAGAGCCTGGATTTCATGAATACCTTGTCCTAGACTCTGAATAACTTGTCCTAGACTAGGTGAATAACTTGTCCTAGACTTTGGTTTGTGAATTACTTGTCCTATAGAGCCTGTAGCCAGCTGGACATTAATGTCGCCTTCTCCAACAAAAAAAACAACAACAGATAACTTGGGAAACACAAGCACGGGCACATTTCTATTGATCAATGGTTTGTTGATGGTTCTAGGATGCAGAACGTGACGGATCAGATCTACGCAGTGATTCGGGAGATGGCCTCGGAGAAGGGCAGCGGCAAGTCGATCAAGATGAACGACATGATGGAGCAGTGTCTGTCCAAGGGGTTCAAACCCGACCAGATCGAGGCCTGCATCGAAGAGTACGAGGAACTCAACGTCTGGCAGGTCAACACGGCCAAAACCCCCTCACCTTCATCTAGGGACTAACCTGTGTCTGTGAAGCATCAGTGGGTTCTCACCTGTCACAGGTGTGTTCTCACCTGTCACAGGTGTGTTCTCTGTACTGTGGGCTTGAGATCAGTGAGGGGAGTGGTGTGTGGACGAAGTGCTGTGAGTTTGATATCGGCGACAGAGTGACTCGATCAAGGTTTGTATTAAAAAGAGAAAAAAACAAAGAAAGAAAGAAAAAAAACTGTCGGGGTTTGTGTGGTCCCTTTTAAAATGTGGAGAATCTGAGGTGTCCTTTTTTAGGGTTGCAGAGTAAGCAAAAAATTTTTTTTTTCCTTTTTTTTTTTTTTTTTAATGTATAGGTCTGTAAATCAATTCCATGTTGTTCTTAAAGAAAGATATTGGTTGTTGCACATGAATTCTCAGTCCCAGCATGGATTCAAAGAGCAGCTGCTGGAACCTTTCAGTTATTTGAAGGTATTTAGGACATCTGACCCTACTGAAAGCTGCGTCCTGATGCATGTTTCTGTATTTATTGATGGAGGTCAGTAGCCACTACTGTTAAATGAAAGTAGCGTTGCAGTCAAGCGTTTGCTTTTAGTGGAACTTGGAAACTATTCGGTACATACTGAATTTAGTTCAATCGGTCTTTAAAAGTGTGTAAAAAAAAAAGATTGTAAATTTTGTGCTTTTTTTTTTCACTACGAACCCACAGTTGTGTACCTCAAGGTTCTCAGGAAGTCGGTGTCGGATTGGTGTTCGCCATTGTGGTTCCAAGAGGTCAGGTGAAGGTTTTAGCTGCATGAACACGAGTGTCGGTAGTTTTACTTCATGGTGATCGCAATACCGCCAACAGATAAGTGTCTGCGACAGCTTGGGAGAGTTTAGTATGAATAAAGTCAGTTTTTTTTTTTTTAATCACATCGAGTGGTCTGTCGTGGTGTGTGCGTGCACATGGAAATGTCCAGTGTGCAGTTTGTGTACAGCATTGAAGAATTGTATCATGGTAAGTTGTGTGTTGACTGTGGTGTTCTTGTCATTGTATTGACAGATGATTAGGCGACGGTGTACACGAAAAACCCAATCTGTGATTGGGCCACAGTGTACAAGACAAACCCATATTTTGATGGAGCAAACAGCGTATAAGAAAAAGCCAAGTTCATTTCAAAGTACAGGCAAAAATTGGTCCACCACCACAACAGGGTAGTTCTCTTTGAGAAAAAAACAAAAAGTTTTAGACTTGCTGCCTTTTGTATGCATACTGAAATACACAGGTGCATTATTTTAAATGCATTATTCTTATGCTTTTCTGTGCTAATGCCTTCTGTTTAGAGAGACCTACTGTCAGAAGAAATCTGTTAATTTTGGAACTGTCCGCATGGCAGGCATGTGTTTAAAAACTTGAGAGAGGAGAGGCACACAAGCAATGGTGTGATAACTTGGCCTTGGTCCAACCAGAGGTTATTTTTGGCCTCCTTGTAGCATATTCATAGCGCACGCTGAAAACTGCATTGCAGCTAGCGTTGTCTCACATTTAGGTCAGCTTCCCAAAGACCAACATTTGCCAAAATTGAAATGGCTGTCAAGTCAAAAGTAAAATGTCTCAATACATTTGAATTCAGTTTTCTGAGAAGAAAAAAGTTTTTCGGTGGCCTCGGTTTGACTAAACCGACCAGTTTTTGTCGTGCACTATCCTGAATGTAGGTAAGGCACTCCATGGACCGTTTTTGTTGTGGCCGTTCTACTTTGTGCCCGAGTTCCTTGTGCCTCGGTAAATGTTGGATCTCACCAATTCAGTGAAGCATGTAGGTCTTGGTTAAAGATGGTACAGATCCCTGATTTTACTGTAAGAATGAAACCCCCAGGGGTAGAAAAGACAAGAGAGGAGGCCCAAAATCGGCACTGACTGCAGCTTGGCTAATGTAATGTAGAGTTTTATGAACTAATTCGCATGTCGTCGCTCCTTGGTAAAACTGAAACGGATGATGTTGGTCTACAACACCCTGCCATGTTTCTTCGCTCCCATTTCAGGTGGCCTGGCCGAAAACTGAAACGGATGACGTTGGTCTACAACACCCTGCCATGCTTTCTTCGCTCCCATTTCAGGTGGCCTGGCCGAAAACTGAAACGGATGACGTTAGTCTACAACACCCTGCCATGTTTCTTCACTCCATTTCAGTTGGCCTCGCCGTGTTGGAATGGAAGTGGTTACAGTACAGCTGGCTTCTGGTGTGTTTTAGATATATTCAGCCCTAGTCGGCCAGGCTGTTTACAGCACGACTTTGTGTGCAGATATGTGAAAACAGCATGAATTGATGAATGACCTTGTCCATTGGAAAGAAGAGTTTCCACTTTGCACAGATGCAAACAATAGCCAGATGAATGGTGGTGAAAAAACGGTCAACGGCAGAACCAGGCTGCGTTTTTGTGTGTGTGCTTTGTTTGTGTTAGTAGTAGTAGTAGTAGGGACGGCTTTTTTTTTTTTTTAGCCTTCGGCCTTATGGCCTATTTACGTCCCCTCATTATTTTTCAATTTAATTTCGGTCTGGTTGCACATGCCTATCTTATAAATAACATTATATTCAATCCACACTAAAGAAAAGGCCTTTCAATTTAGGGTCTTCATCTAGGAGTTTTTTAAAGCTGTTGTCAGGTGCATATTTAGTGTAATTAGGCAGTGCATTCCAATAATTCGCAATTCTGAAGGTAAAAACAAGACTTTCTTTTGTTAGTATGACAATGTCCAGGCATGCCCAGACCTGCCTACCCTTCCGTATATCGTCCGTAATTTTACGGAAATTAACCCCCATTACGGAGGTACGATTTTCCGTGCGAAATACGGAAAAGAAAATTGAAAAACTACGCAAATTTCAGACTCGAAAATTGTCGACTGCTAGACCTTTCCGAGACCGCAGAGTAACTTCCCTTGACTCAAGCGAAACCACAGATGGTTCGGAACTTGCGATTGGTCAGTGTGGTGCTGTGGGCCAACAGACACGCCATCACATCTGTGCGCGCCATTCGAAGCTTTTTGTTCAGCCATTGTAAGACAAAGTTTCAACCGATTTTTTGCCGGCGTTTGTGAAAGGGCGGAGAAATCTTCAAAAACGTTTGCATAAAACCCGTGACGAGGGTTCGAAAACCACTGTGCCACAACGGAAAAAAGGCGAAGAAGCAAGTGTTCGAAGTAAATACACGCGGACTTGGCCTTGTCATGGACCTGGATTTGGTATACTCATTTCTGCTCGGTGTGCAATTCAGACTTCTCCATCGGACATGGGGGAGCAAAGGGACTGCAAGCGCCATATCTCGGGGAAAATGCACAAAGAGACAGCTGGCGGTCCCTCCGTCAGAAGTCACATCGTTGTTTACGAAATCAGCGAGAGCAGCCGTCGACCCACCACGGAAAGATCACCAACGCAGAAAGACTGTTGTGTGGCTGATCTGCGAAAACAACTTGTCCCTGAGATGTGCGACAAGATAGTGGCAAAAATGAAAAGGCCCTTTTCATTTTCGCCACTATCTTGTCAGCACAGCTCAGGGACACACACAACACATATTTTTTTTTTTTTTTTTTGTGGGGGGGGGGGGGGTTGTACTTTTAGGTTCTTCATCAGTGGTGTCATCATGTGGTGACTGCTGTGTAAGTTACAAACTGTAAAAGTATATCACTTTGAATTGCCCTGAAACTCCTGTCCTGAGTCCGTCATCTGCCATCATCCAAGGTATTTTAATTCTGCTTTGTTGTTTTTGTTCCTTTTTTACTGTTTTATATTTTGTTTAAATGTTAAAAATGTGTTGGAGTTTTGTCCCACATTATTTGTTCAATGTTAAAATTGTAGTTGGAGTTTTGTACACTTTAAATTTGTTCAAAACGCCGTGTATTTACGCGTCCGTGGAATTATGAAGGAAATGCAAAATTTACTGAAAATCTCTGTGGTTATTACTGATGACCCAACATGAGGTAGGCAGGTCTGCATGCCTACCGCCCCGCTGTAGCCGTATTTGTCCTGAAAATAAAGAAAATGGAGCAGGGCGGTCCCGGAAATTCGGCTTTTGCGTTCGCGTCCCGGAAAATAAAAGTTCGCGAAAATGACGTTTATTTCGCTAGGATCCGGTTCAAGTCTCAGGCTGGCGCCAAGACGGAAGCGAATGTCCATCGCGCATGCGCGGCGCGGGTCATTTCCCCCCCCCCCCTGCTTCAACAATGGGTCGAACAAGCGAAACAAGTTTTCACCGATTCTGATCATCTCCCAAAAAATTTAAGCGCAGTCAAACGCAGCCAGACGTTTCGACAGGAGTATACAGAGTTCTGGCCTTGTATCAAGCCAGGGAGGAAGGAGAAACGTTCGCTTTCTGCGAAGTTTGTGCATGTGATTTCTCCATCAAATCCGGTGGAAAAGACGACTGTCGGCGGCCCCACACAAACTGACGAGCTAAAGCGAACATAAAAATTTCTGAAGCACGCAACGAATAAAAAAATCACTGGATTTTTTAACAGTGGAGTGTCAACTTCAGCCACAAAGAAGGAATCTACAGCCGTCATTCGTGCTGAAGGGGATGATGGTGGACATTGTTTTGGAACAAATTTGCCGTGCAACGTTGGCAAACTCAGCCAAAGCAGTGAAAATCTGTTTCCCGAATAGTTAGGTGTCCTGAAAATTGTGTCCTGTCCCCGATTTTGAACATGTGGTCCCTGAAAGAGCATTTAGGGGTAGGCATGCCCGCAATGTTGATAAAAATCTTGCCCCTTATTATTTCTCGTGCACTCCACTTCTGAGAATTTGAAAAGCGCATGCAAATTTAAAATCATTAATTATGGAAAAATTTTTAAAAATTGGATGAGGTCTTCTCTGATCTCTTTTCAGTGAGTGTAAATTTGGGGATAATGTCATCTTTCTTTATAGATCTAGTTGCAAAGCGAGACGATGCAGGCGGAAATCTAAACAAATCTTAATAAATGTTAGCGAACCGCCCAGAGAACGTGGACAACCCAGTCACAAAACAAAAAAAACGCGTTTGACCTCTTAGGTCTTCGTCGGGTGTACTAAACGAATAAAACAACGAAAATTCACTTAGCTTTGATCGCTTAGGGTTCAGCGCAAGGAAGAAGGCGTTGGAATGAGAACGAGGCTGTCTCACTATTCCCTCCAACGCCTCGTTCTCATTCAACGCCTTTTCCTTGCGTGAACCCCAAGCGATTGAAGCGATCAAAGTAAGTGAATTTTCGTTGTTTTATTTGTTTATGTATCACCCGCGAAGACCTAAGAGGTCGAAACGGTTGTTTTGTCTTGTGACTCGTTTGTCCACGTTCTTGGGCGGTTCGCTAACATTTATTTAAGCTTTCCCTTTTTAGTTTAAATTGCTACATTCTTTCAGGATTTTAGTAGCTCGTGTTTGTAATTTTCTATCATTTTGACTGTCTCTTGAGATGTTGATTAACGTTGATCTCTTGGTCAGTACTCTTGGAACTTGCACGGACACAGTCCCTCAACAGTTGCAGGCAAAAAAAATCGCCTGCCCATCCCACTGTTACATGCCTCTGCATCTTCTGCAAATTAAGGCATGAATGGGTTGTCGTTGTCATTGGGAGGGCGAGAACCGGTTGTTGTATGCTGACCCGTATTTCTGTAGGTTTCAGGATCGCTTAGTCTCGGGATCATTTCCTTTTTTTTTTTTATAATTAATTTTTTTTGTTTTTTTTTATTTAACCTGTTTACTCCATTCAAGGCGGAAAAAATTAGTTTATCAATTTTCATTGGGGGGGGGGGGGGGGGGGGGGGGGGGTTGTTAAGCATCTGATGTGTTGATAAAGCTTTTCTCCTGGTCATTAAGGGGCTTGTCTCGTTGGCGGAAGTGGTGGCGCCCTTCCGGATGGAGAGCTCTCTCGCGCCGTCTCCGCGGACTAAGCAATTAGTGTTGTCAGGTAGCGGGCCTCTAGCACGGGGGTGGTGTTCCTGCATATGTTGGATCAAACAGGCATTCACTAAACGCCCCGAAGTGACTCGGCAGCAGTGCAGTGTCTCCTCCGGTGGGTTGCCAATTGTCATTGACTGGCTCACCTGTGGATTGGTGTGGCTTAGGATGGGTTGTCGGAAGACATGAGCGTCGTGGGTGCACTCGCCACTGAGGTGGCACATCTGGGAACAGCAAAAAAAAAAAAAAAAAAAAAAAAGTTTTCCCCCATCGTCGCACTCTTTTTGCCGGACCGTTCAGGTACATCATTGCCTTCCCTTCCTGATTGTATTCAACAACTATCAAGCTGAAAAAATACACTCACTCCTCACTACACCAAACCACACTTGCACAAATGTATGAAAACTTACAAGTTTTATTATTGTCACCAAGTTGTTGTTTTTTTGTTGTTTTTTTTTAACAATATAAATATAAGTAAAAAATGGCACCGCAAAAGAAGAAATGTTAACAGTGTGAAGAAAGGATCAGAGTGCATCGAGGGCATCTTGACAAAACGATCGAAAGAATTTGGGCATTTCACAAGACTACTTCCACAGACGCCGAGAACAACAACGGCATGTACCACAAGGGGAAGGTGGGGGACAAAACTAAAGGGTCTGGGGGTAAATTTCTGGTTTGGCAGGTTACAGCGCACACTTTGACAGCTGACTTCGCTGTGCCTTTCTTTGTCTTTGTTTAGATAGAAAAACGATACATACTGTTATGATAAATCAACTTTTAATGGCAATGGGCCAAGAATTTTCGCATAGCTCGAGTTCATATGTGGATCACAAGGACTCATTCCTTGTTACACGTCATGCTGGGGGGGGGGAGGGGTGGGGTTAATAAAAACTGCTGCTATAATTTACGAGCTGGAAATTTTTTTTTTATAAAGATTGTTTAATAGGAAATGTAGGTTACGGGACGATGACAAAATGAATTGCAATACAGACTGTTTGACTAAAATTTGAATGTACATTCAAAGGCCCGGTCATATCATTCAAAAGGACGGCTCATAAGATACATTCATAGTGCTATGTGTAAGTTGTGAATGCTTGAAAAATGATTGACAATACAAACTCGTTTGACTAAATTTTGAATCCCAGCTTAGAAAACAAAACAAACAAAAAGCGCGTAAAGATGCTTCAAAATCTCTGTGTAAAAAGTAGTGAAATGCAAGACAAATTATGCAAATGCAGAACAGACTTGTTTGATTAAATTTTGAGTCCATAGTTTAAAAGAAGGCGGGGAAAAAAAAAACAGGAGGCTCAAAAAGATTCATTTGAATCCAACATGGTAAAGCACTGATGCCAGAAATAAGAAAAAAAAAATGAGGTATGTTTTGGACTAAAATTTGAACCCACATCTGAAATGGACATCGGAGACGCTAAACGACAAGTCGAGTCTGACATGAAAAGTGCACAACACTTGTATTGCCAGCAGTAATTCTGAGCTGCAAGGGTTAGTCTTGGTGACTAGAAATCGGTGTAATTGTGAGACACGACACTTGTATAAGTGGTCATGAAAACCTGAAGGACCCGGATCATTCTCACCGTCACGTTTTCAGTTAACAAATTTTTTCAGGCCATTTCTTCCCCTCGCTTTTTAACACTTGTTTAGATGCAGATTTTGTTTCCTGCAGTTGAAAGGTTGTGTATCACATCAATCGTTCAATAGCATACCGTGTAATATGAATTATTCAATGAAAATTAAGCATGACTATTCACGGAACAATGACCACCATAGAACTGAAGCTGTATAAAAAAAAAAAATCCATTTGTCTTGCAAATATGCTTAACATTTATAACTTATGTATTTTAAAAAAAATTCCTTTTGTTTGGGGGGGTCGTCAGGTTTAAAATGACAAGGAAAGAAAATCCATCAGGATTTGTCGAAGACACTATCGATTTACCATGACTGCAGACACAAACCGAAACTATTCCATAGCACAGACTGTTTCAGAATGACTGCTGGATTTATTTTTCTGTGTTGATCAGACTGCTCTGGTTGTTGTTGTGTTGTTTTTTTCACGTCAATGGTCCAGCTCATGATGAGGTCACAATGTGGAAGGGAGGGGAGTTAGAGTCGACAAGGAAGAGGGGGCAGTGCGAGATAGGGCCCCGTGTTTGAGACGATTATTAATTGAGAAATGCGTATCGTCAATCACTTTTGAACACTTTATGAAAAATTTGCAACGAGAGCTGCCTTTTTTGGCTGCTGAATTCATGTCGAGGTATACTATGCTGAAAAGCTTATGAGGGACTGTGGTGTTCAGCTGAGGGGACGCTGGCTAGAAGGAATAACAAGCATTGTGCTTTGAAACGTATGCCGTGTTAAGGCGCCACTGAACACAGCCAAAATGACCGGGCCCGCAGAGGCAGGAGTCATTTCTCGTGGGTTTGGGTGAAGGTGTCCAGTTTTACTGGCCCCTGTGACCTGGTCAGGTTGAGGTTTTTGTCATGGCACCGTTGGTCAAGGTGCCGTGGTCAAAATGCTACAGTCTCACTGTCCTCCGCCCTTGCTTGCCTCTGAGTCTGTTTCCTGTGTCCTCTTTTTTTTTTTTTTTTTTTTATGGGGAAAGCATCACGATGATTTTCAGGAAACATTCATGATGATTCTGAAGGCGAAGAGCACCAAAAATTTTCGCTGAAGAAAAAAAACACCAGATTTTAGGGCAAATAACGGCAAAAGATTTTTATTTTCATCTTGATTTTCGGGAAAACGATTCATGTGGTTTTCAGGAAAAACGCATCATAACGATTTCTAGTTTTGCAAGTGAAGTTCACATATGTTACATATTATAATGAAAAGCAAAAATATTGACCTTCCTATGATTATAACACATAAGATTTTCCTATTGATAAATGCTCCTTTTTTTAGTTATCGTAATCAAACGGGGTATTATGTGTAACGCTGCAATACCACCCTCATCAACACCAAAACAAACCAAAAAAAAGTGAAAAACAAATTAGTCGAAAAATACTTGATGGTTCACAGAGTTAAAATATCTGAAAGGAGTGAAAAGTAAAGCTTATGTACACTTGACAACGTTGGCTGTCATCCACACACATCATATACCATGTCTAACTAATCACCAAAGTGAAACCGTCTTCAGGAAAGTGACAAAGTCTTACTGCCAGTGTTCACGTTGATATTCGTCATTACCATCATATAGTACCGTTGTGTTCTGCCTGGAGTACAAGAGGAGTATACACATTGAAAGCTGGAAAATGACGCCCATTCACATGGATACCATTCTGTAAAGGAGGGGAGGGGGGGGGGGGTTCTCTTTCACAAATCCAATTGACAAGCTACAGTCTGTCCTCTTGGTCTTAGGATTCAGGAAGAATCGTTGGGGCGGGGGAGGTGGGGGACCAAGCTTGATGGATTAACGTGTGCGTCCCATGAGTGCTATTTACATCAACTGGGAGGAAAAAAATCATTCATGTGAGTAAGTATGAGAGCGAAAGAAGCTATGTTTACGTGCCCTGGTGTATCTAGTTCTGCGCTGGGATTTTAATATCGGGGTTTACACTTTTTCTCCCAGGAAGGTACGACGGACTCTGCTTTTGACATCATGATGGTTAAATGTTTTCCGCTTTGGAACGCTACACAGAGAAGATGTAGTAATTCATGTATCTCGGCTTTTTGTGTGTGTGTGATTATTGATGAATTTGTCTTCTGCTCTTTCACCTTGCAGACTTTGCACTTTGATTACCAAAGGTCTTTCAGAAGAGATGAGCCGAGTGCCGTTTACCGTGTGTCTAAGATGATTCAGCTATCGCCGTAGTGAATTGCGTAGACAAAGGATTGAGCCAGCCAGGGGTCAAAAAGTTCGGACAGACATAACACGACCTGACAGGAGAAGGGGGAGGGGGGGTGGGGGTGCACCCCAGATAGTTCCCCGCACGATAGGTCCCTAACCGTACCCTATCCTTTGCGGGGGATCTACCGATGCGGCGGATCTATCGGTGCGGGGATCTAATCGGTTCGGTGGCAGGGCATCTATCGGGATGACCCCGGTGTGGATGGGGGGGGGTGGGGGGGGGGGGGGGAGGTAGGCACCGACCACTAAGTAACGTCCCCCTCTGACCTCGGAAAAGGACATATACTGGTAAATCAGCACTGAACACATATTTTAACAAACCAAAAGTTTATGTACAGACATGATGATCATTCTTCGCGTTGCTATCGGTAACGGAAATCTGAATTCAGTGTATTGTTGCGATTCGTAACTTTTGCACCAGATACCACTAGCACGAGGAAGTTGGATGGCTAGACTCTTCGGCACAAGTTCTTTGGTCCTCCTGCCTTCCCTCCGCTAAAAGGCAACCCGGCACTGCTTCACATTTCCTACCACTGACCCCAACGCCATAACCTGGACCCACACTCAGGTGTTGGCACCGAGTCAGCAGCTGCATCTCACACCACAGCGTACCTGGACCACACTTAAGGTTAGTCTACTGGACCGTACTTCAGGGAGTGCAAACTGATCATCAGTCGGGTTGATGATGGGATGGCTCGTCTTGAGCTTCTTCCGGCCCGGCTAGAGCTCTGAAGAATTTCCCAGGCCCTGCAAAATGACGTCACAATTGCCCTCACGGTGAATCACAGTGACCAAAAATGGCAAACACGATTCCGATGACGTCACAATTTCCTAGGTTGAAATTCTCAGACATAAGGATTCCCAACATTTCTGCCTTTAACACCTCTTTTTGAAAACAACATGCCTGGAACAACATTATCTTGAAAAAAAAAGAAAAAAAAAAAAAAGTCCCATTCTCGTTGAAAATTCTCTGAACATGCAGTCGCGACACATCTGAAACTGTCCCCGACTCCTGAAGGGAACTGGACGTCCAGGACTGGCTGAGGAGACGGGGGGTGCAATGTTAGAACGATGTAATGTCGTCTTCTCTCTCAAGTGTGGGCCCTCGTATCCGTGAAGTGTGGCCAACCGGAAACACCGTAGATCACTTGTGTAGTAGGAACAAATCCACAGGCGAGAGAACGCCGAATGAACATCAAGTATCACAAAAAGCGTGAAATTCACAGCAGCTCCCACACACACACACACTCCCCCCCCCCCCCCCCCCCCCCCCTTCCTCAAGCCCACTCACTGTTACACCGTATTACAATTCATTGCTGTACACAGAGAACACGAACATTCACAGACTCTTCAGAACGATTGACAGTCCACCCAAGTTTCAGTACCGGCCTTTCTTTTCTTCTCTCTCTCTCCTCCCTTTCTTCCTTGTTTTTATTCTCTCCTCTCCTCTTTTCTTTTCTTTGTTTTTTTTCTCTCTCTCTCCTCTTTCTTTCTTTTTTTCCTTTTCCCTTTTGCACAGCGAGTCGAACAATATTTAGTTATGCTCTTAGAACAGTTAAGTACCTATCTGGCATTGAAAACGTTTTGAACAAGTTTTTTCCTCAACAGTTTATTGGCTTGCGCATCATGCACGTCGTTCAATGTCCTTTTGCTTCGCGTGCGTATGAAATTTCCTGAATTGTGTTCATTCCACAGACGTGATGTATCGGTTCACAGGCGCACAACATTACATGAACTATAGAAAGACTGCTGTGGATTCGGTGTACAATCAGGACCGTTCCATCATGACGGAGGTCTGCGTTTACTCGAGAAACCTGATCTGCTTTGTTTATGAGTCGGCCAGATTTTCGTTTTCAGATCTCTCTTAAATCAGCATCATCTGTTAGAGAGTCCGAGGCCTGTTGTCCACGTCCAACTAAGCTTTGGACTTGCATGGCTTCTTACGAGTTCTGATCTCGGTGGAATACAGCTGACATGGTAGTACTGAAACTGTGGATTGGTAACGACTGTCACCTGTCACCTTACAATCCTGTGTAGCTCACCTAGTTTGGTAAACACGCGTAATGCTCATTCTGAAAGGTGTGACGATTTAAGCAACAGATTTTGTGTTCATCACCAACAGTCTTTAATAAAAATTAAAAAAAAAAAAATAAACATTAAGGATATGTGGCTGGGAACATGCCATCTCACTTGAAGCACCTCTCCGTTCTTCTCCGTCTTGTCCCCACACTTACACGTCTTCTCTGCATTCAAGACAATGCTGTGCAAACAGCCGGAAATTCCGGCATCTCGTATAGAAACATTCCAAACTCACTCTCTCTCTCTCTCTCTCTGGCACTCGCCCAAGTTCTACACAATTCCCAGCCAACCAGTAAAACGGCCTGTGAACTCGAGAAGCACAACAATTCTGATGACGTCACAGCCATGGAGCTCAAAGCCGTTTATGAAAACTTCCACGACTTGTTTTCACACTCGCACACGTGCCGAGAGTACAGACGGTTTCATGTTTTATATGTACAACTTTGATGATCAAGAAAACATACCATGTTTCTCTCTCTCTCTCTGTCCGTCTCTCTTAACAACGGTTCCACACAACCCACTCACACGAGAACAAAACATCGAAAACGGGCACATCATACAGTGGCGTGCTCTGTCTTGACAAGGACGCATCATTTGGCGTGGTGTATGTACATGCTCCTGAATGCTGTATACAAACGGGTAAAGACCTACACAGGCAGTCTGCTCAATGGAGAGTTCAGCCCCCCTCTCCCCTCCCCCCCCTCCCCCCCCCCCCCCCCCCCCCCCCCGCATCCACCCCATTGCCACTACCTCCATGATCAACACGAGCATTTTCAGCCTTCTTCCATCTTTTCAGCAACACGGCTGCTGCGGAGGAGGAGGAATTAAGAGGAAAAAATGAAAGCATACCATCGAATTCAATTTCTCGGTAGATATTCTACTCTAATATGCACTATTGAATTCAATTTCTTAGTGGATATTCTACACTAAATGCACTATTGAATTCAATTTCTCAGTAGATGCACTAAACGTACTACCGAATTCAGTGTCTAAGGGGATTCACTACATTAAACATACTGTCGAATTCAATTTATCAGTGGATACTCTGCACTAAATGCACTTTTGAATTCGATTTCTCTGTAGATGCACTAAAACGTACAATCAAATTCAATTTCTCATGGATTCACTACATTCAACATACTATCGAATTCAATTTCTTGGTAGAAACACTATGCTAAATGCAATATCGAATTCAATTTCTCAGTAGATGCACTACACTAAACGCACTACAAATTCAATATCTGAGTAGATATGCTACACTAAATGCACTACCGAATTATAATTCTCAGTGGAAACGCCATACTAAATGCACTGTTGAATTCGATCTCTGAACAGATACACTACACCAAGTTGCATCAAATATGCGATGCAAAACTTGGGAGGGGGGGGGGGGGGGGGGGGGGGCGATTCCCACGTCTTTTTACCCAGTGATGATAATTCTAAAGTCCTGCAACAAAATGCAGAGTTTGTATTCTGTACACTCTACCCTGCGTGCTAAGATGGGATGTGAAACTTTATTTTCAAAGATTAAAAAGAGAACAAAAAAAAAGGACCACTCTGGCATATTAAAGCATTTCAATGTAGGACATTGAAAAGTTGACAGTGCGAAAAACAAAACACACAACGCGTAAAATCAAACGAACAAACAAAACAGGCAAGCTTCAATAATCCGCCCCCCCTCAGAAGAACCAATAACAACCCCCCCCCCCCCCCCCCCCCCTTTTTTTTTTTTCTTTCTTCTCCTGCCAACAAACACACCACCTTGGCCGTCACATATGCACATGAAAGTCGGCACACATGATAAACATGACGAAGTGAATCGTGTTAGCGTGAAATAAATAGAACATATGCAGAGGAAATGGTTGCCAGGAAACACAAACGCCCTTTCTCGCCACCAGCTTCTCTTGACAATCAATACTGTTGAACTAACTCAGCAGGCACCGCATGAACTCTGATTCATTCATTCTCTCTCTCTCTCTCTCTCTCTCCCTCCCTCCCTCCCTCTCTCTCTCTCTCTCTGTCATGAAGGGAAAACAAAGCAGTGTTTCTCACTAAGCTACAGACTTGACCTCGCAAAGAAATGGGACTGTGTTCTTCATGGCGATACGTCCACATTATTCCTATACAGACTTGACCCTCACTGATTCTATGTAGAATTGACCCTCGGTGGTCATCGAATTCACCATGACCGTTTCAACACAAGAGTTCATCTCCACCGTTTTCATACAGAATTCTTCACCCTCACTGTGTCACTATAGAGTTCATCAGTCTTACCGTTCTTTACAGAGTTCAGCCTCACTGACCGACACGTCTACGTAGGTTTTCTCCACACACACGTCCACTGACACGAAGAGAGGCAGTGACCATGACAACGGGAACAGTGACGATGATAATAATCGGAAGTAATAACAATACAAAGGAAACCCCGCAATAACATCATCGTAGCAGCACATAGCAATCATAACCATACAGCAGTAAGTAATGAGAATGATTAAAAAAAAAAAAAAAAAAAAAAAACAAACACCAATCAATTACCACACTAGAAAACAACCCAAATCTGGTGATAACAGGGACAAGGGGCCAGAAAGAAGGAAAAAAAAAAAATTAAAGAAAGTAAGAGAAACGATGGAAACAAAAAAAAAAAAAATTTTTTTTGGCAATGGGAAAAAAAAAATAAGGGAGGTAGGAGAAGACGTGGGTGGAGGGACTAGAGGAGCTCGCAAAAAATCAAAAAACTTACCCAAAAAAAAAAAATCTGTTGGCAACGAGCCCCCATTCCCCACATCTCTATTTCCTTAAAAATGGCCGAGCTGGGGGAAAGGCGGGTGAAGGAAAGTCCCCAGTTGAGAAGAAAAAAAAGTCCCCCCCCCGACCCCATGCCTTAAAGGGGGGAAAAGGGGGAAAGAAGAAAAATTTAAAAAAACGGAAACCGAATTCCACCCCCCCAAACCCTCCTCCCCCACCCCTAACCCTGCCTTTAAAAAAACAGGGGGGTTTTGGGGGGGGGGGGGGGGGGGGGGGGGGGGCGGGGGGGGGGGGGAAAAGGGGAAAGGGGGGGGGAGGGGGGGGGGGGGGGGGGGGGAGAAAGGGGGCGGAGGAGGAGGGAGGGGCGGGAGGTCAGGTAAAGAATAGGTGGGGGGGCTCAATGATTTCGTGCTCACAGCGCCTCTTCCCCCCCTCCCCTTTCTTCCCAAATTCCTACCAAGCATTTGCCCACAAATTCCGATAACACAACACTGCTGTGAGAAATTACCACCCCTTATTCCACAAAACCCCAACAAAAACGAAATAAAAACAAACAATAATAATAAAAACCCACAAAATAAATAAAATCCCCTACCCCCCCCCCCCCCCCCCCCCCCCCCCCCCCCCCCCCCCCCCCTTTTGTTATTTCTCTCGACTTTCCTCATAACAACAACAAAAAATAATAATAAAACAGTAATGATATGATAATAACTTGCCTCTGCATTTCTCTCGGTTTTCCCTCCCTTACCTCCACTTCAACAACACAAAGTAAAACAAGGCCCATGCTTTGCTATTACTTCCCCCACCCCCACCCCATCCCCTCCCCAACCTGCACCCACCCCCCTCTCCCTCCATCTACATAGAGTCACAGTCGGTGTGTGCTTTCATCGATTCACACGTGCTCACACAACCTGACAAGACAACGTAAACAACTTGAACACTTTCACGCAGTTGCGACATTTTCATTCCCGTATTTGTATATGCTAAGAACAAACAAAACACGAAATAAAAGGACATCGAAAAAAGAATCAAAGCCAAAGGGCGCTAGGCGTCACAATCTGCGACACCGAAAAGTGTGTGAGCACTCGAAATTTTCTGTGACCAAAACCCCCCCGTGGACACTCACCTCACAGAAAGAAAATTTGATTTGGGGAAGGGACTTTAGTTTGAATGAGAGTTTTAGTGGTACCATCTCCATCAGTAACGGATCGCTCGTGAACGACCACGGGGTTAGTTGGTTTGCATCCAGTAAACTGATATTAACTGATCGCTAGCGACATGGTGAATCAATGAATCGATCATGCATGAAGGCTAGCGATTGGCTGCATCAAAGAATCGTATTATGAATCAACCGCCAGTAACTGGCTGCATCAAAGACTCGACTATGAATGAACGGCTAGTGATATTGGTTACGTCAGAGAGGTCGATATAATCAACGGCTAGTGATATTGGTTACTTCAGCGAGTCCGATTTTTTAAAATTTCAAGGGCAAGTGATTAGTTGCATCGAATTTTTGATTGGAATGACATCTAGTGATATTGATTTCTTCATGAACGACTCCTAATGACACTGGCTGAAATCAAATAACCGACAGTGAAAACGGCTACTGACGGCAGGCTGAAGCCACAAGGAAGGGATGACCGCTACGACACAAGTTTGAGTCCAACAGCACTGATCAGACGTCGCTAGCGATGTGGGTTTGCATCTTTGCTGCTGATTAATAAATGGTTGTGTGTTGTCGGTTGCATCATATGACGATATGATATGATGGATCAGCGATGCCAGTTGAAATCTTGTAACGGGATGAATGTTGGTTAGTGGTGGTTGGGTCCCTCAATTTATCTAACGAATTATAGTCCGTGATGTCAGCTGCTTTAAATAACTGACAAACTAATCGCTAAAGATACAGGTTGTCAAACAACGTATTCGATCGCTAGTGATATACTGGCGGTGAAGTAAATCGTTCGTGATATCCACCTGCTTCAAATAATTGGACAAATCATCGCCAAACACATCAGCACCACACACAACGTGGTTTTATCGCCAGCGACACTGGTTACGTCTCATTACCTGATTAATGATCGTTAGTGGTGCTGGCTAATTTTCATCAACATTGATGATATAGGTTTTTTAAGGTTTATCTTTCTTTCTCTGTGGAGACACTATGAACTTTGGGTTTTTTTTCTCACATTGTTTTGGCGACACCATTTTACCATGTACTGCATTGGTCTGACTGTTATGATGTAAACGCTTAACTCCGTCTTGTTCCTGTCTCTTTTTATGTCCGCTTACATATGTGACCGCGGTATGTTATCTGACCGGTAACGTTGTGGAATTTTTTTCTCCCAAGTCGGCACACCCAACAGGTTTTCGCAAACTGTTAAATGACAGAGTTCAAAAAAAAAAAAAAGAAACACAATGCCCCCCCCCCCCCCCCCACCCCCCCCCCCCCCCCCCCCCCCCCCCCCCCCCCCCCCCCCCCCCCTTTTTTCACCCAAACACACCAAGGCCCTTGTTTACCATCCTACTTGTTTTTATTCGCCCTTCCGTTTTCTGTGTTTTTTGTTTGTGTGGTTGTTGTGTGTGGGTGTTTGTGTGGTGTTGTGTGTGGATTCGTGGGTTTTACATCCTTTTTTTTTTTTTCCGACAAACCCCAAAACTCCCTAGCGTGAGGTATTTCCCACCCCTCCCCCCCCCCCCCCCCCCCCCACCCCCCCCCCCCCCCCCCCCCCCCCCCAAACCAAAAAACCCCCCCCCCCCCCCCCCCCCCCCCCCACCCCCCCCCCCCCCCCCCCCCACCCAAAAAAACCCCCCCCCCCCCCCCCCCCCCCCCCCCCCCCCCCCCCCCCCCCCCCCCCCCCCCCCCCCCCCCCCCCCCCCCCCCCCCCCCCCCCCCCCCCCCCCCCAATCCCAAAGTGCCCCGTTTTAAAAAAAAAAAAAAAAAAAAAAAAAAAAAAAAAACTCCTTATTTACCCCTTTCATTCTTGAAGAGTTAATTAAAAAAAAGAAACCTTTGCAAAAAAAAAAAACCCTAAAATACCCCCCGCTACCCAATCCAAGATTTTTTCAAAAACAAAACAACAACCCAAAAGCTAAAGAAAGCTGGGGGGTAAACACAGGTTAGTTGCCGCTACATAACATGTGTGTTTGCTCTTAATCAAGCTGGGACAAAACACGCGACAGTTTTAAACCGCATGTCTAGAGTTCGTTTGTCAGTGCGGCAGGGCGCGCAGTTATCTGCCCTGGATCCCCCTTCTGAGGAAAACTTCAGTGTTATTTCCCCTGAGCAAGAGACCCCAAAACCCAAAGATCAGTTCCATACCGTTCATCACACCACACACACCACACACACACACCAAGAAACCCAAAGTTTGCAGGGGAAAAAAATGATTGGGAAATAGATTAACGGGTTTGTGTACCCTTACCTTTTTTCCACAGAAGAGAGGTGGAGGGAGGGATACGTTTTGGGGAGGGGGTATAAAGAAGGGAAAAAAAAAGAACACCACAGCGTAATAACAATGGGTTTTGATCTTTTGGGCATTTGAAACATGTATATAACAAGAGAAGAAGTTTTTAACATCATCACATCAGGGGACTCTGAAAGTCACACACACCACACACCCCACACCAACACGCACACAACACACAATCAAAAACCCAAAACCCCCACAACAACCAACAATAAATAAAACCACCCTATAACAAAAAAACAACACATGAAAAAAAAAAGCACTAAAGAATTTGTTTTTTAAATGTCATCAAAGAACAAAAAATCATTCAAAACACCCCCCCCCCCCCCCCCCCCCCCCCCCCCCACTCATCCTCTCCCCTAACGTACAAGCAACAAAGCGGAGCGCACACAGCGGCTGTGGGTGGGCGTGGAAAAGGTAGCGACCACCGAGGTAGATGCCGTCGCAGCATCTCTGACACAGCACACATGCACACCCGGCCGCCCAGCTCTGGCCCCGAGAACGACGGCGGCGGGTCGGAGGACGGTGGTTGGCTTGACGTGGGATCTGCACAAACAGCAAGCACAGGGCACACGGTGTGTGTAGGTGTGTGTGTGTGTGTGTGTGTGTGGGGGGGGGGGGGGGGTTAGTCCTGGGGAGAGGATTTTTCGAGGTGTGAGACCTGGCTTTGCGTGTGAAGATTGTCGATGTGAGAAGGGATTGTTGAGATGTGAGATCCGACTTTGTGTTGGAGATTGTCGATGCGAGAAGGATTGTCGAGGTGTGAGAACTGGCTGTGTGTTGAAGATTGTCGAAGTGTGAAGATCGTCGATGTGTGAGGATTGTCGAGGTGTGAGAGCTGTCTTAGTGTGAAGATTGTCGATGTGAGAAGATTGTCGAGGTGTGAGACCTCTCTTCGTGTGAAGACTGTCGATGTGTGAGGATTGTCGACGTGTGAGATCTGTTTTTGTGTGAAGATTGTCGAAGTGAGAGGATTGTCGAGGTGTGAGAACTGCTTTGTGTGAAGATTGTCGATGTGATGAGAGGATTGTCGAGGTGTGAGAACTGCTTTGTGTGAAGATTGTCGATGAGATGTGAGGATTGTCGAGGTGTGAGAACTGCTCTGTGTGAAGATTGTCGATGTGATGAGAGGATTGTCAAGGTGTGAGAACTGCTTTGTGTGAAGATTGTCAATGAGATGTGAGGATTGTCGAGGTGTGAGAACTGCTTTGTGTGAAGATTGTCGATGTGATGAGAGGATTGTCGAGGTGTGAGAACTGCTTTGTGTGAAGATTGTCGATGTGATGAGAGGATTGTCGAGGTGTGAGAACTGCTTTGTGTGAAGATTGTCGATGAGATTGAGGATTGTCGAGGTGTGAGAACTGCTTTGTGTGAAGATTGTCGATGAGATGAGGATTGTCGAGGTGTGAGAACTGCTTCGTGTGAAGATTGTCGATGTGATGAGCGGATTGTCGAGGTGTGAGAACTGCTTTGTGTGAAGATTGTCGATGTGATGAGGGATTGTCGAGGTGTGAGAACTGCTTT
>CM031623.1:37277067-37279567 GCA_018398815.1 Conus ventricosus
ACAATGACAGAAGGTCGACCTTAAGACCTGTGGACCATTATTCTGTAAACTAAAGTTACAGGACCTCAATTCCTTCACGAATATGGCTCAGCCTCTCTGACCGTTAAAACAAAGTGATGACACCACTGTTTTTAAAAACAGGCTTTAATGAGCTATGTAATGACAAAACATCGACGTTATGCCCTGGTCCATTATACTATCAACCATAGTTACCAGGACCATATTTCTTTCATGAACATAGCTCAGACTGCCTTACGTTAAAACAAAGTGATGACACCGCTGTTTTAAATCAGGCATTGATGAGCCTTCTAATGACAAAACATCGACCTATGCCCTAGTCCATTATTTTCTAAACCAGAGTGACAGGATCTTAATTCCTTCATGAATACGGTCATCCTCTCTGACCGTTAAAACGAAGGGGATGACATCACTGTCTTAATTCAAACGGTCATCTGTTCTTCGGTGGCATGTACAAGTTCTGCCACCATCGCAACACTGACTGGAAACTCCTTTCTGCTAATCACGGGCCAGTCAGTTGTGGTTCCTCCCATGTACAATGTTGGTGTGGAACGACAGCTGGACACACCCGCTGCTGATTGAATGGCTCAGAGCCAGACAGCTGTTGTAGTTTAAACTTTGATTTGAAAAAAAAAATTGCTGCAAAACGAAAAAGGAAGAAGGAGGAGGAGGAGGAGGAAGAGGAGGAGAAGAAGGAGAGGGGGGGGGGGGGGGGGGGAGGAGGAGAGAAGAAGAAGAACAGGACGAGGAGAAGGAGGAAAAGGAAAAAGGAAGATGTAGGCTTTAGAATTATCCGAGCATATCCACTTCTCATTGAACGACTAACATCACGCAGCTGCCTGAATAACCAAAACAAACAGGACTGTTACAAAAAACACGTCTCTGCATGACAGCCAAGGTGACCACAGCTTGTTGAAATATTCAAGGGGATGTACGGACTGATCAGCCTCTCCTCTGTCGGCCTTGTTCCCCCTCGTCTCCATCATCGTCGCACTGACTGTACGACCGTCGGGCGGTCCTGGTCATGCTGCCTGCCACTGTGCGAACCCGAGACAGACCAGCGTTCCAGTCTCTTCCGCTTCTCTCCATTCAGCGTTTAAAGGTTGGACACACTGATCAAAGCCATCGACTAAATCAATAAGATTCAACGCCCACCTTGCGCCGGATCGGATGAAGATAAGTCACTGCTCGTTCATTGTCGTTGTCCTGAGTGTTGTGTGTCTTGCCTGAAGAGGAACTAAGAGGTCGAAACGCGTCGTGCTTTGTCTTGCGATTGGTTTGTCAACGCTTTTTTTTTTTTTTTTTTTTTTTTTGGGGGGGGGGGGGGGGGGGGGGGGGGGAGCGGAGCTTTATCAATACTTTTTTTTCAAACGTGTTTAGATACTCGACTGCACTCGCCTCGCTTAGCAACTAACTGCACATTGATAAGGCGAAGCCTGCTTGCACAATGCATGCTATGTTAACAGCGAATTGCTGGCCCAAATCTAAACACTACGTTTAGCGATATGGGTGTTGGGAAGGAGGGGGCGGCGGGGGCGGAAGAAAAGGGCGTGGGGGAGGGGGGGGGAGTGGCAGCAGTGGAGTGGGTAAGGAGAAGAGGGGACAGGATAAAAGGAGGGGGGGGGGGGGGCACAGAGTGCATGGGAAGGAGGTGGGGGTGGGGGGGGGGGTGGGTGGAGCTGGGTTTTTATTCTCTTGGGTTTCACTATAATTTATATTATGCTCGTTTTATCTCTCGGATGATAAAATAATAGATTTAATAAATTTTCAAAATCTCACCAAAACCGTATTGGATTGCATGGTGTTTTATGTCGATAGACAAGACATGATCATTAAAACATCTGGAATCTCTCAGTCAGTCTCTCTTTGTGCGCGCGCATGTGTGTTTGCACGTGAGCAATTGCGCGCGCATGCGCGTGCGTGCGTCCGTGTGTGTGTGTATATGCGTGCGTGTGTGTGTGCGTATGTGTGTGTGTGTGTGTGTGTGTGTGTGTGTGTGTGTGTGTGTGTGTGTGTGTGTGTGTGTGTGTGCGTGCGTGCGTGCGTGCGCGAGCGCGATGTATGTTCCCGTGAACTCAATGTTACTGTTCCAAATATGTTATGTACAATATGTGAAGTTGAATCGCAGACTTTTTTTGGGGGGTTTCCTCGAATCTCCTTTGTGCACGTCTATCTAGTATTCATTACTTATATTAACAAAGCAAGGTTAATGCACACTCGGCACTTAATTGTCCTTTTACGTGAACAAAGCACAGATTGATACACACTCATCACCAACGTCTTTTCACGGGAACAAAGCGCAGGTTGATACACACTCAGCACCAACGTCTTTTTACGTGAACAAAGCGCAGGTTGATACACACTCAGCACCAACGTCTTTTTCGGGAACAAAGCACAGGTTAAAATACACCCAGCACTTTATTTGCCGTTATAGATGAACAGAGCAGAGGTTAATACTGCTTTAGAACTCACTTGTCGTTTT
>CM031623.1:37286358-37296358 GCA_018398815.1 Conus ventricosus
CCACCCCCCCACCCCCCCCCCCCCCCCCAAAAAAAAAAGCCATACCTTTTGCTGCGAATAATTTACCATAGCAGTGTCGTCATGTGGACGCTCTAGTGTATGCGGGGCGCCAGAGAGGAGATGCGACTATGGTAAAACAGCGGTGTGATGCTATTGTCTTTCTCCGCTCTGTGGGGCTTCTTTTGGTGGCCAGCAGTTCGCACAACGTGTTGACGCAGACATGGGTCTGTCGCGTGAGATCGGCCCAATTATCGGAATACTCTGAAGTCTTCTAACTTGCCTTCTCGTTTGCAACTGTCTGCCCTTGTGATACGATAACCGTGCTGTTTGTTATGTCCCCCTCTCTCTCTCTCTCTCTCTCTCTCTCTCTCGGCTATATCATTAGCATATGATTTACCCATAGTCCCCTTTCGTGCAAGGCCAATGTTTGTTGTGACCTCTGTTTATGTCTCTCTCTCTCTCTCTCTCTCTCTCCTCTCTCTCTCTCTCTCTCTCTCTCTCTTCTCTCCGTGTGTGTGTGTGTGTGTGTGTGTGTGTGTGTGTGTGTGTGTGTGTGTGTGCGCGTGCGCGCGCGTGCGTGTCTGTGTGCCCCTTGGCTATCTTTAGTATATAATTTACCCTTAGCCCCCCCCCCCCCCCCCTTCTCACAAGGCCAAATGACAAAAAATCATACCGTCTCCTGACTGTTTTTTTTTTATTTTTTAAACTGTTTCTCTCCCAACTGTTTGAGAATTGTAGAACTTCCGGTTGGCTGAAGATTCTCTTCTGACTAGATGAACACTGTCTCCTGATTGAGTGAAGACGATCTTCTGACTGACTGAACACTTTCCCCTGACTGGCTGGAGACGGGACTATCTCCTGATGGATAAAGACGATCTATCTCGTGATGGGCTGAAGATTATCTCCTGATTGAGTTAATTAGACTGTAGGCCTCCTGACTGGAAGAAGACTCTATCCGGAATGAAGACTGTTTTCTGACTTAATGACGAGTAGTCTGTGATTCTGATGTAGACTATGATTCCTACACTGGTTGGAAACCGTTTCCTGACTGGATGAAGACTGTCCATCTCCTGATTGATTGAAAACTATCTCCTGATTAGACGGAGACTGTATATCTCATGAACAAAACTATCTATCTCTGACTGGATGAAGATTGTGTATCTCCTGATGGGTTGACGACTATCTCCGTATTGAATGAAGCCTGTCTTTCTCCTTGCTGGAAGAAAACTATCTAGCTCCTGAGTGGATGATAATGTCTCCTGGTTGGATGGAAACTGTTTCATCTCCTGATACGTCGAAGGCGGCCTGTCTCCTGACATGCTGAAGACTGCCTACTTCCTGATTGGTTGAAGGTCGTTCATCTCCTGATGAGTTGAAGACTATCTCCTGGTTGAAGGAAGACTGTCCATCCCATAGGTGTTAAATACTGTTTCTCTCTTGATGTGATGATGACTGCCAGTCTAATGACTGAATGACTATCTCTTGACTGGCTGAAGACGTTTATCTTCTGACTGGTTGAGGACTATTTCCCAATCGGTTGGAAACTGGTCATATCCTGATGGATTGAAGACTGCCTGTCTTCTGATTGGCTAACGACTGATTGTTGGTTTCCTGCTAGGCTGAAGACTGTGCATCTCTTGACCTGCTGAATACTGTTTATCTCCGGATTGGATGAATACTATCTCCTGACTGGCTGTAAACTTCTCTATCCTGACTAGACGAAGGCCATCATCTGATGTGCTGAAGATTCAGATAGGCTCACCACTGTCTTCTGACTGCATGAAGACATCTGCTTTCTGACTGGCTGAATCGTTTTGCTTTTCTGATTGGCTAATAACCTGTGACTCGGTTGGCTGGCTCGTTGTAAATCTGACCGTCATCTCCGAAATCAACGGAATGGACCGTGCCAGTCTCACTGTCACGTGAATCCACCGCTCACCGGCTTTTTGTTCTGTCTGAGCAAATACGAGAGATAGAGAGATCGTTTGTGTAGCTGTCTTTGTAGACAGCCTGAGCACAGACATCTGTGGCTGTCTTTCCTGATTGCCGGAGCAAACACGACAAATACGTCATTACGTGTAGTTGTCTCGATTGTAAGTCAGAGCTTTGACGACACATACGTCATGATCTGTTGTCAGCTTCGTTGATGACGACACATACGTCATTCTCTGTAGCCAGCTTCACTGATGACGACATATACGTCATTATCTGTAGTCGGCTTCGTTGATGACGACACATACGTCATGATCTGTTGTCAGCTTCGTTGATGACGACACATACGTCATTCTCTGTAGCCAGCTTCACTGATGACGACATATACGTCATTATTTGCAGTCATCTTCGTTGATGACGACACATACGTCATTATCTGTAGCCAGCTTCACTGATGACGACACATACGTCATTATTTGTAGTCAGCTTCGTTGACAGACCCAGTGAAGACTACATCACTCCTTGTGGTTATCTTTAAGTCTGAACGAAGACGATTGATCCACCATTCACTGTGGTTGTCTTAACTGTTAATAACCAGCCTCATACGTTGCCATGGTCTTCTCTTTGTTCCCCTCCCCCTCACTACACTTCCCTCTACCCCCCTCCAGGCTATTTTTTAGTTTTCCACTCTCCATCCGTACCAATGACAAAGACCATGATGATGATCACAGCGAGGGAAACGGGGAGGAATTGGTGGTGGTGGGTGTGGGTAACCCAGGACTCGGTAACAGAATACAGAGAGAGAGAGGAGAGAGAGAGAGAGGAGGTTTTTATTCATGTATACTCCATTGCCCCTCATGAAGGGGAGTAATTCAACAAACATTTCATACAAGGTTGGGCTTTTTGTTTGTTTGATTGTTTGTTTTTCAAAAGCAAATTACAAGATTAATGATGGTGTTTAACGAGGTAGCAACAACTGGACGCAGCTGAAACGCTTTATACAAGAAATTAGACAGATTTCTGAGAGAGAGAGAGAGAGAGAGAGAGGAGAGAGAGGAGAGAGACAGAGAGAGACAGAGACAGAGAGAGACAGAGAGAGAGAGACAGAGAGACAGACAGACAAAGAGAGAGAGAGAGACAGACAGACAGACAGAGAGGAGTGGGTGGGTGAGGAGGGGTGGAGAGGGTGTGAGAGCGGGAGATGTGAGGCACCACCCCCCCCCCCCCCCCCCCCCCCCCTCCAACGGCGACTCTTCAGTCCGGCCTGCCCGCCGACGTCGTCTGCGGTAGCGCAGCGGTGTGGACTAATTGATTGGGGGCTAACGACTCTAATTGAGAGAGTGTTCACGCTTGGAAAGCTCGCTACGAGACCTAAGCTGGGTTATCAAACGATCGTGTGTGCTGAAATGCCGACCGTTGTGGGCAGGCGCCTCGATCGACGTCATGCTGTCACAGAAATTCTCTTATATGAACAGTACTGAAAACCCTCGGGTTTTATGTACACCATCTGAAAGAAGACCACGCGCGCGCGCGCGCGCGACGCACGCACGCACGCACGCACGCACGCACGCACGCACGCACACCCGCACACCACACACGCACGCACGCACGCACGCAAAGCACGCACGCACGCATAGACACATACATACATACATTACATACATACACACGTAAATACATACACAAATTACTGAGAACAGGGGGATAAAACACCTCAATGCCTGCCTGCCTGCCTACGTATCCATCTATCACCAGTTCAATGTAGCCGACCGCGGGGGCAAAGGGGAGAGGGAAAGGGCCCTTATCAGAGCGATCACCTGTCAGTTCTCTATGGAAGTCTTCACTGTTAGTCCTCACAAACAGAATAGCTGTAGCATTCTCTCTCTCTCTCTCTCTCCTCCTCCTCTCTCTCTCTCTCTCTCTGTGTGTGGTGTGTGTGTGTGTGTGTGTGTGTGTGTGCGTGCGTGCGTGCGTGCGTGCGTGCGTGCGTGCGTGCGTACGTGCGTGTGCGCACGCGTGCGTGCGTGCGTGCGTGTGTGTGTGTGAGTGTGCGTGGGTGCATGGCGTGTAGGTGCGCGCGGGCGTGTAGGTGCGCGCGCCTGCATGTGTATGTGCGTGCGTGCGTGTGCGTGCTTGTTGGGTGTGTTGTGTGTGTGTGTTGTGTGTGTGTGTGTGTGTGTGTGTGTGTGTCGCGCGCGCGCGCGCTTGCGTGCATGCGCTGGCACTGGCATACACTTTACCAACTTCAAGACACTTCACCCAGACAACATGGAAGGAGTCTACTATCATTCCTCTGACCCACCTATCAGTGTGTGACTGCAGGAACGTTGATATGGGTTCCCTGGCTGTCACGGACAAAAATAGAAAAACCGAATTCGTGGTCAGTCGCCAGCCAGTTCAATCGGACATAAGTCCAAACGCAAACATTCTGGTTCCAAGCAGACGACTTAAGGTGTCGCGTCAGCCAATTAGGCACAGCGGAGAGGCTCCAAGGAGACAGCACTGTCCGGCAGACGGACTGAGTAGCTTGGCCGACGTCTCGATAGGTTGGCCAGACGGGTCTCGGCGCCGGGGTCAGACTGATCCGGCTAATTTACAAGACCAGTGCCCATAGTTAAGCCAGACGTCGCCGGTTGAAGTAGGAAGGGGGAAGGTGTTGTGTGGTGGGGGTAAAATCAAGCTAATTAATTAAATGAACCATTGACCACCACAGAGAGCAAGGCCGGTAGATGTGACTTTGACGATTTGAACGTCCAATGGAATGAGAGGGGAGGCGACCTCAGTATAAGGCGGGAAAAATACTGACCAATGGTACTCACCTTTGACACATAGGATGAGAATAAAAAAAGTGAGGAGAAAGGGAATGAGAGGAAGGGGGAGAACGAACAGACAGAGAGAGAGGAAGAGGTTCTGGGTGTAGGCTCTGACGAGAGAAGAGCATAGAGATGAGAGGAGTGAACAGAACCGAGTTGAAGCATTAGCACTAGATAGAGTCTGCAGAGGAAGAACTAAGGAGAGATGTTGAGAGAGAGAGTTGCTAACTGATGAAGAGAAAAAAAAAAGAAAAAAAAAGAAAAAGAAAAGAAAAGCAACCATGTCCATTTGATAGAGCAGACTAGAAGAGAGAGAGAGAGAGAGAGAGAGAGAGAGAGAGAGAGAGAGAGAGAGAGAGGAGAGAGAGAGAGAGAGTGCAATGCGTTAATGCAGGAAGAAAGAAAGGAGAACAGATCGATGTCTGGTAGTCACTGTTCAATCTGAACCGGGGTTCGACCTCATACCTGGCAGCGCCACTTTCATCAGCAGTCCAACCTGACCAACGCCAGCTGGTCTAACCTGACCAGTGCCAGCAGTCCAACCTGACCAGTGCCAGCAGTTGTGTCGTGACTGGTGTTTGTGAAAGTGACAGTGAAAAGAAAAGAAAAGAAGAAAAGGAAGGACAGTGATTCGTGAATAGTTTAAGATCACCTGGCCAGGTAAAGTAGAAATCTATTTATACCCGGGTTAGTTAATGATGATTTAGATAAATGGTTTTGTGAAGTTCAGGAAAGAGAGAATGTTTATTTTGTTTGACTTCATGCGCATTGATGTTTTTGTTCATGATTATGTGTAGTAAAGTTATAGACTTTACTAGTGGTTTGATGTGACGAATGCATGATATATGAATGAGATTGTAAGCAAGCTGTGAGTGTGTTTGGGCTGTGCGCTAGTCCTTCCTCCACTGACATACCCTGAGGTTGACATTTATTGGCGAGCCTGCCAGGATATTCTGGCCCATTTATTATACCGGATTGATGTGAATGGGAAACCAAAACTTTTCCATGCGAATTTGCTCCGCAAATATATTCAGCGTGAGACTCAGCACATAGGCGCAGCAGCAATCATTGATGGAGGTGAAGGAGACCCAGCAGAAGAAGGGGAGATTTTGTTGCCTGAGTTTCCAGGAGAAGAGTCATACAGGGATGTGTCACTGTATGAAGAGCTAGACAGTAGGAGACAGGAGGAAGTTAGGGGGCTCCTAAAACAGTATAGGGCGTCCCTGACTGATAAACCAGGCAGGACAACTCTAGAGACCTGTACGGTGGAGGTAACATCGCAAAAACCCGTACATGTGAAACCCTACCCGATCCCGTATGCCACCAAACGAGTGATCGAGGAGGAGGTGGAAAAGATGTTGGACCTTGGGGTGATTGAACCGTCCAAATCATCGTATAGTGCACCCGTCGTCTTAGTGAGGAAAAAGTCAGGTGAGCATCGATTCTGTGTTGACTATAGACGTCTGAACAGTGTCACCAAGGTCGATGCAGAAGTCATACCGAACGTGGAAGACCTCTTCGCTCAGATCGCCACAAGCAAGAGCAAGTATTTCACCAGGATAGATCTGAGCAAGGGTTATTGGCAAATAGCCTTGAGTGAGGACTCAAAAGAAGTCACAGCATTCTCCACTCCTATGGGCTATACCAGTGGCGAGTACTTCCTTTTGGTATGGTCAACGCACCTGCAGTTTTCTCTCGGATGATGAGGAAGTTATTGACGGGTTTGGAAGGCGTAGTGAATTTCATGGATGACATTCTGATAGCATCTGAGACATGGGAGGAGCATATGAGGCAGCTAGGAGCAGTTTTAGAGAGGCTGAGACGAGCCAATCTCACAGCCAGACCAACAAAGTGCCAGATTGGTTTCAAGCCTGGAGTTCCTAGGTTTTGTTGTTGGAGGCAACACAAAGCAGCCAGAAAAGGGAAAGGTGGAGAAGATGACAAATTCAGAGAGACAAAGACAAAACAGAAGTCAGGAGTCTGCTAGGTTTTATTGGTTTCTACAGGGAATTTGTACCAAATTTCGCAGCAATCACGAGTCCTCTCAGTGATTTGGTCAAGGCAGGGAAACCGGCAGTGGTCGAGTGGTCAGACGCTGCAGAGCAAGCACTGCAGACAGTGCTAGAAAGACTAGGTTCCCGTCCCATCTTGAAGCTACCGGATATGTCTAAACCATTTTTGTTGCGTACAGATGCATCAGGTGGTGGAGTAGGTGCAGTATTGTTGCAGGAGCACGAAGGGGTCGAGTTTCCTGTGAAGTATGCTAGCAGGAAGCTGACGAAGTGTGAAGAAGGGTACGCAACGGTAGAGGAGTGTTTGGCTGTCGTGTGGGCCGTGCAGAAATTCCACAAATACTTGTATGGGAAAGAGTTCGTGATAGAGACTGATCATCAACCACTCAAATTCCTGCAGGAAGCGCAGCTGAAAAACAGCAGGGTGCTGCGCTGGGCAATGGCACTGCAGCCTACAGGTATCGAGTTCAGTACATTCCAGGTCGACAGAATGTAGGAGCTGACTATTTAAGCGTGTAGTCTAGCAAGCTGCAACTCAGAGGAAGACAGTCATATCCGGGGTGCATAGCTACTTTGTTAATAATATGTGTTGATTACAGTGAGATTGAGCGGATATGGGTTCATCCCCATTTGGCTATGGTTCATATTTTCTGTGTGAGATTTGTTCATGTAAATGTAGTTATGTTGGAGCATACAGTCGCTGTGTAGTAATGCACTGTTTGCGATAAGTGAGGATGGAGATTCCTCAGTGAGGTGTCATGGATCGTGATCATATTAGATTGTGCTTTTCATAATAGTTGTGAAGAGAAGATGTGGCAAAATCCGCAGGTAGGGGAATTGCATAGGTGCGCACAGAGGTTATCAGAAAATGAGTTGAAAAAAAAAAAGCAAAAGCGCACGTCAATGATAACCCATTGGGGTGATATTTACGAGTGATACATGCTGATAATTTGTAAACCGTTGTGTAAATAATTTTGCAAAACTTGCACGTGTAGCTGTGTTGTCAGCAAATTCGGTTGTTGTTGTTTTTTTGTACCGTTGTTTTGAGACAATGCTGAGCATAGTCTTTTGCAAGGGGGAAATTGTCACGGACAAAAATAGAAAAACCGAATTCGTGGTCAGTCGCCAGCCAGTTCATCGGACATAAGTCCAAACGCAAACATTCTGGTTCCAAGCAGACGACTTAAGGTGTCGCGTCAGCCAATTAGGCACAGCGGAGAGGCTCCAAGGAGACAGCACTGTCCGGCAGACGGACTGAGTAGCTTGGCCGACGTCTCGATAGGTTTGGCCAGACGGGTCTCGGCGCCTGGGTCAGACTGATCCGGCTAATTTACAAGACCAGTGCCCATAGTTAAGCCAGACGTCGCCGGTTGAAGTAGGAAGGGGGAAGGTTGTTGTGTGGTGGGGGTAAAATCAAGCTAATTAATTAAATGACCCATTGACCACCACAGAGAGCAAGGCCGGTAGATGTGACTTTGACGATTTGAACGTCCAATGGAATGAGAGGGGAGGCGACCTCAGTATAAGGTGGGAAAAATACTGACCAATGGTACTCACCCTTTGACACATAGGATGAGAATAAAAAAAAGTGAGGAGAAAGGGAACGAGAGGAAGGGGGAGAACGAACAGACAGAGAGAGAGGAAGAGGTTCTGGGTGTAGGCTCTGACGAGAGAAGAGCAGAGAGATGAGAGGAGTGAACAGAACCGAGTTGAAGCATTAGCACTAGATAGAGTCTGCAGAGGAAGGACTAAGGAGAGATGTTGAGAGAGAGAGTTGCTAACTGATGAAGAGAAAAAAAAAAGAAAAAAAGAAAAAGAAAAGAAAAGCAACCATGTCCATTTGATAGAGCAGACTAGAAGAGAGAGAGAGAGAGAGAGAGAGTGCAATGCGTTAATGCAGGAAGAAAGAAAGGAGAACAGATCGATGTCTGGTAGTCACTGTTCAATCTGAACCAGGGTTCGACCTCATACCTGGCAGCGCCACTTTCATCAGCAGTCCAACCTGACCAACGCCAGCGGTCTAACCTGACCAGTGCCAGCAGTCCAACCTGACCAGTGCCAGCAGTCCAACCTGACCAGTGCCAGCAGTTGTGTCGTGACTGGTGTTTGTGAAAAGTGACAGTGAAAAGAAAAGAAAAGAAGAAAAGGAAAGGACAGTGATTCGTGAATAGTTTAAGATCACCTGGCCAGGTAAAGTAGAAATCTATTTATACCCGGGTTAGTTAATGATGATTTAGATAAATGGTTTTGTGAAGTTCAAGGAAAGAGAGAATGTTTATTTTGTTTGACTTCATGCGCATTGATGTTTTTGTTCATGATTATGTGTAGTAAAGTTATAGACTTTACTAGTGGTTTGATGTGACGAATGCATGATATATGAATGAGATTGTAAGCAAGCTGTGAGTGTGTTTGGGCTGTGCGCTAGTCCTTCCTCCACTGACATACCCTGAGGTTGACACTGGCCTCGCTGTCTTTTGTCCTCTGGCCTCGTCTCACTATCTTGTATCCCTTGGTCTCAACATCTTTTGTGCCCTGACTACTTTTGTCCCCCTGGCCTCACTATCTCTGTTCTTTTGCTCTCTGGCCTCACTATTCCCTGGCCTCGCTATCTTTTGTCCCCTGGCCTCGCTATCTTTTGTCCCTTGGCCCTCGCTATCTTTTGTCCCCTTGGCCTCACTATCTATTGTCCCCTGGCTTCACTATCTTTTGTCCCTCGGCTTCACTATCTTTTGTCCCCTCGGCTTCACTATCTTTTGTCCCCTCGGCTTCACTATCTTTTGTCCCCGGCTTTTTTGGCTTCACTATCTTTTGTCCCCTTGGCTTCACTATCTTTTGTCCCCTCGGCTTTCCCCTCGGCTTCACTATCGTTTGTCCCCTCGGCTTCACTATCTTTTGTCCCCTCGGCTTCACTTGGCTTCACTATCTTTGGTCCCTTGGCTTCACTATCTTTGTCCCCTCGGCTTCACTATCTTTTGTCCCCTCGGATTCACTATCTTTTGGCTTCACTATCTTTTGTCCCCTCGGCTTCATCTTTTGTCCTCTTGGCTTCACTATCTTTTGTCCTCTTGGCTTCATTATCTTTTGTCCCCTCGGCTTCACTATCTTTTGTCCCCTCGGCTTCACTATCTTTTGTCCCCTCGGCTTCACTATCTTTTGTCCCCTCGGCTTCACTTGGCTTCACTATCATAGTCCCCTCGGCTTCACTACCTTTTGTCCCCTCGGCTTCACTTTGCTTCACTATCT
>CM031623.1:37308858-37313858 GCA_018398815.1 Conus ventricosus
GATAAGTTTGAATCGATTCCAGTCCGATTCGGGTGGGGTGGGGGGTGGGGAAAGTACCCTCTCCTGGGATAACAAAATTGATCGCTGTCATCATGTTGTTGTTGCTGATGTTGGGTGAATTGTATTTTTTTTAGATCGTGGGGAGTATGTTTGATGTAACAAGTCCATTGGGTTGATTTCATCAGATTCGGGCGAAAACAGTCACGTTGTCAACATAAGGTGAATTCCGTGTTGTTCAGGGTGTGTGTGTGTGGTGTGTGTGTGTGTGTGTTGTGTGTGGTGTGTGTGTGTGTGAGGAGTCTAGTTGTTGGCCATAAATGACAGTCAAGCGTAGGGCTAAAGATTGAATGTGATATCAATGAATTTAAAAACAAAAAAAACTTCTGCCGGACGAAAAGGAGAAATTACCAGGCAAAACACACAAATTACTATTTCAACTCGCACTGTCTCCTTCACAGCAGCCTATCTTCATCCAACGTCCATTTACGCCTAACTTGAAGAGATGAGTGATTGCTCGTTCTTGTTTTCATTGTCCTGAATGTTGTTTATCTTGCCTGAAGAAGAGCACAGAGGTCGAAACGCGTCAAGCGTTCTGTCTTGTCATTTGTTTGGCCCTTTCGTCCGGCGGAATAGTTGTGTGTGTGTGTGTGTGTGTGTGTGTGTGTGTGTGTGTGTGTGTGTGTGTGTGTGTGTGCGCGCGCGCGCGCGTGCGTGTGCGTGTGTGCGTCTACATGCGTGCGCGCGCGCGTGTGTATGTCTTTGCGTTCCCTAAATAGTGGTTAACGTGTGAGATGCAAATGATTGAACACGATGTGGAACACACATAATACACAGACATGCGCGCGGCGCGGGCAAAGCCGAGATGACGGCGAGGTGTGGGGGAGGAAAGGGGTAGTAGAAGGGATGGTCGAGGTTTTCAAGAGAGAGAGAGAAGAGAGAGAGAGGGAGGGAGGGAGAGAGAGATAGAGAGAGAGGAGAGGAGAGGGAGGGAGGGGAGGGAGGGAGGGAGAGAGAGAGAGAGAGAGAGAGAGAGGAGAGAGAGAGAAGAGAGAGAGAGAGAGAGACGAACAGACACAGACAGACAGACAGACAGACAGACAGACACAGACGACAGAGCAAATACAAGTGTGGGACATCAAGTGCAGGCTATAGCGCGAACGATTCTTCCGACGTTAAATCAACTTTGCAAAAAAAAAAAAAAAAAAAAAAGGAAAAAAAATCGAATTTGAAAAATGGGGGTGGGGATAGTGGGGGAGACAGTGGGAGAAAGATCATGGAATGAAGGATTGGGGCGTCGGATCATAAATGTAAACCTTTCACTTGCAGCATGCGGCCACCATCAAAGTCCGTCTTGAAAAACACAACCATTTTGTATTGCCCGTCTCCCACAGAGAGAGAGAGAGAGAGAGAGAGAGAGAGAGAGAGAGAGAGAGAGAGAGAGAGAGACAGAGAGCGAGAGAGAGAGAGAGAGAGAGAGAGAGAGAGGACAGGAATGTTGTATACTCTCTCTCAGTCTCCCCTTTTCCACCCCCACCCCCCACCCCCCCCCCCCCCACTCTTTTCACTCTCTCCACTCTCTCACACTTCAATCCCCTCCCTTTCCCCCTTCCCTTTCTCTCTCTCTCCCCACTCTTCTCTCTCTCTCCTTCCGCTTCTATCATCCCTCACTCTTCCACCCCTCATCTCTCACACCCCTCTCTCTTTCTTCTGTTTATCTCCCTGTTCTCGCATTCTTCAGGCTCCCCCCCCTCCCCCCCCCCCCTCTCCCTCTCTCTCTTCTGTTCCCTGTTCTCTTATTCTTCATTCCCCCCCCCCCTTGTCGCCCCCCCCCCCCTCTCTCTCTCTCTCCTCTCTCTCTCTCTCTCTCTCTCTCTCTGTACGGATCATGATTCATTGCACGGATATCAAAACGAATCAAGTCGCTCCTCTCAGTTCCCGTGACCCGGAGAACGCGGTACAACACCTGTGTCCTTGTCTTCTTCTTCTTCTTCTTCTTCTTCTTGCAGGTGTCCAGGAGGCGGCCAGCTACTCCTGTACAGACCACTCCTGCACCAACGGCTGCTGCGGCGACCACCCCAACGAGTTCTGCTGCTCCTCTGAAGATCTGACCGCGTGGGTACACATGATCCGGGGGCGGGCTGGAATAGCTCGCTTGGTAGAGCGCCAGACTCGCAATCTTGGTGACCCTGGGGTTTTGCGGGTTCGAATCTCCGCCGGGCCGTTATTTGGTACGGGGGGATTTTTCCCTCGGAGTTAACATTGGTTCTGACTCCATTTCCCACACAGTCCTTCGAATAAGACTATAAACCGAGGTTCCGTGTGTGAACGCACGCATAACATCTTGCACACACGTCAAATCCCGTCATCAACTTTCGGAAGAGAAGGCCAGTTTGGCCGTTGGTATGGATGACACGTTACACACAGCATGCACTCTGCGTGAGAAATCGAAAGAATGAAAGAGTTGTTAAACTGAATGAACGACGCTGACACGGGAAACGACTGAATGAAGCGCCAGCAGGCAGCTCTTCAGTCGGCTCTACCCAGGTAGGCAGCCCGTGGTGTAAACGAGAATGCGGATTGTAAAGCGCTTATGCCTGGTTCACACGAGAGCAACTTTACTGCCAACAAATAGACCCCAAAAGTTGCCAACTCGATGTGCAACAAATCAAAAATAGATTTTGGCCAAAGTTGCTTCGTCATATGTAACGCAAGAGGCAACTATATGGCAACTCCGTAGCATGCGTGTGGAAAAAAGCGAGAAAAGCGTGGCGGCACGTGCCGCTTTTTGTCGCACGCATGCACTTCGCTCCGCCCCTTTTTTGTTGCCTACCGGATATACTTGTGTTGCCAAGCTGTTCACACAAAAGCAACTTGAAGTTGTCATGCAAAAGTTGCCAACCCCACCAAAAGTTATATCTCCCGACGTTCAACTTTTGGCTGTGACAACTTCATAGGCAACTTTTATTGGGAAAATCCAATGGGTCTAATTGGTTTATAATGAGTTGCTGTAGTGACAACTTTTGAAGCAACAATGTAGCAACACATAGGCAACTTGGAGTTGCCACCCATTTGCCTCATTGTTGCACTCGTGTGAACCAGGCATTAGAGCTTGGTCTCCGGCCGGGGACAGGTGCTACTCTATAAGAACCCTTCATAATTCTAGAGTTCAGAGCTGAACGTGCCGATAGTCGTGACCGTCGCCATGGCAGGGATAATGATGATGGTGGTAGTGGGGGAGGGGGGGGGGGGGGATGGTTGCGGCAAGACTCCCATGTCCTCCTCCTCCTCCTCCTCCTCACCCTCAGCCCACCCGTTGATCCCCCCTTCTCCGCCCCACCCACCTCATTCTCCCCTGTCCTCACACCCTCCTCCTCCATGTTGTTACTGTTGTTGACAGCATTGATACGTTTATGCTTGCATCGTTTTTGTCAAGCCTTTGTATATATATTATATATATATATATATATATATATATATATTATATATATATATATATATATATATGCGTGCTTGCGCGCACGCGCGCGCGTGTGTGTGTTTGAGGGAGGGGGGGGGAGAGATTGTTGTGTGTGTGTGTGTGTGTGTGTGTGTGTGTGTGTGTGTGTGTGTGTGTGTGTGTGCGTGGTGCGTGCGTGCGTGGTGCGTGCGTGCGTGCGTGCGCGCGTGCGCGCGCGCCTGTGAGTGAGTGAGTGAGTGAGTGAGTGAATGGAGTGCATGTGTACGTGGTGTGTGTAGTGTGTGTGTGTGTGTGTGTGTGTGTGTGTGTGTGTTGTGTGTGTGTGTGAATCATGTACTCCATGATCCCGAGAACTGATCTTTTTTTTCTCTCTCCCTTTTTTTCCTTAAATTTTTTTTTAATCTTCTTTTCATAATTTTTTTTTTTTTAAACCTCATCGCATAATCTAGCTTAGCAAGGACAGATGAGAAGAACAGGCTCTGCTCTAAAATCTCAATCTCGACCGAATAAAGGTTTTCCGGGTTCTGTTTTTTCCTCCCCTTTCTCCCTCTTGCTAACTTTAAGACTGAAATTTAGAATGGTTGAAAACAGTCTTCTTCCTAAAAGATTCAGACCAGATAACAGCGTAATTCCATATTCCCTGGTCTGGTTTTTGTACTCCCTGTTCTTATAGAACTGGGAGTACCTTTACAATGGGAACAAAAGAATGCTTGTTTTGTGTGTGTGTTGTGTGTGTGTGTGGTGTGTGTGTCTGTGTCTGTCTGTCTGTCCGTGGTCAAAATGTGTTCCACTCGCTCCGGACAAAACTTCTGGGCCGATCTTTCTGAAAATTTGTAGGTATGTTCATTATGGGTCACGAATGATGCCCGATTATTTTTTGTTTTGTTTTGATATAGCCGCTAACGGCTAGAAACGGCCCAAAACGGTTTTTCTTCTTTATGGAATATATCAGTGACGAAATACATTATGATGCATGTTTGATTGTGACGTCAAGTACATCATGACGCATGTTTCATTGTGACGTTTTTTTTCAGGAAGATAAACTGGAGTACGTTTATATGCTTTGCATCTTTTTTTTTTTAATCACTGATCGAGGCCTGTTCAACATCAGGGACATGCAGTGTAGCGGTCACTTGTGTGGCTGTGACTGTCACGTCTTAGCGTGCTGTCAATTCAGTGGACCCGACTTCTATCCAAAGTCGTTTGAGAATTTTTGTTGTTGTTTCCAACTGTAAAGAAAAATTACTCTTCTGCCGTACGAAAGAGACCAAAACACGTTACAAGACAGAACACGACGTGTTTGTTAATGCATTTTGATGACAAGTGATGGCTATTTAATGCCGTTCTTCTTCATTCATCGCTGTAGCATAAATGATCTTGTTTTAAGAGGCTCTACATTGTGCTGTGAACACAACGACATGTATTTCATGCCCATGACCAGAAATGATTTCGACAACTTATTTTTCCAAATTTTTTTTTTTTTTTTTTTTTTTGCATCCACATGGTACTTAATGAAGGTTTTTTTTTTCGTGTATATTTTAAA
>CM031623.1:37318858-37323858 GCA_018398815.1 Conus ventricosus
AGGTGTATTCTATTGTCCCTGTGTTGGCTTCCTTTTCCATTTACGGTGTATTGTATTGTCCTTGGATTGGCTCCCGTTTCCTTTTACGGTGTATTCTATTGTCCTTGGACTGGCTCCCGTTTCCTTTTACGGTGTATTCTATTGTCCTTGGATTGGCTCCCGTTTCCTTTTACGGTGTATTCTCTTGTCCTCGGCTTGGCTCCCGTTTCCATTCAAGGTGTATTCTATTGTCCCTGTGTTGGCTTCCTTTTCCATTTACGGTGTATTTTATTGTCCTTGGGTTGGCTCCCGTTTCCTTTTACGGTGTATTCTATTGTCCTTGGCTTGGCTCCTGTTTCCTTTTACGGTGTATTCTATTGTCCTTGGCTTGGCTCCTGTTTCCTTTTACGGTGTATTCTATTGTCCTTGGATTGGCCCCTGTTTCCTTTTACGGTGTATTTCTATTGTCCTTGGTTTGGCTCCTGTTTCCTTTTACGGTGTATTCTATTGTCCTTGGCTTGGCTTCTGTTTCCATTTACGGTGTATTCTATTGTCCTTGGATTGGCTTCTGTTTCCTTTTACGGTGTAGTCTATTGTCCTTGATTGGCCCCGTTTCCTTTTACGGTGTATTCTATTGTACTTGGATTGGATCCTGTTTCCATTCACGGTGTATTCTATTGTCCTTGGTTTGGCCCCTGTTTCCTTTTACGGTGTATTCTATTGTCCTTGGATTGGATCCTGTTTCTTTTTACGGTGTATTCTATTGTCCTTGGGTTGGCTCCCGTTTCCATTTACGGTGTATTCTATTGTCCTTGGTTTGGCCCCTGTTTCCATTTACGATGTATTTGCATCGTTTATGTAAAGATCTGTTACTACTGAGACAAGGTTTCCAGTCTTATTTCATTGATGTTTCCATGGATTGGCTCCTACGTGATTTTATGGTGTATATTTGTATAGTTTATGTAAAGATCTGTTATTGCTGACTCAAGGTTGATTGTTTCCATTTGCTGCTTTAACGTGGTTTCACTGAACTTGATTCACCACCGATGAGAAATTCGTTTAGTTTTGTTGGTTGTACTCGACAATACATTGCATATGTGGCGCTTCTTAGTTTTATATTTGGTTATTATGTTCATTACATGATATATCATTCCATAACTCTTCCATCAGTGCTTAAAGGTATACACTGGTCATAACTTATGGCCCGTTTTGTAATATGAAAACATTGAAAATCCCAGTCTCAGAATTAGACTTCGATGATGTGACATCTTCATGCAGGGGGATGGCTGGAAAGGTGTGTGTGTGTGTGTGTGTGTGTGTGTGTGTGTGTGTGGTGCGTGCGTGCGTGCGTGCGTGCGTGCGTGCGTGCATGCGTACGTGCGTGCGTGCGTGCGTGCGTGTGTGTGTGTGTGTGTGTCCCGCTCTCTGTTTACGTATATCACGGTTCAAGACACAAATAACCTGCTCTGCAGTCTCTCCGAGTTGATTCAGTCCAAACACACGATAACGGGCTGAACGAAATCATGAATGCTCAAGTCTGTTTTGTGTGTCCTCATAGAAAGACAATTAAGAGCAGCAATAACAATAAATAAATATTTTTTTGCGTGTGTAGACGAAAACAGTAGGAATGGAAAAGGAACCTGGGGCGGGGGAGGGGGGGAGGTAGGGTTAATGAAAGGCGGGATGGAGGTGGGGTGAGGGTGGGGGATGGAGGGAAAAGGTCAAGCGGGGTCAGGAGAGGGGAGGAGGACAGTTTATATCGCTTTAATTGGCCCACTCATATGGAGATGAGGCCGTTTCTGCTGGCGATACTGCCGGACCGTTTTCTTTCTTTATAAAATTGCCGTCACAAACAAAAGATGGATTCATAAATACAGGAATTATATTGCTATGGAAAATCATAAAAAAAGAATTCAAAGAGGAAGGGTGAAGAGGGAATAGATAAGGAGGAAAGGGGGGGAGGAAAAAAGGGGGAAAAGGGGAAGGGGGGGGCAGACAGACAGACAGAGGGAGGGAGAAAAACAGACAGAAAGACGGACAGACCGACGAAAATTTAAACGGGACGGGACAAAAAATTTACAGGGGAGACAGACAGCAAAAAGGGACGGACGGACAAAACAAACAGAAAAATTACAGCGCAAGAGACAACAGAGACAGGCAAAGAGGGGAAAATTACAGGGGAAGAGAGGGGAGAGGGGAGAAGGGGGGGAGAGAGAGAGAGAGGAGAGAGGGGAAGGGGGAAGAGGGGGAGGGGGGGAGGGGACGGGGCAAAAACAAAGACAAGGAGAGACAGGGGGCAAGGGGGAAACCAAAAAGGCTGCTTAAATTTTTTTTTATTCCCAAAGGGGAAAGGGGGGGGGGGGGGGGCCACCGCGGAGAAGGGAGGGGGGGGGGGGTTGAGGAGCGTTATAGGGGGGGGGAAGGGGGGGGGGGGGGGGGGGGGGGCGGAGGAAAAAAAAAACGCAGAGGAGATGGAGAGGGGGAGGAAGGAAAAAAAACTCCCCCCCAACCCCGCCCCGAAAAAAGAGAAGAAAGGGAGGGGGGGAGAGAGGGAGAGAGAGAGAGTAAGGAGGGGGAGAGACGGACAGACCAAAAGGGGAAGGGGTTGGTTTTGGTTGGGGGGGGGGGGTTAAAAGGGGGGGAGGGGGGGGGGGGTTTGGACTGACGGGAGGGGCGAGTCAGTAAAGCAATAAAGGTCGGAAAAAAAATACCTCGCACAGAAAAAGGGCTCATCCCCTAAAGAAAGGGCCCCCATAAAACCCCACGAAAAAGCCCAAATACCCATTCTCCCCCCCCCCCCCCCCCCCCCCCAAATCTCCCCTCTCTCTCTCCCCTCTTTTTTTTCTCCACCTCCCCCCCACTCCTTTCCCCCTTTCCCTTTTCCCACCCAAACCCCTTTCCACCCCCGCTCCTGCCATGATTTTTAATGCAAATAAAAAGCCACAAAAACTGAAAACCGCCCCCTCCCCTCGGGCACGCACATACAGCACGCACACGGGGACAAAAGTGAAAACGCGGCGCGCGCCCCGCCCCTTTTGAAGTGGGGGGAAACAAGCGCGCCCCAAAACACAGACAAGCAGATGACTTTCTCATTTGTCCCCCTTTGTGAACAGACAGGGAGAGTGTCTATCATAAAAAAGAATTTTCACAAGCCACGTGTGAAAAAACAGGGAGATAGTGTCATCATAACAAGATTTTTTCCCCTCGTCCCGTGTAGAAGAAGGAGTAATGAATACTTATTTAGGGGCCCTTTTCCCCTAGGGCCAAGGGGGTCTAAGCGCTTTAAAAATCAAAAACCGTTTTCACAACGGGCTGCCACCCCGGGTTTTTTTCCGATGAAAGCTGCCTTTTGGCGCTTTATTCAGGGCGTTTCCCCCCCGGGCCCCTCCATTTAGTTTTCGGGCAATTTCCCAAACACTCATTTTTCCCCCTTCCCTTTCCCTTCATTTTTTTTTCCTTTCTCCGCAGGGGGCATGCTATGTGAAACCCTGTCATTCCTTTTTAACGGCCAAAAAATTGGCCCACTCTTTTCCCAAAGTTGGTGTGGCTGTTTTTTGTTGTTGTCGAAACCCCGGCTAAAAGACTCCCGGATCCTCCAAACAGCCGAAGTACTTGGGGGAACCCCTATGGTTTTCAAATTTTTTCAGCTGGGGGGGTGAGAACATTACATGTTTTGGGCCCTTTTTTATTACCCCGCCACATGGGCACCACACCCCCCGACTTCGGGGGTTTTTGAAGATGGTTTTGCTAGGAGCTTGTCACAACTGAAGACAATCCCCGCATAACTAGCAGAGCATAACAACATTTTGATGTAGCCTTGGTGTTCTAGCCTATGTCAATTGGCCTGACACAGCCTTAAGCCAAGGCGAGTTGGTGAGGGGATTTGACGTGTGTGCAAGATGTTGTGCGTGCGTCCACACACGGAACCTCGGTTTATAGTCTCATAAGAAGGACTGTATGGGAAATGGAGTCAGAACCAATGTTAACTCCAAGGGAAAAATCACCCTGTACCGAAACGCCCCGGCGGAGGTTCGAACCCGCAACCCCAGGATCACCAAGATTACGAGTCAGGCGCTCTACCAACTGAGCTATTCCGGCTCCGGTATACGTGTGAACAGACAGGGAGATGGTGTCTATCATAACAAGATTCTCACATGTCCATGTACGAAGAGACAGGGAGACAAACATAACCAAGACAGGAGAGACAGGGAGACAAACATAACCCAATGCTCACATGTCCACGTGTGAAAGTAAAGGCAGATTACGTCCAGCGTAACAAGATGCTCACATGTTCATATGAAGAGAAGGGAGAGAGAGTGTCAGATGCTCGTGTGTCCATGTGTGAAGGTACATGGAGATTATGTCCAACGTAACAAGATGCTCACATGCCATATGAAGAGATAGGGAGAGAGACATTGTCCTACATAATTAGATGCTCGTATGTCCACGTGAGAAGGTAAATTGAGATCATGTCCAACGTAACAAGATGCTCACATGTTAATATGAAGTCTTTGAGTCTTTGAAGAATAGGAGAGAAAGAGAGAGAGAGAGTCAAATGTGACCGGCTGTTCATATGTCCGTCCATGAAGAGATGCGTAGAATCCGTCCAAGAAAAGATGGGTAGAATCCGTCTATGAAGACAAGGGTAGAATTCGTCCATGAAGAGATGGGTAGAATCCGTCTATGAAGAGATGGGTAGAATCCGTCTATGAAGAGATGGGTAGAATCCGTCTATGAAGAGATGGTAGAATCTGTCCATGAAGAGACGGATAGAATCCGTCCATGAAGAGATGGGTAGAATCCGTCCATGAAGAGAGGGCAGAATCCGTCCATGAAGAGATGGGTAGAATCCGTCTATGAAGAGATGGGTAGAATCCGTCTATGAAGAGATGGGTAGAATCTGACCATGAAGAGATGGGTAGAATCCGTCTATGAAGAGATGGGTAGAATCTGACTATGAAGAGATGGGTAGAATCCGTCCATGAAGAGATGGGTAGAATCTGACTATGAAGAGATGGTAG
>CM031623.1:37326358-37328858 GCA_018398815.1 Conus ventricosus
TTGTAGGGTTACGCGATTGACTTTACAGCCACGTAAACTTTCTCGCTACTAGAAGGCATGTGCCCCATGCTGATGTGAACACACACACAGTAGCTAATTGTCGTGTGTGCCCTGTCCATGCTGATGTGAAACACACACACAGTAGGCTATGTTCGTTTTGCCCTGTCCATGCTGATGTGAACACACACACAGTAGGCTATTGTCGTGTGTGCCCTGTCCATGCTGATGTGAACACACACACAGTACCCCGTGTCCATTTTGTCAAACTACCAGCATTATAGACGCCTTTTGCAAATCGCTGTGGATGATTATGTATTTATATATGTATTCTTTCTTTACGACCATTCTACAGGGTAAAAGTGGAGGGTGGACATGTACCTCCCCATGACTCCCTGTCCAAGACCATGCTACAGGGTACAGTGGAGGGTGGACATGTATCTCCCCATGAAATCCCTTCCAAGACCATTCTACAGGGGACAGTGGAGGGGGGACATGTATCTCCCCATGACTCCCTGTCCAAGACCATTCCCACAGGGTACAGTGGAGTGACATTACCTCCCCATGACTCCCTGTCCAAGACCCTCCTACAGGGTACAGTGGAGGGTGGGGCAAATTTCCTGCCCATACTCCCTTCCAAGACCATCCTACAGGGTACAGTGGAGGGTGGACATGTATCTCCCCCATGACCCCTGTCCAAGACCATTCACAGGGTACAGTGGAGGGGGGACATGTATCTCCCCATGACTCCCGTCCAAGACCATTCTAAAAGGTACAGTGGAGGGTGGACATGTATCTCTCCATGACTCCCTGTCCAAGCCATTCTAATGGTACAGTGGAGGGGACATTATCTCCCCATGACTTTCCCCTTTCCCAAAACCATCTACAGGGTACAGTGGAGGGTGACATGTATCTCCCCATGACTCCCTGTCCAAGACCGTTCCACAGGGTACACTGGAGAGGGTGGACGTCTCAAAAGGCACAATGAAGACGGTCTGAATGACCCCATAAATGACTGGAATGTGACAACGGCTCTACCCAGTGGGCTCACGATCAGAGACAGAGGTCTGTGCACATGCCCCCACCTCCTCAAGTTCGCCAGAGCCCCGCAGAGACCTCCCCGTCTGAAACAATCATCACACACACACATAATCATCCACGCTCGCATTTCCACGTCTGCACTCGAAACGCTCTGTGTTGCTCTGTCACTCACTTCGCTCCGGCGTCTCAAGGGCGACCTTGCCCGCACAAATCCCTCTCCCGCCTCCCTTCAGGCTCTCACAAACGCTTTTTGGTTCCAGCAATCGTCATTTTGCTTTTTTTTTTTCTTCTTCCTCTTCTCATTGGTCTCTCTGCCCATCTCCTTTCCCTTCAAAGTACTCTTGAGTTTTATTGAAACAATGGGAACCGACATTTAATCTGGAAAATCTCTCTCCTTCCTCTCTCTCTCCTTCTCTCTCCCCTCTCCACTCCTCTCTCCCCTCCTCTCTCTCTCCTCTCCTGACCCCTCCTCTCTCTCTCTCTCCTCTCCTTGCCCCCTCCTCTTCTCTCTCCTCTCTCTCTCTTTCCTCTCTCTCTCTCTCTCTCTCCCCTCTCTCTCCCTCTCTTTCCTCTCCGCCGATTCTCTCTCTCTCTCTCTCTTTTTTTTTGCCCCCCCCTCTCTTTTCTCTCTCTCTCTCTCTCTCCCTTCCTCCCCGCCCCTCCTTCTCTCTCTCTTTCTCTTTTTTCCTTCCCTTCCTTCTCTCCCTCGCTCTCTCTTCCTCCCCCCCCCTCCTTCCTCTCTCTCTCCTCTCTCTCTCTCCTCTCTCTCTCCTCTCCTCTCTCTCTCTCTCTCTCTCCTCTCCCTTTCTCTTCCTCCACGCCCCCCCCGTCGTCTGTCGTCGCTGTCTTCTCTCTCTCTTCCCCTCTCTCTCTCCACTCCTCTCCTCTCTCCTCTCCCTCTCTCCTCTCCTCTCTCTCCTCTCTCCAGAACTCGCTAACACCAGACCCCTTATGTCCCGTGTCTCGGCTCCATGTCTCCACCCGGAATCCTAACGGCTTTTCTCGTCTTTTGGTTTTTGTGTATGTGCTTTATTTTTTTTTAATTTTCCCCTCCGTGTTTAAAAACAAACGAGAGCCGGCCGCTCCGACAGCCTTTCTTTATCGAAATGTGCTGTGTGCTTTTAAGCGATACAAAAAAAAAAAAAAAACACCGTCTGTGCCCCTTCCCCCCCCCCCCCCCCCCCCCCCCTCTCTCTCTCTTGGAATCGATGAGCTGTCGTCTGCCAACAAGCGGTCCTGTGAGGGCTATCAATGGCCCCTCCGAGGGCCAGCGCCTCCCACACTGTCGCCTCAAGGCGTCTGCGGCCCAGGATCGTTGGAGCCCGCACAGTGCTGTAATCCTAATGGCCGGGGAGAAACCTTAAGCTTCTCATATTAAAGACACCTGCCCCCCATACCGCCCCCCCCCCCCCCCCCCCCCCCGCCCAACCCACCCCCTCCCTCTTTATCATCCTTCCCTGCG
>CM031623.1:37331358-37333858 GCA_018398815.1 Conus ventricosus
TGGACAGGAGAATTGTAACATTTCCATGTGTTGATGAATGTGTACTAACCCTAGTTAAAAGACTGATTATTTTGCCCTTGTACGTTGCAAATATACAGTTGTATATCAACGTGCCGATTAAAGAATTTAAAAAAAAACGATTCAAGCATGTTGTAATGACTAGAACATATCTCACTGTTACGCAACACAAATACTTAAGGGACGTGCATTACCGTTTCATACTGTACATAACCGACTTGACCTGTCACAGCAATGGTGAAAACAATGCCACCAACACCTGTCCAGAGCGCCAATCCAAAGCCCCAAAACGAGGTTCATTTCCTGTTGGACCGTCCCTTTTATGTCCAGTAAACCAGAAGATTGATCTCCCGTGGCAGGGCTATGGCTGGTGTTGGAGACAACCCTGCACGGCTCCTGCGGAGTGAAGAAGAGTGCATCGCGTCTTCAATCCATGCTATTTATAGCCCGGCCGACCGCCAGAGGCCGTATCAGGACTGTTGCTGTGTCAAGGCCAATGCTTGATGCGGCTTCATATCACGTCTTTGGGAAAGTGCATCATACTTGGGGGGGGGGGGGGGGGGGGGAAAATGAGACGACGGGGCGGAAATCCAAACAAATCGAAATAAATGTTAGGAACCGCCCAAAAACGTGGACAAAGAGACAAGCCCAAAAACACCGGGTTTTTCGACCTCTGGTCTTTTTCGGGCAGACCAAACAAACGGGACAATGAAAATGAACGGATTTTCCCATTAGTTTGTTCTTCAGACAAAGGTAGGGGGCGTCGAGTCTGAAGAATCAAAGCTGAGTAAAAAATTCGTTAAATTTTTGGGCGTTCGCTAACATTTATTTAAGATTTGTTTGAGGGGGGGGGGGGGGGGGGGGGGGATAGAAGTGTACTTGACTTGGCTATTAAAAAAAAAAACATGTCTTTAAATGCGAACTCTAAAATCATTTATATAACAAAAATATGACATTGATTATGATTATAACTGAAAGTACTTTTCATGTATTTTTTTTGTTTGTATGTTGTGTGTGTGGTGTGGTGGGTGTGTGTGTGTGTGGTGTGTGTGTGGTGTGTGTAAGGCCAAATTTCTATTCATAGTGTTTTTAAAAAAAAAAAGTACCTATGGTTTATTTTTATTAATTTGAAGATTTTGGGTTGAAAAATCGTAGTCGGGTGTTCTCGCCAGGGAAGAATCAAACAACCAAGGTAAACGGGGGTCGCCCGTTGCGCGGGCCGCATTGCGCGATTGCGTGGCCCCTATTGGGCGGGCCCCATTGCGCGACAGTGTAGGGTTTTGGGTTGGGTTAGGGTTTTGTAGGGGGAGGGGTTTGGTTCCCGGGTTTGTGTAGGGGTTTGGGTAGGTTTCGGGTTTGGGGTTTGGGTTTTGCGGGGGCCCCCAATATCGGGGCCCAAACGGGCCGGCCCAAAACGGGCCCGCGCAAAAGCGGGGGCCCCCCCCGCGTAAATCTAAAAGCCATTGTAACGGGCCAAAGTCTGGCTACAACCCAAACTTCAATCAGTCAGTCTCTCTGTCTGCTGTCTGTCTGTTTTTCTCCTCCCCTCTCCCCTCTCCTCTCTCTCTCTCTCTCTTCTCCCCTCTCCCCCTCTCTCTCTCTCTACAACCACCACACCACCTCTATTTTTCCCCCCTCTCTCCCGCTCTTTTTACTTCCACATCTCCTCTCTCTCACTCAAATTTTGCTTTTGTTGTCAGGTTCCCTGTGTTATTGTTTAGTTTTGGTTTTCTTCTCTTCCCCTTCTCCGTTGTTTTTCCCCCCCCCCCCCCCCCCCCCCCCCCCCCCCCCAAACCCTATTCTTTCCACCCGTCCATCTACCACCTCCTTCCCTCTCCCATACATGAAAAAGAGACGTAAAGAGGCCCAGGGGGTGGCTGGGATGCTCCCCAAGTGAGGAAAGGAGCCCCCCCCCCCCCCCCCCCCCCCCCCCCCCCCCGGCGCTCATGTGAGTAACCCGGACGTGAGTCCACCGCGTCACCACCCTGACACACACCGCCTTCGCCACACTATCCCCCCCTTCCCCCCACCCCCCCCCCCTACCCCATCACTTACTCCTCGTCGTCATCTCCTCTCGCGTTTCTTTCCCCGCTGAATCATGGACGACACGTGTGGGGTTTCTTCACACAGGTATTTCATGTACAGACAAGGGACAGAGATCATGGACGACACGTGTGGGGTTTCTTCAACAGGATGTTCATGTACAGACAAGGGGACAGAGATCATGGACACGTGTGGGGTTTCTTCACACAGGTATGTTCATGTACAGATAAGGGGACAGAGGCAGAGACAGACAGAGACAGACAAGACAGACAGACAGACGACGGACAGACACACGCGAGAGCGCGCGCGCGCGCGCACAACACAACACACACACAACACACCCCACACACACGGAAAGACCCTGGGTGAGAGAGAGAGAGAGAGGAGAGAAGAGAGAGAGGAGAGAAGACAGACAGACAGACAGACAGACAGACAAAGG
>CM031623.1:37338858-37342682 GCA_018398815.1 Conus ventricosus
CCCATACAGCCATTTTCCTCAGGGAACTAACAGTGGGCGCTACGCTGGGATGGACGAGTCCACTGGCTTCCAGCGTCTGTTCCCAGCTCTTATCCATTCTGTCGGCGGTGCTGAGCGTCAGGCTCTCTTTACCAACGGTGCTGTCAAATGCAAAATAATGGGCACGTGCTGACGTGTGAGTGAGAATGCTGAGATCGCTTCATCTAGCAGCTTTAAGGACATAACTAATTCTGTTGAGTGAGGAGGGGGGGGGGGGGGGGGGGCAGGGGTAGGGGCGAAGGGGGATAGGAGGCGCAGTGGGAATAGGGGGGGAGTGGGGGTGGGGGGAGGGGAGGGGCGAAGGGGGACAGGAAGGCGCAGTGGGGTGGGGGTTGTGGGGGGTAGGGGGGGCGGTGCGAGGGACGTGAAGGCTAATGGATGAACGTTAGGAAGGACTCCTTTTCGACCTTCAACCCCTTCAGGACCGCATGGTGTCTTGTTTGTGCAAAGGAGTAAGTGGATTTCTTTTAGAAAGCCGCTCGATCAGACAGGAGGTTGTGCAGTCTTTTCTTTAGAGAACAGTAATATGCCGCTTCTGACTCACTTGCTACTCCACCACGTTTTTGGGCGAAAGTGGCCTAAAAGCCGCCTATTCCTGTTCTCTGACAAGTAACCAAAAAATAACGACCTACAAACAAATATACTGTGTAGGGTTATCCGTTTTTAATACTAATTTACTAAGTTTTCAGATTTCAGTTTTTGTTTAATCCTATGTTTTTCCTGATCATTTTCAATAACATCATTTTCGCGCAAACATTCTTCAATGAGTCTCTGTCTTTCATGTGAAATAAAAACTACAGTCTTTAACTGTTCTCTAAAGTCTTTTAAAACTGAGTTATATTTCTGACATAAAATCCACACACTTATCCGAGCATGTCTTCCGCTGAAAGCTAGTTTCGACAAAGTGTTTCTCTTTTTAACTATGTCTCTTTCTGCCGAACAGTCTCTATAATAAATAGTGTCTGCGTTCCTTCAAACAGTCTAAAAAAACTGTTCTAAACACTCACTCAGTTTATTGCTGGGATCAACTAAATATATGTTATCATCTGCCCATATAAACCTTCTATCATGATATGCTTTGTTCCATTTAAGTGTTGGACAGAAACCACAATATGATTAAAATTATAACGATAAACTGTTTGTAACAGGTCGAGGATAAATATTGTTTTTCCACAACCCGTCTGCCCACAAATCAATGAGCAATGAGGAGTTTTTGTCATAAAGTTTAACTGCTCCATAGTTTTATAACAGAGTTTAATCTAATCCAGTTATTATTTTTATCACTAAATCTCCGTCAAAACTTGTTCAGTATAATAAAACCCTACGAGGCCTAAATGCGTAAGATTAATCCAATTCAGTTCTGTAAGATTGATTCTATTTAGACGAATATTGATTTTGTTGCATGTCGTATATGAACCTTAATTCCTTCGCCATTTGTGCGAAAGACGACGGTAACTTTAAGGTTATTTTCAACGACTAAGTTTTGCCAGCTAATTAGAATTCCCTTAGAAGGACGTCACTAAACTCCCACAACCCCATCCTCCCCTCTCTCTATCTTTTAAGACAGAAATTTCAAATATCATGTGAACGTGTCTCCTAATCATTTGCGGAATGAACTGTAATTTTTGTAGAAGCATCATTCAAACTGATTCTCTACTGTGGAGGATTGTACTGCTTTTTCCATACGGCGTTATTTCAATTTCTTTCCGACATTGTCCGTCGGACAAAAACGTACATGTAAAGGGCCAGAGTTTGAATGCTTTTCCTGAAACTTTTTGGCGGCTAAAATATGTAAATTGGCTTATGAAATTCAAATTTTTATTTCCCATTCTAAATAGGTTCTAATGCCATTAGAGGTCAGTTTTTCGAACATATTTTAATATTCATACTGGCCAACATTAATTGCCCTCTAGATTGCGCAGTTTTTCTAGTTGGAAACATTTGCTGTCGCTGAACCTCTTTGGTTATAATCACCATCTTTAGTGTAGCTCAAACCCATACAAGTGCTATCTGCACCGTTCTGTTCAAAGAAGTCCGCAAAACGTCTGCAAGGTCTTAATAATATCTAAAGTTATACACCTCACAGTCGCTAATGTAACTCCAGTTCTCTTCTGTGCCCCACGGCACAATATTTTAAAGTAACGTATATTTTACTTTCAAAACAAAGTGCAGGTTATCACATTATTCACGACTTTCCCAGTTTTTGTCCTTTGATTATTATAAATAAATGATCCCGACCCCTCTCCCACAACTAACTTTTAAACTGTAAATTAGGGAATTTATAATTTCATAATCGCAATATGCAGCTTTATCCCTGACGGAAGTCAAGCTCTTAAAACAGTTGAGGTGCCTTCCATCAAATAAGTTTTCAAAGTGCATAGTTACGACCAAATGAACATAGAGTAATGAAGTAAAGCACGACGAGCGTGTTATTTCCCTCAATAAGTAGTTTTGGTCTGGGCACAACTCTAAATCTATGATTGTCATCTTGGCAAAGCCTAACATTTAGCTAGCTCTACATCAAAAGGTATGTCTACTTCTTCATCAGGTTTGAATGTTAACATTGTTTTTAAGATTTTGCATGTTAATTTTGAGATAAATGTCGACATCACTCAAGCTTCTTTTAGCGAACAAAACCCGTAATAACCATCAGGTATGTTAAACCGGCTAACTACCTTCCCTTCTTTAATTAACTTTAGGACTGCATTAATTCATCTTGGATTCAGTTATATTAAACCATACGACTTTGTAGAATATTTCATGGAGCGCGACCATTTGGCCCGCAATTGTTATCAATAGCATGTTCTAAAAACGAAGGGCGGTCTTGGGTTGTTATTGTTACAAACATTTTTTGAACGAAATAAAAATGAGCGCGTTCAAATATACTGATGCAAAATATTCTGTTGGGCCACACTACAATCTTAAAAATATAGCAACTGATACTCTTGACATTGCTGTGACCCAGACTGCCTCTTTTCATAAAAAGGTGAGTACTCCATTGAAGCAGTATCTTAACCCCCCTATTAAAAAACGACACATCAGGGAAAGCGTGGTTTAGTCATCCGATGCAGTTTTATCAGAACCAGTTAAACTTTGCTGTGTTTTGTGCATCAACTGGGTGTGGAGTGTGCGTATGCTGATCATTTAAATCACCTGATCCTTTGGTGAGGTCAGTGTACAGATTTCATTTTTATTACACCTTCAGACGTATTTTGACTGAACTGCAAGCGCCATTACCAAATGACAAACCGTTTAATCCATTCAGCAACAAATAGACATGAAGGCTTTTGAAAGGATCTGTAACGAATTCAATATTAACATCAAGACAGACTTTAGACAAAAGTTGATCATAATCATGGCTTAGGCACCCTTTATTTTGGGCAGCACAGAAAGTATAACTATGACTGGAAACCTCCTTCACATCTTTCTTCAGGCAAAACTGTTCACCTCGGTCCATAGAGCAAGAGCATAAAACAGCATGGACAACATTTATCTTAGACACTTCTAAGGGCCTAACTAGGGCGGGAATAGAACGAATAAACGACTCTATTCGTACTTACGTTTGGTGTTTGCTAGGTTCGCAAGCACAGGCAAGATCGAGCATAACTGATCCTTCTACTGGCTTTGACGCGCAAAAACAATACTTAGCAAATTTAGAGGACGCCATTAATTCTACAGTTGATTTACCTTCAAGATTAAAGGTACCAAATGTTTTACAATACGCAAGATCAAGTAGACTTTGCGTGCATGGTTAACTGCTGCCTTCTGTACCCAACTTATAGAAA
>CM031623.1:37347222-37379722 GCA_018398815.1 Conus ventricosus
GGGGTTTGGTGGGGGTTTCCCCAAGGTTCTGAAACGTTGGCCATTTTGGGTCAGAGGAAAACGGGGCCCCAAAACCGGACCCTATCTCCATCCTTGCCGTGTTTTGTGTCGCAGTCTTGTGAGGGGGTGGGATCTATTTAGGATTAGGGGTAGTGGTTAAAAAGGATGTTAGATTGGGGACTATAGATACGTGACTGTTATAGACGTGGTGGATAAAGACCCTTTTGACATGTAAAAGGTGTGTAGGGGAACGGGAATATGGGACAAGAAAAAGTATAGACATGGTGAGTGTGACCATTACTTTGGGGGAACGGTGATATAAACATTGTGAGTATACACACGGGAGTCAGACATTGTGGGGTATCAAAGGGTGAGATTAGACATTTGCATTGGAGAATGGTGACAATAGCATTGTGAGTATGGGGTGAGATTAGACATTGTGAGTTAGACACGGTGAGATATAGCTTTGTGATTTATAACATTGTGACATATAGACACGGTGAGATATGGACATTGTACATATAGACACGGTGAGAATAGACATTGTGACTATAGCACGGGAGTATGGACATTGTGAGTATGCCGGTGAGATAAGACATTGTGAGTATGACACGGTGGATTTAGAAATTGTGACGTATAGACAGGTTGATATAGACCAGTTGACTTTGGGGAGAACGGGATAAAGCCCCGGTGGCGTAGACATGGTTAGTGTTGCACGCTGATAATGTCGTGTGTGGGGGGTGGCGGTGTGTGTGTGGGTGTGGGGGGGGGGGGGGATGAGTGGGGGGGGGGGGATGGGCTTGTGCCTTTTTTATTTTGCTTGCTTTGTGCCCTATTGTTTGATGCCTTTTTCCCCAAATATTGTGCAATTTTAAAGGGAAAATTTTATTTTTCTTGTATTAAAAAGCGCTCTGGGGGACGGTCTTCTTATCGAAAACGCTATATAAGCTCGTTTTTTTTTTATTTTATAAAAGACACTTGGTTAAGACACGGTGAATAGAGACATGTGCTTTTAGACACGGTGATTACAGCATGTGCTAAAAGAAAGGTGATATAGGGAACTGTGTATAGGAACGGTGATATAGGGACACTGTGCTATAGAGACACGGTGATATACAGACACGTGCTATAGAGGACCGGTGATATACAGACACTGTGCTAATGACAGGGTGATATACGACACTGTGCTATATAGCCGGGTGTACGCACTGTGCTATAGCCCCGGTGATTACAGACACTGTGCTACTAGAACACGGTGATATACAGAAAAAGTGCTATAGGAACGGTGATATACGCACTGTGCTATATAGACACGGTGAATACAGACACTGTGCTACAAACACGGTGTTTTAAGACCCCTGTGCTCATTAGAAGGGTTTGAGCTAGACCGTTGACATACAGGAACGGTGGTATGTAGAATGATGAAAAAAGGCATGGGGGAGTATATACTGGTGGCATAAAGACGTGTGTCGTACAGACCCACGGTGAGTTCCAGACTCACGTGGACTTTACAGACACACGAGACGAACAGCACAGGGTTTGAACGTACGACTCACGGTGACGTACGATCGGTGACACATAAAGCGCGAATTTATGGACACCGCCGATATGTGCATTTTTCCCTTTCAATTGTGTCTCCCGGTCTCATTTCCCATCACTGCGCCGATTGGACAGTGTACAGGGTGTTGTGCGGATCACAAAACTAAGAATCACTGGTGTTTGACAGTGTAAGGGGTGTTGGTGGGGTCAAAAGACTAAGGACTAAAGGTGATTGGACAATGTACAGGGGTGTTGTGGGGTCACAGAGACTAAGGACATCACTGGTGATTGGACAATGTAGGGGTGTTGGTGCGGGTCACAGAGACTAAGAGCATCCCTGGTGATTGGCCCCTGTTGATGGTTTGATTTGTTCTGGTTTTAAAGGCACTAAAGTTGACCAGCGCACTGGGCTAACGCCAGGTCAGACATCTGCTAAGTTCGTAGCACGGACCCTCTTCTCAATTGTCTATTTAGTTTTTAAATTTCATTTTATCCTCAGCTTCAAATAATGAATAGCGTGGTCCCCAAAACTTAGGGGAAATGGGTGTTAGGTATGGGGAAATAGTCCGCAGCAGTAAAGCCCCCCTTGATGAACTGAAACTGAACGATTTGTTTCGAGGGACGGGCAGGATAAGCTGTTGGGAGGTTGGGTCGAAGAATTCCCCCACATGATGATTCGCGATCACGGAGTACAACAAAGGCGGGAGAAAATGGTGTGGGTAAAGCTGCAACGGGACTGTGTGTAGTTCATTGGGAAACCCATCTGTTCAGGGGTAAGTGAGCATTGATTGAGAGCATCAGCGGGAGTAAGTGCGGCGGCGACAGTGCTCGGGAAAGAATGGCGGGCCAGAGGAACGGTTGCTATGGTGTGGTGCCCAGCGTGCGATCTGAAAGTAAAGGTGTTGAGCTGCGCTTTCGTTGCTTTTTTGTTTGGGGACCTGACCTTCCCTTCCGAAGGAAGAAATGAACTCTACGATGTCAAAAGAGTGCTACAGATTATATATTTATATTTTATTTATATATATATTTTTTATATTTTATATATAATATTTATATTTTATATAATATTGTGCTGAACATTAGTAGTATTTATATTTATATATTTATTATTATTTTAAATTTTATTATAGTTTACCACTTTAAATGGTTTTAAATGGAAAATATTAAACCTACAAGCTTGTTTCGGCAAAAAACACTTCCTCAAACCCCTTTTGTTTTTTTTAAAAAATTTGTGGGGGGTGGAGGGGGGGGGGGGGGGGTGAAAATAGTAAAAATTTCGTATTGCTTTTGCCTCCCTTTGGGGGATTTAAAGGAAGATAAAACCCTGTGGGCTTGGAACAAGGGGCCTGCGGGCTCTTTTTTAGAAAATCCCGTTTCACTCTCTGCCACCCCTGTATGGTTTTTTTCCCTGAACCCAAAGAGCCACCCGACCCGTATTAAAGCGAAAGCACTTAGATATGTTGGGGAAAATATTTTTAAATTGTAATGCCGCCGTTTTTTGAGAGTTTCTCAGCCCCTGCGTTTGGGCGAAGTGATAGTTTTTAGTAGTAGTAGTGGGGGTTTAGTGTTGGTAGTAGTAGTAGTGGGTTTTTGCAGTATAGTAGTATTTGTGGATTTAGTAGTAGAAAGGAAGCAGCGCAACGAAAAAACAATAACAAAGTGGGGGACGGGAAAAAAGTCCCCAAAGTCCACGCGAGTCCTGCCCAGCTGTGGTTTTCTTTCAGTGTTAAAGGGCATTTGCTTTTTCCTTCGGTTGCTATTTTTTCGGGTGTTTTTCCCTTCTGTTGTATAGTCAGGGGCTTTTTCCTTCTGTTGCTATGTCTTTGCTTTTTCCTTCTGTCTGCTTTTGGTCAGTGCTTTTTCCCTTCTGTACTATAGTCGGTGCATTTTCCTTCGGGTTGCTTTTAGCCCCGTGCTTTTTCCCTTTTGTTGCTTTAGTCAGTGCTTTTTTCCTTCTGTCTGTATAGTCGGTGCTTTTTCCTTCTTTTGTAAAATTTCCCGGGTTTTTTTTTTCCCTGCTTTATCTTGGGTTTCCTTTTTTTTTTTTTTTTTGGGTTTGGTTCATGCGCGCGTGAAAATTGGTGGTGTGCGTGCACACCCCCAAACCGGGCTGTCCCCGTCTTCGTTTGATGAGGCACGTGTGGTGGGGAGGGGGGAGGGGGGGAGGGGGGGGGGAAAGGGGGGGGTTTGGAAGTGTTTGGGGTTAGTCAGTCCCGCTCTTTTTTCTGTGCGTTTATGGGGAAAGAGGAGGGACCCGTCTGGGTCTCTTCCATAATATCGGGCCCAAAGATTGATCAATACCCCCCCCCCCCCCCCCCCCCCCGGGTCTGATGCCATAGGTAGATTGGGGAGGGGGGGGGAGGAGGTTAAGGGGGAGGGGGGGGGGGATTGGTTGGGTAGGTGGGTGGGGGTGGATGGATTGTTGGTTGGTTGGCTCCCTTCGTTCTTTATTTGGTTTTTTGCTGAGATTTGTTTTTTCTGAATTCATTTTTTTCAATCATTTATTCCATCTCCCCATTTAGTCCCCCCCCCCCCCCCCCCCCCCCCCTTCTTTTTTCTTTTTCATGTTTTTTTTTCTATTTTTTTTCCCGTTCGTTTCAGAGTGAGGTGGGGTTTCACATTCTTTTTTGGCCCCCCAGTTTGAGGAGATGTTTTGGAAATGTTTTTTCTTCGTTTTTTCCCATCGTCTTGAAGGGTTGCGTTCTTCCCTTTGAAGAAGATAAAAACGAGGTCAAAAAACGCGTTGTGTGTGTGGGGTTTTATTATTATTTTTTTTTGTTTGTTTTTTTTTGTCTCTTTTTTTTGTTTTTGGTTCGGGGGGGGGAAAACGATAAATCTTTTACGTTGTTTTCTTTTCTTTTGCTAGTTTTTTGGATTTTTTTTTTTATTTTTTTTTTTTTATTGTGGTTTCCCTCCTCCCCCCCAAACCCCCCAAAACCCCCACCCCCATTTTTCCCTTGCCCATTGGTTGTTTTTCCGTTCTTTTCTGTACATTGTGTTTTTTTGGGTTGGGGTTGGGTTGTCAGTTTTTTTCTGTACATTGGGGTTTAATTTTTGTTGGTTGTTTGTCATTTCTTTTCTGTACATTGTATTTCTTTGTTGTTGGTTGTCAGTTTTTTTTCCTGTACTTTGTGATTTCATTTTTTTTGGTTTTTGTTTGTCAGTTTTTTTCTTTTTTTTGTGATTTCATTTTTTGGGTTGTTGTAAGTTCTTTTCTGTATTTTTGTAAATTTATTTGTTGTTGTTGTCAGTTTATTCTGTACATTGTGTTTTCCCCATTTGTTGGTTTTTTTCCCAGTTCTTTTCTGTACATTGTGATTTTCATTTTTTGGTTTTTTTGTCAGTTTTTTCTGTACATTGTGTTTTTCATTTGTTGGTTTTTTTGTCAACCCTTTTCTGTACATTGTGATTTCATTTTTTGGGTTTTTGTTGTCATTTCTTTTTGTACATTGTGATTTCATTTGGTTTGTTTTTTGTTTTTTGGGGTTGAGCCCCGGGTTTCTTGGCGTAAAAACCGGGACAGGCTGAAAAAGAATTTTGGTTTGAACCAGGTCATGAGTGCAGTGTTTCGGTGTCCCCGGGAGAGGGGGTGAGAGAGAGAGGAAAAAAGGGAGAGGAGAAGAGGTTGAAAAGGAGAGAGAGAGAGTTTAATTTGTGTTACCTTCCCACCCCTTTTTCTTTCTGTCATTTAAAGTTTGTGTTTCTTCTTAGTTTCTTTTCAAAGGATCTCCTTGTCGAACATTGTTTTTTTGTGGCTAATTTTGGGTAAAACCCATTTTGAAATAGTTAAAACATTTTTTTTTTTTTATAATTTGTTTTTCCCAGTGTGGTATTTCGGGGGTTTAAAAAATATAACTTCATTAGGGAAATTTTCCTAGGAATTGTGTGTGTGTGTTTTTGGGAAAAGGAGCGATGGGGTGTTTGGGTGTTTTAAAGGTTTGGGGGGGGGGGGAGAGGAAGAAGGGAGGGAAAAAGAGAGGAGAGAGAGGGGAAGGAAAGAGAGAGAGGAGAGGAGAGGAGAGGGGGAGGAGAGAGAGAGAGAGAGAAAAAGATAGGGGGGAAAAAGTGAGAGAAGAGAGAGGAGAAAAGGAAGGAAAAGGAGAGAGAGGAGAGAGGGGAGAGACAGACAGACAGACAGAAAAAGGAGAGACGAAATGGGAGGGGGGAAAAAAGGGGCCCAGGGGGCCCAAAAAAGGTGGAAGAAGGTGTGAAAGGAAATTTATAAAAAAAGAAAAGAAAAGAAAAAAAACGCTTTGCATCCCAAATGTTTGGGGGGTGATCCCGGGGCCGCGCCCCCGACAAAACTGATGTCAAATGAGGGCCCATCAGCGGAGGGCCCCAAAATGGCGATGGATTGAAATGGTCGGGCCGCAAAAGATTTTTTGGGCCCCATGGAGAGCTGTTTTCCAGGGTGCTGTTCAGTGGGTTTAACCCCAGGGGGGAGAGAGGGGAGAGAAGGGGGGAAGAGGAGGGGGGGGGAAAAGAGGAGGAGAAGAGAGAGAGAGAGAGATTACAAGGGGGGGCTTTTCCCCCGAAGAAAAAAGGCCCGGGTTTTCCCTCCCCCTTATTTTTCTTTCTTTCTTTTTTTTTCTTTTTTTCTTTTTGTTCTTTTTTTTTCTTTTTTTTTTAAAAACTGGGGGGCTGTTTTACAAAATTTCGGCAAAAAAAAGCGGGTTTCTTAAAAAAAATTTTCTTTTCTTCTCTCTGTCTCTCGGTCTGTCTGTCTTTTGTCTCTCTCTCTGTCTTCCTCTGCCTGTCGTCTCTCTCTCTCTCTCCCCTCTCTCCTCCCCCCCCCTCTCCTTCCCCTTTTCCTAATTAAATTTTTTGGGAAACAAGGGATTTGGCAGGGGAAATTTTTGAATTTAAATCCCAAAAGCCACTGTTGATGACAGCGATTTGCTGGGGTGTTTTGTAAAAGAGTTTTGGGGGAAAATGAAATCCATTTTTGTTCTTTGTGTCCAGCCCTAACGAATTTTTTGGGGCTACTTCATTCAGCCAAAAAAAATTAAAACCAGCCACCTTTTCCCTGTAAAAATTGCCCCAATTTTTTTGTCATCAGCCTCAGCGAAGTTGTTCGAAAGTTGTCCTTTTTTTCGGGTAAAAGGCATTCAGATTTAGAGAAATTGTCCCTTTGGGATGTTCGAATTATTTGTGTTTTTTGGTATGTTTACAGTATGGGCGTTCGTTTCAGATGGATTATATTATTTTCCCACTAAAACCCCTTCGGGGGGGGGCCCGGGGCCCTATTTTAAATTTAAACCATCAAAAATTTCTCTCTCTTTCTCTTTTCTTTTCTCTCTCTCTTCTCTTCTCTCTCACACACACACAGCCTCCCCCCCCCTCCCCCTTTTCTCCTTTTTTTTTCCCGCTACTCTAAATAATGTGTAATGGTCAGTGTTTTAGTGGACCTCAAAAGGAGAGAACATTACTTCGTAGTGGTTTGCGTGGGCCCTTTTTAATGTTTATTTTGACCCGCATATTCCAAGCATTGGGATATTTTGGGAAAATATTACGTGTGAACAAAAGTCAAAAAAAAAAAAAAGATTGTCATTAAAGATAGGGGACGCTTTTTTTTAAAAAGGGTTTAGATTTAAAAGCACATGGTTTATGAATTTTGTAAAATGTTGTTTAGAAACGGTTTTTTTGGGGGTTTTGGGCTAAAGGGGGGGGGGGGGGGAGGGGGGGGGGGGGGGGGGGTTTTAAAATATAAAAAGGGACTTTTAAGGAACGAATTTTCAATGAAATTGTAATGAAAAAAGGGATATGTATTGAGCGCTTTACCTCGAAAAAAGCCAAAAGGCATTTCAGAAAAACATGATAAGATACAAATTTTTTAATTCAAAGCGCGGGCCACAACACACACAAACACACACACACCCCACACACACACCCCAAAAAACCCGCAAAAAACTCCCCCTAAAAACCCCGGGGAAAGAAAAATTAGGCGCGGTCAAAAAAACCAAAAGCCCTAAACCGGCACAGTGTTTTTTTTAATTTTAATTTTGTTTGAAAAAGGAGGTGCAAAAACGGGCAAGAAAAGGGAGAGATTCTTTTTTGGATAGAAAATTAAGTCGCCTTTTTTTTTTATAAAAAGAGTGGATTTTTGCTTCGGAAAAGAAAAGGTTTGCCTGGAAAACGGGCCCTAGAAAATGGGGCCAGCCCTGTGAAAATTTACATGGCTTTAACAATGATTTAAACCTGTGCCCAATAAAGGGCAAAAGCTGAGAAAACCCTTGAAAATTCCTTGGAATTAGAACAAACGCCCCGGAAAAATTACCGGGGCCTTTTAAGGAAAAAATGGGGAGGGGAAAAACCTTTTTTCCCTTTTAAGGGAAATAGACAATGGACCCTGTCTTTTACGGGCTTAACTTTTGGGTCCCCCTTTTTGACTTTTTTTTGGTTTGGTTTTTTGGCCCCCCGCTTTTTCCTTTTGTTTCCGGGGTTGGAAAAAAAAAAGGGAAGGATCCCTGTTTTTCCCGGTGTTGTTTTTCCTGTGGTTTGCTGCAGGGGATTGGTCCCCCCCCTTTCCTTTCCCCTTCTCCCCTCCTCCTTCCTCCCAGTTTTTTTTGCTTTTAAAAATTTTTGGGCTTTGGTTTTTTTCTGTCTACCGTTTCTTTCTGTCTGCCTGTTTGTCTGTCTGTCTGTCTGTTGTTGTCTTCTGCTTTTTCTTTCTTCTTTTTCCTTTTCTTCTGTTTTCCTTCTTTCTTTTTTTCCCTTCTGTTTCCCTTTTTCCCCTTTCTTTCCCACTCCTTTTCCCCTCTCTCTCTCTCCCCTCTTTTTCTCTCTCCCCCTTCCCCAGGTTTAATTCTTTCTGGGGCCTAACCCGTCGGGTTTGTTTTGTATTTCCCCGCCTTTCGGCGTTGACCTTTGGGTCTGCCGCGGGTCGGCTGTCTTGTTCTTTCTTTTCCGTTTTTCTTTTTCTCTGTTTCTTTTCCCTCTTTCTTTTTCTTTCTTTGTTTTTTTCCCCCCCCCCCCTTTCCCCCCCCCCCCCCCCCCACCTCCCCCCCCCCTCCCCCCCCCCAAACCCCCCCCCCCCCCCCCCCCCCCCCCAAACCCCCCCCCAAAACCCCCACACCCCCCCCCCCCCCCCCCCCCCCCAAAACCCCACCCAACCCCCCCAAAAAAGGGGCCCCCCCCCCCCCCCCCCCCCCCCCCCCCCCCCCCCCCCCCCCCCCAACCCCGCCCCCCCCCCCATCCCCGGGGGGCTTTCAGAGGGGCCCTGTGGCGTTTGCTAAATTTTAAAAAATTTTTTTTTTTTTTTTTCCTTTTTTCCCAATCTCTTTTATGTTGTCTGTTGTTTTGTTGCCTTGCCCTCACTCTTTCTCGTTTTTGTCCATTTTTTTGTTGTCTGTCGTCCTCTCCTGTCTCTTTTTCTTTTCCGTTTGGGTTTTGCCCTTTTCCCCTCTCTCTCTTCCCTTCCCTTGCCTCCCTCCCTCCGTTTTTCTGGCTGTTTTCTGTTTTGTCTGTCCCTCTCTCTCACTCTTCTGTCTGTCTTTTCTCTCTCTTCTCTCTCTCTCTCTTCTCTCTTTCCTCTCTCTTTTCTCTCTCTCTGGCAGATTTTGACATGTGGCGGGTGTCTCCGTTTTTTAAAAAGGCCGGTGATAGGGTGCGAAAAGCTTTTTTTTCTTTCCTTTCAAGCCCCCCCTCCCCCCCCCTTTCCCCCCTCCCCACCCCCGTCACCCCCCCTTTCGCTTCCCCCCACCCCCCAAAACCCACATTCCCCAAAAATGAAAAACAACAAACAAAAAAAACATTTTAGAGAGATGTTTTGTTAATAAGGGAAAAAAAAGCGGTATACTTGATAAACGCCCCAGAATAGATGGGGAAGGAAAAGGGGAGGGGAAAGGGGAAAAAGGGGGTGGGGGGTGGGGGGGGGGGGGGGGGGGTGGGGGGCGGGCGGTGGGGGGGGGGGGGGGGTAAAGGGGGCCCAGTTTTGATGTTGGGGGGGAAGCCTTCGGGGTTTCGTGAAAAAGGGAAGGTGGGGCGTGGGGGGGAGAGGGGGGTTGCCGAAGGTGAAAGAACAGTCATTTCCTTTTTCTGTCTTTTTTTTTTTTTTTCATATTCATTTTTTTTTGTTTTGTTCCTTTTCCGTGCGCACCTTCGTCGGGTCCTTCCTGAGAAAGTGTGGGGGGGGGGAGTGGGGGGTGCGGTTGCTGCTGCGAGGGGGTGGTGGAGATGGTGGTGGGGTGGGACGGGGGTGGGGGCCCGGGGGTTTTGGAGAGGGGAGGGGGGTGTATATAATCAGGAGAGGGCATGCGATGGCGGGGCAGCACTGATGATGAGGTAAGAAACTATGAGGGGGAAAGATGGAGGGGTATATTTTGGGGTTCCGTGGCCTTTTTTTCCCTCACACACACCAACACACGACGCACGCACGCACGACCGCACGCACGACGCACGCCGCACAGAGGAGAGAGGAGAGAGGAGGAGAGAGGACAGAAGACGGGACAACGGGACAGACAGACACACCACAAAACCCAAAACACACACACACACCCACACACAACACACAACACACACACACACAAACACACACCCACCCCACACCCACGCACCCCACGCACGACGCACGCACGCACGCAGCACGCAAAACACACCACACACAACCACACCCCACAACACGCGAGCCGCGCGCGCGCGACGAAACGCACGCAACAGCACGCACGCCCCGCCCCGCACGCACCCCACCCCACACACACACCCCAAAACACAAAACACACAAAAAGGAGGAGAGAGAGGAGAGGGGAGAGAGAGAGAGGGGGAGAGAGAGGAGAAAAGGAGGAGGGGTAAAAGGGAGTGGGTGGGGGCAGCTAAACGAAAAAACAAGTCACTCACTTTCCCAAAAACCCCCCCGGCGGGCCCCAGACGGGAAAAGCCCAGGACAGACAGACAGACAGAAAAGACAGACGGGAAAACACACACACACACACGGGACAAAGAGAGGAGAGAGAGGAGAGAGAGAGAGAGAGGACGGGAAGGGACGGGAACGGGACAGAAGCAGACAGACAGACACGCACAAACACAAACCCCACACACAGCACACACCACACAACGCACTTTCACACGCCACCGCACCCCGCACACACACACACATACACACAAAACACAAACAAAACACACAAAACACACCACACACAGGGCGGCGCGCACGCACGCAGGGCCGCACGCACGCCCCGCACGCACGCACGCACGACGCACGCACGCACGCACGCCCCCCCCACACCCCACCCCAACCCCACACAAAGAGGGAGAGAGAGGGGGGAGAGAGAGAGAGAGAGGAGAAAAGGGGAGAGAGAGAGGTGAATGGGAGGGGTTTTTGGGGGCGCTAAACGAAAAACAAGCCCTCTTTTACAAAAATTTCGGCCGCAGCCGGGAAACAGACAGACAGACACGCACACACACACACACACACACCTCTCACACACACACACAACAAAACACAAAACACAACACAAAACCCCCAAAACCCCAACACACGCACAGAGAGAGGGGAAGGGGGGGGGAGAGAGAGAGTGGAGAGAGAGAAAAAGAGAGAGAAAAAAAGACAAAGACAAAACCCCAACCATAAACACACACACAAAACACACACACCCCACCACACCCACACACACACTCCGCGCGCGCGCGCGCGCACGCACGCACGAAACGCACGCACCCCACGCACACCAAGGGGGGAAAAGAGAGAGAGAGAGAAGGGGAGAGAGAAGGGGGGGGGAGGGGAAAGGGGGTTTGGGGGCAGCTGCCCGGAAAAAAACAAGTCACTCCCCTTTTACAAAAAAACTCGGAACAGACAGACAGAAAGGACGACGGGACAGAGGGGCACCAAACAAAACCCCACACAAACCCACCCACCCCCACACGCACGCACCCACGCAGCACCCCCCACGCACACCCCAAAACACACACAAAAGGAGGGGAGGGGGAGGGGGAGAGAGAGAGAGAGGAGGGGAAAAAGAGGGGGAGAGAGAGACAGACAGACGACAGACAGACAGACGGGGACAAAAGGGCCCGCCAGACAACACCCCAAAAATAAAACAACACACGAACGCACGCACGCACGCACCACGCACGCACGCACCACCCCCAAAACACAAAACCACACACACAGGGGAGGGGAGGAGAGAGAGAGGAGTGGAGGAGAGGGGAGAGAGGAGAGGGGGGAGAGGGAGAGAGAGGAGAGAGGGGGTAGGTGAAGGGGGAGTGGGTGGGGGGCAGCTGAACGACAAAAAAAGTCACTCACTTTACAAAAAACTCGGACATAAACCCAAAAAGGGGGGGGGGTAAAGGTGGTGGGATAAAGAGAGAGAGAAAAGAAAAGGAGAGAGAGGAGAGAGAGAGGAGGGGAGGGGACAGAGAAAAAAGGGAGGAGAGAGGGAGACAGAAAAAAAAAGAGAGAGATAGAGAAAGGAGAGAGAGAGGGAGGAGAGGGGAGATAGAGAGAGAGAGAGAAAAAGGGGAAAAGGGGAAAGAGAGGGGGGGGAGGGGAAAACCGCAAAGAGGAGATGGGGGGGGGGGGGGGGGAAAGCAAAAATAACAAAAAAAAAGTCATCCATTTGAAAAACCAAAGGGGGATATCAACCCAGACTTTTTAGGGGGGGGGGGGGGGTGGCGGTCGTCGAGAATGGTGTGTGTGTGTTAGAGAGAGAGAGAGGAGAGAGAGAGAAAAGGGGAGTGAGAGAGAAAAGAGAGGGAGAGAGAGAAATCCACACGTAGCGTTTGTTTGCTCGAGCGGGAATCGGGGTTTATTTTCCGTTGAATCCCACACAGAAAAATGCTTTCTATTTCTTTTCCCTTCTTCTCTTTTTTTTCTTCTTTTTTTTAAAACCTCTTGTGCCCAAAAGGAAACAAGCCCACCATTGTCGGGTTTTGGGTTTGGGACACATCACCCGTTGGAAAAATTTAATGATGTAAAAAAGCAGAAAAAAAAAATTTAAAACACGGGGGTTTCCCGGTTTTTAAAAAGGGGTCGTAGCGACTATGTTTTTTTTTTTGTTTTTTTGTTTTTTTGGGGAAAACCCATCGGCCAAGGGCCAGTAAACAAAAATCTTTTTTTCTTCATAAAATGTAATCTCACTTTTGAACTAATCTTTAAAAACCCTTTTGGGGAGGGGCCCGGGTCAGTTAAAAGTCTTTTAACTTTTCTGTCATCTGACATTTTACTACCTGTCTTGGTTGGAAGAGGAAAAGGGAAAGGGGAAGGGGGGGAGATGGCGGGCGGGAAGGGAAAGGGGGGAAAAGGGGGGGGGGGGGGGGGGGGGGGGGGGGGGTGATCGTGGAATGGGATGAAGGGACGGCTGCAAAAATTATCTTTTTCAAGGGCGTAAAAGAGAGGTATGATGGGCCCGGTTTGAAGATGAATGGGGTGAGAGAGAGAGAGAGAAGGGAGAGAGGAGGGGAAGAGAGAGAGGAGAGAGGAGAGTAGAGAGGAGAAGGGGAGAGAGACAGACAGACAGACGGGACAGAAGACAGAAGAAGCCGACACACACACAGACACACAAAAATTCACAAAAACCCCAACACACACACACCCCAACACACAAAACCACACCACCACACACACACGACCCCCCTCCCACTACACACTCGCACACCAAACTTCCCCAAAAAACTTTTCCCAAACCCACTTTCCATTCCTCCGTTGCTCCCTTTACCGTGTTGGTAAAAACCTTGAGTCAAATGTCACAGAGAGGACGCTGCCCAAAACACCCCGTTCGCTGCCCCCAAAAGGACACGCAGTGATAGTGGACGAATGAAAACAAAAAATATCAGAAACCCATGAGGCCTTCTTAGTGTGAAAAATCTTTCCCCACCTGATGTGATCTTTGAATTTTGAAAGGGGTTTTTTTTTTCCCCCGTAAAAATTTTCTTTTTTTTAAGGGGAAAGTTTTAAAAAAAAATTTCCCGGTTTTTGTGTTTTTAGAAGAGGTTTTTAAAAAGGTTGTGTGTTTGGGTTTTTTTTTTCCTTTTTTTTTTTTTTTCTTTTTTTTTTTTTTGATTGCAATTTGGGATTCCCCGGGTGCCCAACCTTGTTAGGGCCCCTTTCCCGGTCGGCTGGGCAATAACAACTTTACCTTACACACTGGTAAAACAGCAACCCAACGCAAACAAAAGTCGATACCCTTGTTTTTTAAAGCGGTAATTGCGACATGCAAAAGAAAATTTTTTCTTTTTTTTTTGACGCTGAAAAGAAACCTATTTATAATGTTTTAAAAGAAAGGGGGGGGGGGGGGGGAAACCTTAAAAATTTAAAATTACCCCTGAGAAACACCCGTGAAGTAAGGGCTCTCTGTCCCAATCGTAAAAGGGGACTTTGCGGGATTCGGCGAATTACGAAACCCGGTTTTAATACTTTGCACAGAGAGAGAGAGAGGGAGGAGAGAGAGAGGAGAGAGAAAAGGAGGAGAAAAGAGAGAGGGGAAGAAGGCATTTTAAAGCCCTTTAAAAACAAAAAAAAAAAAGAGGAAATAGGGAACAAACAACAGGCGTAAAAAATTAAAAAAAAATTTACAGTTTTGACAAAGGAAACGGGGATTAAAAACTTTTGAATCGGTATTCTCTTTTTAACCAACACACCACACACCCACCCAAACCACACACACACCACACGAAAACCCCCCCACAACCCCACACACCACAACACCCCACACAACCACAACACACCACACACACAAAGGTGATACGTGGTGCGACACACACAAAAAACACACACACACACACCCAAAAACCCCCCACCCAAAACACGAACCCACACAAACAACACACACACCACCCCCCAACAACACGCAAAACCCCTACAAACAACACCCAACACACACACAAAACACACACCCACCACCACCCACCCCCAAAACTCCACAAAACACTTTACACACACACACCCCCAAAACACAAAACACCCACACACACACACAACACACACCACACACACACAAAGAAAGGGCATACGTCCCGTGCGCACAAAAACACCACACACACCCCCCCCACACACCCCACACACACAAACACACAACACACACACACTAACAACAACCCAACACAAACACACCCCACACACACACACACCCAAACAACACACCCACACACACACACACACACACACACCGCCCCCCAACGACACCCACACCACACCACACACACACACACACACACCCCACACACACAGAGTTGCATAGTGCTTTGGCAAAACAAAACACACCCCCACACACACACACACACCACACACACACACACCCCAACCCCACACACAAAATAAAACACCCACACCACACACACAACACACACACACACACACACACACTCACACACACACACACACACACAAAAACACACACCACCCCAACGACACACACACCCCACGACCACACACGACACCAACAAAACACACACACACCCCCCCAAACCCCACACACACACAAACCAACACACGCACATTTACCCCCCACACAACACACACACCAACACAAAACACACACGCCCCCCCCTCCCCCCCCCCCCCCCCCCCCCACCCCCCCCCCCCCCCCCCACCCCCCCCCCCCAACAAAACACACTAAAGGTAAAAACAATTCACAGAATCCAAAAAAGAAAATGTTCGCAGCGCAGGGACGGCTTTTCAAGGGCCCATTTCATCTACCCATGCATAATGCATGGGGGGCCTGTCGCAGTCTTCGGGGGCCCAATTTAAAGCCCCGTCACCCCGCTCTTTCCCCTTTTAATTGGGCGTTCCCTAAAAAGGCCCAGCCGGGCGGACGGGGACGGGCCCGTCCGTCAGTCCGTCAGTCGGGGCAGCCAGTTTCGTAAAGATGTACTACGGCGAGGGCCCGGGGATTGTTTCCCCCGACTTAGTCATAAAAATTTAAAAAGGGCTGGGGGGGGGGTTGATTGGGGAGAGGGGGGGGGGAAAAGGGGAAAAAGGGGGGCGAAGGGGATGGAAGTCGGGGGGGGAGGGTGGGCAGGGAGGGAGGGAGGGGGGGGGGGGGGGGGGGAGGAGCAAAAGGGACGGGGGGGGGGGGGGGGGGGTTTAAGTGGGTGGATGGGTGCAAACAGGATGTGTATGTTGGGGGTTTTGTGATGAGGGTTTTGGGTTTTGTGTGGGTGCGTTGTGTCCCGTTCGTGCGTGCGTACCCCGCGCGCACGCGCGGGGGGCCTTCTACCTCTCTCTCTTCTCTTTTCTCTCTCTCTCTCTTTTCGGGTGTGTGTGTGGGGTTGGTGGTGTGTGGTATGGGGTGGGGGTGTGTGGGGTGTTTGGGGTTTGTGCGTGGGGTGCGGGCGGCTTTGCGGGGTTTTTTTGGGTGTGTGTGCGGGGCGTGTTTTCGTGTGTTTTGTTGTGTTGTGTGGTGTGTGTGGGGGGGGTTTTGTGTGTGTGTGTGTGTGTGAGTGAGGTGAGTGAGTGCATGCGTGGTTTTCCCCGTGTGGGGGTGGTGTGTGATGCGGGGGGATGCCGTGACACACAGGGGTTGTTAAGGTGTTTTTGTCAATCTCCATCCCCGTTTTCAACTTAAAACCATAAAAGCCGACTTCCCCTAAAATGCTTCCCTCGAAATTCCAATCTCGCTGCCCCCCTTCATCACCCCCCCCCCCCTATCGCACACAAACCACACCACTCTCCTCTCTCCCCTCTCTCTCCTGTTTCACCATCTTTCCCCCTTTTTCAGCACCCCCCCCGGGCTTCCTTTCTTTTTAAGCTTTTTTCGTTTTGGGTTATTTATATATATATATTTAATATATATATATATATATTATATATATTATTATATTTTATATATACAACAAACTAATAAAATTCCAAGGATAAGAAACCGAGACCGTACCAGAAAACTTACAGAGCAGTTGGGTGTTTCCCAAGGGACTGCAAGAAATTTTTAAATTTAAATAAACAAAGTTTGGCTCTTATGTCTTAGATTAAAGGGAAATAGGGGGAGATACGCTTTTCATCCCTGAAAGTGGAAGTTTGTTCGGGCCTAACTAACGAAAGTGTTTGAGTGGGGGGGTTTGGGGGAAAAAATAAAATAAAATCCCTTCTCAAAATGAGCCTTCAGCAAGTTAAAATTCCCCAAGGGGGGGAGGGGGACTTTCCTCAATGGAACGGGAAACTCACAAAACATATAACCCCTGGTCATAAAAAACCGGGTTTTTCAAAACTTGGGGGTTTTCTCCTAAGGGGACTATTCTTCCCAAACTGTCCTTTGTATTCTACAACTTTAGCCTAAACAGATGACATATTAATAATGACAGAAAAAAAATGAAGAATTTTTGGGAACATTTTTTAAAATTAAAAAATAACAATAGTAATAAGAGAGAGAGAGAGAGAGAGAGAGGTAAAAGGGGGGAGAGAGACCCAGAAAAGAGAGAGAGAGAGGCGAGGAGAGAGATGTTTTTAAGGGAAAAAGGTTGTAGGTCTCGGCCCCACACCAGTGTAAACTGTTTTCTTCAACAGTACCTCAGTGTTTTTCTCCTTAGAAAAATTTTAAAACTTGCTGAAAAGGGTCATTTTTTAGAAGCATTTATTTTATTTTTTTCCCCATCCACCCTCAAGCCAAAACTGTTAGGCAGAATCTCTTGCCATGCAGGTATGAAAGCGTTCTCCCCCCATTTCTTTTAATCTAAGGGGCATAAGAGCAAGCTTTTGGGTTTTAATTTTTATATTTTTATATTTATATATATATATATATTATATTTTAAAATAAAATATATATATATATATAATATATTTTTCGATGGGGGGGTGGGTGGTGGTGGTTATAGAGGGAGGGGATTGGGCCGTAAAGGTGGGGGGGTGGGGTGGGGCGGGGGGGTGAGGGGGGGGAAAGGGTTTGGGGAAATAAGAAATGATGCTATGTTAAAAGGGTTTGGGAACACCCACACAGACGGGACCACGCACAAAACACACACACGCACACAACACACACCGCCCCACACACACGCAACACACACACACACACCACAACACACACCCCACACACACACACACACACACACCAACACACCAAAATGTTCATAATCGTAGGGACTGGCGTAGGTAGCGGGGTGAAAATGTAACCTATGCAGTGGAAAACAAATTTCCCGGCCCATTTCAGCTTTTTGTTTTTTTTTCCCTCCTTTTGTTTGGGTTTTTGTTGAAAGCAGACCCTTCCCACCAAAGCACTGCGTCTGAAAAAAAGTGAAAAGGGGTTTGGGGAAAAAAAAAAGGGGGTTTTCACACACGCGCACACACGCAGTCCAAAACACAAGCGCACGCAAAAGCACGCACGCACACATACATTTCACATCCCCACGCACGCAAAGGCACACCCCGCACGGCACCGCCGCACAAAACAAAACACAACATGCACGGACGCACCCCACACACCACACTCGCGCACACGCGCGCACGCTGCAAACACGCACACCCGCAGTGGGGCTCGGGGCGCCCTGGCCCCGCGCGCACCACACACACCACAATTTTACTCACACCTCACAGAAACAAAACCCCAGGTTTGAGAGGGGTTTAAAAGAAGAGGGACTCAAGGGCTAGAAAATTTTTACCAGGGAAAAGATTTTAGGCAGTGCCTATTCTTCCCAAACTGTTTTTGTTTTTTTACAACATTCAGCTAAACAGCTGCAATTTAATAAAAGGCAGAAAAAATGAAGAATATAGCAACATTTAATATTAACAATTAAAAAATAGTAAAGGAGAAGAGAGAGAGGGGGAAAAGGAGAGGGGAGAGAGAGAGAGAGATGTAAGGGGGAAAAGGTTGTAGAATCTTCGGCCAAAAAAACAGTGATATCTGTTACTTCAACAGCTTTTTTCCCTCCTAGGCCGCTGAAAGGGCCCCCAGAGTGGGCCCCGGGCCGCTTTGACAGACACAGGAGGACAATTGGGGCAACAAAGGTTAATTAAAAAAACCCAATAGAAGGTAGATGGAACAATGTTGCGATGTGTCATTTTATTGTTGGGCTTGTTTGACGGGAATTTAAAAACTTGAGAAAGTAAAAAAAAAAAAACAGGAAACAAGTAATGCAAACAGAAAAAAGGGGAAAGGGGGGGGGGGGGGGGGGGAGGAAAGAGAGGGGAGAGAGATGAGAGAAGGAAAAGAAAAGAGAAGAGAGGGGAGGGGGCTGAGAGGAAAAAGAGAGAGAGAGGGCCCGAGGGGAAAGAGGAGAGAGAGAAAAGAGAGAGGAGGGGGGGGCTGAGAGAAAGGGAGGGAGGGGAGAGAGGGGGAGAGCGAGAGAGGGGGAGAGAGAGGGGAGGAGGGGGGGGGGGGGACTTTAGAGAGAGGAGAGAGGAGAGAGAGATGAGAGGAAAGGGGGGAGAGAGAGAGAGAGAGAGAGGAGAGATCAAAACCATCAGACAAAAGAAAAGACAGACAAAGGCAGACAAAGAGGGGAGGGGAGGGGGGGGAAGGGGGGGGGTGGGGGGACTGAGTCTTAAAAAAACCCCAAAAAAAACGAACAAAAAAATGCCCTAAAACTGTCGCGGTTAAAAAAAAAAAAAAATTTCCCCCCCGTCGGCCCCGGGGCTCCCTTCCCTGGGTACTCAAACCCGCAGGGGGGGGGGGGGGGGGGGAGGGCGAGTGGGGTGGCCCTGAAGACTGGGAAAAGGCAGACGCTTTTTTCCCCCCCCCCCCCCCCCCCCCCCCCCCCCCCCCCCCCCCCCCCCCCCCCCCCTCCCCCCTCCGTTCACCACCATCCCTTTCCACCCCTCCAACCCGCACCCCCACGAATCGGGAAAGAAAGACACCTTTTGAGATTGATGGTGGAACCAAATGCACGCGGCGCGGCGCTTCGGGCTGTGTGTGTGTGTGGGTGTGTGTGTGGTGTGTGTGTGTGGGGTTGGGGTGCTTTCGTGGGGTGGTGGGTGTGCGTGCGTGAGTGTGCGTGCGTGCGTTTTTGTTTTCCCTTTTGTGTGTGTTGTGTGGGGTGTGTGTGTGTGTGTTGTGTGTCGCGCGCGCGCGGGGTGAGGGCGGCCTTTAGACAAGTGACGCCGTTTTTTAAACGTAAGTCCCGAGAGAGGAGAGAGAGAGAGGTTTGTGTGATTTTGCCCGTGATTAAGTCCCTTTTTTTGACGGGGGGCCCAAAATTTACCCTTGGGGGGGTTACTTTCTGCCGTACACCCGTAGTCCCTGGGGGTTTTGGGGGCGCTGTCGCAACTTGGGAAAAGGGGCTTTTCCGTTTTCTCTCTTTCTTTTTTTTTCTTTCTTTTAAAATTTTTTTTTTTCATTTCCCCATTCCTCTCTCTTTCTCTCTCTCTCTCTCTCTCTCTCTCTCTCTTTTCTTTTTTTTCTCTCTTCTTCCCCTTCTCTCTCTAGTGTTTGTGTGTGTGTGCCTTGGGGTGTGTGTGTGGGGTGTGGTGTGTATTTTGTGTGTGTGTGTTTGTGTGACTGAGTGTTGTGTGTGTGTGTGTTTTGTGTGTGTGTGTGTGTGTGTGTGTGTGTTCCGGTGTGGGATGACTTTGTTGAGAGTGGGAGGTTTTTTTTGGGGGACGGGGAGTTTATTTACTGTGTGTGTGTGTTTGTGTGTGTGTGTGTGTTTGGTGTGTGAACAAGAACAAGAACAATTTTTTTTTTCCATATGACAACCAGAGGTTTTGCGGGGCCCCAGGTTTTTCAGGTTAAAACATTTTAAGTGTGGTGTGGTGGTGTGTGTGTCGTGTGTGTGTGTGTGGTTTTGTGTGTAGTGTTTTGAAAAAATTTTTTAAAATGAAGTTAAAGAGTTTTGCGTACACAGAAAAACCAAAATTCCCTTTGGGGATGACGCCTGGGAAAATGCCCAAAAAGTGTTTTGTGGCTTCTTGTCCCCTTAGGGCCAATCGGGTTTTGGGTTTTCATTTTTCTGTCTATCTGACTGTCGGTCGCCTTTTTTTCTGTTTTGTTATCTGTCTGTCTATCTGTTGTTTGTCTCTCTTTTTCATTCTCTGGTTTTGGGGTGGTGTGTGTGTGGTGTGTGTGTGTGTGTGTGTGGTGTGTGTGGTTTTAATGACCTGTGAGTGACCTCAGCACCTCGCCCCCAGGGGAAAAAGGGGGTTTGGGGTTGGGCTAAAACCCCCCTGTGAAAAAAAAGGGCGGTTTTCAGAAGCATTGGACGACAATGAACCCAAAACATTCACCTGGGCAATGAAGGGTCCCATTCCCGGGACTTATGCGGGAGTGCAGTGAAAACCGAAAGGGAAACTGCAAGGGGGCCCGGAAATCCCCTTTTAACACCCCGGGGCAACAAAGAAAAATAGCCCCATGGAACATCAGGCGATGTTTGAAAAAGGAAAAAACCATCCAAGTTGCGAGAGAGATGAAAAACTACAAGTCGGAGTGGTAGGGGGTGAGTGAGACAAGGTGGTACAATTTAGGGACAGCTGGACTTTCTTGGAGACAGGTGCTGTATCAGGGCACACAGGGATGGAGCCCCAATTTAGGGGGTGGCCCCCAGCTGGCACCCGGGGACAAGGGGCACTCCCCGGATGGGAAAACCCGGGCAACTCCCCCTTTATCAAGCAAATTTACCCCGAAAAGGGAAAGACATCGGCTGGGAAATCATCCAGTGCTTTGCTCCCCCCCCAATGATGCGGAAAAAGAGAAGAAAAATGACTTTACCAGAAATACAGACGTGATAGGGCAAAAGAGGGCGGGGGGGGGGGACATAACCTTTTGATGGGGGGATTTTAACGCCAAGATCGGAAAGGGGCAAACAGGCTTCGAGGGAAAACATGGGGGAAAAAGGACTGGGGGCAGATGAACCCAGAATGGGGAGCGTTTGCGACCGGCGCCCTGAAACCCGCTGGTGATAGGGGGGGAAGCATCCCTTTCCCCCCACCAAACGCATCCCCAAGGCCCCCAAAGGGAGCCCCGAACCATTCCCCGGAGAAACCCGATTGACCCCAAACTGCATTAGCCGCAAATTCAGGAGGGTATGGCGGGATGTAATGTGGGGATGAGAGGTGGTCGTGTCATCAGCCCCCACCCTTTTTTTAACAACGTGGAGACTTTGGCCCCAAGAGATTTTACCAACACCAACAAAAACACGTACAAGGTACAATGTCGGATGCTCCGGAAAAAGGGACAAAACAAACAGCATTCCAGGGTCAGCCCTTTTCCCAAAAGGTTCCGCCTTCAAGAGCTGATAGAAGACCCGTGAGACGGGGCAAACGAGACAAGTGGGAAAAACTTTCAAAAAAGCTCTGGCTTGGGCACTGGGGAAAAGGGTCCTTTGGGAAGAAGGGAAGGGCCCCCCGCACAAAATGGATTCTGCCCAAAACCCTCCCCCAAGTTGGAAACAAGGGAGAGAAAAAGGAAAACTACATGAACCGAGCCGAAAAGACCCGCTAGGGGAAAGGCCCCAGGAAAAAGCACACAGCAGCGAATGGGGGAAGTAAAGAAAAGCATCAAGGGAAAGGGCAAGAGGGAAACCCACTTTGACGACCCGGCCAGCCAAGCAGAGGGGGCAGCCCGGGAAAGGGGGAAACTGAAGGACCTTACCTTGGGGGCCAAAAAAGCTTTACGGGTTAAAAATCCGAGGGCAGACAAGCCAGTGAAGGACAAGAACGGAAAAACCCCCTTACAAAAAACCCCGGGGAAAGCTGAAAAAGATGGGCAGAAACTTCCGGGGGGCTGCTTTAACCGCCCCGCCCCCGACGCACCCCAGACATCCCACCTGCGAGATGACCTGCCATCAGCTGTGACAAACCCTCAAAGGAGGGGATCAAGAAGGCCCTATGACTCTGAAAAATGGGAAGGCTGCAAAAGGCCCGGGCGAGATACCGCAGAAAACCATCAAAACAGGGGCATTTGGACAGCTTTTCGGGCATGCTATACGCCTCTTCAGGGAAGATCTGGGAGAAGGAGGGGTACTGGCCCCCCGGGGGAAAGAAGGAAACGTCATAAGGTGCCGAAGAAAGGAGGGCCTCAGGGACTGCAGCAAAATACCGGGGGGGATCAGGCTCTGTCAAACCCCCGGCAAGGTTTTTCAAAAAGGGTTCCGGGGGAGAATGAAAAAAGGCCGTCGACCAAACTCCCAGACCAGGGAGGGGGCTTCCCGGGAGAACAAATCATGTGCGACCCGATTTGCCAGCCCGGATCATCGTGGAAACAGTCGCTGGGGGGTGGAATCCCCCCTTTTTCATCAGCTTCTTTGATTATGGAAAAAGGCTTTCGACAGTTTTGGGGAAAAAGGGGATGTGTTTGGGAAGCTGCCCGAGGCATTTCGGGAGTCCCCAAGAAGATATCTCCCCATTCCCGGGGCACCTACCAGGGGCATTTAACTGAGGATTGCCCCCGCTTTGGGCCCCCTGTCCGGGAAAATTTCGAGGTGGGGGACCGGGGGGTTCGGCAGGGGTCCCGCTGTCGCGTTCCTCTTCCCTGGTCATTGACTGGATCTGGGGAAGGGCCAATAAACAGGGAGAAACAACGGGGATACGGGGGACATTGGGCGCAGCTCGACGACCCTTTACTTCGCTGACACCTGGCTCCTTTTCACCCCAGCCCCGCCAGATGCAGGAAAAAACCCCTCGTTGGAGACCCCATCAGCGGGACAGGGTTAAGATTTTAAAGGGAAAAAGACCCAGCTGAGAAAATTTAAACCACTGCCCAAAACACCAGTCACAGTCGATGGAGAAGGCCCCTCAGGGGGTGGGTCTTCGTTTTACCTGGGAAAAAGGGGGTTGACCAACGGGAGGCACGGGGGCCCAGCCCTCACAGCCAGAATCGGCAAAGGGAAGAGCAGTTTCGTCATGCCAAAAAACATTTGGGGATCTGGAGGAAACGCATAAGGGAAACCAAAAATGCATCTTCAACCTTTAATTTTGAAATCCGTTCTGCTTACGGATGCCCAAAACGTGGCGAAAACACCGGGCGATGCAACAAAAGAAATTTAGGGCATTTTTTAAACCTGTTGAGGCGCTTCCCCCCAAAACGATGGCAGGGGCAAAGGGCCGAAAAAAGAAGATTGTGGGGGCGTGCGGGGGGGGCCCCCCTTTGGCCCCCCCAGATACTGCGAAAAAAAGTGGGGCCTGGATCGGACACACCCCAGGAAACCAGCCCCTCCAGACCACACGCCAAGCCCCGACCCGGAACCCCCCAGGGAAAAGAGAAAGAGAGGGCCGGCCTCGCAACAGTGGAGTGAGACACTGAGGCGGGAGTTGAAACAAAAAGGGGCCAAAATGGATGGAATGGGCCGAACAGCCCAAAAACAGAAATGCGGGGGGGGGAAGAGTCGTTGATGGCCTATGCTCCCCCGGGGGCCCGGGGAATAAATGAAAAAAAGAGCTGACCCCAGTGCGGTGACGGCCCCCCGATTATTTTTATATATATAGCCCCTTAGCGTCGGTGGGCTACAAGCAACCCCTTTCCCTTTCCTTGCTTGCCTTTTCTTTTCCTTTTTCCCAGCTTAGCTTAGCTTAGCTTAGCCCTTTGCTTGCCCTTTCCCTTTCTTTACCCTTGGTTGCCTTACCTTACCTGACCTGGGCCTTACCTGACCTGACCCGACCTGACCTGAATTACTGTCAACCCGGGGTTTTGTCAGTGGGAAGGACTGCGCACAGCCCAAAAACAATCACAGCTTGCTTACAAAACTCATTATAATCATTTTCATTGTCACATCAAAACCCCTGTAAAGTTTTAACTTTACTAACTGATCATAGAAAGAAAAATCAATGCATATGGAATCAAAAAAAAAAACTTTTTCCCAAATTCACAAAACCTTTGTCTAAAACATCATTAAAATAAACCCGGGGGTTTAAAAAAAATTTCCCACTTTACCTGGCCCCGGTGATCTTAGGGTATACACGAATCACTGTCTTTTCTTTTCCTTTTTTTTTTTTTTTCTTTTCATTTTTCACTTTCAAACCAACACAACTGCTGGGGACTGGTCAGGTTGGGGCCGCCGGGGACTGGTCAGGTTGATGCTGGCAAATGGGCAGGTTAACCGCTGGGGTTTTGGGAGGTTGGGCTGCCGGCGGAAAGTGGCGCTGGCCCCGTATGAGGTGAACCCCCGGTTTTGATTGGAAAAAGTGCCCATTAGACATTGATCTGTTCTCCTTTTTTCTTCCTGCCTTAACGCATTGGCCCCTCTCTCTCTCTCTCTTCTAGTCTGGGTCTTTTCAAAAGGACTGGTTTCTTTTTTTTCTTTTTTTTTTCTTTCTTTTTCTCTTATCAGTTAGCAAAACTCTTTCTTTTACATCTTCCTTAGTCTTCCCCCTGCAGCTCTTTAGGGGCTAATGCTTTTAAATCGGGTTTTGTTTACTCCCCCCATCTCTTGCCTTCCCCTCTTGCCCGAGCTTTCACCCCGAACCTTCCCCTTTTGTTTGTCTGTTCGTTTTTTTTTTCGTTCTCCCCCCTCACTCCCCGCTTCCTATTTTATCCTAAAACCAACTGGCAAAGGGCGAGTACCATTGGTCGTTTTTTCCCCCCTTTTACTTGAGGTTGCCCCCCCTTCAATTTTATTGGGTATGTTTTAAAATGGCGTCAAAATTACCGGGTTGCTCTTGTGGTGGTCAATGGTCATTTAAAAAATTAGCTTTGATTTTACCCCAATAAAAACCCGTACCCTTCCCCCCTCCCTTTCGGCCGGGCGTGAACCCTTTAAATTTTTGGGAAAGGTCCACAAAATTTGGGTGGTGAGTCTGGAAAAGGCCCCCAAGGGCTGTCTGGCCCAGACATCGAGGCGTCGGGGCAAGCGGCTTTTGTCTGTCTGGGAATGGCCCGTACCTTTTCCGTGGAGCCCTTTTCCCCCGCTATGCTTAATTGGGGGACCGAACATGAGGGGCCCTTTTACCCGGCGCCCCGAATATTTGAGTTTGGTCATGCCCCGTTGAGTGGCTGGCGCGGACCCGACTTTTGGGTTTTATTTTTGTCCGTGAAATTTCCCCCCTTTCAAAAGGGTATGTTTCCCCATTGTCTCAAAACAACGGTACAAAAAAAAAAAACACCAAATTTTTCTGACAACAGTACACGTGCCCAAATTTGAAAATATTTACAACAAAGGTTTTTTTAAATTATAAGAAAATATCATTATTGGGAAAACCGCCCAATTTAGTTATCATTGGGCGGGGCGCTCTTGCCCTTATTTCAACATTTTATAACAAAATCTTTGCGCCCCCTATTTCAAATTTCCCTTTCCCGCGGATTTTCCAATCTTCTTTTCACAAATAAATTTTGAAAAAACACAAACTGATTGATCACGATCCATGAACCTCACCCAGGAAAACTCCATCCTCACTTATCGCAAAAAAGTGCATTACCACACAAGCGGGCTGTTTGCTCCAAAAATAACTAATTTACATGAACAAATCCACAAAAAATATTGAACCCTAGGCCCAAAGGGGAAAGGCCCCCTATCCCCTCAAAATAACTGTAATCAACACATATTATTTAAAAGGGCTATGCACCCGGTAAGGGCTTTTAATTCCTTTCTAGACTACACGACTTAAATAGTCAGCTTCCCCACATTCTGTCGCTTGGGAAAGTTCTGCACTCGTACCTTGGGGGGGCTGCGTGCCATTGCCAGCGCCCCCCCCCCCTGCTGTTTTTTGCTTTTGCCCCTGCAGGAATTTGAGTTTGGGTTTATGATCTCTCTATCCGAACTCTTTCCCCCAAAAGTATTTGGGAAAAATTTTTGGGGGCCCACACACAGCCAAAATCCTTCTCTACCCCTTTCGTACCCCTTTTTCACACTTCGTCAGGTTCCTGTGGCATTTCTTACCCGGAAAATGACCCCCTTTGTGTCCCCGGGAAAATCTGCACCTTCTCCCCCACCCGTTTCATCTGTCCGCAACAAAAAAAGGTTTGGGGCATAAACTGGGTAGTTTTAAGGGTGGGGGGAACCCAGTCTTTCCAAAAACCGTCCCGCAGTGCTTGGGTCTGCAGTGTTGCCATTCGACCACTGCCCGTTTCCCTGCCTTGACCAAATCAATGAGGGACTCGTGATTGCTGGGGAAATTGGTACAAACCTCCGGGAGAAACCCAATTAAAAAATAGCAGACTTTCCCGACTTCTGTTTTGGTCTTTGGTCTTCTGAAATTTTATCTTTCCACCTTCCCCTTTTCTGGCTGCTTTGTGTTTTGCCTCCCACAAAAAAAACCTAGGAAATCCCGGTTGGAAAAACCAAAACTTTGGGATTTGTTGGTCTGGCTGTTAGATTTTGGGTTTTCTCAATCTCTCCCAAAAATGCTCCTAGCTGCTCATATGCCTCCCATGCTCAGATGCTATCGAAAGTCAAACCATGAAATTCACAAAAACCCTTTCCCCCCCCGTTTAAAAAAAACTTCCTCATCTTTTTACTGTCTAGCCCTTTTATTTCAGTGGAAAATTCCCCGTATGACTTTTTTCCTGGAAAAATCAGGCAAAAAAAATTCCCCTTCCCTTTGGGTGGGTCTCCTTACCCCCATAAATGAGGGTGCTTGGGCCCATGTGCTGAGTTCACGCTGAATTTTTTTTGCGGAAAAAAAATTGCATGGAAAAGTTTTGATTTCCCATTCCATTGATTCGGGAATTGATCTACCTTTTTAATGATGGGAATGGCCCTTTTCCCAAAAAATTTAGCAGCTTGTTGTGATTTTGTGGGAAGCAGTAACAGGACTTGTTTTCCCCCCTTGGGGAATTGATTCCTCACCTTCCTGTCATATTGGTTTCTGAACGACCCTTTGCCCTTTTGCAAACCCCCCCCTTGAACCTTACATGTCTCTTTCCCCGTACCCACCTTTGGAAAAGGGGACATTGGGCAATCGATCAATAGCCACTCTCTGAATGGTGTGTCAATTAAAAAAAGGGGGTTTAAAGGGGGCCCCCTCTTTTCCCCTCTTGTGGTGACCCTTTTCAACATCCCAAAGACATGCAGAACCGCTTTTTGTCTGCCATCGCCCCTGGCCCCAAAGAAAATCATTTAAAGATTCGGTAGCTGTTTTGTGGTGCCCCAGATGGGCCCGCCTGAGCGATGTGACCACTGAATGACGTGTCCGATAACCTTTCTGGGACCTTAACTGAGTTGTCCCTTGCCTGGGTTTTCCCCTTTGGTGAACACTCGGTACAACAGCCCACCTTTCCCAAGAAAATTCTGTCTCACCTCTTAACCAACCCTGTTTCTTCCCCTTTGCTAACTCCAAGACTTCACGAGGGGAAGGGGGTTTTTTTCCCGCGCTGCCCTAAAATTATCAGGGGGACAATTTTATGCCCGACTTCTTGCTTGGGAAGGACTAAAGGTTTATCAAACCTTTTCCTCCTTCTTGCTCCCTGTTTTTTAACGCCGCCCCTTTTAGCAAATCAACAAAATCAGGATCCCTGGAAACCTTGCCCCCGGGAATTTTTTCCCAAAGATCAAATCATAAAGGGGTTTTCCATCACCAGCGCAGACAACTAACCTTTAGAAGTAAGGGGTTCGTAATTCTATCTTGGGGAAAAATGGAAAACTCCCCCACAGGGCCATGATTTGGTACATGTCTGGATTTGCCCTGTCAAATCCCCTTCCCCGCCAGCGTTGTTCTTACTACACCAAAAGAACAACCAGTGTCTCGTAAAACTTTCCCCTTGCTGGCCAATCCACCCCTTTTCCATGTAACGAACCAAAAGCCCGTGCCCCCCCATCCCTGGGCAAATGGAAATGCTGTCCAGTGCTAAACCCTAGGCCGCGCTCTCCCCCTTCAGATTGGATTTCCCCTTTTTGGGTTTCCCCTGCAGGGGTTTCCCGGGGACCCCTTTTCCCCCCTTGCAAGGCGCTGCCTTTTGGAACCTCATGGGGCCAAAACCCCCGCCCCCAAAGTTCCCCTTTTTGTGACAAATGAAACACCTATTGTCCCCTTTGCCCCCCTTCTGCCCCCCCACTGGGGGTTTTCAGACTGTGCAGAAAAAAAATCCCCTAGTCTCCTTGCACTTTTCCCTGTGCCCGGCACCTGTTTCTCCTACCTTAGTCCCCAAAAGTGCCTTTATAAACCTTGTAACTTTAGCAATTTCCCCCGCTGTCTTGGCTGTCTCTCTTTCAAATTTATGGTTAACTCAGGGGCCCCAAACCCGACAAAATTGTTCCTTTATAACCAAACTCTTTCAAATCAGCGAACTCCTTTTTCCCCTAAAACCCCACCTAAAAATTTCTCAAATAGTGATTTTAAAAAGTGAACCCAAAATTTAGTGTTGTTTTTACCCCCCTTGTAAACTGCTGATCGGGAAAATTTTTTTTGAATCCCCCCTCTGTGAGGGTCAAAACCCTTCATCAATGATTTTTTCACAGCACCAAATCAGATTTTTGGTTGCTTGGGAAAAGCAGTGAAAATCTGTAATGCCTTTCCTGTCAATTTGCGCTGACAAAATGACTGGCCCCCTCTTCTGAAGGCCAACCCTGACTGGTAGCAAACGTTTTAAACGACTGATGTATGCATCAATTGAATCTGTTCCCTTAGAGAATTTTGCAAAATTTGGTTTGGGGGGATAACCCGCGCACCCGGGCCCCGGAAACTGAAAATCCCAAACATCGGTGGGGCTCCCCTTTTTTTTTCACCTCTCTAACTCTGCCCGAATCCCTTTGTCTTTTTTGTTTTTTGCGTTAATCTTTCTGTTTCCCGCGTTGATTAGCCGGGTTCCCTTTCCTTTTGTTCCTGCTCCGGGTATTTCTCCTAAGATCGGGGGTCTTTCCCCCTCGCTCATCTCTTTCCATCTTTTGTTGGGGGTTTTAAAGAATGCTCGCAACTCCTCCCGAGTAGCCCAAACACGAAACGGGCGCTCAAAGGGGTTCAAAAGGGGTGTTTTTTCGTCCCATATATCTTCCTTTTTTTTTTTTTTTTTAAACAAGATTTTTTCTACTCGGGAAAAACCCAAAATGGTGGTTACCGACACGGTGACGTAATGCACAATCCTATGAATGATAATATTTGTTGGGAAACGTAATTGTTTTTATAAAACGCCCCGCGCCTGACCCAAATATGGGGAGCGAATTTTTAGGCTATCTGTGCGAAATAAGTACTCTGGGGCTGAAATGCCCAAGGGCCTTTGAAATTTAAATATCTTTGGGAAACAAAGCCAAAACCTGTATTTAACTTTTCTTGGAAACATACAGTAAAACACTAACCCCTTTTCTTTTTGGAACCCAAAAAACAAATTTCAATACTTGTCCACCCGTTCCTCTTGAGAAGTTTTAACAATTATAATAAATTGGGCCGAATATCCTGGCAAGCTCGCCCAAAAAATTGTCAAACCCCGCGGGGTTTTTTCAGGGGGGAAGGGGCTAGCGCACAGCCAAAAACACTCACGCTTGCTTACAATCTCATTCATATATCATGGGATTCGTCACATCAAACCACTGTAAAGTCTATAAAATTTACTAACATGTCATAGAAAAAAACATCAATGCATATGGGAAACAAACCCAAAAAAAACATTTTTCTCTTTCCTTGAAAATTTACAAAAAACCCTTTTTCTAAATACATTAAAATAAACCCGGGTTTTAAATAGGGTTTCTAAAATTACCTGGCCGGTGATCTTAAAAATATTCCGAATCACTGTTTTTTTCTTTCTTTTTTTTTTTTTGTTTTTTTTTTCATTTTCCCCTTTCACAAGCACGACACAAAAATGGGTACTGGTCAGGTTGGGGCCGCGGCATGGTTTGGTTGGGGCGCTGGCACTGGTCAGGTTAGACCGTGGCGTTGGTCAGGGTTGGGGCTGCCCATGAAAGTGGCGCTGGGCCCAAATATGGGTCGGGAAACCCCGGTTTAGATTGAACAGTAACTAATTTGACATGATTGTTCTCCTTTTTTCTTTTGCCTTAACGCCCCCTTTTTTTTTTCCCCCCCCTCTTCTCTCACTTCTAGTTTTGCTCTAAACAAATGGCCCCCGGTTTTTTTTTTTTTTTCTTTTTTCTTTTTTTTCTTTTTCCTTCATCAGTTAGAAAAACTCTTTTCCACATCTCTCCTTAGTCCTTCCTCTTTCAGACTCTATCTGTGCTTTTTGCTTCAAATCGGTTCTGTTCAAACCCCTCATCTCTCTGCCTTCCCCTCTTGCCCGAGTTACACCCGAACTCTTTCCCCTCTGTCTTTTCTGTTTTGTTTCTCTCCCCTTCGTTCTCCCCCCCTCACCCCAGCATTCCTATCTTTTCCTAAAAAAACCCCTTTTGTCAAAGGGCGAGTACCCTTGGTCGTATTTTCCCGCCTTATTCCCTTTAGGTTGCCTTTCCCCCCTTTATTTCATTGGGGTATGTAAATCATGACGTCACATCTACCTGCCCTTTCTCTTTTGTGGTGGTAAGGTCATTTAATTTAAATTGCTAGATTTTACCCCCACTTTCACAGTACCCTTCCCCCCCTCCCTTTTCCCGGGGAGTCGACTTAATTGTGGACATGGTCCACAAATTGGCTGGATTTAGTCTGGGGCCCCGGCACAAGACTGTCTGGTGACATCGGGGGCGTCGGTTCAAGCGGCTTTGTCTGTCTGGGAATGACAGTTTCCGTCTCCGTGGAGATCTCCCCTATGCTTAATTGGCTGACCCGGGCCATGAGGCCGTTACCCGGCGCCCAGGGAAAATTTGAGTTTAGCTCATGCCCAGTTGAGCTGGTGGCGGGGGAAAAGACTTTTGGGTTTTTCTATTTTTGGGCCGTGCACTTTCCTTACCCTTTACCTTACCTGACCTGACCTGACCTTACCTGACCTGACCTGACCTGACCTTACCTTACCTTACCTGACCTGACCTGACCTGACCTTACCTTACCTTAGCTTGCCTGACCTTACTTTACCTTAGCTTGCCTGACCTGACCTGACCTGACCTGACCTGTCCTGACCTGATAGTCGGTAGAGATCTAGGCAGTGAGGTCTGAGTGCCCTGCCATGGCACGTGCAGCACGGGGTGAGGGTGACGGCCCCAGTGAGGGCAGGACGTGTGTGTGTGTGTGTGTGTGTGTGTGTGTGTGTGTGTGTGTGCACACTGATAGCTGCCGTCAGTCACAGGGGACAAGGCACCGCCGCCACGTCCACACTGTCATGCCCTTCTGTTGGCACCTTGTCTGTCTGTATGTCCGTCTGTCTGTCGCTTGATCTCTTGGACCGGTGCTAGGGACAGAAGAGACACCCCCCACCCCCCGCCCCCATCCTCTACCCGGTTTGCTGATTTCCTTTTGTTATTCAGACCCCGTGGAGAAGAATCTCTGCCGTGTGCGGAGCTGAGGTATGGTGGTGATGATCATTAGGATGTGCGTGCGTGCGTGCGCGCGTGTCACCAGTTTCGTCGCGTTTAATACGAATTTGCTTGATGAGATCACCAGTGGTGTTGAACAGTGCGTCATGCAAATGAGGAACCAAGGAAAGTAGAAATGCAGAAAAGGAAGAAAAAGGAAGAAAACAAAGACCAAAAAAAAAAGAAGAAGAAAAGAAAAGAATAACAGGATGAAATAGACAAAAAGGAAAAGAAAAAAATGGCAAGAAAGCAAGAAGACAGAACAGAAAGACGAAAAACGAAGAAGAAAAGGAAGTAAAAAGGTAAAAGAAAGGAAAAAAGAAAGAAAAAAAATGTAAGAAAGAAACAAAAAAGACGATCAGAAAGAAGAATTGAGCAAAGAAGCAAACAAATGAAATAACAGCGGAATATAGAAAGTGAAAAGCAAACAAACAAACAAACAAACAAACAAACAAACAAACAAACAAACACAAACAAACAAACAAACAAACAAACAAACAAACAAACACAAACAAACAAACAAACAAACAAACACAAACAAACACAGACAAACAAACAAACACAAACAAACAAACAAACAAACAAACAAACACAAACAAACAACAAACAAACAAACAAACAAACAAACAAACTAGGAGACAAACAAACAAAAACGAACAAGTAAATAAAAGATAAACAAAGACAGACAGAAATAAGAAGAGGAAAAAATTCTCTGTGGAAGAAAATCTGACAGGGGTCCTTTTTTTCTTTTTTTTTTTATTGGTGGCCACCGGCGTGACAGATTGTCATTAGAGGTCTAGGGGCACGTGCTTTGTCATGGTGTGAACAGAATCTGTTATATGACGTCTGAGTC
>CM031623.1:37397222-37407222 GCA_018398815.1 Conus ventricosus
ATGCAGGTGGCAGGAATGGGAGTTCCCTGTTCAGTTAGTAACCCATTTATTCATGTATCCCGCACTTTGTTCGGCACACGATGTCAAACTTATATCTGCGAATGGATTCAGGCGAAGCACTGAAGTCCGGCGTGACCTGAATTTCGACTGGGAATTTCAGACATTGCACAGCACCTCTTAACAAAAAAAACAAAACAAAAAAAAAACAAAAACAAAAAAAAAACCTTTATGTAAGAACTCCGCCAAACATGAAGAAACGAACACAAGGCTAAACACGACGCGTTTCCACCTCTTAGGTCTTCTTCCGGCAAGACAAACAACACTCAGGACAACGAAATGAAGAACGTGCCATCACTTCTCTTGTCGGCGCAAGATTATTGCACAGCATCAATATCGTTACAGTGAATTTCTGGGATGGGTGTTACCGCACACAATGTCACCACCGCACGAAATGTCACAATGACATTTTGTACAGTGATTCAACGCACAAATTGTGACAATTTGCACAAATTTGCTCAAAATGTCACAACTGTGACAATTTGTGCACCAGGTATGCCTTTTTGAAAATCACTGCTGCACAAATTGTCACAACTCTGTCTTATCGGTGTGTGGGTGGTGGGTGGATGGATGGGTGAATATACTCTATGATGTCCACGTTTTTTTTTTTTTGCGCTTTTCAATTTGGCTTGCAATTTATAATTTTGAGTTTTGTATATAATATATACTTTTAGTCTGTATTCACTGCACATGTTTACGAGGTGACAGCACAGACGAGATGGCCCATGTTGGTTGATGAGGTTAATAGAAACAACACGATTTGTCTGGGTTGTTGTCAGTTGTCCCCAAGGCTATGCACCTGTGCAGCAAGTTTGGAAAATCTACCTTGAAAGATGTGGAAAATATCGCAGAGAAAAGGAAATGGGTGTTCAACGATCAGCGTGACCTTGACCTTGACTTTTTTTTTTTGCGAGCGGTATCGGTATACCTTACCTAATCAACAAACAAATTTGAGAAGGCTGTCTTAAGTGGTTGAAGAGACATTGCCACAAATGTCCGTTTTGGCCGACGTGGGCACACACACACACACACACACACACACAGAATCGAACGAACTTTATAGTCTGCTCGCTTTCTTGAAAGCGGCGGACTAACAGGACTGACAGGTTGTGACATTTTGTGCAAGAGGGAATTCGAATATGGGGCATAGGTGCACAAAATGTCACAACTGGCGCATTTGTGACATTTTGTGCAGTGGTGACATTTTTGCGGTAACAGGTGAGTCTGATTTGTCCGCGATGCAGAAATCGAAAAGAAGACGAACTGCATTGAGTTTTAGGCTGCTGCGCATTGTCCAGTCTCAGAGCGTAATACATATCAACAAAGTTCTCCGGAGGCCCCAGTCCGTTTCGGTGAGTGTGCTCATGGCATCTCAGAAGGAAAGCGTCGCGAGGAAGTTGGCCCTGTACCTGTACAAGGCGTTTCAGTGTCCATCTGTTAGGACCTCGTGAGGGAGAAGTCCGTCCAGTCTCTCTGGTCTTCTGTAAAATTCATAAACTGTTTGTTGTGTTTTCCATACTCCCTTCATGTTGGCCAAATATATGTAATGTATGGCCTTTACACGAATAAACCATTTGAGTTCTTCTTCTTCTGCTTCTTCTTCTTCTTCTTCTTCTTCTCTCTCTCTCTCTCCTCTCTCTCTCTCTCTCTCTCTCTCTCTCTCTCTCTCTCTCGGAAATTCTTTGAAAACCCCGATTATTTCGAACTGCTTTACATGGCAAATCAAAATGAAGAAGTACTGTAGAGCACATGCATTTGCTTATATAAGGGCTTTGAAAGGCGCATAACTATGGTCAGTTCAATGAATCCAAATGTAGTATTTATTGTGTACATTTTGTATGTTTATGTGTCGGTTTCTTATTGTCAAACTATAATAATGCTACCTTGCTGTCTGAAATAGCATTATTACTGTTGTTCGTCCTTCGATTTCGAAGATGACCATGACTTCAATCTCGGATGGAAGATCGCTGAGTGTGGATCCCGCAGGTGGCTGGTGAGGCCGATCTGGGCCCGGAAGGAACGCCCACATGTGGGACACATGTGGGTGGGTGCTACAGTGGAGGTGGAGGTAGCTCTGGCCTTGCGCGCTGCTCGCTTTCTCTCAGCTTCTGCTGTGCGTCTCTTCTCTGATGTACATGCACCCTTTGTGATGCCGCTTCGCCAGGCTGGGCGGTCCAGGGCAAGCGACTCCCAGGTGTTGAGGTTGATGTCCAGGCCTTTGAGGGTGTCACGACCGACCCCTGGAGGTCTGCCCTGACAGGATCGGTCTAGGTGGGAGTGAAGGGGGTGACTGACCTCACACGCTCCGCAAGAGACCACACAATAAAGATTACGATACAACACCCCATTTATTCACACCAGCAAAATAAACATTCCAACACACGCACCATGCACGATCACAATAAAGCACTCCAACGCACACAACATGCACAATCACGATCAAGCACTCCAACGCACACAACATGCACAATCACGATCAAGCACTCCAACGCACACAACATGCACAATCGCAATCAAGCACTCCCACACCCACAACATGCACGATTATAAATAAATATTTCACCATACGACGTACACAATCACAATTACAGCATTCCAGCACATATGACATGTATACAATTATAAAGAAATATTTCCAGTATTGACCCTTTCTCACACCACGGAGTGCGTCCACATCCCTGCCCCTGTCAAGTCCGCAGGGAGCACCCTGTCGCACTAGGTGCTCCGAGCCGGGTTGGTTCTCGCAGGGAGTCGCCCAAAGCCGACACCCTCGACTCCCAAGCGGGCAGTGAAGAGCGTTGTCCCGGGGGGGGGGGGGGGGGGGGGGGGGGGGGGGGAACGTAGCTGTTACTGGAGGTCCTGGACGGGGGTCCAGGCCGGCCAGTCGAGACGGCGGGCTCCCCTAGCAGTCCACGGTCCCGACCAAGGCGTGGCCTCGACCAGCGCGTGGCACCATCTCGTCCGTGGTCTCAGCCAGAACGTGGCCTCGACCAGCACGTGGCACCATCCAGTTCGTGCTCCAGGTGAAGCCCCCGGGAGGGGGGAGGACGTAGCTGGGAGGAGAGTCGGAGAGGAGGAAAAGAAGAAGGAAGGAGGAAGGAAGAAGGGTACAGCTACCCGTGGGTGACCCCGAAGAGGCGGGTCAAAGGACTCTCTCTACCCTCTGTCCAGTCGAGAGGACAGAGGCGAAGATGCGGAAACAGAAGAAATGATGTCCCTCTCCTACAGGCCGACTGCAGGAATTGAAAGTACTGACTGTACTCTCGACGATAAGGTAAAGAACCAGGACTGGAGCAGGCGCCCCCAGAGACATCTTCCGCTCGAGTGAAGAGCTAACCTCCCTCAGCAATGGCGGCCAACATGCCATGCTGCGTCACAGAGTGAGCATACTTCAAACTAAAAGGAACGAAGCACGTGCGACAGGTAAAAAGACAGGCGAGAGGCCGATAGACAGAAAGTTCGAGAGAAAGGTACCGGCCACCCGTGAACTTGCAGGATGAATAGCACGGGCGGTGGAATTAGAGAGAGAGAGAGAGAAAGCAAACCGAAGTTGAGCTGAACCACACCAAGGTGCAACTGCACCACAAGCCACCCTAAGGGACGGCTACACGACAACAGCAACGACAATAAACAAATAAGTAATTCCGCCACCCTAGGTGGGTCGAACGTCGTAGGCCTCGTGACAAACTCGTGACAGAGGGCAGTCCTTGAAACGTTTCTTCTGCCCCCCAACTTTGCGCTTGCCCTGACTCGGTTCTCCGTACAGCAGTTGTTTCGGCAGTCGACTATCTGGCATTCTGACGATGTGGCCAGCCCATCTGGCTCGGAATTTCTGAAGGAGAGTGTAGATGCTGGGGATGCTGGTCCTTTCCAAGACCTCGGTGTCTGGGACTTTGTCCTGCCAATTGATGTGTAGGAGTCTGCGGAGACAGCTGAGGTGAAAATGGTTGAACTGTTTGGCGTGTCTGCTGTAGACAGTCCAGGTCTCACTGGCACAGAGGACAGTGGTTAGTATCACTGCATGGTAGACCTTCAGCTTGGTGGTAAGGCTTAGTCCTCTCCGCTGCCAGACATTTTCACGGAGTCTCCCAAACACAGAGCTGGCTTTGGCAATCCTGTTCCTGACCTCTGCGTCAATGTTCACAGCTCGTGAGAGTGTGCTGCCCAGTAAGGTGAAGTTGTCAACAGTACTGCCTGTAAGTTCTGCCCCTTTACCATGATGTGTGGTTCCTGGTAGGGTTTACCTGGCGCAGGCTGATACATCACTTCGGTCTTTTTGGTGCTGATGGTGAGACCGAAGTTGTCGAAGGCTCGTGAGAGGCAGTCCATTTCGTGCTGTATCATCTCTGTGCTGGCATTGAGGGCGTTAGTCATCAGCAAACAAGAAGTCCCTGATGACGGTCTCTTTCACCTTTGTAACAGCCTGCAGTCGCTTGAGGTTGAACAGCCCACCGTCAGTTCTGTATCTGACGTATATACCACCCTGGCAGTCACGGAAGGCATCGGTCAGCATGGCGGAGACCATGCTGAAGAGTGTAGGGGCGAGAACGCAGCCTTCCTTTACGCCGTTGGTCACTGGAAAGGCTTCTGACACGTCTCCATCATCCAGTACTTTCACCATGATGTCGTCGTGGAACTGTCGGACGATCGTAATGAACCTGCTGGGACAGCCAACTTTCTCCATGATCTTCCACAAGCCATCTCTGCTGACCGTATCGAAGGCCTTGGTCAGATCGACAGAGGTCACAAACAGATCGCTCTGCTGCTCTTGGCATTTTTCCTGGAGCTGTCGTGCAGCAAATATCATGTCTGCAGTTCCACGTTCTGCACGAAAGCCACGCTGGCTTTCTGGGAGGAGACCCTGCTCAAGGTGTAGTAGAAGGCGGTTGAGCAGGACACGAGCCAAGATCTTCCCAGCTATGGACAAGAGAGAGATGGCTCGGTGATTGTCGCAGGACTGGCGGTTGCCTTTTTTTCTTCTTCTGTTGTGGGACCCTCTCTTCATTCCACATGGACTGGAAGAGCTGCGTCAGCTTCTGTGTCAAGGATGGGCCTCCTGATTTGTAAAATTCGGCAGGGATTGCATCAGATCCTGGCGCTTTGCCACAGGAAAGTTGTTTGATTGCCTTTCTGACTTCTTCTGGGGAGGGGGGGGGGGGGGGGGGGATTGTCAAGGTCTTGCCTGGTCTCCACTTGAGATACGCGCGCAATGGCCTCGTCGTTGATTGAGGCAGAGCGGTTGAGAGCCTGGTTAAAGTGTTCAGCCCATCTCTCCAGAATCAAACTCAAACTCAATCAAACTCCCTCCCAGTCAAACTGTAATATGCTACCTTGCTGTCTGAAATAGCGTTATTACTATTGTTATATTGTACCCCCATCAGAAGGGGCCATGGCCTGTACTGATTAAAACCGTTCGTTCGTTCTCTTCTCTTCCCCTCCCCCCCCCTCCTCTCCCTCCCTCCCTTCCTCTCTTTCATGTTTCCTCCAGTATTAGGTGTTAGGCTGGGCGATTCGTGGGGAGTAGATTACGAACAGCTTTCCAACGATCGGTCCAAATTTGGGGGGCGCGGGCGGGGTTAACCCACAGACATGGGAGACGCTCCCATTCATTTTCTCTGGAAGGGGGGGGGGGGGGGGGGGGGGTACCTGTTGTTGGAAAGGAGCCGCTGGTCCGCTAATTTGGATCTCCGCGCACTTTGTGACTTTCCACATGCGCGGCGTAGCCATGGGTGGTGTGACGCCGGGCCGTGCGGTGTCGACCCTGTTCAGCCGACAGTAGGTGGTGGTGGTGGCGGTAGTCAACGCTTCACAGTGAAAGGCCATCATGAACCGCCGCTGACTGACTGACTGAAGTTCACGCCCGAGAGAAATCCCCTCAGATTAAACGCATCGTAGAGGGAGAGAACGAGAGGGGTGCGGGGAGAAGAGGTGGGGGGGGGGGGGGGGGGGGGGAGGCAGAAGGAGAGAGAGGAGCTTGGTTAGGAGATAGAGGAGTGCGCTAGAGAAACAGTGAGAGAGGAGGGATTAGAGAAAGAGAGAGAGAGAGAAGGGGGGGGGATGGGGGGGGGGAGTGGAAATGTAGAGAAAATGTGATACTGGGGAGAAGGAGAGAAACAATATAGTGAATAAGATGGAAAGAGGAGAAGAAGAAGAGGAAGAAGAAGAGGGGGAGGTGGATGAGGAGGAGAAGAAAAAAGATGGAAAGAGAAGAAGAAGAAGAGGAGGACGAAGAAGAGAGAGAGAGAGAGAGAGAGAGAGAGAGAGAGAGAGAGAGAAGAGAGAGAGAGAGATTAGTTAAGAGGAAATGAAGAGGACGAAGAAGTGAACCCTAGCGTAGACAGACAGACAGGGAGAGAGAGAGAGAGAGAGAGAGAGAAGAGAGAGAGAGAGAGAGAGAGAGAGAGAGAAGGAGAGATTAGTTAAGAGGAAATGAAGAGGACGAAGAAGTGAACCCTAGCGTAGACAGACAGACAGGGAGAGACAGAGAACGAACGAACGAACGAACGAACGAACGAAATTTTATTTTACCAGGGTAATGAGATAAGCAAATTGCGCATGCTTTTTTTCACCCAGCCCTGGGGAAAAAAGAAAAAAGAAAAGAAAAAAAAAGCACATGGACAACACAAGTCAATATGGCAACAAAGAGGAAAAAGTGAATACACTAAGTCAACTTGCAAACTGTAAGAAGTAACAGACTAATACTACAAAAGCAAACGACAAAATCATGCAAGCGTCCATATGCGCGTGCGCGCGCTCACACACCACACACCACACACACACACACACACACACACACACACACACACACACACACACACACACACATGAAGGAATTGATCCAATGACAACATCAGCAATCTGTACAGTACTGTTTAAACATAACAATGGTCACAATGTCTGTTATATTCTTTCTTTCGCATTATATGGCATGAAGAGAAATATCATGTCTAAAATATGTAGTGTACTTTTTAAAAAGTTTTTAGTGCCTGAAAGAGAAATGCTTTGTAAGCTGATTTAAACGAGCTAATGCTTTCTTTATCTTTCACGTAATTTGGTAAGGAGTTCCAAAGGGCCCCTCCTGAATAGGCGAGACTTGTTTTAAAAAGATCAATTCTGGGTTTTCTCATTACAATCTTGTTCGTTTATCTTGATTGATTTCGCGGAAATCGTGTGGTTAGTGTACAAGGATCAAATCCGTTCATTATTCGATACATTACAACGGCTTTGTTAAACTGTAGTTTATACGATAATGGAAGGATCTCCAGCGCTAAGTAGTCTTCAGTCGTCAAACCGGTAGTTTTTAAAAGTACTAGCTTCAGAGAGCGTTTATAAATCCTGTTTAGATATCTTAATGTGTTTGCACTGCATTGATCATAGAGTGTTGACGCATAATCGATAGATGATGAAATAAATGCATGAAAGAATTTCTTTCGAGCTGTAACATCGAGGAAATTCTTAATGTTTGAAAGTTGAAATAACCTTTAAGAGAGAGAGAGAGAGAGAGGGCTGAACTCTGCCAACTATTTGTAGCCTCATTGATTCAAGGGTGAGTATGGGACGTGTGAACACATTTGATAATTTTCAACACCAGCTTTTTCATCGCGAGCTCGAATTTCCATCGTTTTAATTATCGTTTGATCGTGATCGGAATTCTCTCCAAATTCTACCCGGTTCACAAACTCGAAAGGTAAGATGTGGATCCCATCATTGATCGTCGAGAAAGTGATTGATTTAGGATACTAATCGAATGCCTTGTCTTTGTTGGGCGATCACTCTCTACCTTGGAATTATGACTTGGACTTTGCCCTTGAGATAATTTGGAATGTCTGCTGTCGGAAGAATTTTGATTTGGGAAGTTGATGTGAGAATTGTCCTCACAGGAAGAACGCTTTTTTTTTTTTTTTTTTTTGCTGATTGTAAGAATGGAGGTTTTCTTTTTCCTATTTGATTTTTTTTTCTTTTTTTTCCCCATTTTTAGAGAGAATGGGGCTGTGAACCAGAATAATTTATTATGTAAGACAATTGAACGCTGTACTAAAAAAAAAAAAAAATTGTGAATGAGTGAAGTGATGGATTGAGTAGGTGAGTACTTTTTTTTCTTTTTTTTTTTTGGTGCAGTACAGTTAAAATGGACGTCTTGTGAAACATACTGTCAAAAGAAACAAAAAAAAAAAAAAAATCAAAGAAAAACAAAACACGAAGTAATATCAAAGCCTCGCGCCGAAAGAAGTGAAGTGCGAATAGAAGTTTTTGTTTTCCTTTTTAAGAATTTTTAAGGGTTGGAAATTAATTGTTGTGTTTGTTTTACTGAAAGGAAAGGGGTCGATGTTGTTGCAGCGGGGACACATGATATGCATGTAAGTATGTGCAAGGACCGTCGCGGTGAGAGAGAGAGGGAAGTGAAGAGAGAGAGAGAGAGATGAAGAGGAGAGAGTGAATGGGAGAGAGAGAGAGGAGTTCTGGGTGATAGTTCGAAGATGGGGAGAGGGATACAGAGAGAATATATGTGAAAAAGAAGGGTGAGGGAGAGGGGAGGGAGAGGGAGGAGGAGGAAACGAGGAGCAAGAAAATTGGGGTGGGGGGGAGGGGGGGAAGGGGAGGATGGGGGGGAGTGAAGACAAGGAAAGGAGGATGAGGGGAGGAGAGAGAGAGAGGAGGGAGGGTAGGGAGGAGAGAGAGAGGAGAGAGGAGAGAGGAGGAGAGAGAGAGAGAGAGGGAGAGAGAGAGAGAGAGAGAGAGAGAGAAGAGAGAGAGGACGAACGAGAGGATAGAGGTTGTGGGAGATGATAGTTCAAGAGATGGGACAGCGGGAAGGGTGGTTAGGGAAGCTCAGAGAGAGGAGGAGGAGGGAGGAGAGAGAGAGAGAGAGAGAGGAGAGAGGAGAGAGAGAGAGAGAGGAGAGAGAGGAGAGAGAGAGACGAGACGAGAGAAGAGAGAGAGAGAGAGAGAGAGAGGGGGAGAGAGAGAGACGAGAGGAGAGAGAGGAGAGAGAGAGAGAGAGAGGGGAGAGGGGAGAGAGAGAGAGAGACGAACGAGAGATAAAGAGAGAGAGGCTGTGGGAGATGATAGTTCAAGAGATGGGACAGCGGTATAGAGAGAGCATGTGTGGAAAAAAATGAGGGAGAGAAAAGGTGTGGGGGGGGGGGGGGGGGGGGAGAGGACGAAGAAAAGGAAATGAAAGAAAGGGAGAAGTTGGGGCTAGAGAGGGACGACATGGAATATGGAGGAGAGAGAGAGAGAGAGAGAGGAGGAGAGAGAGAGAGAGGAGAGAGAGAGAGAAAGTACAACACCCAGTGAGTCAGACCAAAGATAGTTCGCCCTACGGAGGCGTACAGTCTTTGGTCAGACAGACCGACATGAGGAACGGAAGAACAAGACTTACTGCCCCTGAGGGCAATGAGAACCGCCAGCAGGGAGCGCACCGTGTCCCATAAATCAGTGCGCCCCGCGCCGCCATTGTGGATTGTCTTTGCCGGCTTCCTTACTTCCTTCCGGTCTGACCTGCGCAGTGGCGTTGCACAGGAAGGAAAACACACACACACACACACACACACACACACACACACACACACAAACCCGGACGGCCCCACAATACATTCTGCGAGATGAGCAACCCGGGTGGTGAATTAACGTGTCTTTGATAGCTACCAATCGCGTAGGAAATTAGTTTGCACAAATCGGCGAATCGCCTATCCAGACACATCAATGAAAAGGTTTAACACAGAAACATACATACACACACGCGCGCGTGCACGCGTGGACGCACGCACGCACACAAAGAAAAAGAAAAGACCAAAAAAGAAAAAGAAAGAAAAAGAAGAGAAAAAGAAATAACGAGAGAGTGGGCGAATGAGTGAGTGAGTGAGTGAGGAATTTTCACTTTCCAGCACAAAAGGAGAGAGAGAGAGACACACACACAAACACACAGAAGAGAGAGAGAGAG
>CM031623.1:37412222-37415328 GCA_018398815.1 Conus ventricosus
TCACTGTCTATAGCCAGCAGTTCTCAGTGTCCCCAGGTCATCACTGTCTATAGCCAGCAGTTCTAAGTGCCCCCCCCCAGATCATCACTGTCTATAGCCAGCAGTTCTCATTGTCCCCAGGTCATCACTGTCTATAGCCAGCAGTTCTCATTGTCCCCCAGGTCATCGCTGTCTATAGACAGCAGTTCTCAGTGTCCCCAGGTCATCACTGTCTATAGCCAGCAGTTCTCAGTGTCCCCATGTCTTCACTGTCTATAGCCAGCAGTTCTCAGTGTCCCCAGGTCATCACTGTCTATAGCCAGCAGTTCTCAGTGTCCCCCAGGTCATCGCTGTCTATAGCAGCAGTCCTCAGTGCCCCCCGGGTCATCACTGTCTAAAGCCAGCATTCTCAGTGTCCCTCAGGTCATCACTGTCTATAGCCAGCAGTTCTCAGTGTCCCACAGCCCCAGGTCATCACTGTATATAGCCAGCAGTTCTCAGTGTCCCCCAGGTCATCACTGTCTATAGCCAGAGTTCTCAGTGTCCCCAGATCATCACTGTCTATGCCAGCATTCTCGGTGTCCCCCAAGATCATCACTGTCTATAGCCAGCAGTTCTCAGTGTCCCGATAGCCCAGGTCATCACTGTCTATAGCCAGCAGTTCTCAGTGTCGACAGCCCCGGGCCATCACTGTCTATAGCCAGCAGTTCTCAGTGTCCCCACAGCCGAGGTCATCACTGTCTATAGCCGGCATTCCTCAGTGCCCCCCAGGTCTTCACTGTCTATAACCAGCAGTCCTCAGTGTCCCCAGGTCATCACTGTCTATAGCCAGCAGTCCTCATTGTCCCCAGGTCATCATGTCTATAGCCAGCAGTTCTAGTGTCCCCAGGTCATCACTGTCTATAGCCAGCAGTTCTCATTGTCCCCCAGGTCATCACTGTCTATAGCCAGCAGTCTCAGTGTCCCCAGGTCATCACTGTCTTTTAGCCAGCAGTTTTCATTGTCCCCCAGGTCATCACTGTCTATAGCCAGCAGTTCTCAGTGTTCCCCAGGTCATCACTGTCTATTAGCCAGCAGTTCTCAGTGTCCCCGGGTCATCACTGTCTATAGCCAGCAGTTCTCAGTGTCCCCAGGTCATCACTGTCTATAGCCAGCAGTTTTCATTGTCCCCAGGTCATCACTGTCTATAGCCAGCAGTTCTCAGTGTCCCCAGGTCATCACTGTCTATAGCCAGCAGTTCTCAGTGTCCCCAGGTCATCACTGTCTATAGCCAGCAGTTCTCAGTGTCCCCGACAGCCAGGTCATCACTGTCTATAGCCAGCAGTTCTCAGTGTCCCCAGGTCATCACTGTCTATAGTCAGCAGTTCTCTCATTGTCCCCAGGTCATCACTGTCTATAGCCAGCAGTTCTCAGTATCCTCAGGTCATCACTGTTATAGCCAGCAGTTCTCGTGTCCCACAGCCCTAGGTCATCACTGTCTATAGCCAGCATTTCAGTGTCCCCCAGGTCATCACTGTCTATAGACAGCAGTTCTCAGTGTCCCCCAGGTCATCACTGTCTATAGCCAGCAGGTTCTCAGTGTCCCCCAGGTCATCACTGTCTATAGCCAGCAGATCTCTGTGTCCCCAGGTCATCACTGTCTATAGCCAGCAGTTCTCATTGTCCCCAGGTCATCACTGTCTATAGCTAGTAGTTCTCTGTGTCCCCAGGTCATCATGTCTATAGCCAGCAGTTCTCATTGTCCCCCAGGTCATCACTGTTGTAGCCAGCAGATCCTAGTGTCCCCCACAGCCCCAGGTCATCACTGTCTATAGCCAGTAGTTCTCAGTGTCCCCAGGTCATCACTGTCTATAGCCAGCAGTTCTCATTGTCCCCAGGTCATCACTGTCTATAGCCAGCAGTTCTCAGTGTCCCCCAGGTCATCACTGTCTACAGCCAGCAGTTCTGAGTGTCCACACACCCCAGGACTCATTGTCTATAGCCAGCAGTCATTGTCCCCACAGCCCAGGTCATCACTGTCTATAGCCAGCAGTTCTCAGTGCCCCCCAGGTCATCACTGTCTATAGCCAGCAGTTCTCATTGTCCACAGGTCATCACTGTCTATAGCCAGCAGTTCTCAGTGTCCGCCACAGCCCTGGTCATCACTGTCTATAGCCAGCAGTTCTCATTGTCCCCCAGGTCTTTCATTGTCTATAGCCAGCAGTTCTCAGTGTCCCCAGGTCATCACTGTCTATAGCCAGCAGTTCTCAGTGTCCCCCAGGTCATCACTGTCTACAGCCAGCAGTTCTCAGTGTCCCCCAGTTCATCACTGTCTATAGCCAGCAGTTCTCATTGTCCCCAGGTCATCACTGTCTATAGCCAGCATCTCATTGTCCCCCAGGTCATCACTGTCTATAGCCAGCAGTTCTCAGTGCCCCAGGGTCATCACTGTCTATAGCCAGCATTCCTCAGTGTCCCCCCCAGATCATCACTGTCTATAGCCAGCAGTTCTCAGTGTCCCCAAGTCATCACTGTCTATAGCCAGCAGTTCTCAGTGTCCCCCAGGTCATCACTGTCAATAGCCAGCAGTTCTCAGTGTCCCCCAGGTCATCACTGTCTATAGCCAGCATTCCTCAGTGTCCCCACAGCCCCAGGTCATCACTGTCTATAGCCAGCAGTTCTACACGTAACGCCTGTAGCTATAGCACGGCTTGGTATCTTTACCAAGGTGATTGTTGTAAAGATCGTTTGTATTGTCATCCTGTCGTTGCTACTCCATTCTGGGGGCGGCATCTTGGCACAAACAGTTTACAGGCGAGACAAAAATATATATACCGTTATCTTTAATCGACCGTAGAGGTATTGGAATTGCTGTGGGTGAATCCGTCGATCGTAGGAAAATATTAACGGTTAGTGTGAGAGAAAATTCCCGTTGAAAACAAGCCCAGAAGTCGACAACGTTCACGGAAAGTTGTATGTCAGCACTTTGAGAGGTGGTGTGATTCGAGAGAAGTCGGTGACAGTGTCTTGACATTTTGGTCGGAATTTCTCAAGAAAACGGCAGTGAAACAAATGGACTTGGGTTGTGTCTTTTTCGATCGAAGAGGCGATCTAGTGTTGAATGTTATGTAGGTGAAAAGTGTATCAT
>CM031623.1:37415428-37422928 GCA_018398815.1 Conus ventricosus
AGCGCTTGAAAACAACTTTCTTTTTTTTTTAAGTTGCCAACCAGTATCGAACCGGACGCTGGGAACCTGCAAGAATGTAACGCTGCATTGGTAGTGTGTATTGGTAGGGATTTTGACAGTGTTGTTAAAAACAAATCTTAAATAAATGTTAGCGAACCGCCCAGAGAACGCAGACAAACGAGTCACAAGACAAAACACAACGCGTTTCGACCTCTTAGGTCTTCCTCGGGTGAGACATAAACGAATAAAACAACGAAAATTCACGTAGCTTTGATCGCTTCAGATCGCTTAGGGTTCAGCGCAGGAAGAAGTTGAAAACAAGCCCAGAAGTCGACAACGTTCTTCTTCCTTGCGCTGAACCTAAGCGATCTGAAGCGATCAAAGCTACGTGAATTTTCGTTGTTTTATTCGTTTATGTCTCACCCGAGGAAGACCTAAGAGGTCGAATCGCGTTGTGTTTTGTCTTGTGACTCGTTTGTCTACGTTCTCTGGGCGGTTCGCTAACATTTATTTAAGATTTGTTTAGATTTCCGCCTGCAGTCGTCTCGCTTTGCAACTAGATCAGTGTTGTTATAGACGATGATACAGGTGTTACGTGTACCCTGTGGTGGACTTTGCCCCCCTACCCCCCGGTCGGAATGCGGGGGGGGGGGGGGGGGGGGGGGGGGGGGGGGCGCTATTTTGGTGCAAGTTGTATCTCGCCTTGTGGAAATTCTGTGCTAGTAATTTCCTCTTTACTGTCACTGTCACTGACTCTGCTTTGCAGTGTGTTTTTGTTTGCTGTCGTCTTCGCGTTTTGTTTCTTCTGCCTCTGTGGCCCATCCCCCTGCTCTCTCTCTCTGCTCTGGAAATTGTCTTACACTGTTTTCTCTGGTCACAGTGTATAAGATGTCCGTTTTTTGTTGTTGTTTTCGCTACTCCAGTTCTTGTAGAACAGGGAATACTTAACAATGGGAACGAAGAAATGCTGTCTGTTGTCGTCTGTGTGTCTGTCCGTGGTCAAAATGTGTTACACTCGCTCCAGACAAAACTTCGTGCCGATCTTTCTGAAAATTTGTAGGTATGTTCATTATGGGTCACGGATGATGCCCGATGTTTCATTTTACCAGAATAGCCGGGCTATAACGGCCCAAAACGGTTTTTTTCTTTATGGAATTATTTCAGTGACGAAATACATTATGACGCATGTTTGATTGTGACGTTTTTTCAGGACGATAAACTGGGAGTACGTTTATGTGCTTTGCATCTTGTTTTTTGGTTGTCCCCGCCATGTACATCAGTAAAGAGTCTGGTGTCTTACGGACAATGAGAAAGGTGTTGGGTGTACCTATTGTTGGGCGCCCCTGTTGGGAGGCATCGTTTCTCGACAATTATGAGTTCGTATTCATAGCAAGTTTTGTAATCTGGCCACTTACGTAGTGAGTGTATGCAGTGTCCTTAGTGGATTGTACGCAGCGATCACATTGGACTCTTTGTCCGTTTTGCGGTGTATGTTTACCCGTGTGGCATTTTTATGTTTTTTTTTTAACAGTGCATTTAAGTATTTTCATCATTTTAAAAAATAAATAGCTGGGCTTGAAGAATCAACGAAGTGTCTAGCACTGTCAAGCATGGTGCAGTTTTATCCGCCTTGAGGAGGTCAGTGTGTAGCTAAATGATACATTTCTGTACATGTGTGTAGCGTATATATCGTGTTTGTTTACTGTTTGTTTTCAGTGTGGACCCATTCTTTTTTTTTCTTCTTCCATTACGTAAACTCAAAAGAAAAATGCTTTCTGTCGAACGAAAGAGACGAACAAATTACAAGACAAAAGACGTACGACGCGTTTCGACCTGTCGGATCTTCTTCGGACAAGACAAACAACATTCAAGACAACGGAAAGCGAAGAACGAACAATCACTTAATATCTCCTCAAAACTGGGCACAATGTGGACGTTTAAACGGCCCTGTAAATGTGTATATGGTCCGCCTGGTAATGGTGGTGGTGGTGGGGTGACTGATGCTACTATGGTGGCAGAACTGATGGTGATGGTGGTAACGTTGTGTTGAAGCTAAAGGTAACGTTCGTGTTGAAGCTAAAGGTAACGTTCGTGTTGAAGCTAAAGGTAACGTTCATGTTGAATCTTAAACAAGTGTCGGCGAACCGCCCAAACAACGTGGACAAACGAATCACGAGACAAGACACGACGCGTTTTCGACCTCTTAGGTCTTCTTCGGGAAAGATGCGAAACAGTTATATTGTTTGATTCGTGTTGAAGCTAAAGGCAACGTTCGTGTTAAAGCTAAAGGTGTAACGTTCGTGTTGAAGCTAAAGGTAACGTTCGTGTTGAAGCTAAAGGTAACGTTGGTGTTGAAGCTAAAGGTAACGTTCGTGTTGAAGCGAAAGGTAACGTTCGTGTTGCAGCTAAAGGTAACGTTCGTGTTGAGGCTAAAGGTAACGTTCGTGTTGCAGCTAAAGGTAACGTTGGTGTTGCAGCTAAAGGTAACGTTGGTGTTGAAGCTAAAGGTAAACGTTCGTGTTGAAGATAAAGGTAACGTTCGTGTTGAAGATAAAGGTAACGTTGGTGGTGAGCTAAAGGTAACGTTGGTGTTGAAGCTAAAGTAACGTTGGTGTTGAAGCTAAAGGTAACGTTGGTGTTGAAGCTAAAGGTAGCGTTCGTGTTGAAGATAAAGGTACGTTCGTGTGTTGAGGCTAAGGTAACGTTGGTGTTGAAGCTAAAGGTAACGTTGGTGTTGAAGCTAAAGGTAACGTTTGTGGTGAAGCTAAAGGTAACGTTACGTGTTGAGATAAAGGTAACGTTCGTGTTGCAGCTAAAGGTAACGTTGGTGTTGAAGCTAAAGGTAACGTTGGTGTTGAAGCTAAAGGTAGCGTTCGTGTTGAAGATAAAGGTAACGTTAGTGTTAAAGCTAAAGGTAACGTTGGTGTTGCAGCTAAAGGTAACGTTGGTGTTGAAGCTAAAGGTAACGTTCGTGTTGAAACTAAAGGTAACGTTCGTGTTGAAGCTAAAGGTAACGTTGGTGTTGAAGCTAAAGGTAACGTTGGTGTTGAAGCTAAAGGTGTAACGTTGGTGTTGAAGCTAAAGGTAACGTTCGTGTTGAAGCTAAAGGTGTAACGTTCGTGTTGAAGCTAAAGGTACGTTGGTGTTGAAGCTAAAGGTAACGTTCGTGTTGAAGCTAACGACCTCGCTGTATCGACAGATGCTATGGTGGTAGAACTGATGGTGATGGTGGTAACGTCCATGTTGAAGCTGACGACCTCGCTTGTAACGACAGATGTCATGGTGGTAGACCTGTTGGTGATGGTGGTAACGCTGACGTTGAAGCTAACGACCTCGCTCTGTCTGGCAGGTGGCATGATGGGGCGGCACGACCTGCAGAAGACGTTGCTGTACGTGGACATGAACGTGTCGGACCCATCATGATGGCCATGGGGACAGCCCTAGGATCTCCGCTGAGGTCAGTACCCCCCCCCCCCATCCCCTCCCCCCTCCCCTCCTCCCTCCTCCCATTTACACTCCTCCCTGACCCCCGCCTTCATCTTTGAGCCGATTTACACTGCGGTTCGTATTCTACGCGTATGCCTCCGCATTAGAATCCTGTTTGCACGTATCGTTTTGGCCTGTTCACATGAAGTGGATAGGAAAACACTGACGCCGCCCAGGCCGTTAGAATGACCGAGGGAATCGGCAGGAATGTCGTAAGCAGCCCGTTTCGGGATGAACCAAGGTAGTCCAGTGTGTTTTTCAGTCGCTACCGGGTTCGTTTCTTATTTTCCCACTGATTGCTGAAAAAAGCAGACCTGCAGCCATTTGATATTTTATACGGCAATGATCAACTGTCTTCTGAATGGAGGTTGACTCCATAGAGGTTGAGGCTAAGGGGAGTTGTGTAGGCTCTTGCAGCTTATGGTCCCACGAAACAGATCGGGATATCTTATAAGGCATAATAAAAGGAAAAGATGCTCCCAGGATTCACCGAAAAGGGGGAGAGAATGATGAATCCATCGGTGCTCAACCAATCACGACGCAATCCCAAACGGACTATGAACATGGACCAAATGGAATATACCATGTGTCTGTGAAGCGTTTCGCTACCACCCGTGGCATGAAGATCACAGGACAAAGATGGGATGTGTGAAGACTCATCTGAATGAGCAGCAGCGCACTGCATCAGCAGATAAGACGTCGGAAGACCAAGGCCAGGATTTTAAACCACAGTGCCAAGGACATCCACGCTGTTGGTTCGGATGAGGAATTTGCACAGGCCCTCGATGCCAGGCGCCTGAAACTCAACCTGCCACGAGCAAACGAAACTGAAGATTGGGAAAACTGGATGCAAAAATCGTCCAAAGACTCGATGCACTGATAGGAAAAGCACCTGGAACACAAACTAGCCACATATGGGACATTGTGTATGCCACATGTAGAGACGCCTATGGAGTAAAACTACCCAAAGAGAAAACACCTCCAAAGAAATCCAGACGCCAAGAAAAGATGGACAAGATCAGAGTCCAAAAACAACCTCAAGAAGCAAATGAAGACCGCACTTCCAGCTGAAAAACAAGGCTTGGAAAAAATGTGGGAAGACCTGAAAGAAAAACACAGCGCCCTCAGCAAAGCGGAATCTGCGAGGAAGAGGAAGAGCAAAAAGAAGAAGACACAAGAGCGCTTCTTCAGAGACCCCTTCCAGTTTGCCAGAACACTGTTTGAGCAGCCAAAATCTGGGACCCTAAGTGTGGACAAAGGAGTTCTTGAGCAGCATCTGAGGAAAACATACTCTGACTCACAGAGCAAAGCACCACTCGACATTCAAGGTCTGGTGTGGCCAACCAACCCTGAGGAACAGTTCAATGGCAAGCCTCAACGTTGGCGGAAATCAAGAAGGTGGTCGACAAAGCCAGAGCCAAATCATCACCAGGGCCAAACGGAATCCTTACCAGCTTTACAAGAAATGTCCCAAGGTGCTGGAGTGGCTCCACAGGCTGTTGCGATCGGCTTGGAGAAACCAGAAGATCAGCGGCAGTGGATGACGGCAGATGGTGTGTACATCCCCAAAGAGCAAAACTCAAGTGACATCAGCCAGTTCAGGCCAATATCACTACTGAACGTCGAAGGGAAAATCTTCTTCTCTGTCATGGCAGCAAGGCTGACCAGTACCTGATGGAAACAAGTACTTGGATGTGTCAGTCCAGAAAGGTGGCATCCCAGGCGTGGCTGGGTGTGTAGAACACGCCACAATGATCTGGGACGCAATCCAAAAAGCAAAAACAGAAAAGAGAGACCTGGACGTATGTGGCTTGATCTGGCAAACGCATATGGATCTGTGCCCATGAGATGATACAGTTGGCTCTTGAGATGTACCATTGTGCCAAAGAACATCCGCGACATGCTCAAGATGTACTTCATGGCTTCTCAATGCGGTTCTCTACCAAGGAGTACACAACTGATTGGATCAACTTGGAGGTGGGCATTGCAATGGGCTGTGCAATTTCCCCGATACTGTTCGTGCTGGCAATGGAACTCATCTTGAAAGCAGCAACAAACAACGCGAGACAAACAGACCTTGGCGATGGATACAAGATGCCTCCTCTCAAGCCTTCATGGATGACACTACAGTAATTTCATCCAGAGAAGACGAGACACGTCATGTGCTGGATAGGCTGGACGACATAGTTGCCTCATCCAGAATGAAGTTCAAGCCAAAGAAATCACGGAGTCTCTCACTGAGGAAAGGAAAAGTGTCCGAATCTGTGGTCTTCAGTGTTGCCAACCAGGCCATTCAACAGTCACAGAAGAACCAGTCAAGAACCTTGGAAGATGGTATGATGATACGTTGAAAGACACACAAAGAGCAAAAGAAACCAAGCAGATGGCGGAAGAAGGCTTGGAGACCATTGACAGTGTGGGCTCCCTGGCAAATACAAGGTCTGGTGTCTGCAGTTCATGCTGATACCAAAGCTCCTATGGCCTCTGATGATATACGACATACTGCACCAGCACAGTGGAGGCAATGGAAGCCAAAATCAACAAGTTCCACAAGGAAATGGCTTGGTGTCCCACCCTGTCTGACTGACATCGCGCTGTACTGTCGCCAAGCAAAGCTCAAACTACCATGAAATCCATCCTGGAGGAATACAAAGCAGGAAGATCAGACTTCAAAGCATGCTGGAGGACTAGGAGACAAGGTGGTAGAAGCAATCAAGCCCCAGCTGAAGACAGGCAGAAAATGAAAGTTCAAGAGGCGATGGATTCTGCAAAAGAAAGTCTCAAGATCAGAGAAATAACAGGACACACACAGACCAACAGACAAGGACTGGGGTGACCAAAACTGAATGGTGGTCAAAGGCCAAAGGAAAAGCCAAAAGAGACATGATGATCCAGGAGATGAGAAAAGAAGAAGACCAAAAAAGACTCCAAAAGCAGTCCAGCAGAGCCAGCAAGGGCAATGGACAACGTGGGAGAATGCACTCCAAAGAAGTCTAACTTGGAATGACATTTGGCACATGGCCCCTCTCAGGATCAGCTTCATTCTCAGATCTGCATATGACCTTCTGCCCTCAAATGCAAACCTGGTGAAGTGGGGGAAAAAAGACGATCCTGCATGCCCCCTCTGCCATGAAAAACAAATCAGTGGAGCATGTTCTAAGCTATGTAAAGTAGCCCTGGCTCAAGGAAGGTACACATGGAGGCACAACAAGTGCTCAAAGAGATTGTACAAGTAGTCTGGGCTAGTACCAACACCACAAAAGGGAGAATCAGGACTCCAAAAGCACCCGCAACATTCTTCACGGCAGGAGGCAGCAAATCATGGCCAAGAACAACAGTGCCACTCGAAACATGCAGGCAGAGTCTGCTGGATGGGGCAGATGACTGGAGTGCACTGCAGACCTCCCAGAATGGAAGAGTCACCAGAGATCATCAGCAAGAGTGGCATGAGACCAGACATAGTAGTCCACCAGCAGCTGATCATGATCGAGCTCACGGTGCCATATGAGAACAGAATGGAGGCAGCTCAAATCTACAAGACTGAAAAGTATGCTGATCTGGCAAACAGCCTGAGGAGAGAAGGCTATCAGGTCAAAGTCCTCACTGCAGAAATTGGAGCTAGGGGATTTGTAGGAACGTCTGCATACAGCCTCATGAAACAGCTCCAGTTGCAGGGAAGGAAAAAAACAGAGCCCTGAAAGCAATGGCAGAAGCGGCAGAGAGGTGTTCAAGCTGGATCTGGTCAAGGAGGAACAAAAGTGAACTTCATAAGGCTTAATTTCCCTACAAATATCAGGTGTCCTGTGGCTCAGTGGTTAAAGCGCGAGTCATTAAGTAGAAAAAATGAGCATGTCCAGAGGGTCATGGGTTCGAATCCCAGCCATGGCTCGTCCCAAGATGGGGAAAAAAAAGGGGCAGCAGAGGGACATCCGGAGTCATGAACCGGGTGTGGCCCAACCCCCTAGAGTGTCAGGAGATAAGGCCGAAACACTTGCTTGAAGGGGGCTTCTCTTC
>CM031623.1:37432928-37435428 GCA_018398815.1 Conus ventricosus
TCTCTCTGTCTGTCTGTCTTGTCTCTCTCTCCCCCTCTGTCCACTCTCTCTGTCTGTCTGTCTGTCTGTCTGTCTGTCTGTCTGTCTGTCTCTCTCTCTCTCTCTCTCTCTCTCTCTCTCTCTCTCTCTCTCTCTCTCTCTCGCTCTCTCTTTCGACAATTCGACACCCGCTGCATTCCTCTTGTGCCCTTACCTGACGTGTTTTTATAAGCAAACAGCGACAGAGTTGAAGTTGATCGGGGGTTCGTGACACGTTTCTCCTGCCAAACAGTTTGTCAGTGGCAAAAACAGTATCTACATTTCTATACTGCCAAACAGTTTGTCAGTGATAAAGACAGTATCTACATTTCTATACTGCCAAACAGTTTGTCTGTGACAAAGACAGTATCTACATTTCTATACTGCCAAACAGTTTGTCAGTGACAAAGACAGTATCTACATTTCTGTACTGTCAGACAGTTTGTCTGTGACAAAGACAGTATCTACATTTCTATACTGCAAACAGTTTGTCAGTGATAAAGACAGTATCTACATTTCTATACTGCCAAACAGTTTGTCAGTGACAAAGACAGTATCTACATTTCTGTACTGTCAGACAGTTTGTCTGTGACAAAGACAGTATCTACATTTCTATACTGCCAGACAGTTTGTCAGTGACAAAGACAGTATCTACATTTCTGTACTGTCAGACAGCTTGTCAGTGACAAAGACAGTTTCTGTACTGTCAGACAGTTTGTCAGTGACAAAGACAGTATCTACATTTCTATACTGTCAGACAGTTTGCCAGTGACAGTGACATAATCTCTAGTACATATTTACATTGCCGAACAGTTTTGTCAGTGACAGTGACGTGATCTCTAACACATGTTTACATTGCCGAACAGTTTGTCAGTGACAGTGACGTGATCTCTATCACATGTTTACATTGCCGAACAGTTTGTCAGTGACAGTGACGTGATCTCTATCACATGTTTACATTGCCGAACGTCTGACAGTGACGTGATCTCTAACACATGTTTACATTGCCGAACAGTCTGTCAGTGACAGTGACGTGATCTCTAACACATGTTTACATTGCCGAACAGTTTGTCAGTAACAGTGACGTGATCTCTAACACATGTTTACATTGCCGAACAGTTTGTCAGTGACGGTGACAAGAGCAGACTGACAGTGTTAGAGACGGTTGCACGTGCTCGATCGGAAATCCAACACGTTATGCCAACCACACCAGTCCCCATCAAAATGGATGCTACACCTTTTGCATCAAGCACCGTTGCTGTGTGTATAGTTTACACACAACACCGGCAATAATTCATCTGACTCTAAAAGCCAACGGCGGCCACTTAAAGCTGAAAGTCTAGGGTAACTGATTCAGATAAGAAAGGTCGCCCCGGTGTCGTTCCGTTTCTTGCTGTGACCCTTTCCGCTGTGGTAGACAGGGTTAGTCACCAAACGAATAGTTCGATTTCTAAGGGTTTCCTACCTTGCGCTCTAAGTGAAAGCCTCGGTCACTACACATACACCGCAAGACCGATCACTAAAAAAGTAAGTTCCATCGTTCTGCAGGGTTGCCGACGACTTTTATCTTGCAGCTGAAAGTCTGAGCTGATATAACACAGGCAAGGTATTCTTAAAAAAACCACAACAACAACTGAATGTTCCAGAAGTTTAGACGTGATATTCTTCAAGAAAAAAAAAGAATGTTCCATAAGTTTAGACAAGATATTCTTATAAAAAAAAAAAAAAAAAAAAAAAAAAAAAGGAATGAATGTTCCATAAGTTTAGACATGATATTCTTAAAAAAAAAAAAAAAAAAAAAGAAAGAAAGAAAGAAAGAAAGGAATGAATATTCCATAAGTTTAGACATGATATTTAAAAAAAAAAAGAAAAAAAAAGAAAAAGGAATGAATGTTCCATAAGTTAGACATCATATTCTTTATAAAAAAAAGAAGAAAAAAAGGAATGAATGTTCCATAAGTTTAGCCATGATATTCTTTTTAAAAAAAATAAAAGAAAGAAAGAAAGAAAAAGAAAAAGGAATGAACGTTCCGTAAGTTCAGAAAAGATATTCTTCAAAAAGAAATGAATGTTCCGTGAATTTAGACAAGATATTGTTCAGAAAAAGAAATGAATGTTCCGTGAATTTAGACAAGATATTGTTCAGAAAAAGAAATGAATGTTCCGTGAATTTAGACAAGATATTGTTCAAAAAAAGAAATGAATGTTCCGTGATTTAGACAAGATAATTATTTTCAGAAAAAGAAATGAATGTTCTGTACGTTTAGACAAGACATTCTTCAGAAAAAAAAAAAAAGGAAAAAAAATTTTTCTGTAAGTTTATATTTAATATTCTTTAGAAGAAGAATGAATGTTCCGTAAATCTGGACAAGATATTCTCCAGAAAAAGAAATGAATGTCCGTAAGTTTAGACAAGGTAATTTTTATATCCTTAAGAAAAAGAAATGAATATTCTGAGTTAGACAAGATATTCTTCAAGACA
>CM031623.1:37442928-37447150 GCA_018398815.1 Conus ventricosus
AACAGCAACTCGAAAGCAGTATGTATCCATGCAACTTATATATTTCTCTTTTTCGAAAATGGTTTTAAAGGATCTATAACTATCATACCTATCTCGATCTCTAATAGATCCAGTCCATTCCTGAATAAAGAAATCCACGAGTCTTAAACAGACATAAAAAAGCCTTAACATCTCCAACACCCTGCTGCAGCCACACAATGTTAAATCCAGTTTCACATAGAATTTGCCTTATCTGAGAAGCCCAACATGTCTTTCCAGATCTATCCACATCAAGCAACATTAAATAAGCATTATATGGTAATCTGTCAGGATTCATTCGTAACAGTTTAAACCAGTATCTAAGGGAATTAGTGAAGGAGTTAATATGAAATGGGTATCGTCCCAAGTCACCATACACCATTTTATTTGGTGTCCTTAGTGGTACTCCCAGAAATCTTTTGCAGGCCATCAAATGTACTTTCTCTATTTCCTCTAATCTTTGTAGGCCCCATATTTCAGAAGAATATAACAGAATGGGTTGGATTCTTACGTCAAAAATCTTAAAGAACGTGCTTGCACGCATTTCTTTATATTTCTGGAAAACTCGGTTTAACTCCACAACAGCTTTCTTACCTTGGACACAAAATGCTCTGTACCTAATTTAGCACTGATTTTTGTTGTGAAACAGAAACCCAGATAGCAATAATTATTAACTACTTCCAATCTTAGACCATTGAAATACCATCGCTCGCGTTTTCCAAGAAACCCACCTTTCCTAAACACCATTACCTTAGTTTTTTCAATGTTAACAGTTAACTGCATGTCATCACAACAAGACTTCAATACATTTAATTGGTTTTGTAAGCCCCATGGAGTTGTAGAAATTAGAGCTACATCATCAGCAAAGAGCAAAATAAATATTTCCATAAGGTCTGGCAATAAATGAACGCCATGCCTTCCTCTTTCGCTCATATGATCTGCTAACTGGTTGATAAATATTGAGAACAATGTAGGGCTCAAAACGCATCCTTGTCTCACACCAATCGGGCATTCAAAGAACTCGGATATATCAGAATTTGCACGGACACATGAAAGTAGGGATTCGTACATTGCTGTTAGGGACGCTAAAAACTTCCCCTCTACTCCTTTACTTCTGATGCATTCAATTAACTTATTGTGTCTAACCGAATCGAACGCTTTTTAAAATCCACAAAAGCAGCATACAATTTTTTTTTTAACCTTTTTTGCTTAAACACTTCTGAACAATCGCATACAGATTGAAAATCTGATCAACGGTGGAGTAATCTTTTCTGAACCCAGCTTGGCTTTCTGATATTAATTGATTGTTTTCCAACCATGTGTACAATCTCGTGTTCAATATAGAAGTGTAACATTTGGATAAATACTTAGCAAAGATATAGCTCTGTAATTATCTACATTTTTCGGATCTCCCTTTTTATGAATTGGAATTATAACCGCTTTTGATCAATCTTTTGGATAGATGCCTTTATCAAAAATTGAGTTGAACAGCTTTATAATAAAAGAGTGAACCTGTCTGCCGCCATTCTTCAGCATTTCAGCTGTAATTCCATCTAATCCACACGCCTTTCCCGACTTCAGTTTATCTATTGCTCTATTTACCTCCACTTCTGAAATACTTCTGTTTAAAACATGGTCCAGATGATCCGTTAAATCTATTTCTGGGCCTGAGTAGCCAGTATGTGCAGCTGCGTCAGTTTGGAATACTGCCTTGAAATGATTAACCCAAATCCACCGTTTTTATGTTATTCGTGGATTTATCTCTGTTGCCATGTCCATATTTTTAAGCTGTTTCCAAAAACATGATGGATTCAATAAAGTTTTGGCAAGAGATTCTGCTTTCAACTTCCGGAATTCTCGTCGTTTAGTTTTCAGTAAGTGCTTGTACTTTTTCCGTTCTTGGACGTAGATCAATTTGTCTGTTATGTCCTTAGTTTTTCTAAAACGGTTCAACGTTCTTCTGGCTTCTTTTTAGCTTGATTACATTCTGTGTCAAACCATTCTGATCGCTTGTTTGATCAGAACGAGATTTAAAGGACATGCACTCACTAGCTTCAGTTAGGCTTTGAACAAACAGTGTCAATGCATTATCAACATCGGAATCCAACGAATTAAAAGCCAATGTGATTTTGTTCTGTATGTTATCACTATTCAGCCTGTTGACAAAAATATCCTTTTTGTCATCGTTCCACCTGATTGTTTCTATTGAACTACTTTCATCTTTCATCATTTGTTCATTGCATGCTTCAGTTCCACCAACCTTCAGATCAACTCGCATTACAACTGGCAAATGATCTGAGTCTACATACTTTCGACATCAACCGCAACAATATCAATGAATAAAAATAGTTCACTTGATGCTACAAAGTAGTCTACTGTACTACAGCCTAGAGATGAGATATATGTGCAGCTATCATCAAAATTCTTTTCACGTAGACCATTTAAAATAACACAATCAAATATATTACAAATTTCAAGCAACTGGTTACCAAAAAACATTTATAACACTGTCCTGAGAATTTCTACAAAATTCATTTACAACAGAGGCATTTAGGCCGATGAAATCTATATTATCTTCTACAGAAGAATAATTACAACACCCTGTTCTGGAATTGAGATCTCCAGTTAACAGAATGTGGAAATCATTGTAGGAGTGTTGAAGGTCTAATATGATTTGTTCCAAAACTTCCATACCAAAACCATCGTATTGGTCTTTCCAAAACACAGAATCATGTGGATGAATATATGAACAAATTAGCATTATATGGCGATCAGTTGAAAACAGATCGTTATGGACTTTGATAATGACAGCATGAGGGCTTTGTATTTGAATTTGTTCAACGTACTTTTCAAATTCTTCTTAATCATCACAATTATTCCACCAGAGTATCGACCTTGATGGGAAAGCTTCTTTGCTTTAATCGAAAAAATTTTGAAGTTACTGAACAATGGGGAATTTAAATCATTTGCCATAAATGTCTCAGTTAGGCATATAAAATCGTGTAACAAAAGAAAGTTGGTAAACTCGTTATTATCCAGTTTTGGCAGAAGGGCATTGACGTTGTAATTGAGAAATTTTACTTCTGATTTATTTATATTATCTATATTATTCACAATGTTACTTTTCTGCTCTTTTCCGGCAGATCTATCAGCCCTCACAGATTGGGAGGTTTCATCGTCAGTACTTTTGCTCCATGATACTGTGGCCCGCGCGATTTCCTATTTTTTTGTTACCCGGACGACTGTTTGATTTACTACGTTTACAAGCCTCATTTACCTTTGAGCGATCATTAGATGATGCTCTCAACAGAGAATCGAGGATGCTGCTTTGACTGCCTGACCTCTGTGACATGGCTGATTTATTTGGACAGTCTGTTTGTCTGAGTGAGGCAGTTCGTCGAGGTGGCCTATTCTGTATAGTTGTCCTTGATGAGACAGCATTGTCTTGTTTTTTATCTTCATGGACTGTTGTACCTTGAGTGGTTTGCATTTCTTTGCATTTCTGGCAAGCCAATGTCGGTGCATGTATCTGTCACAGTATCGTCTGGACTGTCAGCTAGAACCGAATCAGTCTGTGTCGATATTTGTCTGTGTCATCATGACCGTCACAATGTGCATTCGATTCTCTGTGTTCATCCGTCTGTCCTGTCTGTCGGTGTCTTGGAATTTCTCGTCTGTAATCGTTACTCTGTTGTCTATCAATTCTTGTCCATTGTGGATTGTGTCCCGGCTTTGTGCGTGGGCATCATGAACATCGTTTAACACCACACTATCCTCATGCCAGTTTTGTCTTGAATTTCATCAGCATGAAAATCTTTGTTCTCCTCGCACAGAGCAATGTCATCATTGTTATCGACATTCCTTTGAAACACAGCTTGGCACCCTTCTGTTGGTTTAGAGACAAGACAATCTCTGTTATGACTATCCTGGTCACTATTGTTGGTCTTCACTGGAGTGTCGGGTACTTGAGTGATGGTCTGCACTCTCAGACTGCTCGGGACTGTGCTGGGTGGTCCGTACCTCTCAGATATTCTGCTGTTCTGGTCTTTCACAAACACTGTCCTCTTGTATTCAGCCATACCTGGACCTCCTTGTCTCACCACCTCGCTAAACAGGCGGTTGCCTGGCACCACAGGCACTGCATGTCTCTGGCTGCGACTCTGGGATGAGGGACAATTCCGATGTTCCTTGTTTCTTATAGATC
>CM031623.1:37447250-37462250 GCA_018398815.1 Conus ventricosus
GAGACAACAACGTTAAGGCGTTTACGTCTACGTTTTTGCCAGCTAATTAATCATTCCTTTTATAAGGTCATCACTACGCCCACAACCCCATCCCTCACTCACATCTTTAAAGACATAAAAAATTTCAAATATTATGTTGAACGTGTCTCCTAATTTTCTGCGAGGAAGACCTGTAATTTTAGTTGAAGCTTTTTTTGACAACTGTTTCTTTTCTGTGGTAGTATTACATGCTTTTTCCCATACGGCGTTATTACAATTCTTTCTTTCCGACTATTGTCGTCCGCAATAAGACTACAATGTAAAGGGTCCAGAGTTTGAATGCTTCTGAAACTTATTTGAACGGCTAAAATATGTAAAATGGGCTTATGAATTCAAAGTTTATTCCCCATTCTAAAATATTGGTTCAAGTGCATAAGAGTCCAGGTTTTCGAACCTATTTTAAAAATGTCATACTGACCAACATTATTTGCTTCTAGATGCGCAGCTGTTCTAGTTTAGGAATTTTTGCTGTCGCCAACCTCTTTGCGTTTATAATACCCTCTTTAGTGTAACTCAAAACCATACAAAGCGCCTATCTCACCGTTCAGTTCAAAGACTGCAACGTCTGCAAGGTCTTTTAATTCTAAAGTTATAGATACACCACACAGGGCGCTAATGTAACTCCTGATTCCTTCTGGCCCCCGCGACATTATTTTTTAGTAAAGATTATAATTTTATTTACCAAAACAATGTGCGGTTTATCACATTTCACACCTTTCCCCAGCTTTGTCTTTGATTTTTATATTAAATGATCCGACCCACCCACAAACAAATCATTTAAACTGTAAATAGGGGAATTGTATAAATTCATAATCGCAATATGCAGCTTTCCCTGACGGAAGAGCTCTTAAAACATTGAGGCCTTCCGCATATAGTTTTCATCATGCTCAGCTCATCCAAATGAACATAGAGTAAATGAATGTAATGAACACGAATATCGAGCGGACTTACTTTTCCCCCTCATAAGTATGTTTGGGTGGTGTAACTCTAAATTCTATAAGTGTTATCTGTAAAGCCTAACAATTTTAGCAAGTTCTTATCAAAATAGTAACCTATTCTTCTTCAAGGCTTGAAGTTAACATTGTTTTTAGATCGCATTGTAAGTTGATAGTAATGTCCGAAGTTTACCATTGCTCTTTTTAGTGAGCAAAACTAATAACCATCAGCTTTGTTACTGTCTAACTAATGTATCCTGCAGGTATCAAATTTTGAATCTTTTATTCTTCTTGATCACTTATATAAACCATACGACTTTTGTAGAATATTCATGAGCGCAGACCGTTCTAGTTTCGCAATTGGATACAAAAGCATGTTCTAAAAACAAGGACGAGTCCTTGAGTGTTATTGTTACAAACATTTTTTAAAACAAATTAAAAATGAGTGCTTTCAAAATATACGATGCAAAATATTCTGTGGGGCCGCACTACAATCCTAAAAAAATTACCACTGATACTCTTGACTATTGCTGTCACCCGAACTTCCTCTTTTTCATAAAAAGGTGAGTACTCCATTAGAAGAGCTATACATAAACTCCCCCATTGAATAAAGAGCACATCAAAAGCGTGGTATTAAGTCATCCGTTGCAGTTTTATCAGAACCAGTTAAACTTGCTGTGTCTTGTGCATCAACTGGGTTGGATGTCCGTATGCTAATCATTTAACGACATCCGGATCCTTGGTGAGGTCAGTGTACAGATTCATTTTTATACACCTTCAGACGTATTTTGACTGAACTGCAAGCGCCATTACCGAATGACAAATCGTTTAAAATCCATTCACAACAGAAAAGCCTTGAAGCTTTAGAAAGGATCTGTAACGAATTCAATCGTTAACATCAAAGACAGACTTTAGACAAAAGTTGGATCTTGATCAGCATAGGCATCCCCTTATTTTCGGCACGCACATAAATTAATAAATATGCCCTTGAAACCCTCCTATAAATTGTCAGCGCCCTGGTCATAAGCAAAGCATAAAACAGCAGGACAACATTTATCTTAGACACTTCTAAGGGCCTAACAAGAGCGGGAATAGAACGAATAAACGACTCTATTCGTACTTACGTTTAGTGTTTGCTAGGTTTCGCAACACAGGCAAGATCGACATAACTGATCCTTCTACTGGCTTTGATGCCACAAAAACAATACGATAGTCACATTTAGAGGCCGCATTAATTCTACAGTTTGATTTACCTTCAAGTATCAAAGTTCCAACTGTTTTTCCAAACGCAAGATCGAAAGTAGACATTGCTGTTGTGCACTGTTTTATACATGCTGCCTTCAGACCTCAGACTCCAGATATGTACAATAATAACCAATAATAAAGAAATTCATATAGCAGGCAATGAACAAAGTTGGGAAAAACGACATAAATTCTGAGCCAGTAATATTACAAACAATAACGAACACCCAAGAATAAGTCCATCCAATCCCGAAGACCAAACCCCCAAAGTCATATGAAGACTCAGCAAAGCTCGCGGACATCTGTTCGCGATGGACCATGAACTAGAAAGACAGCGCTTGTTCTTGATTTAACTGGCAGAGATTACTTGGTCTTTATCCTTTACTAAATAGTAACCCACAATTACGAGAACTATGATCATTATGCTCGCCATAAAGCCAACTACTTGCTGCAGTAGAAAAGCCAGCTGACAATACTCCCCAATATTCCTGTAAAGCGTTCACAGGCTCTACCACTAATTTTTTTAATAAATTCGCAAGATTATCAAGCTGATTTTTTTTACCCCATGATTTATCAGGTGGGGCGATGGTGTGGAGGCACTGGAACTTTGAACCACCGCCGCCTGTAAATAGCCAACACCAGTGTACTATGCAAATCTAAGGCTGTTATAACGCTTTACAAATGTGATCTCCTTTGCTCTCTAAACAGTGTTTCGGATTCGTTCTGAAGCGTTGTGTCTTCATATAAAATTTTTCGGATAGTTTTCTCTTATTCTATTCACTTGAGTTCGTAAATGGTCTCCAGTTAGTAGTTAGCACTTCTAGTCTTGCTGAACTTCTCCTGTTCAAGATCTTTTAAGTCATTGGGTAATCTTTCTTAATATAGCCCTACGATGCGGTCGCAGCCTCAACGAGTTTTTCTTTTTCCCTCTTTTTAATATGCCCATCTAGTTCACCTAGTTTGTGCTAAATTGTTTGTTAATTCCGCCTCTGATGGGTTCTAAAGCATGATCAAGGGCCATCTATTTCTCCGCATGTTAGCGTGAGTCGTGTAAAGTCTTTAACGCTGTTTTCTTCTGAAAAACTGGATTCCTGCATCTATTACATTTATTAATTCACCTGCTGAATGATTTAATTCTTTAAGTTCCCATTTTGCATTTGGTCATCTGTTGGGAGTTCTTGCAGTGTGTATTGAAGTTTAGAAACCTGCCTCCTGCCCTAATTTTGGCCTAACAAGGCCCAGGCGATTTTGATCTTTCAACACTGATCTATTTCTAATTGAAACCCACGGCTAAAAACTGATGGGTCCTTTTAGTTGTAAGCTGAACAAGTTTGTCCTTGGTATCGCTCCTCACAAACAAATGGTTCCATCTTTACTTCAAAATCATTAGGGTCTATAAATTCGGGAGGTTCTTGGCCTAAACTTAGTATAATGATCTGCCATACTTTCTGTTAATATATAGACCGACTTGTTGGTAATGTAACTCCCGATTTCAGCTAATTCATCATGCCATGATACCCCGAGCGATGCCGCTCCCTAGGGGAATCACACATGTTTTTTCGTCTCCACGATCAAAAACAATCATAATGCTTCTTCGCCATCAATCCCTGCATGTTTTTAAAATACTTAAATTTTTATTTTCTTCATAAAAATGCCCACAACAAGTCAATGGCTCGATTCTAACCCGCATAGAATACTGAAAGAACCCTTGGCGTGAAGGGAAATAACGGACTATTACCCGTTCCAAATAAATCCATCTACTATTGATGCGGATCAAATTCTTACTGTCAAATTTCCAGACCTAGGAGCGAAATGAGCGTGATTGTGCCAGCTCTGCGCGTCTTACTTACAAAATAGCTCTGATTCAACAACAGACCCAAAACAGGACAGTCTAGTACAGAACCTGGGCGGGCGCAATCGTAAGAAAATTTCTTCTATAAAACTTGAGGGCAAGAAATATTTTCGTTACACAATGCAGACATAGTTTTTAACCTATTCCGATCTATGGCAACCGGGAATGAAAGGGAAGATCCTTTGCGTTTCAAGGATCAGGCAATGAAGAAGCACTAAAACTTAGAAAGGCGCTGAACTCGCCACAGGTGCTAAAAGCAGCAAAAATGCTTTAGCTGTAAGTTATGCGTATGGTAAGTCGCTTTTCCATTCCTTGGATTTTGAGTTTTTAAAAGCGCAATGCGCGCATACTTTCAAGGACATTAAAAGACAGACCTGTCATATGAACTAACTTTTAACGAATACAAAACGTGTTATCCAGATCAACAGCCACCTAAGCAAAGTACAGCATTTCTGACATCACGTAAAGAGTTTTGACGTGTTAACAACAACCCTAATTTAAGAGCAAGGCTTATTGAGCACCAATATCATCAAATTAGCAATATATTACGAAGAGTGATCATTCATACAACATATCTCCTAGAACAGGGCAGACACTATATGGAATTTTTAGGTTTTAGCGTCTCAGCCAGATCGCTTAAAGGTATTTTATAGCTGTGTGAAGATGAAGAACCATTTAAAAGAGGAAGTGAAAAGTTTTTTAGACCAAAAATAACGAAGTACAATGTACGAATTGAGCAGAGTCTAACCAAATCCTATGCTAGCGGGCTTAAACCTATCAGCATTTTGAAGAAATAAGAAAACTGTTAGAGGTGGGAGGTGAAGAAATCCAACAGATGACCTTTTGGCAAAGATCTACACCTTCACAATGTAGTCTTGAATGATGTATTAACACAAAATACGGTTTATGGATTGACCTAAGGTCAACGGAGGATAATCAGCGTTTACAATGGAAGCGGAGAACTTGTGAGAGACGTAATAAACATTCAAATTGATAACGAATAAGAATGCTGAATAAACCAGCTTAATGTACATTTGTTTTTATTATATGATGCGCCAGCGAATATTAGAAAATAACAGATTAAAAGATATACAATACTAAATTATTTTATTTATAAAAAAGCATGTCTGGTAAAGTTATCCAAAGTGCCTACAGCGCCGCCAAAAGAAGAGATAGTAAAACCCCTACATAAACAACCACCTTAGATTAACCCACATTACACAAATTCAGCAAGTACTAGAGCAGGACCTTTCAAATTACAGCAAAACCAAACGAAGGTATTCTGCAGCGTTTAATGCTGTATACATAAGTTAATAACTGGAGCATCGACTATAGTTGCTCTATCAGCAGGACGTGTGTTGGTCTCTTAAAGCAACGTGCAAGTCGCACCCGCAGCTTTACCTCTAGGCGTTTTGTCTTTAGTCTCTCGGTCTGTGTTCATTAGCAGAAAGTGCGGCTGCAAAAAATAAAAAACTAAACTCCAAAAGCACACAGCAATGTTCAACTAATAACGCTAAATTAAGTTCTTTAAACTGACAATAAATAAAGCGCTTGTTTGACTCAAACATCACACTGATGAAGAATTTAATCGTTTACAGGCCGAAATTGATTGACACAAAAAGACAAAAGATTTGATCTTCAAGAAGGCGAGACAATTTTTCTCAACAGCCAGACCCCCGAAGCAGAATAAAAAGGAAATGCTTAAAAAAAGTAAACGATACATTAAACTCAGATCTAAACAGCTCACATTAACGAACGCCAAAGGTGTTAATACTTTAAGTTTATGAATCCAAGCGCAAAAAGAACCGTAATATGTCTGATTAAGTATTTTTTTTTTAATTTAAAATAAAAATTTTGGCTTTAGAAAAGAAAGACCAGCATGGCTAAATAAATGAAGGACAAGACGAATAGTTGAAGAATGCTCGAGAGAGAGCGTTTATCAAGCCACTGAATGATAATGATTTAGAAGTCATTGACCCAAACAAACGTACAGGCAAGTGTTGTACATGCTATTTCATCAAGTTCCAAGTAAACTAACAATAGACCCGCCAGTTAAAGTAATGTTAGCGTGTTTTAAATCCGACAATATAACAATAAAAGAAGAAAAACTAGAAGTTTGGGTCTCAACTAAACAACAGACTATTCTTTCCTCAAATACTTAACACCGGGATAGAGGCATAACGACTCTTACACAGTTGACGCTGCCGTCTGAAGAAGCTAAAAATGAGAGGCTCTGGTTGTCAGAGGCGAGTCTAAGAGATTAATTAAAACAGGCTAAGTATTCACCGATTGAAGGCAAGGCTAACATTCCGCAACCTCGGGAGATTGTTTTAAAAGAGAGCATATTAAACAATAAAAAAAAAAAAAAATTCAGACAACAAATGTTCATGTGGTGCGTTCTGCAAGTTTCATCATTCCGCGAACAACGCAGAAAGAGTGACAAACATCGGCAAACGCCAAAGATCATAACTTCAATGGAATATCCTTTCCTGTTAGTGTACACCAAATTGGATCATTTGAAGAACAAAACAACCAATATCTGTTTAGTATACACATTGGATGGGAAACAAATTTGCGCCATTAAGTGTCCAAGAACAGTCAACCATAGCGAACCAGCCCAAAGTCAATGTGGACTTACTCCAAAATTTTTCGCCAGAAGGGATGCCCCCTTACACATAGTTACGCACAATGATCAGAGTATTGGCCGCATACTTCAAAAAACAATAACATACCAAGAATTCTGCAGAAAATGTTTTACAATAATTCCATCCTGGTGCAAGCCGCGAGTGAACATATAAAACATTGTAAAAGTTCGATAGACTGTAAGACAGAACTAACTACGCCCCCGCCAGGATCTAAAGTTAGTATATAAGAACTGAAACGCTGCAAAATCTCCATACGTAAGTTTAAACGCAGACTTCGAGTCGCTTTTTTCCTTATGAAGGCCAGCACCTACAAAAACTTCGAAACAGTCTTAATGATAATCATCAGATTTGTTCATTTGCCTTCATATTGATAGTCGGATGGCGTTTATTCCTGAACCAGAAATATATAGAGGACCGATTGCTGCAGAAACATTCAATAAACGCATGCAGCAAGTGCCGTAACGCCCTGTTCTAATAATCTATAACTTATTCAGAACTCATAATGCGCCTGAAGACCAACAACAGTATTACTCAAGCCACCGCATTGTGGATTTGGCGGTTTATGAGCTAACGCCAAGAGTGAAAACCCCACAGTATAGACCAGATCACATTAGAGGGAAATTTAGAGGAAGCGGCGCATAACAAATGTGCAATCTTCAACTAAGTTTAATCCAAAGACATGAAGCTGCCCTTTTAATCTTTCATAACTTGCGAGGTACACGCCTCATCTTATAATGAAAGCAGTGGACGTGCCTTCAGGGTGTCATGCATTGCACAGTCATCAGAAAAGTACATGTGCTTTAATCTAAATAACATGTCTTTTGTATGACTCTATGCCACACATGAGGGTTCATTAGAGGCACTGGCTACTGTCCTTAAATCCTGCCCAATAAGAGAAATAATATTTTGACTCAACTCTTGTAGAAATGGCTTTTACCCTTATGAGAACAAGAACATTGGAAAGTTTGATGAAGATACACTATCCACCTAAAGCCGTACTTTTCTAGTCATATAGAAAGGACATCAGCGACTCTCGATTACCAGCATGCTCAAGATGCGTGGCAAAGTATATTGTAAAACAATGGGAGACTAACCTGACTCCTACTTGATGGCTGATGTATGATTGTTGCGTGACGTCTTTGAAAAATTTAACAAAGACCTGCATGAAACATTATAGCCTGGATCCCGCGCATTACAAATCTGCGCCTGGGATGATTTGGGACGCTTCTTAAAGTTTACAGGAGTACAGAATTGCTTTATGTCCAGATTTTACCAATATTCAGATGATTGAAACGGAATTGCGTGAGGAAATAGTAGGCATCGCACCCAATTACTGTAAAGCAAACAACAAATACTTGACGACTAGATCCAAGTAAAATGTCTAACTATCTTAAGTATGTTAGATGCAACAACCTGTATGGTTGGGCAATGTCGCAATCCACTTCCATTACGAACTTTAAAAATGTACACAGGTGCTGAGAACCACCAAATATTCAAAAGGCATTAAATTGTTTTGAGTCAGGGTATTGCGCCAGATCAACAGCGTGGTTTCATTCCTAAATTTGACTTTAGAATATTAACAATACGAAACACCATGACCTGCAAAATGACTACCCATTAGCAGCAGAAAGACAAAGATGATCCAAGAGAACTCACCTAAACTGTGCCTCATCGTCGGGCAAAAAAAATTATGTCTGTCCATTACAGACTTCTACAATTTATTTAAGACACGGTTTGAATGTGGACAGCTGTTCATCGTATAATGCATTTTTGATCAAGAAACAGATCATGATACCCTACATCATGAAGAACACTGCCACAGAACTAAATCCCAGATGCCTCGGAAAAAACTTTTTCAAGTTTTATGAACAACAGCTGTTTGTTGGAAAGACTATGGAGAAACCGCAACAAGCTTAAAATGTCAGATTAGTCACCAAAGAGAAACGACGCAATTAAGCTGAACTTCAAAACCTATATTATCAGAGCTTTAGAAGATTTCAATATCACCTTTTTGGGCATAATGATGAAAAAAAAGAAGTCAAATTGGGTGACAAACCCTGTCATTTATTTGGGTTTACATGTTTTAGAATAATCAAAGCTATTGTGTAGAAATTACTTTAAGACTACATTAAGCCCTCGTATCCTGAAGTCCAGAGTACTTTACAACAGATACAGACAGTTTTGTTATAGATATCCCTACTGAAGACATCTATAAAGACATTGAAACCGAAGTGGCTAAAGGGCATTTCGGGGTGGTATGATACATCCATATCCAAAGACGCCGCCGTTGGCATTCAATTACTAACAATAAGGTATTTATGTTAAGATGAAGAATGAATTATCTGTAAGGTGATCAAGGAGTATGGGGGGTTAAGATCGAAATGACAGTAATTTCGAGCCAGGGAGAAAATCATTAAGAAAGCAAAAGGGAATAAATCTCGCAGCGTTGTGCCGTCAAACATATCACCTGACAACTACAAAGAAGCATTGTTTGGCAATAAGACATTTTCCATCTGACAACGTAAAACTGCGATCTAAACAACATGAGATCAACACAACTGTTGTAACCAAAGGGAGGGTGGAGCGTAGGTTAGGGTGAGAACAAAACCCAGAAGGAGGGCGGGGGGGGCATGGGGGGGGGGGGGTTAATCCAGTGGATGGGGGTGGATTTAATTAGGGGAAATGGAGAACCGTTAAATGTAATTATAGCGGTGGGGGGGGAGAAGTGGTGCGCCTGGGGGGGGGGGAGGTGTAATAGTGAAGTGTAGTAAGAAGGTTTAAGTGAGTGGAGGTGAGGGTGGTTGGGGGGTGTGTATGTGTGATAGAATTAAAAAAACGGGCGGAATTTCATTTTTATACAATTCCCCTTTTTATTTCATATGGATTCACACTCCAAACTGGATCTGTTGCCCCTGATGCGAGTGTCCCCTTCTGCTCCCCCTGTAATTAAAGTACCTTACTTTCAAACCAAATTTAATAGATTTGGCCGATGAAGGACTTCTCCTTCAACAACATCTATTGTTTTTTCTTTTGATTGCTAGTACTGTTTAGCCCCTTAAATCTTCATTTTATTCATTGCGCGCAAACTGAGGCAGTCTTCTAACCATTCAGTGTGCGAGAATTGTCAATAAGCTCTCTGTGATACTGTAGGAAAAAGTTTTTCGGATAACAGTTTGTTTAAGTTCGACTAAAGCCCTGTGATCCTGTGAACTCCTGGAATGCCTCTTTTTAATGTGTAACTCTATTATCAACAATAATTGATCATCGGCTTTAAAATTCTTTCCCATCATCCAACTTGAATCATGCGAGGATAAGTTAAAGGACCTCGTTGGTATATTATTTGAATAGCGACAGCAACAGCAGAAGCACTCCTTTTGATGTCTTAAGGTTCCGCAACTTTGTATCTTGAAGCTATGTCAAATGACTGTGAGTGCGTACTTAAAATCTTTTTCGTCTATCCTATCAGAGGTAAATATAGCAGGGACCATTTGATGGGTGTCGTTCGGGTATTGTATTCACAAAGTGTGGTCACAGTATCGACTAGGGCAGGTAAATAAATTTGCCAAAACGCTTGTTTAGATAACCATTCTTTTGCTGTTTGTTCACTGACTCCAGCTGCTTGGCTTAGCTATGTATTGCAGTATGCCCTTCCAATATCCTTTGGGCGAATAATATATTTTTTACATTAATTATTCAGCCAATAATTATGTGGCAATCAAAAAACACAAACGTCAAAACCAACGGCAATAACCGCGATTTCTTGCTATCTTGTGTTTTTCTGATGGTGATAAAGTCAACTGAATTTTGGTGTGGGGCAATGTCTGGACTCGGTTTTTGCCTGTTACTATATATATTTTTTATTGCTTGATCAACATTTTTAAAATTGTAAGCAGCATGCCTGTCCTTTTCAGTGTGTCATTAATAAAATCGAACTGCTCAAGTCTGCTGCATTTCATAGGCGTCTTGTGGCAGCTGCTAGTTGCTCCATAGCTTTGTTATGTCTTTTTTTCTCTTCGCCGTCATTCCCCAGTTTTACTAAATGCGAAATTACTTCCGCTAAAAGCAAGCTCTTCACCCAGCGCCGCCAATCATTATTGCGAGTGAAGCCAATTTTTTATAAATGTAATTTTTATTCTTACATATTTATATGGTCTGAGAATTATTCCTTGCTTAACTAGAAAAAATCTTCGTATCAACCGAATACTGCAATGATAGCAATCAGCATTGCTGATTCCTCACATGTCTAGTTGCCAAATCCTTCTGCTTTATTTATACAGGCTTTTACCCAAGCATTGAGTATCCTACACTTAAACCTCCATAACAGCAGAATGGTATACAAGGTTACAACAGTTTTTCGGTGCTCATTTTTATAAAATAAAATTTAATTATAATTATTAAAAACATGAACAGAGATGATCTACTACAGCTACAAGGCAGCCTAAAAAACCTTCCTGAACTTACAATGACCATGTTTGATGATCAGCATTATGCCCGAAAAAGGAAGGCGTATTCTTTGCAGGCATGTGGGAAAACAAAACAGTTCCTCGGAACTAAATTCAGCATAGAACAATTCAACAGATGTCGCCACAAGACGATTTCTGAAGTATCACACAGTGTATGAAGCGCAACTGGGCTCAAGAAATGGTAAAAAGTGTTAGGTACAAACGGTCTTAGTTTGTACACTAAAACTAGTCAGTAGATTGCCCCCATGATTCTGAACAAGATCATACGTAAGATTTAACGCAAGATCCATTTAACAAAGTCATTAGAGTCCTAGGGTAGTGATCTGTAATACAGATTTGGAAACATTGTTATCGCCATTAATCATGGATTATTAACTTTAATCATATAGAATTTGTATCCCTTCAAAAGAACGAGCTGGAAAATCACATAATCAGAAAACATTGAATCAGTTGAGAACGTAACCAAGCCAGAAAATCAGCATAAAACACTGAATCAGGTGAGACCATTAAAAATCCTGGCGTGTTGAAGCAGAAAAAAATTACAGAGGAACAGACAAAAAAAAAAATTAATGTTACAGATATATAACTCATAATGAACACGATAACACCGCCAACGCCAGAACAAGTTGATTCAATTCCGGCCTATAAAAACTCATGTAATTCAAGGGAGCCAAAGACCTCATGGAATATTGAACTTAAAACTGCTGCCATTTTGGCGGCATTGCTGCTGTGGGGGCAGTTATTACGGTATAAAATATAAAAAGAATGGCAGTCAGAAACAAAAGCATCCAAAAAAACTGAACCGTTAAAACAGAGAAAGACAACAGCACGCCAAAACCGCCAATAACAAAAGCATCATTTTGATCCATTTATAAATGCAATAATATTTTAAAAATTTTTAATAAAAATAGATCAAGGCGTATTAAAAATGAATAAAGTCCAATAAATAAAGACATGGAGTCTATAAATAGACATTTCCATAGACCAAATCAAGCGGGTTTATGGGGGGGGTTGCTTAGAAATGTAAGACCTTCATTAAATCTATGCAGAGAACGCTGAGCAAGACACCTCAACATACCGTTTGTTGGACGTAGGGTGACATATTATACATCTACTATTTAAGATAATAAAAACATAATAGTATTTTTTGATAATATAAGATAACTAAATAAAACCTTGGTTGTACATAGAGGATGACTTAATTTAAGATCTTAGGTTAACTTTGGTAAAACCTTGAGATGACTTGGGTGACTTAAAGATGACCTTAAGTAAGAACTTGTAAATGAACTTTGGGAGGGGGGGGGGGGGGGTTTCCTTTGATAACTTGAGGATGAACTTTGAAAGACTTGAGGATACTTAAGTACGAACTTGTGAATGACTTAGGATGACATGTGAATGACTTGAGGATGACTTGTAAATGACTTGAGGATGACTTGTGAATTGAACTTGATGCTGACTTGTGAATGAACTTGAGGATGACCTTAAGTTGTGCGTGCGTGGGTGGGGGTGGGGTGCGCAGGGATATACTCCCTTAGTGTCCTCACATAGCAAGTACAGCAGTACCGAGCCCTCTTGCTACTAAAAATAGGGCCGTTCACCGCATGATCCGTTATTATAGCAAGGCGGATTTTTACCGCAGCCCTCTAGCTGCTAAAATAAGGCGTTCACAGCATTGAAACCGGCTATTATAGCAAGGCGGATTTTACCGCAGCCCTACTTTCTACTAAAAATAGGCTTTCACAACCAAGCATTGAGCGGTTATTATATAGAAAACGGATTATTACCGCAGCCCTCTTGCTACTATAAATAGGTGTTCACCGCATGCACGTTTATTTATAGTAGTCAGTCAGCAGGCTAATTTTAACTTGCAGACCTCTTGCCCACTAAAATAATGCGTTCACAAGCATGAACGGCTATTTATAGTAGCAGTACCCAAGGCTAACTTCACCGCCTTTGCATCCACAACAAAGAGTTCATTAGACTTTCCTTCTTGCAACAAAAAAAAGTTTATACCACACCCCTCCTCTTTTATTATCCGGCTTGGACCCGCATGGGCAAAAGTTAGTGGGTTTTTTTAAAAAAAAAATACTGCTTTGGCAGAGCTTTTTTTGGCGCTCTTTAATCGCCAGTTAGTACACCTGTCTCTGAACACTTGGAGCTTTTGTAAGAATCAAGTGGAGCCACAACACCACTAAATACCCCACCCCGTTCTGTTAAGTGTACTAAAGAGAACTTTGTCTAATTTTAGCCAGAAGTTTGAACACATCATTTTGCTGCGAGTACTTTGCAATCAGACTATTCGTTTAGGCAAACAAATCATTGATGCAATGTTAAGGTTATGAAATTTTGGGCAATATAAAATGTTTTGAAGCTGCATCATTTTCTTGCATATAGTCATCAATATTCATGTGCGATCGTAAAAATGAACGCCATGTCCTCAGTTGGTTTTGATCCAGAAACATTGTTTGCGCCTTTTCAACAAGGCAGTGACCCATAATCAGAGCAAGATGGATAGTTATCTTTCGCCAATTTTAGTAAAAGAGCACACACTTTGTAAAAATAGGAATCATTTCGACAACAGTCCAAAGATTTACAAAGCCATCAACATCTCTTTCCTAATATAGCCCAAATCTTTTTTCTACAATCTCTTTGTGGAACCACAAGCTTCATGGTCGGTAGTTTTCAACAAAGGTTAAGTTCTCGTTTTTTCATTTCACCCCACCTTTCTAAACAACGCAATACTGCTCTTTGCTTACAAGGGTAAAAAACAGCGCTCACTCTAATTTTCTTTGTTTATATACTCCATCAATAACTTGTAGTATTGCATATGTTCCTCATAACAAAAAGTTGGCTCCGCTGTAAAAAAGCACGACCGTCTCCATTAAGAAGCCATGGCTAAAATGGCCGGCTCTTGCCGGCGTAGTAGTGTTTGACGTGGTGACACTTAGCAGTCTAAGATATCGCGTAACATTTGCTGACGCAATAATGGCAAGTTTGCCCTCGCGCACTTTGCCAGTGAAGGAGACGAAACGCAGTAAGCACGCCGAGGCATGGTTTTATTGATTTTGGTTACAACATAGTAAGCCCCACAAGTGCAAAACATGCCCTCGGCTTGCAAAGTGTTCTATCAAGCCGTGCTAACGTGAGTGTGCGCGCGCAGCTGCGTGTGTTGTGTTGGGTGTGTGTGTTTTGCAAGTGCATTTGTATTAAATTTGAGTGTGTGGGTGTGTGTGTGGTGTATGTGCCTTTGTGTGTCTTAGTGTTGTGTGTCTTAGTGTGTGTGAGTGTGTGCATGGCGCCTCTCTGTCTGTCTGTCCTCTCTCTGTCCTCTCTCTTTCTCTGTCTGTCTGTCCAGTCTTCTGTTCTGAGGGCAACTTGACCTTAAAAGTGTTTTGTCAGGGTTGCCGGTGGATTCTCTCTTCTCTCTTCCGCCACAGGAAAAGGCGGTCTTTTAGGCCACTTTACCGCCCAAAAACTAGTGGTGAAGCAAGTGGATTAAACAGACATATTATCCTGTTCTCTACTTGTGACTCCGAGTGCAATGTTTAGCACATCTCTCCTCTCTCTACGAACTCTCGTCTCACTCTCCTCTCTCTCTTCTCGCTCTCCAGGGTACCATACAGATTATGCTTTAGCATGTTGTGAGTCCAGCCAGTAAAAACTGCTTAATCAAATATAAACCAAATACAGACGTTCCCTTGAGTTTATTAAACTCTCTGCAAATTATGATTAAAAAGAATAATTCTCCCCTCCTTAACAACGTATGGTCTAAAATCAAAGATAATTCGCACTGAATGTTTTTCATGAGAAATTCCTAAGTAATT
>CM031623.1:37469750-37485063 GCA_018398815.1 Conus ventricosus
TTTTGATAGTTAGTTGGGTTTTGTTGTTGTTGTGTAACTGTCTTAAATGCTGCGCACTGTGGTCTCATGGTTTAACAGAGTGTGTGTGTGTGTGTGTGTGTGTGTGTGTGTGTGTGTGTGTGTATGTGTATGTGTGTGTGTGTGCGTGCGTGCGTGCGTGCGTGCGTGTGTGTGTGTGTGTGTGTGTGTGTGTGTGTGTGTGTGTGTGATGAAGTATACATATATGGACTACTAATAGTCTGTACACGGTGACGCCTTGATTTAACTGAAATCTCTCTCTCTCTCTCTCTCTCTCTCTCTCTCCTCTCTCTCTCTCTCTCTCTGTGCCAACCGGTCAAAACATTCGGTGAGTGTCCCTCCCCATTAACTATTTCCGTAATCTCTGTTTGTTTTCGCATTGATCCCGGCATATGTTTATAGTCGGAATTATTCTAAACACATTTTAGACATTCTAAAGTTGATAAATATACGAGATAAAAAGTCAGCTATTTCCGCACAATTTCAAAATTTACAATGTCTACAGCTTCCTTCAAACGGTGGGATTTTAACCTCAAAATGCAGTATTGAAACTTTGCGTTCCTTCTGTAAGTATAGCTTTCTTGATAAATTGCATTTGAAAAGATGATAAACCTAGTTTGGGGGTGGGTGTACGTGTGTAGTATGTATAGGCCTACATAGTTACACATATATATATTGGTTTGTGTGTCTGTCTGTGTATGTAATCATACACTTTAGCTCTCGTTAGTGCAGGCACCCGGAAATTTGAAGTTGTGCGTTGGTATCTGTATAATGCGTAAGTGTGTGTTCAATTACCGGAGCACCAGGTTGCTGGCAGTTTATTACTTTGAAATTCTCGGAATTTGAAACTGTGCTACACTCTTCAGCTGAAGCCGTATTCTTTTGTAATTAGTTCACACGTTTTCATGGAATGATAGTCTTATTATTTTGTAATTAATTCCTACGTTTTCATGGAATGATAGTCTGGTTTGTTGTTTCCATCGTTACTCGTTTTAACTTAATTAAAGCTCCACATTTCATTTATTTTTTCGGTGTCTTCGATATATTACTCGCACCTATTTGCTAAGTGAGTGATTTTGATGCTGGCTTCTAGTCTTAATGCCTTGATGTTATCAAAACTTCACACTCTAAAGCAGGGGGATTGATATCAAATGAAGATGTGCCACAGTCTACAATTCTGTGGTATTCTCACCACCAAGGGCTCAAACACGGAATCCAACACCACCACAAAGCAGCCAGAGAAGGTAGAAAAGTCAAACGAAAACAAGTGCAGTAAGGAAATAAGCTGCCGAAAAACTAAAATCATCATGTAAATAGTATAAATGTAGGGGATAATCTTTGAGCCTATGCTAAAGGATCCATTTTTTAAGAATGCTGGGAGGTCAAGAGGTGTCAAGTCAGAGTGGTCAGCTGTGTGTGTGTGTGTGTGTGTGGTGTGTGTGTGGTGTGTGGTGTGTGTGAGAGGAGAGAGAGGAGAGAGAGAGAGAGAGAGAGAGAGAGAGTGTGTGTGTGTGTGTGTGTGTGTGGGGTGTGTGTGTGTGTGGTGTGTGTGTGTGTGTGTGTGTGTGTGTGTTCCTTTTTGTTTTCATTTCTATCGTGATTGTTTTGATTGTTTGTTTGTTTCGTTTTGTTTCATGACAAATAAGCACATTATGGACAGATCTTGGTTGAACGAATTCGGGTTGAAATTAGGTTTTCTTAATACTTGTCATTTGTTTAACTAGACATCAGTTGTACATTTCAGTTTATCAAACTTAGGTCACTGTCTTCATTGTTTTGAGGTCTTCCGGATCACGACTGTCAGATGAAGTAACAGATGATTTAGAGTAAAATTTAGGTACAATGTAATAAGACAAGACGCCAAGGCTCAGCAAGAAACGCGGTTAGTGACCCACATACACAACTCAGTTAACTATAAGCCAATAAATCTTTTGATAAGTTCAAGAATGAATATATGTTGTATAAGAAAAAATTCAGGAGCATATTAATCTTTTAAAATACACACAATTCAGTTAACTATAAACTAATAAATCTTTTGATAAGTTGTTTGTTGTTGTTGTTGTCGTACCCTGGCTAAAAGACTCCAGGGATCATCCAAACAGCCGAAGTACTTGAACACTATGGTACAAATGCATCAGCTGGGGATGAGAACATTACGTGTATGACCGCTTTTGATTACCCCGCCACATGGCAGCCACACTCCGACTTCGGGGGATTTCGGACACTGATAATGTTATGCTAGGAGCTTGTCCCAACTGAAGACAATCCCCGCATAACTATGCAGAGCATAACATTTTGATGTCGCCTTAGTGTTATAGCCTATGTCAATTACCCTGACACAGCCTTAAGCCAAGGCGCTTTTGATAAGTTCAAGAATGAAGACATATGTGTGAGAAGAAGAAAAAATTCAGGAGCAGACCAATCTTTTAAAATACAGAAATCGTGGCTAATGTATTGTGTGGTTCGATCGATTCGAACTGATGATATTGCCGATGACACCAAACTCCACAATAAGAGCAGAAGTGTGCAAATGCTGTGGGCAATGACCTACATAGTGATCTCGACAAACTTGCGCCCGTCTGATCTTAACCATATGACTCTCAATTCTCTGAAACTGTATTTGCATTGAATACAAGACAAAACGTCAAAAACACCAAAACCAGGTTGACTGCATTGTGGATACAAGGTAAGATCCTAGGTGAAGCAGAGTCACACATATTATTAGGTCTGACAGGTTGACAATTTTTCTCGGTCAAATCACGTTTCTGGTTTGTACAAGAAGCTATCCAAAAATGATAGTTCAGTTGAACACAGTTAAGAACTTTCGTCAATTCGTGCTTATATACGTATATTGACAAATGCTTGTGTTCATGTGATCACTGAGATTATTCGTGTAATATTTTGTTGTTAAAAAAAAAAAAAACGAAAAAAAAAAAGAACACGTTCATTTGATTTTTTCTTACTTTTCAACTTCTGTTCATTTTTTAAATTTTTTTCATCAGGCCTACTTTTTTTCCTACAGCATCGTGAAAACAAGCTGTCAACTTATCTAACTGCCTCATTAATTTGTAGTCGTGCTCGTATTCTCTCTCTCTCTCTCTCTCCCCCTCCTCCCCCCTTCTCTCTCTCCCTCTCTCTTTCTCGGGCGCGCGCGCGCGTGTTTGTGTGTGTGTTAGAGAGTACGTGTATGTACTCTAGCCTGTATGTATGTGCGTTTGAGTTGCCTCTGTGTGTGTGTGTGTTGTGTGTGTGTGTGTGTGTGTGTGTGTGTGTGTGTGTGTGTGTGTATGTGTGTGTGTGCGTGTGTGTGTGTGTGTGTGTGTGTGCGTTTATGAGTGCGTGTGTGTTCCTGTGCGCGCGCGTGCGTGCGTGCGTGCGTGCGTGCGTGTGTGTGTGTGTGTGTGTGTGTGTGTGGTGTGTGTGTGTGTGTGTGTGTGTGTGTGTGTGTGTGTGTGTGTGTAAGAGAGAGAGAGAGAGATGGAGACAGAGAGGGGGAGGGAGGCAGACTGACAGATCGATGTGTGCAAATACACACACACATGACCACCAGCACATGCATGTTTCTCGCACTGACCCACAGCAGAAAGAGGGGACATGTAGCTATTTAACGAGGCATGCAAATAATGCATAACATTATCATTCTTAAGAACACAAAATCTGTTGATCTCTCTCTCTCTTTCTTTCTCTCTCTCTCTCTCTCTCTCTCTCTCTCTCTCTCTCTCTCTCTCTCTCTCTCTTCTCATGTGTATTGTGTAAAAAAGATATTAACACAAAAGGGTAAGGGCCAGATGAAAAAGAGCATCTCAAAGCATCTTCTTGTTTATCTGTTATTCTTGGGAATAAGTAATATTATCAATCTATCAAACAGTCAAACAATCAAGCAATCAATCACACATTCTATCTGTCTCTCTGTCTCTGTCTGTCTGTCTGTCTGTCTGTCTGTCTGTCTCTCTCTCTGTAAAATCTTTTCTTAAGTTTAAATTCATAAGTGTTCATGAAGTATACCTTGAATTATGTTCCTTAAGTCAGTCTAAATCTCGTGGATTGGATGATTTGGACAATCGAATACTTAAAACGGCAGCTCCAATCATTGCGGAACATTTAACCTATATTTATAATTTGTGTATTGAAAAATGTCATTTTCCTCAAGCTTTTAAGGATGCCAAGGTAATTCCTCTCTTTAAATCTGGTGACCCAAATGATGCTTCAAACTACAGGCCCATATCAATTTTATCTGTTCTGTCAAAACCGTTAGAAAAGCATTTAAAGAAAATGATTCAGTCCCATTTTGATGAATATAATTTGTTTCATCCAAACCAAAGTGGTTTCAGAAAAAATCATTCTTGTCACACTGCACTCTCAAACCTAGTAGAACAATGGCACATAAATATTAATAACGACCTTGTTACTGGGGCAGTATTTGTTGACTTTGCTAAAGCATTTGATACCATTGACCACAATCTCCTTATAAAAAAAACTGGAATTATATTGTTTATCACAAGATGCAATCAATCTGATTTCATCCTTTCTAACCAACAGACAACAATTAGTTTTCCTGGGTTGTAAAAAAAATCATCTTTTCAACCAGTAAACTATGGTGTTCCCCAAGGGTCAGTCCTAGGACCAGTTTTATTTTCTGTCTATATACACGATCTTCCGTTAAACGTCTCATCTGACTGTGAACTATTTGCAGATGATAGTACAATGCATAACAAAAACAAAAACACAGACTCGGTGCTTGCAGATATACAAAACGACCTTACAAAACTGGAAACATGGAGTAAACTAAATCATATGGCTCTACATCCAAAGAAATCTAAGTTAATGATAATTACCACTAGACAAAAACGCCAAAACTTCAAAACTGTCTTAAGCAAAATAAAAATAAACGACAGTGTTATAGAAGAGGTTAACTGTCACAAACTGCTTGGTCTAACAATTGACAACAATCTTTCCTGGTCAGTACACATTTCTGCACTCACGCGTAAACTTTCTGAGAAATTATTTCAGTTTAACAGAATAAAACACTTTCTCGATCAACACACTAGAAGATTATTTTTCCATGCATATGTACAACCAGATTTCGACTATGCATCTACAATATGGGATATGGCTAGTAAAAACTGTCTTAAACCCTTAGAAAGCATTTACAGGCGTTCTATCAAACTTATACTTCTAAAATCCTCTTCCCTACTAATTCATGACTACAAATCATTACATATTCTTCCGTTTCAATTGAGATGTCAATTTAATAAAGCAGTATTTTTCTACAAAATAGTTAATGGAACTTGCTCCATCATATCTCTACGAAAAACTCCAAAAGACTAAACTACGAGACAAAGAGAGAATGCAACTTCCCCGTCCTAGAACTGATCTGTATATGACTTCTCTTATATACTCAGGCGGTAAACAATGGAACAAATTCCTGATGGCATTAAAACAAAGAATTCCTTGCCATCATTCAAAAGCTGCTACCATGATTACTTATTTAAGCTATTATAATAATTATTCCATTTGCTTACTGTTCATGTAAATGGTATATATCTGCAATGTATTCAGTTACCCTGATGATGACCCTCTCTCTCTCATCTTTCTTTTCTCTCTCTCTCTCTCTCTCTCGCCTCTCTGTCTGTCTGTCTCTCTCTCTCTCTCTGTGTCTCTCTCTCTCTCTTTCAGTTGTACTTATATGTACAAGTAGGTAAGTGTACATGTATACGTGTATGTATATATATATAGTATTATGTCTTGATTATATAATGTACTCTGCCCCCTTTGTTTTTATTTTGTTTATTGCATCCCGATCCTTTCTTTATTAATATTATTTATCGTATTGTCATAGCTGATATTATTGTTAACATACTCTTACTGCTCTTTCTTGGCCTTTGTTTAATTTGTGATGTGGTTTGCTTTGTTTTTGAGGACCTGATGAAAAAAAGTATTGAAATGCTTATTCAGTTATCCTCATTAAAGATTTCAGATTTCAGATTTCTCTTGTGTTGTGTAAAAGTGTTAACACGAAGAGGCAAGGGCCGGATGAAAACAAAGCATTTTCTTACGTATCTGTTACTCCTGGGAATAGATATTATCAGCCAATCAATCAATCGGTTAATCAGTCAATCAATCAATCAATCTATTCATCAATCAATCACGCAAGCTATAAATCACACTCTCTCTCTCTCTCTCCCTCTCTCTCAGACCTTATAATACTTGTTCTACAAGCGTCTAGAAGTTACGAGTGAAAACTGGACGTTCCAAAACGCGATCGGGTCCAGCTAGATCTTCGTCCTGGAGCTTGCTAATCCTTCTCCACGCTCGCCGGGAACGTGTGTATGATGAACGATTAGGCCCATTCGGATCAGCGTTCTGGATTAATCGGATTAATTTTCTGCATCGATGATGGAAGTCCTCTATTTTGTGTAATACATTTTGCTTGTGTGCCGCAGAGGTTTTTTTCCCCCTCTCATTGTAGACGAAGAGAGAGAGAGAGAGAGAGAGAGAGAGAGAGAGAGAGAGAGAGAGAGAGAGAGAGAGAGAACGAGAGAGAGGGGGAGAGAACGTTTCTTCTCATTACTGACGCAGAGAGAGAGAGAGAGAGAGAGAGAGAGAGAGAGAGAGAGGAGAGAGAGAGGAGTGAGAGTATGCGCGCGTGTGAGCCTGCGCGCGCGCGCGTGCGTGCGTGCGTGCGTGCGTGCGTGTGTGTGTGCGCGCGCGCGCGCGCGTGTGCGTGTGTGTGTGTGTGAAATTGGTTTTATAAATACTTGTGGTGTTGCTGAAGTGTAAAATTTTTTTTTCCATTTTGTTTTTCATTTTCCTGCATACATTAACCATTCCAGGCAGTACATGTCTTTGTGTAACTCAGAATGCAATACGTCAACGGGATTGCAAATCAGGGGGACTTCATATTGCCTGACTTGTCGCGCGGATTGTTATTAATCCAAACCTCAATGTACATGTGTCTTGTTCAAACGCGCGTGTGCGCTAGTGTGTGTGTACGTATGTGTGTGTGTGTGTGCGCGCGCGCGCGTGTGTGTGTACGTGTGTGTGTGTGTGTGTGTGTGTGTGTGTGTGTGTGTATGAAAGATATGGAGGGAATGGAAATTTATCGCAAACTCTCCAACACACACACATGCGTGCGCGCCCGCACGCGCGCGCACACACACACACACACACAAACACACACACACACACGCACACACACACACTCTCACATATATATATATATATATATATATATATATATATATATATAATATATATATATATATATATATATATAGGGGCCTATATATATATATATAGAGAGAGAGAGAGAGAGAGAGAGAGAGAGAGAGAGAGAGAGACAGACAGACAGACAGACAGACAGACAGACAGACAATCAGACCGGTCGACAGACAGGCTGGCAGAGAGAGAGAGAGAGAGAGAGAGAAGAGAGGAGAGAGAGAGAGAGGAGAGAGGAGGAGATGACACTGGGTGAAAGAAACAGAGAAAGAAAAAGGGAAGAGATGGTGTTAATGATGTGAAATTAATTCGCGTTTGGTTTTGTTTGTTTGTTTTGTTTACCAGTACAATCCGCGTTTGACAGCTCGAGCTCGTGAAATGATGTCACAAATGGTCAAAACCCATGTGCATTACATGTCAAGTTACTGACTACAGCTCTCTCCTACCTGACAGAAAACTAGGCCCTCGTTTTCAGGCAGTTCATGCAGAGCTGAAATTGTCAGTCAATCCGCGTCTTACCAGACGAGTTACAATCCGCATGTTTCTCGAAGAGCTAGGCGGCACACCAGTAGCCTGACAGACGGACTGCTTTAACGTTATCGTCATCAGCGAAGGCAAAGATTGCGGTTATTGGACGCCATACCTGAAAATAACAAAGAGGTCAAAGCGCATCTGTGTCTGACACCAAACAGACTCTCAAAAAAAAAAAAAAAGAACTCAGAGGCTTAAGTTTCCTCGAATAGAAAATAAGGCCTCATAGTAGCTGACAATGTTCCCCCAAAACCGATCTTTTATTCCTTAATTTTAAACCATTCCAACAATTCGTCATATCCAATGGAATCTATTGCTTTCCTGAAATCAAGCAGTCTACAGTCGTAGTTGTTGTTTTTAACCCCAAGATCATTATTTTAACTACAGCATACAGACTGACACATCAGATAAACTGTAAATTGTTCTTACCAAACTTTCTGGTTTTCTAGCGTTATCAGAAAATTTTCCAACCAAAGAAACAAACTATTATCAATATCAAAGTGTGACATTTAATTGAATTTCTTGTCCTGGTATGCCCCTGGAGTAATCTCAAGTTTTAGAATCACACTTATATATATATATATATATATATATATATATATATATATACATATATATATATATATATATATTATATATATATATATATATAATATGTTAAAAATATTATTAAAATGAAGTGCTAAAATTCATCTACAAGCTTGTTTCAAGATATGTCTCTCTCCTCAGATTTTCAGATTTTTTAAGGACGTTTTCATACTGTTTATGATATATTATATATATATATATATATATATATATATATATATATATATATAATATATAACAAAGCATAGTTCAACATTGTGAACAATGCCTCATCAAAATTTGATAATGTTACCTATCATAGATTACTAAGCCATAAGTTACTGTTGTTTCTTTCATCTTGTTCGCATGATTTGACGCTGAACCATAAATCGTTTTTGTAACACTCCGTTTTGATAACCGTTTCAGTGATTCTCCTTTTCTGAGTTTATTTGTTATGCTGTTTTATAGTGGGAAACAGGCTTCATGACCTACGCCTTGAAAGCTTCTGCTACATTCCAAAATCAACCTGGTCTGTAAGCTTTAGCATGATTCTTTTTAGTTTGGAAATCACAATACAATGAATATCCGAGAGAGAGAGATGAAGTAGAGAGAGACGGAAGAGAGAGTTAGAGAACTGAGAGATGAGTTGCGTGAGGGGGGGGGAGAGGCAGTCAGTGAGGAGGCCAGAGTGATAGACATACAGCAGTACAAGCAGAGAGAAGAGAGCGAGAGCGAGAGGAGAGTGATATGACATACTGACAGAGAGAGAGAGAGGAGAGAGAGAGGAAGAAGATAGAGTAGAAGTAGAAAAGAAGAGAGAGAGGGTGACGCACGGACAGACAGAGACAACAGAAGACGGGAGGGGGTAGCAGGGGGAGAAGAGAAGTAATAGAAACAACAAACGCAGAGAGAGAGAGAGAGAAGAGAGAGAGTAGAAAGAGAGAGAGAGGTGATGCAGGTAGATAGCATACAGAGAGGAGGGGGGGTTGGGGTAGAGGGGGAGAGAGAGATAAGAGATTGGGAAGAGAGAGAGGGGGAGAGAAAGAGAGAGAGAGAGAGAGGGGGGGGAGAGGAGGGAGAGGAGTGGGAGAGAGGAGAGAGAAGAGAGAGAGAGAGAGAAGAGAGAGGAGAGGGGAAAGGAGAGGAGAGAGAGAGAGAGAGAGAGAGAGATGTGCTTGAGAAGCAGAGAAACAGGCACAGATACAAGCAGAGAGAGAGAGAGAGAGAGAGAGAGAGAGAGAGAGAGAGAGGGTGGTAATGACTGTTTTACAGTGTCCTCAGGAGATGCCCTGTTCCTTGTTTTATGGCACCATCAGATCACATCAGAGAAACCAACCTGACACACTCAGTGTTCACCATCCTGATTCAGGGTGCAGACTTCTGAGAGCATTGGATCGATAGACCCGATTTCCTGGATTTTTCCCCCTTTATTTCCCTTAAAGGACTTGTTTTGATGGTGACCGGAGTTTGAGTGAGTTTACACATCTCTCTCTCTCTCTCTCTCCTTAACATTGCTTGTGAAAGGAATTATTCTGCTTTGTCCATGTTTCATTTTGCCCACCTACGATTCAGTGTAACTAGGCATCATATTGTGCCCACCACAAAGATGTGTCTCGCATAATAATAATGGTTTCCAGGAACCAGTGTGTCCACGAATCGTTGTGCCCAGTGTACATATTCTACGTATGCTATGAGTTATTACGCGTATTATTGTACCCATGTACAATTGCTTCTTTGTATCCTTGTGGCCCGGGTGTTGTTGTCGCCTACGTATACTAAATAGCATTGTCTCCCACCTATCACAGTACCCAAATACCATTGTGTCCATGTATCATTACACCCACGTACAATTGTCCGTCATGTATTATTGTAACTCACGTAACATTGTAAACATATACCACTGTACCCACGTATCACTGTATCCACAACAAGGGTCCCCCATTTATTATTGTACCCACGTACCATTGCATCCGCACACCATTGTGCCCACATATTATTAGACCCAAGCTCAATCATCTCTCATGTATCATTGTACCAGCACGCCTTTGTCCTGATGCATCATTGTGCTAACGTACGATCCTCTCCATGCATTAATTTATGTGTGAACGAACCACTGATCCATGTATAGTTCCACCAACGTACCGTCGCGTCCATTTCGTAGACCTGCTAGTTTGTCCACGTCTTCTCTTTACCCTTTGTCAGGTATCAAGGTGGGGTATCAAAATTGGATAGTTTTGAGTTCCCAGCAACTGATAAACTATCTCAATTGACATTTGTATGTTTCCAGATACATCCACCTCCTCTGAAAAGAAAAACGAAAGAAAAAAAGAAAGGATACCAAAACTGAGACGCCTTCACGCCCACAACCGACCAATCGGCACCCGTGTTCCGTCCACCGCCGCCATCTTGTAACCGGATGTCATGAAACAGTACCCGGACAAATCTCTCAAGGTGACCATCGGTCCGAGGCGGGGGAGAAGGCCCCTCCCTACGCCTGTCACATGACCTTCGAGGCAGTGCCCCCGGTGGGATTGCTGTCCGCCATGGGACCCTTCCTGAACGCTGACGTCACCAACCCACGTGAGCTGTACGCCATCTTGTCCGACTCCGCGAAGCAGGCCCAGGGCTCAGGGGTGGCGGCATCGGTTGGTGTCAGTGCTCAGCAGACGCTCAAACTCCCGCCGCTGCAATCGTCGACATCCTCCGAGGTGAGCGCGTTATGGCAGTGCATCCACACGCTTCAGAGAAGAGACACATAAAGACTTCCAGCACGGGAATGCACGACTCTAATCTAACCATAACCTGACCACTAGTCTTAATTAATCCAAATCCTGGATCTGGATCTGGATCTGGATCTCCGCCTGTGGTTGTTGGTTGGCGGCTAGTTGTAGGAGCCAGTAATGGCTATTACACAACTGGTTGCGCAGCGTAAGATTCTAAAAGATTAAAAACAGAGGGGGATATGGGGGGAGGGGGAGGGGTGTTGGCGGGTTAGTGGTGGAAAATGGCCGCCTCAACACTGCCTAGTGCGGTGGAGAAGGCACTGGCATTCTGCTGTTGGACGGTGTTGTTGTCCAAGAGGTTCCATTCCTGGGGAGTTCGGATGAAAAAGGAATTTCTATATTGTTCAGTTGCAGTGGACTGTATGACGAAGGCTCTATTGTTGTTGTAGATCTGCTTTGTAGGGGGTTTTGGCTTACACAGTCTGTAAATGTGGTTGGTTGAATTCTCCGCCTGGTCTGATCTGCTGGGGTGAGGAAGGTATCAGCTGGTATGGCAGGGACTAGGTCGCCGGCAATCTTGTACAGCATGGTGAGTCGAAGCTGTCTTCGGCGGTCCTCCAAAGGTGGCAGTTGGAGGTATTGTAGCATCTTAGTGACACAGCCTGGGTCCCTGTCTCTGTAGTTATTGCAAATAAAGCGGGCAGCTAATCGTTGGACCTTTTCAATTCGGTCGATGTCTTGCTTTGTGAATGGATCCCATGCCACAGCGCCGTACTCAAGAGTGGACCTGACGAGTGCAATATAGGCAAGGCGGCGACATTCCTGTGGGCAGTTACGAAGATTTCGTCGCAGGAAGCCCAAGGTTGATCCAGCCCTCTTGCACAGCCCCACGACATGGGCAGTCCATTTCAGGTCAGAAGAAATCTGTATGCCCAGGTAAGGGTTTTGGTGGACTTGCTTCAAGATCGTGTTATTCAGGCTGTAGAAGTGGCTTGACCGGTTCGAGGTGGAGAGGACATGGCATTTCTTCGCATTAAAGCGCATTCCCACTGGTTTGCCCACTTTTCCAAGTTTTTGAGGTCTTGCTGGAGGATGAGATGGTCCTGAATGGAGTGAATTGGTCTGTACAGAAGGCAGTCATCAGCAAAGAGGCGTACTGTTGACTTTACTGATGCCGGAAGGTCGTTGATATGGCACAAGAACAGCAAAGGGCCGAGCACGGTGCCCTGGGGGACCCCAGACAAGACTGCTGCTTCCTCAGATGTATCGCCTTCCAGCACCACCCTCATCCTCCGTTTGGTGAGAAAGGTCTGTAGCCATGTCAAGATGGGTCCACGTATACCATAGTGGTCCAATTTCAGCAGAAGGCGGTCATGAGGCACGGTGTCGAATGCCTTGCTGAAATCTAGAATAATAATGTCAGTCTGGCAGCCTGAATCATGGGAGGAGAGAATGTCCTGCATGGCGGTCAACAACTGAGTTTCGCAGGAATGACCAGCTCTAAATCCATGGTTTCTATCGGTGAGGATTCGATGCTTTTCCAGATGGCAGTGGAGATGACGGCAGATAATATGTTCTAAGATCTTGCACAGAACTGATGTCAGTGAAACTGGTCTGTAGTTCTCAGCCTTATGGCGATCTCCTTTTTTTGGGACTGGTGAGACATTCGCAGACAGCCAGTCAGATGGAAGTTGTCCTGTCATAAGTGACACCTTGAATATGGCTGCCAGCGAGGGAGCGATTTTGTCTGCACATGTTCTAAGGATGCGGTTTGGAATTCCATCTGGTCCAGAGGCTTTAGCTGGGTTAAGGTTCCGCAGCAGTTTCGTAATACCTTCTGTCTTGATGGTCAAGTTTTCAAGTGTGGGGTAAGCTGTTTGCTGGAAGTCTGGCAGAGGGCCCTTAACTGGAGGTGTGAAGACAGACACAAATTGTTGCAGCAGGATGGTTGCCTTGGAGGCACTGTCGCTGAACAGGGTAGTACCTTTCTTTAGTGGAGCGACACCTGTGCTGTCTTGTCGTCTAGATTTCACATACTTCCAGAAGGGCTTGGTATTGTTCTCTTTCATGCCATCTTCTATTGCGGTGTTAACAAATTTCCATTCTGCCTGTCGGAGTTTCCTTCTACATTCCTTCTGGATAAAGCGAAAGTTTGTCCAGTTGTTTGTACGCTTCGCTTGCTTGTAGAGTCTTTTCTTCCGGCTGAGCAACTTGCGTATCTTGTAATTGACCCATGGCAGGTTATGACTAGGTCGTCGGAGGCTGGATGGTATGTGGCGTTCTACCGCAGACATCAAGGATGTCTTGAAGTGTGTCCACATGGGTTCAACCTCTAACTCCTTTTCCATGTCGCTGATCTCCGTCTCAAGCATGCCTAGTTCTGAGTTCAGGCTGTCCAGTTTGCCTTACTGTAGATGAGACATCTGTGTGGTTTCTCCTTGGTTCTCTGAGGTTGGACGTCAAAGTCGGACACTATGATGTCGTGGTCAGAGATGCCAGGCACAGACACAGAGCTCTTACCCTAACTGCATAAGACTTCGCGAAAACCGTTATACTAAATTTATATGATTAGTGAATTTTGCTTGCGTGTTGAGGCGGCAGAGTTGTCTTCCCCTTTCTCCATCGATAGAATAAAGAACGTCTGCAAAGCATAAATCGCGATGATCTGGAGTTCTATTAAAGTGTACATTTGTGAACGACTTCGAACTTAAAAAAAAAAAAAAGAAAAGAAAAAAAAAAGATACACTCCACACTTTATGACAACTCAAATCACATGAATGATGTGTAATCTTATATGAATGCGTGCACACACACACACACACACACACGCACGCACGGCCGCACGCACACGCACACACACACGTACGTGTGTCTTTTGTACGTGTACCTGTGTGTGCAAGTGTCTGCGTGCGTGAGTGTATGTGCTTGCATGTGTGTGTGTGTGTGTGTGTGTGTGTGTGTGTGTGTGTGTGTGTGTGTGTGTGTGTTCTCTCTCTCTCTCTCCCTCTCTCTTTGTGAGTGAATAAAAATGTGAGCGACATAACACGTTCGAATATTAATATCATGATTTAATATCCATAACATAACGTCCATGCCATAATATAATGTCCATACCATATTGTAACGTCCATACCATACTATAATAATGTCCATACCATAATATAATGTCCATACCATAATATAATGTTCATACCATACTATAATAATGTCCATACCATACTATAATAATGTCCACACCATAAATATAATGTCCATACCATAATATAATGTCCATACCATAATATAATGTCCATACCGTAATATAATGTCCATACATAATATAATGTCCATTACCATAATATAATGTCCATAACCGTAATATAATGTCCATACCATAATTAATGTCCATACCATAATATATGTCCATACCATAATATAATGTCCACACCATAATATAATGTCCATACCATAATATAATGTCCACACCATAATATAATGTCCATACCATACCATAATATAATGTCCATACCATAATATAATGTTCCATACCATAATAAATGTCCACACCATAATATAATGTCCATACCATAATATAATGTCCACACCATAATATAATGTCCATACCATAAATATAATGTCCACACCATAATATAATGTCCACACCATAATATAATGTCCACACCATAATATAATGTCCATACCATAATATAATGTCCACACCATAATATAATGTCCACACCATAATATAATGTCCACACCATAATATAATGTCCATACCATATGTCACGACCGACCCCTGGAGGTCTGCCCTGACAGATCGGTCTAGGTGGGAGTGAAGGGAGTGACTGACCTCACACGCCCCGTAAGAGACCACCACATAAAGATTACGATACAACCCCCCCCATTATTCACACCAACATACAGTCATAAATAAGCATTCCAACACACACAACATGCACAATCACAATCAAGCATTCCAACCACACAGCATGCACAATTATAAATAAACATTTACCATACGACGTACACAATCACAATCACAAACATTTCAACACATATAACATATACACAATTATAAATAAACATTTCCAGCATCCATCCCTTTCCACACCATGGAGTGCCTCCACACCCCTGCCTCTCCCAAGTCTACTGGGAGCACCCTGTCGCACTAGGTGCTCCGAACCGGGTCGGTTCTGAAGAGAGTCGTTCAAGGCCGACACCCTCGACACACACAAGCGGGCAGTGAAGAGCGGTGGGGGGGGGGGGTGGGGACGGGG